>JBAIAA010000430.1:0-600000 GCA_037893245.1 Crossaster papposus | reverse complement strand
GAAGTTTCCCATACGGAAATGCGAGGACCCCCAGTTTTACACGCAAACCGGGCAACTCTGCGTTGTTTGACAGGATAGAAAACGTGTAACACTTCTAACTATTTATGGCGACGTTTGAGCAATTACAGGAACATTCCTTTCCCCCAAAAAACAGTACATGTAGTAAGTTATGATTTATGAACCACCCCTGAACAAAACAAGCTACATGTATTTTTATTAAATATATATTGTTCCAACTATAATGAGGGCGCTATACACTGAGGCCCGTATGCATGAAAGCGGAATAGCGGCAGACGCATGAACGGGGTATAAGTTAAACTGTGGCCTAACTTTTAACCTCAAATAGGGAGTCGTATGCACAAAGGTGGAATAGCTTATTATGGGGTGTAAATACGGCAGATTTCCTGGTGTAACTTACACCAACCAGGGGGTATGTTTAAGGAGTGGATTAAGACAATTTGGAGTTCGACTCCAGTGGATGTCTCATAACTTTGCCTTCTGTTTGGAGGATACTGGCGTAAAATGATATTCCAATTACGCTGCAATGCCTTTGTTTTCGTCAATTATACTGGAGTTCTTTGTCAAAGAGGGATAGTGCCCTGCATTAAAGTGATATGTTTGTTAAGTTGTTCTATTTTGTTCGTACTTTTTAGCATCCGAAATATATAGGATCATCCAAAATATGGTCTTGTAGGTTTCTGATAGCATGTATAGTATATTCATTATTTGTTAGATACATGTACCTTTATATTTTTTATCTTGTAATACGTTTTGGTTTACAATAAATTGAAATTGAATACATGTATTCGTTTTCAGTACTTTCCCAGTTTTTTGCCCGTTTCCGTTGGTCTTTAGGCTTATATATCAACGGCGCTACGATATTCCCAGTGCTTGGCAGATCTCCCTTTGACGTCATGTGGCCAGATCTACGTGTAACCCATATATGATTCAGAATAGTAGCGCGAAGACAGTCCTATTAATAGATTTCTTTGGAATCATAAATCAATAAACCATTGCATAACCCTAATACCATGGAATAGCTTATTCGCATGATAGTTATGCCTGGAATTGTTAACATACGTTTCGTGCATACCGATTTCATTATACCACAATGACAGGAATAACTATTCTCTGAATAGGCTTACTTTCAGTATAAGTTATACCTCTTTCATGCATACGGGAGTGAAAGTTTCCTAAAATATGCCTGGTGAATAACTGAACGTGCTAGGCCCAAAACTGTGGGAACCAAAGCCTGTGTGATGAAAAATGTCTGGGGGTTGATAGGGTTAAGCGATTTTCCGCCATATAAACTTGCATAGTTTAGCCGGGACCAAGGATATGTGTTTGTAATGACCGGAAATTCGTTTTGACGAAGTTCGTAATAACGGGAGTAGACTGTACATTGAATATTATCCATTAATAATGGTCGATTTATAGAGCAAGGAATATCTTTAACTACAGCTAACTATAATCTACCTTAAATCTAACGCTACTACGTGTTGTACATTATGGTTAAGTTTAGCATAGGAATTTACCTTTTTCAAATGAATAGAAAGAATTGGGTCTGTGGATGAAAAGCAAGTCGTTGCTACAATGAGAGCCATTAAGGCCATCCAAATGGCCGGTATACTCAAAAGTTGGGTGATTGAACCAGATGACTCGTTATTCCTTGTTCCTGATAAAAAACAACACCAAGACCATTTCAAGCTATTTTTTTAGTTAGTTTACACATACAAACAACAACAATGTGGTTTGTTAAACACGAGCCACTAGATAAACTCATGAATACAGTCAGCTGGTACGCGGTAAGACGTTCTGTTTGAAGTAGCTGATAGCACGTATTGGAGAACACAACTTCCATGTCACTTAATCCATTAAAATCACTTTTATAAAAAAAATAATAAATTTTTGGATTTTGTAAACCGATTAACGAATTCGGAGGATCGATTATTCGATATTTTCAAATTCGGTTATTCGGTTTTGAAAACCTCCGATTTGTCCCAGCACTAAAATTTACCCCATGAATAAGAGTCACCACCTACTGATCGATTGTCAAATATTGAATGGCACATTATTATTTGTTTTACTAAAATTCTTTCTTTCCATTAGATAGTTTTTAACATTTACAAATAGCCACGATTTTCTGAAGCGGGTGTACAATTTATAGGTACTTGTTATATGTTACACCATTTGAGATATAAACAAATTATGAACAATAAAGTAGTCACCAGTTCAATTATACAGACGTGATTTCTTTCAATATTTTTGTTCTCTATTCAGGCATGTGAATCTGATTGGTTAGCAAAAAGAACACGTTTGACTTTATCTGGCTGCTTGGTATATGATATACATCACATCCCACTATCCTTGCATCATCTGGGCCCATTTTAATGCTAACCATTACATTCTGTGCTTACAGTATTTTAGTCAAACGTACTATGTAGCTTCACATGATCCCGAGTTATAAGTCAGGCATCGTCCAATTATATCTACTATATGTTGCTTCTTTGTCAGCTATATGTATACTCTTTCACATTCTCCGTCTTCTACGTCACAACGGATTCACTGACCAGTTTCAAGTATTCCTGGAAGCTGATTCCCATGACCAACATTTCTTGTTGTTCCAATGTCCTGAGCCAGTGTATGTAGTGAGGCTTTGTGATTACCCGTCATCACGCCAATTCTGTCGTACATCAAGGCCAACCCTTGGCTGTTAGCGCCCTCAACGATCGCCCGCGCCTCGGCCTCACCGAAGGAACGAATCAAGCTGGCGATCGCGGTTCCGTTGTTGATTACTTCAGAAGCTGTGAATGAAAATTTATTAAAATGCAAGCTTGTCAGTTGATTGGTGTTAAACATTCCTTTCAATATACTAGTTTCATTCCCTGTTATGTCCAAGATAACAAGGTTTTGGTCGGATTCTTAAAGCGACTTTGATAACTTTCATATTTGTTGAAATGTACTCATATTCATTGCATAAGGATCATTAGTATGACCATACTGTCACCAAAAATGGGCAGTATTTAGTATAAGCAGAACTGTAGTATACCACGTACCCCCCCCCCCCCCAAATTCTCTCTGTCACAAAAAGGGTGGGGATGACCGATGACAACGGATGCTAAATATCAACTGACCATATAATATGATGACATCACTATTGGTTCCCTGCCCAGAAGATCTTTCATATTCATACATTCCGCTACAATACTGGTACCCTACCTGAATTGAGAATTCCTTGAGTGATTTTCTCTGTTTCTTTCCTAACCAGCAACTCCAGCTGTAGGAAGGTCTCTTTTTCAGCCTCTTCGTTCATTAATTGCACCTGTAGATTCCTGTTTAAGATGATGTCAGGTAGGTCAATCTTTAACAGTTGGAAGTAAGGTACATCCACGTGATAGCCCTGAGTACAGCTGGTTGTAGAGTTGCTACATAGATGACAGGTGTCGTAACGCAAGCAGATCTCGCGATCAGGACAACAGTCACCTGTCAAATTCAAACAATAAAAAAAACACACAAATAAACAACAAGGAAAAACACACAAAAATACAAACAGTTTGATTGGAGTCCATGCAAGTTCTTACACAAGTTTAGTCATAATAAGTTCCTTTATAAAACCAGTCACAAGTAACTGGATGAACGATGACAAACAAATGTTTATATTACAGTTCCTTTGAATAGCTTGTGATTAGAATTAGTGATGGACTCAACTATATCCCTGATAGCATCCAACTCGTTGAAGTTTTAGCCGATTGGACACTACGCACATTTTTTTAGATCACTTATTTTTTCCTCCAAAAGATATAGTTTGAGATGGAGTAATTTCCTTCATAGGGCAAAAACTGATTATACTGATAGGTATTTTTCCCAATGAGTGATTGTAAACTACGCAATTTTAACATCCTCAATTCTTACCACCCAGTTTGGCCCGGAGCGCATTGTGAAGGATGACTTCCACATGTCTCCTCTGATACAGATACATGGATAAGGAGATAGTGGCTGCAATGTTCTTGAGAGATGACTGAGCCACAAACTCAATCACATCCGGGTACGCCTTGTCAAATCTCTGCTCTAGAAGGCCAAGTTCTTCTTCTCTACAGTTCAAACAGAAAACACAGCAGTTAATAAGAGAGCTGTGATGTAGATAATTCCGGCAAACAAAATTAAAAGCCATTTTGGGGTAGCCCCACCGGCCGCACACAATATGTAATCAAGGGAATAAGTACGTGTCCAAGCCAATTTCTTTTCTTGGTACCACACTAACCTGATGAAGTACTGAAAGCTACAGGATAAGCTATGAGACAGCCCTGACGACGTGGTCACCAAGATGTATCGAGTCGGTACTTTTGTTCGATGTGTATTTTGTGACGTATATTTTATCCTCGTGGCGTACATTTAGCGCAAGGGGCTAATTATAACGAATCATATATTCTTGTAGTTTTAACCATGGAGGTAGCCTCCATGAGTTAACTGAATACATTCTTTAAACAAAAAATCGACACAGCCTGACTCAACCGACACAAACATTCTGATAAATCGAATGCTGTCATCAGTTGAGGTTGACACAGCATTATCTCAACAAGTATTCAGACTCAGAAATATGTACGAATCGTCTTCCTGCAGGACATTATTTTGGCAGAATTGGCAGCAGAGAAGAGACAAGCGTGTACACATATACCTGTATGTGGCAGCAAATTAACTTATATTAGATGTCCAGCACGCTGGACCCCTTTATTTAATTTGATTGAGCTTGCGTTTAAGAACTGATCTATTTATTCCATTGTTTCGGGGACTAAATGATTTAGCTTGACGAAGCTAGTAAAAATGGATTTATTCCTTTAATTTATCTTATACCTCAAACTCGAGAATGGACACGTTTTGTTCACTCATCAGAATCTTAAATGGGCGTGAATGGGAGGAAATTAAGTCAGAGAGAAACGACTCACCATAGGTACTTTTTCATCGTTTTTTTTCTTGATATATAATTGTTCACAGACATATTTCTAGTTGTTCGCTTTACTGTGCAAATTGTAGTAGGTTTCTACCAAATATTGAAGGATAATAATATGACTGTTTTGTGTGGAACACTTTAAATATATGTATTGTCAATTTACACTAAAATAAGCCTCATTACATAAATGCTCACACAAAAATGTTTAAAAGAAATATACATTATCTTTACATAAAAACGACATATACAAACCACAGGACCTGGGTACAAAAGTAATTAATTTTTACATACAATTTTTGTAAAACTGATTTGAAGATTATCAATAACAATTTAATTATAATATAACTATATGTACATTAAAATATTTAAGCCGACATGATTTATTTTTACAAATTACCATATAACCCCTTCCCCCATTTTTGGGGGGTGAGAAATATTAAATTTTGATTTTTAGGTCATATTGTAATGAAGAATATAACAAGAGTTTTAAATGCATTGTTTGGAGGTCGGGATTGGGTTGCAAGTGCAATAGCTTGCATATATGATGCACATATGTATCATGGACAGCGCCCTCTAGTGTCATCCGGTGTCCTTTAAGCTGCTCAAACGATGAGAACATAATGAACTACCGCCGACAACAAAAATACAACTGATTATTAAGTTTAAACTGGTTATTAAATTGTTATGCATAATACTTAACACCATATCAATCGGTGTCTTATCTAAAAAATGTTCACTTCAATGTGCACCAAAATATAGTGTACAAGGCCCGATGATCAATGCATATTCAAATATTTCTCTTATTTAAATTCTACCAGTTTTTCTAAATTGATTACATTGGAAAGAAAAAAAAAGCAGAATTGCTGTGTTTCACTGTGCGACTCTTTGTAACAAAATTAAAATCGATTGTTGCTGTTGACTTGAATATGTATCGATGTAAGGTAACATTTTTAGCAAATGCAATTGAATAATTTATAAATACAAATTGAGATCCATGTACATGTACTACGTATGATTTTAACATTCTGCTGTTCATTTTCCCATGCAGACATCCATACTTCTATCGGATCTTACTATCATGTCTAGTCCTTCTTAGTGGGCCTCCTGGTAGATCCTAGTCATCCATTTGTCGCCATCCATACTTCTATCGGATCTTACTATCATGTCTAGTCCTTCTTAGTGGGCCTCCTGGTAGATCAGAGTCATCAATTTGTCGCTGCGAGTTGGCCAATGCTGTAGTACGATTAAAGTCAATCATGGCGTAGGTATCGGTCCTGCGACTGGAGCCCTCAGAGTTCAAGATAGCCGGGGTCTTTGGTGGGGAACTGTTCATACTAGAGCTACGACTCTGACGAGATTGGATAGTGGGAGTGGTCTGAATCGCCTCTAAGGTCTCCATGTCCAGATCGGCATAATTCATACGTCCTTTGGGAGCTGGCTGGAGAACAACATTGGAGTTGCCGTTGTGTGCGGCCGGTTTCATTCCGACCTCCGACAGTGCGTCTAGGTTAGCGTAACTGTGCTCGCTTACCGGTGACCGGTTCCCCGCCACGGTGGTGTCAAAAATGAACTCTGACCCTGCGCTGCCTTTGCTGGAGGAGGTGCTGCAAGGGGAGCGCAAGTCGCAGCAAAAGACAAAATTGTTGTGAGGAAGTTCCCCGACGGTGTCCAGGTTAGCGTAGTAGCTACTGCTTCCTGAAGTCCTGCTACTGGGCGTAGTGAGCGAGTTCTGAGAAACCAGACTGATTGGTGTGGTTATTGACACGGGCGAGGCCCTGCTGGTGTGGCTGTCATAAGTAATCATCTCCGAGGTAGTACTCACCTCTGAGGTTGTACTCACCTCTGAGGTAGTACTCGTCAAACTGATAACGTTTGCATTGCTATTTAGGTTGAGGATGCTTGTATTGCCGTTCACAATGTCTTTCATTGAGGGAGGTTTCATGTAGTGGGACTCGTGTAGGTTGGTGACTGGAGACATGGTGAGGGGTTCAATTAAGCCCCACCCTATCCACGTTACCATTGACGTCGTTCTGAACCAGCGTCACTGCGTCAATCTCTGTGACAACGACATGTGATGAATCCTCGTCCACGTCATGCTTGAGTCGTGCATAGTTCACGTTAAGATCCCTGTCTTCTGACGGTTGTTGGACGGCCTCTTCACTCAGCCGAGGTAATAAGCACGCAGTGTCAGACGGCGAGTCAGTCTACATTAACAAGTAAAAATGAAAGCAGAAACAATACCAGTTTACATCATAATACACATAGCTATAGTTGTAAAAGAAAAATGCATAAAGTTAAAACTAGGGCTAAAAAACAAGTGGAATTTTGCCACGGGGCTATAAATGGGACCTTTTTATAGCTCCATGGTCCACTCATTTTTGTACTTGTTTGGTTATTTTTAAGTCAAAACATTTCTTTCGGTTTGTTTTGGCTATTTACAAATGGCAGTTTCCTGTCTTTTAGGTGGTGTTTTTTTTCTTAATTTTTTTTTTGAGGGGGTGGAGAGAAACCATCCATGATTTTAGGTGGAGTGTGGCCTAGTGGTTTAGGCTCATGATGCTTGGTCAGGTGTTTGAATCTAGCTGCTGGTCATATGTTGTGTCCTAAGGCAAGCCACTTTACCACCACTAGCCTCTCTCCACCCAGGAGTATAACTAGGTACTGTGCCTACCAGCATTAGCTGGGGAGTAACCTGCGATGGACTAGCGACCCATCCAGAGACAAAATTCCAATCAGTTCATGCGACTGAAACTGGAGTTAATAACACCAGCCTGATGGGCTATATTGCCTCGGGACAGACATGATTTTAGTTATTTAATGGGTTTTATCGTCTTTAGATGTTTACCCTGCTTTCTTGGTTGGACTCTGGAATGTCAGGGAAGGAGTTTGAATTGATGTAGTGCAATGACGAGCCAGGTGACCCTAGACTCCACACACTCGGAGAAGAGGAAGCGACCGACGCAGTTCTTCCAGAGTAAGTAGCAAGTCCGTACGCGCTGCCGTTTTGCTGCTCCCCGAGGCTAGACACATCCGTGGAGAAAGCCGAGAGAACAGGGGAGGTGGGCTGGTGAGTGGGAGAGCCCTCACTGTTCGCTGGCTCCGAGGAGGAAGGGTAGCTGCCCAACCGGCCGTTGCTGTTGCCGCCGGCCTGGGCATTCTCCTGGACGTTACGGAAGAGGAACTCGGCACGCTTGCATTTGAAAGCGTAGATGCCTGTATTGTAAAGTAGAGGCAAAAAGCGTAACTCTGTTATCCTCTAGATGCCTACCCTACTTACTGACTTACTGACTCTCACTAGTAAGACTTGCTTAAGCTTCACCTTGACATCAAATCTGTTCGATACCACAATTGCCAAGTCTCATTTTGTCAACAATTAAATAGTTTATCAGCAATATGGGGCCAGGAAAGATCCGGTACCACTTCCCTTCATTAAAAAAACAAAACTCACCTGGCCCAGTTGCACACCGACACCGACGTCCACTCTCAAAAGAAAAGAGTTTCTTGTCGAAGCCGTAGCGTCTTAAGCTTCTTAGTGGCCACTTGATGAGATCCTTGCCTCGCTGATGGAGGATAATGTCTGTCTTGGTGACCTCGATCACCGCCCGCTGAATCTCAGACCCTTTGTCGTCCACATTCCGTACCTGCAGAATGACAAGACAAGAAAATCAGATTTTGTCGCCAATTTATTGGCGATTTTGTTCAAATCCGACCACGAGATGGCCAAGACATGATTATAACACAGACAATTTCCTCAACACAAAGTCTTGTGATTCTTTAAGAACATCCTGTATTCCTATTACCTGGAACACAGTTAAAAAAGAAAGCAAAAGGTGCATGACAGAAAAGGACCAATGTTTGTTGAACATTCTTACCTTGAACATGTTATGTGCAAGTTTGGCATCTTTTGGATGGATGCATGTCTGTTCGTTCCCCATGGTGATCACACTTTACAAATGCTCAGTAAACACACAGTGGTATTCTGCAAATACGAACAAATGGGGAAAATGTAATCATGAGCAATAACTGCACCGATTATGTTTTCTGGTTGTTACAGATCGCCTGGAATCACAAAAAAAGGCAAATTTATACCTATGTAGATTGGACGGAGTGAGGTCATCCGTCATGTGTTACCAGTCAATGCCCTATTCTCAAGAACCATTGAGAGCTAGATAAGCAAACCCCCCCCCCCCCCCCCCCCACAAAAAAAACTATAAAAAAAAAAAAAAAAAAAAAAAAAAAAAAAAAACACCTGGTTTTCCGTGCCCACTACAGCTACAAGTATGTAAACTTGACACTAAAAAAAAAAAATCCCAATTAATGCAAATGCATTAAACGTTTGCAAATAATAGGTTTTCTGTACAGGTCTCCGTCCACCTTATTAAAAAAAAGTGGCAAGTTCCCAAGAACACATTTACTTAAAGGAGTTGGCAACTGTCTGACAGTCAAACTCAACACCTGTCAACAACTGGTACCAATTTCATGAAGCTGCTAAGCACAAAAATTTGCTTAAAAGCATGAAAATTCTTCCTTTGAAAAAACATGGTTACAGACCAAATTTTCAGGTGAGGTATATTGTTTAGGAAAGATATTCAGCTGTTTTTTTTTTGCTCAGCATGAAAAGCACAATCATTTTTCTATTGGCCAATCCTATAATTGAAAACAGCTCTAGAACTTGTCTAATAAACACTAACAGTGGCCTTTCAGTTGGCAACACCCAAGAAAACTTCAGGGTTTTCATTAAAGAGTTTCTGCCCATCACACTTGTTCACAAATATGAAATTTGCAGTTGCAAAAAAACCAAAAATGCAACGAAATACCCTTGAAAATGGCAAAACAACCAATTTAAATAAGGTTAAATGGAACACAGGTGAATTTCAAAGACTGCATTAAAAAATTACACTTTAATCTATCAAACATGACAAGTCAAAATTATCTCTCTCCCTTCCCCCTGTTAGAACCACCTGTAAGAGATATTAGCAGGTTATTTGCAAACCACAAACCACAAATCCACCAGACTGGAATCATTTTCAGAATGTCTGTCCTCAATCTTATTTTCTACATGCTATTAGTATTACCATTAACGGGTTAAAATGCCTTAAATAGCAAAATATTTCCGGCCATGGAAGGCAAACACCTCCTTTCATAACCGGAAGAATTTCAACTCCTTGTTAATGGAACACGATAGAATGTCTGCCGGATGATGTCATTGGTCTAACCAAATGTTATTAGTGAGGAAATAGGTCAGGAATCATTTCAACCGGAATAAACTAAAACAAAATTCGTCTCCCAGTTACAAAACTGACTTTTTCAATTCTCTGCAGGATTAAAGTGCATACATTTAGGGCACGCATGCTTGAACAAATAAACGGTGATGTTGATGTTAAAATAATCCCGGCGCGAACTGGTTAAAGGAGTGTGCTAACCATTTAGAGTATTTATATTACGGTATCTTAAATCTAAAATGTGATGATACTGACTTAAAATAGCAATTATTTTGACATTATCAATTAGATGGTATACAAATACTGTTTTGAGTTCTACCTAATTCACATACATTATAAATATCTTGACCTTCCCATTACTGTTTATCCAGACTCAGTACAATGGGAGAACCATAGTTTACATAGGCTGCATGCAGCACAGGGCTTACGTGTATTTCTGTGAATGTGATCCATATGGTAATTTGATGGATATATTCCAAGAACATGAGAACATTGTCACCACAACGCCTACTAAAAGGCGACACCCACACACAGCGTAAACAGCTAAGCTACAAGTAGATAGCTGTACAACCACATGATATAATACATTTTTCCCGGGGCTATTTTCAAGTTTTCCTATAAAAAATAGACTTCTGAATGAAATGTCAGGCAAACGACAAAACAAAATTGCCTACGTTTAGTTATTAATTTATTTTTGTCTTAAATATTTGGAAATTGGACCTTGACAATGACAATAATCGGGCCTATCTTTTTGTGTGTTTATGATACAAAACAAACTCAACATAATGCATATTTTCTAAGGGTTAAAAATGTCAAAAATAGAAAGAAAAAAAAGAAAACATACAAATACAAAATTGTAAAGAAACAAATTCAACAGTCAAACAACTTTAACCAGTTCGCCCTGGAATTATTTTAACATCACTGAGCCGAGGCGCGGGATTATTTCTAGCGATCCCAGGCGGGTTCAGTAAGAAATTTCTTAATAATTCTTCTTAATAATAAGAGTAAAATCAATATCTGCAAACGGTGTATCCTACCTTTAAGGTTAATGTTAGATTGTTGCCCTAGTGCATAAAAACTTTAAAATAACAATTTTATACAAAAATATTATTGGGTAAAGGGCAAAACAAAACATTCAAATTGAAAACTCATTTGTTCACTAGTAATAGGAAAAGAAAGATCAACATAAAATAAATAAAATTTTAGATTTCAAATTTCAATGTCTAAAAAAAGTAAAAGCTCGCTGCAAAAGATTTGAACTGAACCCTAACAATATCAATGCTGCCTTGTCTAAACAAATACCGGTACACGAAATACCTTCATTTTTTTGTCAAACAAACAAAAACCATTAAAAAGTGGTGCTTGTGTAAGTGTACAAAGTGGAATAATATTGTGAAAGCTAAACAATGGTCTTATTTTGCATTGGTTATAAAATATAAGGAATTTAGAATGCGGATGTCACTTGTTTTTCTTTAAGAAAATGTCAAACTTGGATCTGAATCAACTTTGGAGATTGAAATAAAATACAACCTGATTATACAAATGGAATATGTGACCCGCTCTGCAAAAATGAGTCTGATATCGGAAAATACATTTTTACGTAAAGGGCTGTTTATTGTCTCGGAGGCGATTTTTTTTTTAACAAATAATATTTTAGTTTCAAGGCATTTTGGTTTCTCCAACACGCATATTTTCAGATCTGATCGATTGAAAAGATTGTTTTGATCCCTAAATTAAATTTAATACAGGTTTTGTCATTCTCTTACCATAGCATCTGATGAAGCACTACAATTGTAAATCTTCATTTCACTCAAAGACATTTTGAGTATAACTGAGAAAAAGCAAATTTCCTAAAATTGTAAAAGACCAATGCATTACACTACAGAGCTGTGCAATATCAAATGAAAGCTTATTTCCAGATTTTCCTGACCAACTGTACAATTGAATTATTTTTTTAACACATCAGACTCATTTTTGCAGAGTGGTTCATTGATACTCTTGATATAAATATGTGCTGGCTGGTTTTAAACATATATGTTTAAAGCCTGGTGGCTGTGATTGGTAGTGGGCCAGGTGAAACTACTTTTACACAACATATGATTTGAGCTCCAGTTTGTCTATGAAATAACTGTCATCCTCCAATAAATAGTCACCACACAATAAATACACAAGGCTGGTAACAACAGATTGTATTGTTTAGACCTTGGGTTGTAAAGCCATCAATGCAGTTATTATTGATGGAAGTTAGTCACTAAAGCTACATATTTCAACTATGCAATTTTGATTCAGTGTTATGTAAATATTCGCCCAGCCAGCACTGGCTGAATGATTTATTTAAGCTAATACAAAAGTTTGTATTCATGTACCCAGTACAAGACCAGGAAAGTATCGTTGAAAAATGAAACACAAATTCCACTTTTGGTAAATCGGGGAGGGCCGGGGTGGTATTTGAAAATAGCCCGCCCAACAATGGTTTAGACCATTGTTGCGAAATGATACAACCCCAAAAAGATACTAATAAATAATTATTTGTTACAACAACAGGATTAACATTACACTAATTACATCCTGTAAATCTTTCCTAATGAATGACTATCCTTGTGTTTCACCAAACGACCTTGAGCATCTATCTTCTTATTCCTCCATGCATAAATTATCCTCCATGCTCAAATATTCATTCTTGCCAGGGAAATAGGCAACATAGAAAACAAATGTGCTGGCTCACCTCAATATTATGTAAGCTGATATCCACTGACCATGATGGCTATAATTATATAACATTTATTTCTATATTCAGACCATGCAAAGAGGAAAAGTAACTTCAAGAATGAAGGTGCAGTTTCTAAAATCTGTCCGCACGTACCTACACAACAAATCTGACTCGTAAGCATCAATGCCAAACATTGAATGTGCACAGTCTAGGCACAGACTGCATCAATCATCATCACCCCATGATTCAGAGCCTGGCTAAAGACCTTTAAGAGTAGTCTGGTGTCATCACTCTCCCAATGACACTGACGCAATATGAGACTGGCAACAAGACTAGTGAGAACCAAGAGCAAGTTCGGGCGCAAACTATAGTTAACCATTAGTCAGTCTCTGCTTTACCAATGCGCATGCTCAAATGCAGTTCGCTCGAACGGCTCTAGTCGAACTATTGTTGAAAAGATGGCAACCGCTTTGTTTACATTTGCGACATGAATGAAATGGGTTTTGCCACTATTCTTCCACGCATATAAGTAGGATAAGCCATAACGTTAGTCATGTTGGTCCAAAAACAAGACAAAAATTACATTAGGCCCGCCACATTTTCACATAACGTTACTGCCTTTCCAATTCCCTCCGTCCGACTACTGACATCACTTTTTCTACGTCACTGGTTCCCTCCATGTTTTCCTATGAAAAGAGGCTACTGTCAACCAGCGGCAACCGTGCTCCGGGGTCTGGTTCCAAATAGTCGACTAGATAGTCCAACCATTCTGCGTTCGAGCGACGTTAGTCGAACTATGGTTAACTATAGTTCGCGCCCGAACTTGCTCCAAGATGCAGCAAGGCCATGATGAATAATTCATCAAGGCCGAGCAGATTGCATCAAAAACAGTGGGAGAGTCCATCTTGTTAGAAGGGGTGATGAATGGGTGAGGGGAAGGCGAGGTGCATCCAAATACCCTTAATTGTGCTCATGTTGTCATAGCTCAAACTGCCAGGAAGAATAAAATATTAGCAAATGCTGGAGATTTATAAATGCTTATTATTATTATTATTAGTCATTTGATGATCTGTATGGGTATTGGCCATGCAGCCCCAAAATGTTACTTACTTGGGTTGGTTAGAGACTGTAGCTCTTGCTGAGCTTTCAACCGGAAATTCTGGATGTGCTTCGAATCTATCAGCACTTCTGTATTGACAAACAATAAGAATTACTAGAAATCAGTCTGTTCCAACTAATTTAAACCATTTTTATGACGTCACTTTATTTTTTAAAGTGTGGATTGGTAATCTTTAGTAAAGTGTGGAATCGGAAATACAAATCCAAGCTAAAACTGTCCTGAAAACGTAAATCTAGCAGAGTTTACGAGTAATACTCAACAGAGGCTGGCAAAGTAGAGGCAGCGAATCTGACAAATAGTACTCAGCTGAGCTGACGAGTACATATTAGCAGATATCAACGTACATCCAGCGAGGATGATGAGTAATACTCACTGGCTGATTGAAGAGCAGAATAATTTTTAAAAGCTCTAATTTCTGAAATACAATTTTTTTTATAAACTTACTTTCAATCTCCAACTTCTTGTGGTTAGCCCTGGCAACAATACCGGGCCGAACACTTTTCATAAAGTGTTCGGTGGTCAGGGCTGTCTTGTTGACTGTTGCTGGACGAAGTCGCAGCAACAGCATATTGTCGTCCTCGAGTTTTAGAAACTCGGTAAATCTTTTTATCGCCAGGAGGTACTGGTAGATAGTTTGAGGCTGTTTTCCCTCCTGGCGAAGTGTCATGACCAGTCTACGATAAAAAGGTTTATTAATCATTAGTACGAGTTGTGTTATAAACTAGATAGTTTTAAGTATTTTATTCTTGAACGAAATAATGAAAACAGCTATTGTTTTCTTAAATAATGTGTAAATTTATATCATAAGGTTTTGGTTGTGATACTAAGTTTGACATTTTACTAAATGTAGAATGGGTAGTAAAATTACATGTTTGATTTCTTTCACTGATATTTATGTGTGCAGAACTCATTGGTCTAATTTTATTATTTGATGTGTACATGTTTAAGTATGTATATAGATAGGGATGCTATGGATGAAAATTAAAGTGACATTATGATAATGACATAATATTACATGTCATGAAGCATTTTTAACACCCCATTTCTACAAAGCGTTGGATGCAATTTGTGCAGCTGTACTACATGTACTCTGCGGAAGAATTGTAAATTACCTCTGCGGTATCTTTGGCGTCATAATTTGGGTTATCGGAAGCCCCATCTTTGACGAAACCAGCTCCAGCTGCCGCACAGTATTCGTGGCAGTCCTCCTTGCACTATGGGTGGCCCCCTTTGTACACATGTACAAAGTCCATAAATTTATGGAGAACCGCTGCATGAAAGAAAAAAGAAATTTAAACAAGTTTTAACCAACCAGATATAAGTTGAAAATCACAACTGCAAACCTGAAACTGACAGGTGGATTACAATGTATTACCCGGTCTGTACATGTAGAGTGTAAACTGCAGAAAGACTAACGCCTTCAGCGCATCTTTTAATTTTTGTAATGGTTAATTGTATTTTGGTTAAGTGTAAGTACTTTACAGATGGGTCGTTATTATTTGTATACATTTATATTTTGTGCGAGGAATTGAAGGCCTTTTTGTCATTTTGGGGGGTAATTTGTTTTTAATGCCAGGCACATGTTTGTCCTTGTTTTGTTGTATTATTTTGAACTCCGAATAAATAATAATAATATTTATTTAACCCTAACCCCCAAGGGCTATTGTGTGAGCATCCTGCTAAATGCAACAACTTGGTACTATTGGTGCATTCTGTTGCATTAAAGATTGTTAGGGTTAAAGATTGTCTAAAGAACCTTCCACTGACAACAATGATTACAAAATAGAAAATTCATTAGATTTTGCAAGATTACACAACCTACACAAACTATGCAGTAAAGCTTTATGAAAAGATTGAACAAAATTGTTATGGATCAAGACAATGTGCATGTATATACAATTATTGGAAAAACACGTTTGTCAAGTATTTATAAACAAACATATTGTAAGGAATGAATGTAAACTAAAAGAGGAAAAATACAGTTTTAAAAGGCACTGAATGATGTTGCTTTTTGTGTGCGTTTGTGTTTGGACCCTGTGATAATGTTATGGTAATGTAAAAACATTTCCACTGATTTCCATTGTAATGGGAGGCCATTACAATGCCCCACTAGTTAAAAAATATTGCCTCCATTTTAATAACAAAATGTGCTTCGTTCCGCTTTGTATTTTGTACTTGCATTATACAGCAGACCACCAATTCCTGGCCCGATTGCAGACGACAATCCTCCGGTCATCTCGATTAAACTCTGTTTACAAACAAATACAATTATAATTAATCACCGCCCACCGCCCACCGCCCACCGCCCACCGCCCACCGCCCACCGCCCACCGCCCACCGCCCACCGCCCACCGCCCACCGCCCACCGCCCACCGCCCACCGCCCACCGCCCACCGCCCACCGCCCACCGCCCACCGCCCACCGCCCACCGCCCACCGCCCACCGCCCACCGCCCACCGCCCACCGCCCACCGCCCACCGCACACCGCACACCGCACACACCGCACACCGCACACACCGCACACCGCACACGCTGCGTGACGCCACCCACGTAAACTTAAAGCATCAGGCCAAGTAGTCATCAACCTTTTGAAAAGCCTGGAACAAAGGCCCGGCTCTCGTTCACAAGTTATCGCAGCTAGGGTTTAGTGCTCGTGGAAAACAAGGGACTCCGAGTGCAAATCCCAAGAAGTTTCCCATACGGAAATGCGAGGACCCCCAGTTTTACACGCAAACCGGGCAACTCTGCGTTGTTTGACAGGATAGAAAACGTGTAACACTTCTAACTATTTATGGCGACGTTTGAGCAATTACAGGAACATTCCTTTCCCCCAAAAAACAGTACATGTAGTAAGTTATGATTTATGAACCACCCCTGAACAAAACAAGCTACATGTATTTTTATTAAATATATATTGTTCCAACTATAATGAGGGCGCTATACACTGAGGCCCGTATGCATGAAAGCGGAATAGCGGCAGAATAGCTTATACCAGGTATAAGTGAATGGTTTTACCAATGTTGGTATACGCATGAACGGGGTATAAGTTAAACTGTGGCCTAACTTTTAACCTCAAATAGGGAGTCGTATGCACAAAGGTGGAATAGCTTATTATGGGGTGTAAATACGGCAGATTTCCTGGTGTAACTTACACCAACCAGGGGGTATGTTTAAGGAGTGGATTAAGACAATTTGGAGTTCGACTCCAGTGGATGTCTCATAACTTTGCCTTCTGTTTGGAGGATACTGGCGTAAAATGATATTCCAATTACGCTGCAATGCCTTTGTTTTCGTCAATTATACTGGAGTTCTTTGTCAAAGAGGGATAGTGCCCTGCATTAAAGTGATATGTTTGTTAAGTTGTTCTATTTTGTTCGTACTTTTTAGCATCCGAAATATATAGGATCATCCAAAATATGGTCTTGTAGGTTTCTGATAGCATGTATAGTATATTCATTATTTGTTAGATACATGTACCTTTATATTTTTTATCTTGTAATACGTTTTGGTTTACAATAAATTGAAATTGAATACATGTATTCGTTTTCAGTACTTTCCCAGTTTTTTGCCCGTTTCCGTTGGTCTTTAGGCTTATATATCAACGGCGCTACGATATTCCCAGTGCTTGGCAGATCTCCCTTTGACGTCATGTGGCCAGATCTACGTGTAACCCATATATGATTCAGAATAGTAGCGCGAAGACAGTCCTATTAATAGATTTCTTTGGAATCATAAATCAATAAACCATTGCATAACCCTAATACCATGGAATAGCTTATTCGCATGATAGTTATGCCTGGAATTGTTAACATACGTTTCGTGCATACCGATTTCATTATACCACAATGACAGGAATAACTATTCTCTGAATAGGCTTACTTTCAGTATAAGTTATACCTCTTTCATGCATACGGGAGTGAAAGTTTCCTAAAATATGCCTGGTGAATAACTGAACGTGCTAGGCCCAAAACTGTGGGAACCAAAGCCTGTGTGATGAAAAATGTCTGGGGGTTGATAGGGTTAAGCGATTTTCCGCCATATAAACTTGCATAGTTTAGCCGGGACCAAGGATATGTGTTTGTAATGACCGGAAATTCGTTTTGACGAAGTTCGTAATAACGGGAGTAGACTGTACATTGAATATTATCCATTAATAATGGTCGATTTATAGAGCAAGGAATATCTTTAACTACAGCTAACTATAATCTACCTTAAATCTAACGCTACTACGTGTTGTACATTATGGTTAAGTTTAGCATAGGAATTTACCTTTTTCAAATGAATAGAAAGAATTGGGTCTGTGGATGAAAAGCAAGTCGTTGCTACAATGAGAGCCATTAAGGCCATCCAAATGGCCGGTATACTCAAAAGTTGGGTGATTGAACCAGATGACTCGTTATTCCTTGTTCCTGATAAAAAACAACACCAAGACCATTTCAAGCTATTTTTTTAGTTAGTTTACACATACAAACAACAACAATGTGGTTTGTTAAACACGAGCCACTAGATAAACTCATGAATACAGTCAGCTGGTACGCGGTAAGACGTTCTGTTTGAAGTAGCTGATAGCACGTATTGGAGAACACAACTTCCATGTCACTTAATCCATTAAAATCACTTTTATAAAAAAAATAATAAATTTTTGGATTTTGTAAACCGATTAACGAATTCGGAGGATCGATTATTCGATATTTTCAAATTCGGTTATTCGGTTTTGAAAACCTCCGATTTGTCCCAGCACTAAAATTTACCCCATGAATAAGAGTCACCACCTACTGATCGATTGTCAAATATTGAATGGCACATTATTATTTGTTTTACTAAAATTCTTTCTTTCCATTAGATAGTTTTTAACATTTACAAATAGCCACGATTTTCTGAAGCGGGTGTACAATTTATAGGTACTTGTTATATGTTACACCATTGAGATATAAACAAATTATGAACAATAAAGTAGTCACCAGTTCAATTATACAGACGTGATTTCTTTCAATATTTTTGTTCTCTATTCAGGCATGTGAATCTGATTGGTTAGCAAAAAGAACACGTTTGACTTTATCTGGCTGCTTGGTATATGATATACATCACATCCCACTATCCTTGCATCATCTGGGCCCATTTTAATGCTAACCATTACATTCTGTGCTTACAGTATTAGTCAAACGTACTATGTAGCTTCACATGATCCCGAGTTATAAGTCAGGCATCGTCCAATTATATCTACTATATGTTGCTTCTTTGTCAGCTATATGTATACTCTTTCACATTCTCCGTCTTCTACGTCACAACGGATTCACTGACCAGTTTCAAGTATTCCTGGAAGCTGATTCCCATGACCAACATTTCTTGTTGTTCCAATGTCCTGAGCCAGTGTAGTGAGGCTTTGTGATTACCCGTCATCACGCCAATTCTGTCGTACATCAAGGCCAACCCTTGGCTGTTAGCGCCTCAACGATCGCCCGCGCCTCGGCCTCACCGAAGGAACGAATCAAGCTGGCGATCGCGGTTCCGTTGTTGATTACTTCAGAAGCTGTAAATGAAAATTTATTAAAATGCAAGCTTGTCAGTTGATTGGTGTTAAACATTCCTTTCAATACAAGTCAAAGGTAAAATGCTCTGAGAGCATAATAAAAGGGCCAACGGGTTTCCAGTTAAAGTAAAATGCTGTGCGAGCATTCCAGCTAAAGTAAAATGCTGTCTCAGCACTGCACTCGCGTCAAAAAGGAAGTGGACAAGAGAATGCCAACGAGTTTTACCTCTTACCCCCCAACAAGCGCAGACCGAGCGAAAGGTCAGCAGGTGTGGGCCACTAGTTCGGTGTGGGCGGGTCGAAACCGTTGCCCTCCCACCTCGCCCCCTCCTCCCATAGCAGCATGGACTCACAATCGGGTAGTCTAAAGCACCGACTCAATGAGCCAATGAGAGAGAGACACACGCATTGGAGGGGAAAGCGCTGCACTCTCTGCGAGAGAGAGAAGGCCGCAACGCAAGAGAGTGGGAAGGCGATCACCGGCTATGTAACGCGGTCGGTGGTCACGTAGCTGAATAACTGGCACGAAATGGACGGCGCGTAAACAATAACTCGTGCTCGCGCGATAGGGCGGATGAGCACGAGCTTATAAATAAGCTTATAATGGGCTTATTAACGGATAATCTCGACACGCGCTGTGGGCCCACGGTGAAGTTCACTTCTTACCCGCTCTGTGCGCGCTGTGTATCAAGTAGTAAGTATGCTGCTGTTGGCGCTCACATGTTTCCGTGCGAAAGTTGTTAAGTATTGAAGCAAGGTGACATCGGTTTTTTTGGAATCCGGCACACGTGTCGGATGAATTAGAGAAAGCGTGCGTTCGCTGTGTATTTGCGAGCGTTTGTGAGACAAATGCGCGCAAGGCACAGCTACGTACGGTGGTCTAAAGGGGGAGAAAGAAGGCGGTGCTAAGTAGAATTGTCATTGTCAACTGACGTGATGACCTGTTGCAGTGTATGAAGTGCAACCCTATGCAGGCACAGGCGCTCATGCATTAGGTGTAGCTGACAGATGCTGAAAGTACGCCGGCGCAGATGTGCATGCAAAACGGAGCGAAGGCTGTCAAGTGTCTTGGGCTAGCTGGAGGGTGTAGGTTAGAATTATGGGCGTAGCTAGTATGCGCCAGAGTAGAAGAGCGTGCATAGCGGCACCTAGGACCTCTCAGACAGTGTCGTCAGTGCAGGAGAGCGCGCAGCGTATATCGAACATTGGTGATAGTACTCTTTATAGCAACGCAAAACCAAAATTGAACTCCATCCAAGCCGTAATGGCTATCTTACGATGACCCACCAGCATTAGTGTATGCAAATAAATGCAGTGATTACGGTACGGTGCTAACCAGTTAACATCTACTGCTCGGTGGGAGGGCAACGGTTTCGACCCGCCCACACCGAACTAGTGGCCCACACCTGCTGACCTTTCGCTCGGTCTGCGCTTGTTGGGGGGTAAGAGGTAAAACTCGTTGGCATTCTCTTGTCCACTTCCTTTTTGACGCGAGTGCAGTGCTGAGACGTACAGCATTTTACTTTAGCTGGAATGCTCGCACAGCATTTTACTTTAACTGGAAACCCGTTGGCCCTTTTATTATGCTCTCAGAGCATTTTACCTTTGACTTGTCCACTTTCTTTTATTTAGTAGCTTGTGTTTGAACAGTAAGAAGTTTTTCGCGCGCCGACAGAATGCAGTCACCGTCCGCCGCCATGGCAACAAGCTCACGCAAGCGCGCTTCGAGCGCGTCACGGTTGTCGGCGCGACTGTCGTAAGCGGCAAACTCGGCGTCGACAGCGGCCGACTGCAACTGCCGCAGACGCTCGCGCTGCTCTTTGCGCTTCGGTTGCGCCCGCTTTTGCGGTGGCGGCGCTGCGCTGCTTGGCTGCGCGGATGTGCTGGTGGCGGCGCGCTTGGGCAGATTTTTCACTGCAACGCTCGCGCGCTTCTTTTTGGCTTTCGCCGTACGAGCGCCAGCGACGTGACCGAGCATCGTCATGTCGGCGCCGGGCGACTGTACAATTTGCATGGCAGGCGTTGGGAGCGACGTCTGCTCGACCGTCACGGGCGGCGCCAGCAGCGCTTTTGCGCCCGTTTGCGCCCACCACTGCGCATCCTCTTTGAAGAGGAGCTCGATGATGGTGGCCGGCGACGGCGGCAGCAGCGCTTTGACGCCCGTGTGCGCCCACCACTGCGCATCCTCTTTGAAGAGGCGGGCGATACGCCGCTTGTGCGTGCGCAGTCGGCGCAATTTCTCGTATGCCGCGTAGAGGCGCGCGCAATGTACTCGGAGGGTAGACTTGACCCAAGTCGGACTTACCATGGAGTTAGGACTACCAATTTGCTTTCGTCAATCCGGCAGAATAGTTATGTGCTTTGTTGGCCTTAGAAAAAAGGCGCCGTCATCTGGTTGTCGTTCCGCTATCGGCATCAACGCGATGTCATCATGTCAGTGCAGTAAATCCGACTTGACGGATCGGCCAATCAAACCCCCCGCGGTGATATGTAGTTATTCATAAATTATTTGCATACGCATCACATGGTTATCGATGTATGCCAAATAAGTCCGCCAATCGGTACGGACTCGCTAGACCGCTAACGGACTATGGAGGAATGGTAGGCAGTACTGTCACTAGATGCCTTTTTCAAATTAAATAACTGCGTCCATACTTCGTTTATTTAGTTAGAGTATGGTATAGTGAAAACTTAACGGCCGGACAATGTACACGATAGCAAGACTATTAAACCGTTTGTACATTTACACATAATGTACACAATGCACATGTGTATGTACATTGTACATCACAATGTCCACGTATGTCCGTCACACAACTGGGTCAAAGTTCATATTATTACAGATATATGCTAATTTATACAATTCTGCAATTTGATTGGCCTCTACCGTTTTCGGTAGATGAGCCCATAGGTTGTGTACAAACGTGTGGCACATCTGTCCAGTCGGGATTTCTGAACCACACATGAGCATGGGTGGCGCATGAGGGCGCGCTACTGATAAGCGTGGACGTGACGCGAGGCGCACAGTGTGGATGACCATGAGCAATGTTACCACATAATCCCGACTTGGATCAAGTCTACTCGGAGGGCAGCTGGCTGCACTTGCCGGCACACTTCTGTTTGTGCGGCAGTGAGGTGCCCTTGTACTGCGGCGGGCTGTTGTTGCAGAGTGTCAGCTCACTCTCTCGCTTGGTGATGGTGAGCGGCGCCGGCGCATGGAACTTGGGGCGTCGCTTTCGACGCGGAATGCGCGCCATGCGGTCGCGACGCGCGTCCAGCCATATGTGCATAAACTGCGTGTAGATAGCAGCTGCACGTGCTGGGCCGGACGCGTGTCGTCGCGTGGCTGCGCGGAGTGACTGCGCCGACGCCGATTGATCTTATGCGCCCTATCGCGCGAGCACGAGTGCGCCCGCGCGCGATGCGCCGCCTGCGGCCCGGTGTTGTCGCCGCAGGGCAACTTGGGCATGTGCGCTTGTATCTCGTGCGCGTCGCTAGTGTACTGCGACTGGCTGCTGTCGACGAGTGGCAGCTCACTCTCCCGCGCCCCGTAGGGTTTGCGACGCAGTCGGCGACGCGGCGACGCCTTGGGCGGCCGTCGCTTGTCGGCCGCACTGCGCGCCATTATTTTTTTTAGTTTTGTGTTTTGTTTTTGTTTTGAAGGTTTTTTTACGTTTTTTTCTCTTACCTCTTACAAGCAATCGTCTATCGCTTGTTGTGCCCGGAAATCGATGCGTAGATTCCGAGCGAAGAAAACCTGCAAAAAAACACAATGTAAGTTTGCCGATGTGCGAACAAACAGCAAACGGTTGTTGAGTATAGATGCAAGTTGACACCTCGGTACACGTTGTTCCCACACAGAACAGAACCACCCGTTACAGTTAGTCGAGCCACTAACCTACCCGACTCTAAATAAACCAATCAGCCTACTTTGCCGTCAGACCTACGGTGTTGCGTCTTGCCACAGACCTACGGGCTACTAGTATGTATATACTATATAGTACTGTACACCATTACATTGTTCTCCGTATACCCATTAGCTCCTACCCTGTGAGGAGATAGCACTAGTCAATAGCAGCTGCTACTTCGTTGTTTCTGTCTTAATTGTCTAAATTGGTCACTTTTGAAGCCAAAATACGTTTTAGCTTCGTTATTTCGGGTGTTTTGTTATTTTTTTAACCTCCCCCCCCCCCCCCTCCTGCGAGTCGGCGTCGTCGTTGTCATCGGCGAACGTCTGCGATTGTGATGATATTGCCCAGCGTCAAGTTGCCGTTGTGCTTCACTACAAAGGGCACACTGTGACTGCTGCAAAAAAGCGAAATAGTTTGACAATTTTCAGCAGGAAATGAAACAAAATTGCGACAGAAGCAAGAAAGTTAGACAGAAACACAGAATTGACCGAAATTGCCGATAATTTGAAGCGATTCAGACAGCGAAAATTATTACCAGAGCTGAAATTTGTGGTTGTGTGCGCAAGCGTTTTGGCGGCATTTGCGCAGCGCACACTTGCAAACAACGCCGCACAATTGCGCAGTACATGCGCACTGACACTAGCAAATGCTAAAACGCCCGAAACTCACAAAAACGCAAGAAATATCACACATTCTTGCCGCGGCGCTGCCACTCCCAGCCGGGCGAACCCGTTGGGTGTGACGCTCCCGCGTCACCCTCACATGTCAGATGGTCAGATTCGTATGACAACCCCCTCTGTCGTCGAACTGAGGAAATTCATTCACATGTCAGTTGCAACCCAGTCTCCTTCTTAAATTGTGTACATATCACAATTGACCAATTGTGTGTATATCACAATTTAAGAAACTGTACATGCGCAGTAATGCTGGCAAAACGGAGGTTGGCCCTCAAAGAGTGAATAAACAAGTGTATGATGTTCTTATTAGTTGCAGTAGTTGTTTAAGTTTGGGATTGGAAAAGGAAAAAGTCGGGTTAGGGTACAAGAAAAAAACAATTCATATTACCGCATTAACAGCAATTCTTATTATTGTTATTATTTGACGCAAGTTTAATTGCATTGTATCTCAAGTTTTGTTTTTCTTTCTGTACCCTAACCCGACTTTTCCCTTATTCTACCCCAAAACAAAGTAATGAACTTAAACCAACTAATTCAAGTAATAAGAACATCATACACTTGTACACTTGTTTATTCACTCTTTCAAGACCAACCTCCGTTTTGCCGGTATTACTGCGCATGTACAGTTTCTTAAATTGTGATATACACACAATTGGTCAATTGTGATATGTACACAATTTAAGAAGAGACTGGGTTGGTCAGATGGTCAGATTCGTATGACAACCCCCTCTGTCGTCGAACTGAGGAAATTAATTTTCACATTTTTTTTGGTCATTGTCAGATGGTCAGATTTGTATGACAACCCCCTCTGAGAAGTCGAAAATCAAAATTCTGTCCCAATAGAACTCATGCCCTTGATCTCCTGATCATTTTCGTTATTGGGTTCTTTTCGATTCCGTGGAGCGATCGCGAGTTATTCCAGTCGGACTGAAGAAGAAAGAAAGAATAAAATTAACGCAAAATCGGTGCACTGGCAAAGTAAGGGTGCCGCGGCGCTGCCACTCCCAGCCGGGCGAACCCGTTGGGCGTGACGCTCCCGCGTCACCCTAGATGTACACAATTTAAGAAGAGACTGGGTTGGTCAGATGGTCAGATTCGTATGACAACCCCCTCTGTCGTCGAACTGAGGAAATTAATTTTCACATTTTTTTTTGTCATTGTCAGATGGTCAGATTTGTATGACAACCCCCTCTGAGAAGTCGAAAATCAAAATTCTGTCCCAATAGAACTCATGCCCTTGATCTCCTGATCATTTTCGTTATTGGGTTCTTTTCGATTCCGTGGAGCGATCGCGAGTTATTCCAGTCGGACTGAAGAAGAAAGAAAGAATAAAATTAACGCAAAATCGGTGCACTGGCAAAGTAAGGGTGCCGCGGCGCTGCCACTCCCAGCCGGGCGAACCCGTTGGGCGTGACGCTCCCGCGTCACCCTAGATACTAGTTTCATTCCCTGTTATGTCCAAGATAACAAGGTTTTGGTCGGATTCTTAAAGCGACTTTGATAACTTTCATATTTGTTGAAATGTACTCATATTCATTGCATAAGGATCATTAGTATGACCATACTGTCACCAAAAATGGGCAGTATTTAGTATTTACAGAACTGTAGTATACCACCCCCCCCCCCCCCCCCCCCAAATTCTCTCTGTCACAAAAAGGGTGGGGATGACCGATGACAACGGATGCTAAATATCAACTGACCATATAATATGATGACATCACTATTGGTTCCCTGCCCAGAAGATCTTTCACATTCATACATTCCGCTACAATACTGGTACCCTACCTGAATTGAGAATTCCTTGAGTGATTTTCTCTGTTTCTTTCCTAACCAGCAACTCCAGCTGTAGGAAGGTCTCTTTTTCAGCCTCTTCGTTCATTAATTGCACCTGTAGATTCCTGTTTAAGATGATGTCAGGTAGGTCAATCTTTAACAGTTGGAAGTAAGGTACATCCACGTGATAGCCCTGAGTACAGCTGGTTGTAGAGTTGCTACATAGATGACAGGTGTCGTAACGCAAGCAGATCTCGCGATCAGGACAACAGTCACCTGTCAAATTCAAACAATAAAAAAAACACACAAATAAACAACAAGGAAAAACACACAAAAATACAAACAGTTTGATTGGAGTCCATGCAAGTTCTTACACAAGTTTAGTCATAAGTTCCTTTATAAAACCAGTCACAAGTAACTGGATGAACGATGACAAACAAATGTTTATATTACAGTTCCTTTGAATAGCTTGTGATTAGAATTAGTGATGGACTCAACTATATCCCTGATAGCATCCAACTCGTTGAAGTTTTAGCCGATTGGACACTACGCACATTTTTTTAGATTTAGATCACTTAGTTTTTCCTCCAAAAGATATAGTTTGAGATGGAGTAATTTCCTTCATAGGGCAAAAACTGATTATACTGATAGGTATTTTTCCAATGAGTGATTGTAAACTACGCAATTTTAACATCCTCAATTCTTACCACCCAGTTTGGCCCGGAGCGCATTGTGAAGGATGACTTCCACATGTCTCCTCTGATACAGATACATGGATAAGGAGATAGTGGCTGCAATGTTCTTGAGAGATGACTGAGCCACAAACTCAATCACATCCGGGTACGCCTTGTCAAATCTCTGCTCTAGAAGGCCAAGTTCTTCTTCTCTACAGTTCAAACAGAAAACACAGCAGTTAATAAGAGAGCTGTGATGTAGATAATTCCGGCAAACAAAATTAAAAGCCATTTTGGGGTAGCCCCACCGGCCGCACACAATATGTAATCAAGGGAATAAGTACGTGTCCAAGCCAATTTCTTTTCTTGGTACCACACTAACCTGATGAAGTACTGAAAGCTACAGGATAAGCTATGAGACAGCCCTGACGACGTGGTCACCAAGATGTCATCCAGCTCAACGTGGGTGGCCCAGGAAGGGTATATCTTAAAGGTGAAATCTGGTCCAACGACATACCGGCCCGACTCGTACGCACCGTCATCAAATAAGACCTGACCAGTGGAGCGCTGTATCTTCAGGCCAAGCTAAAGACGGTGCAAAAAAATTAAAAAAAATAAAAATGAGCTTAAATATTGGCAAAGGGCACACATTTTTTATCAATTTGGCATCAAATGTTGCCATAAATTTAGGTTTTTTTTCATGGTGACATTAAATTGTCAATGGTGAATCACTGTTTCATAAAATGGCAGTAGTCAATTAGAACAATTTCTGCGGTAATGTTTTCATTGAGCAAGATATCGGTACCCCGATTTGAACAGAAAAACACTTAAACTGAAGAGTGTTTGCAGCAACATCAACTATCAAATCACTCATGGGGTTTGGGTCAGGGAATATAACCTCGGACCAACGTTGTTAATTCACCTCGTAATACTCTACGTAGGAGAAAGCCAGTGGGAGAAGAACGACAATTAACACCGCGATCACAACAATGAGAACACTGAAGATCATAATCAGAAGACTGCGCGAGTTGATCTCTTCAAAACCCACATGGAATCGATCTGACCAAAACGATGTCTCTAACGTCTGGCTCTCAATCTCCATCGGCTGTATATAACGCTTGGAATCTGCAGATATGAAATCAGAGATACAGAGAATGCAAGGAGCAAACACTGATAAACAATAAAACCATGAAACTAAAACTAATTCGTCAACCTGCAGGCAACTTCACAAAACAGTGCGTAACAGATGAAACAGATGAAACCTTCATGACGGCATTTTAACTGGAAATCGGATAACCGCAAATCTGCCTTCCAGTTTAACCAGTTCGCGCCGGGATTATTTTAACATCGCCGAGCCGACAGGCGGGATTATTTTTAACGAAACTCGATCCGAAGCGTGTTCAGGCCGATAGTGCTGGGTAGCACACCCACGCATTTCCGGCCTTACGCGCTGCTGACATACATTTCCGAACTTGAACTTGGCGTGTTTATGCGTCATCCGTTTTGAATTTGGGGAAATTGTTGCGTTTATATACGTCATCCGGCGCGAACTGGTTAAACGAATATTTGAATATTCGATTGAATGGATAGTCAAATATTCTAAGATTCAACTCTGGTAGTGGTTTATCAAATATTATACTCAAGACAATCCTACAAATTGTACTATTTTCTTTCTTTTCTTACCACTGCTTAGGGTCATTTCTTCTGCCGCACCAGCTGATTGTGATGAGCTGTCCCTGGGACCTAAAACATAATTATCAATTTGTTCCCGAGTGAAGCTAAGTGTTATCACCAACTTTAGAAAATGTACTAATACCATTATTTTTCAAAGGTACCACATCTGCAGTTTCTTTCTGAATATCTTGGTCAAAAGATTAACCCACATACACCTAATTGTTTTGTAGTAATAAGTTAAGATCGGAATCCATGTTTAAGGTTGTAAATGTTTAGTGATAAACTCTGAACAGTGAACACTTAACAAAACCAGCAATCTGCCTCCGTCTTGTGTCATGTAGGAGACATGTTCCGCTTTCAATTACAAGGAAATATGCTACTTTTTATAGTGCAAGTTTTGATAAATTCAATTAAGCTAATAGAAACTGAAATCCATTTTATTTGGATTGGAAGTTCCACGTTTTGGGGAATTTAGGGGAGAAGCAATGAGTGACAAGGTACCTTGCTAAAGGGCACACGCACCATAGTCCCAGGCAGGACTCGAACCCACAACCTGAAGCTTTACCCACAGACAGCAAGTTCAATGCTCCAGACCACGAGGCTATAAGGCACTCCACTGTTATGTTTTAAACATTTGTGCACAAATTTTAATGATTTTCTATTTTTGGTTTCTAACTTATGTTAGTGCTTTTTTAGAGGGCTTCTTTGGAAAGCAGTTTGTTAACTGAAAAGGACTACACTCTTTAAAAATTACACTAAATTAAAAAAAAGACTCACCCGACATTTCACCCATCTCGATATCTTCTTGGTAGGACCTATCACTGGGATCATTGAAGAGATTAACAACTATGTGAGGCTCAATGGAATCATCCTGATCCCTTACCATATCCTCATCCGTGTCTCTTACTATGTCCTCATCCTATACAAAGACAATCACAGGAAGGTTTAACCCAATAGCAAACTACATTTGTAAGTCACATCTCAAGGGATTGGGTCAACAATTTGAGATATCTAGAATTTGAGTTAAGCGAAGTTCTATTTGTTTACAACAATTTGTCTCCACAATGCTGACAAGGTACCCACAAGGAAATACTGACAAGGTCTCTACAAGGAAATACTGCCCCAATTTAACAAAATTTAGTTTGCATTTTGTTTGCCAATCAGTTACACATCTGTGAATAGGTGCAAGCCACCTAGTCTGGTTTCCTGACCTGATAGTTCCCCGACATCTAAAATTGCCCTGTTCATCTGAAGCAGACCAAATACATGTACCACAATAACGATTTTTTTTTTTTTTTCTATCATCCATAAACACAAAACTTCAAACAGGTCTGGGTAAAACATTTTCTATAAAATACTAACCCAAAGCTCATCCATTTCTGCAAATTATAGCAAAAGATATTGAAAATTACCTTTAAAATGTTATGTCCAAGTACAGGTGTATGAAAACGATAGTGTATGTTTCCTTTCGGCAATGTTACTGGAAACACAACCTAATACGTTAACACAATGAAAGAATACTTTGACACACACTAGCACGACTACACCATAACAAACGCAGTTGCTTACCTGGCTCCGTGTTTCATAGTTCACCTTGACCCCCGACAGTCGTATTGATTCGTTGTATGATGGAGGATCCTGGTATTCAGGAGGGAGGGACACAGCCACGCCCTTATCTACTTGGTCATCATCATCGCCTCTATTGGTTTGTGTTTGGTCCTTGTCTCTGTCATCGTTTGCGGAGGTAGGTACAGTCTGGGAGGGGGAGGGGGAAGGGGAGGGGGAGGGGGAAGGGGAAGGGGAAGGGGGAGGAGTTGTGTTAATGGTGAAAAGGTTGTTGGATTTTTACACTTAATACTGAGATCCCGACGGAAGATTGGTTAAAAATATGAATTTATGAAATCAACATTTGTAAAGGCAACTATAGAATGCAGGGCCCAGCAGGGCCCACTCACAACTCTCGACTTTATTTACCCTGTGACATAGAATGGAGTGGCCCTATTCTATGGGTATTGGGGTATACAGGGTTAGGGTATGGTTAGGGTTAGGGTCAGTCCATTCTATGTCCTAGGGTAAATAAAGTCAAGAGTTGTGAGTGGGCCCTGCATTCTATAATTGCACCTTTGTAAATTGACAAAACAGGACAAACTGACAGCAAATCAAGAACTAGCTAGATGAGTTTCCAAAAGAGCGCACACAAACTCCGACTGAAAGTTTAATTATCAGTTTAAACCAACTTTTCTTGGTTTTACTTCAAAAATATGGGAGGAAAATAACAACTTACCTCTGGTTCATCTACAGGGGCTCCCTCATCAGGGTCTGTGTCACTGTCACTGTTACTGTGTGGGGGTGTTGGGGTGTCATCTGCTGTCTCATTTGTCACAGGGTCCGGCTGTGTCTGTGACATGTTTTCACCAGAGCCTAGAAACACATGTGCATATAGGGAAACACACAAAAACAAAAAAATAGAAAATACTGCACCGTCTAGAATTTTAGAGTATTACTTCCCTAAAAGGACATAATTCAACACAGAGGTTGTTATAATGAGGATGTCCCAGATTTACCACAAAGCACACTTTAGTTTCTGAAGTTTAGTTGGGAAACACTGTTTAGAAATAAGAACATTTCACGTGTTTTCTTGGCAGTACTTTTTCTGTTGTGGCCGATATGTGTTGTATGCAGAAACTCCGATGATTACAAAATTCTTTTTCCCTAAAGTTTCAATTCAACAGGATACAACTCCATACATCCTTTGGGCTTGTTAGGTCAAAGACAACAATTGTAAAATGGCGTCACCAGGAAATGTAAACAGTTTTGGTGCCCGACGTTCAGGTACTTCCACTGAACCTCGCGTAAGCCCATGCAGGGGTGAAAGTCAAGTGAAGCAGATAAAATGACACTGTGTCAACGATAAAAGCACAATGTATTGACAATTAAGCAAATGGGTCGATAATATATCAAATCTAAAATTCCAAATCCAGTCTTGTCCATGTCCATGTACACTTAATCTGCCCTTATAACTTTCAACCACACAAAATAGTGAACGATTGGCTGACAGGATCAAGTTGCATCAGAGCTATGACAATCATCAGGAACAAATTAGTCACTGAATTGTTGTTGCCTGGGTGCAACTGTGATAATATTAATATATGCAACTGTGACTTATCTTAATATTGAGACGATTGGCATCAGTTAAAACAAAAAAAGTCAACTGTAGCAAGTGTAGAAATTGTTCAACTTCTGTGCCAATGCGGACGTTTCTTTACCTTGTTTATCATCTACATTGAAGACATTCTCATCCTGCTCATCCATCATCGATGTTTCTTCATTTATTTCTTTGTCTTCTTCGTCCTCTTCACTGATCCTAGCTAACTGGTACTTGACTCTGCGTCGTCCGAAATCCATGGTTTGGGTGTTTTACGAAGATGGAATCGGCGGGAAATCATGTTAAGTCGTTTGGCAGTGTTGGCTTGACGGCATGCAGTTTGTTTGTTTTGTTTTTTGGAGGAGGGGGGGGGGGGGGGGGGGGGACAGACAGGTTTTTAGTGCGCAGAACGGAAACCACCAAACATTGAGGAATTAGCTAGAGCAGCAAAAGAAACTGGCTAGACAGAAAAACTCCAGAAATTAAAACAAAAAAAGGCAAAATAAATAAAAAAGACAGGAAAATAAAATAACACAAACAAAATAAAATCGCAGACATGAAGTAAGTCAACGACAATTTACACAAGAAAATGTTGTGAAAACAATTATGTAAATGATTAGTCCGAGTTACTGGACTCTAGTTATTGCTTTTTTAACATTTATTTAGAGTTTGGACATTATCTGGCGCTACTAGTAGCGCCAAATAATGTCCAAATGTTAAAAAAACGATAACTAGAGAACAGTAACTCGGACTATGGTTTAACCAGGTTAGTGGAACAGAACAAAGACTGTTGTCAACTAAACCAAATTAAATTCAGTAAATGCAGACAGCTAGCCGGTAAACTTGTCAAATTGTGTCGATCGTCGGTTGTGGGTTTTACCCTCCGTAACAGTAAGTTCTACAAACCCAAGCGAGTAGTGAAAGAGAATTATATGCCCCATGGTATTGGTAAATTAAATACCATTTGTATGTTTTCTGAGTTATTCACATTTATTTATTGTGTAATATTTTGCAATAATAATTAATTATAATCCCATAACAATAAGTCTACACCTAGTAAGGCCGCTGTAAATGACGTGCTGTTAGAAGATTAATCTCTGATACAATGTGGAATTCTAGTTCAAATAAAAAAGCAATGAAATTGGAATTCTTTTTTACTTGCCAATCAATGCAATTGCAATGGCATTGGTGGCAAAGACCAAAGACTAGAGCGCCGCGCAGTGCGCCTACGGCGCTCTACGATCTTTGGCAAAGACGAAGTTCAGTTCACTTCATTGAAAAAAATGTACGTACACAAAAACAATGTCACTTTGGCCGCCTTTTGAGGTAAATTATTTCCGGAGGAAGTAAAACAAATACCTCATTTATATTAATAATAACAACTTACGTTTAAGGAATATCAACAGCTACATACATTTACGAAACCACTAAGAAAATCGAAAAAATAACCGGAACTCGCCAGCGATACTCAACGCATCGCGCAGACATGTAAAATAAATAGCGCCCCCTGGCACCAATTCTAGACTCGGTACGGTTCGCTCGCGCCCGCGCGCGCGCGGTGGGCACGAGCGAAGACTAATCTCACATTACAAAAACGTGAAAAAACTTAGATCACTGCGTTAATTTTGTTCACAAAATGTAGTGAGCCTGTATAGTCCAGGCAAAATACATAATTTTGTTTTGTTGACCTCAAACAAATTGCAACAAATTGTTTTTCACCACAGTGCACTTCTATATAAGGTCCCTAGAATGACATACTAAAAATCTACAAAAATCCAAGTGGTGCAAATAATCCAATTTGCATAAATCGTTAATCCCTGCCGTGTAATATGTTTATATTCCCATATTTAGGTATATATTTTATTTTTATTTTTTGAAAAGTTTATTTTGGCGATTATACTTACACATCCTTACTTCAATAACATTTTCTAAAGCATGTAAGTGACTAAATAATTATGAAAATATAGTAATGGTCCAAAACTACTACAATTATACCCTATCATTTGCACGCATTTACCTTGTCTCCAGATATCATCAATTAAGTAAGTATTGAAGTGCTTCAAATTCACCAAGTTGCTTACTGGCACAGTAATCCTATTAAAACCTTATGGAAAATCATATGGACAATGATAACATTGTGATATTAAGCCCAGCAAACAAAAACTCCGGGAAAAAATGATGTGTCCCTAAATTGGGCTAACAAGTAGGTGAAGGGTTGCCTAAAGGTGAAAGACTTGAACAAGTTCAAGGAAACCCCCCAAATTTAGGATTTTTGTTGCTTACAATAATCATATCAATAATCAAGTCTTCCATGTTAGGCAACCCTTTAACTACTTTTTAGCCCAATTTATAGACACACCATTTTCCCCCAGTTTTTGTTTTCTGGGCTAAATATCACAATGTTATTATTGTTCATATGATTTTTCATAAGGTTTTAATATGATAACTGTGCCAGTAAGCAACTTGGTGAATTTGAAGCTCACCAATACTGACTACATGATGATATCTGGAGACAGTGTGCGCACTTTATAGGGTCACAAACTTGTCATTTTGGATAATTACTGTGTTCTCATAAATATTCAGTCACTTATATGCTTTAGCAAATGTTATTCAAGTAAGGATATGTAAAGTAGAATCACCAAAATAAACTTTTCAAAAAATAAAAATAAAATATATACCCAAATATGGGAATAAACATACATGTATTACATGTACATGGCAGGGATTAACGATTTATGCAAATTAGACATATTTCCACCACTTGGATTTTTGTAGATTTTTAGTATGTCATTCTAGGAACCTTTTAGAAGTGCATTGTGGTGAAAAACAATTTGTTGTAATTTGTTTGAGGTCAAAACTCTTTTTTTTCTGGACTAGTACTGTACAATGCAATTAAAGATAAAACAAGCAGAGATAAAACAAACAGAGATAAAAACAAGCAGAGATAAAACAAGCAACTTAATTGGCTTCGCCATTTTTCATTCGATTATTTTATTTATCACAATCGTTTCAAATTTAACTTCCCTAAAACTAATCTTACCTATTGTGGACGTTTTCTAACCCAAAATATGTCTTTGTTAAGAAAGCTTTTCATGATTAAAGAAGTTTTTCATAATTAAGGTAGTTGCTCGCAGTCATCGTGTTTTGCATTCCTGCCCAGTACTCATTATTAATTCGAACAATATCTCTCATACTAAACTATAAGGTTCTCATTCCTCATTCCGTTAAAAAAGCAGCACAAATAGATGAGACTTGTCACAATTAAAGTCTTTTTATTTTGTAGAGATTTTGGGGGCTTTTCCGCAAGTTGCGGAATAAGCCTTTATTTTTGCAACACGTATCTATCTGCTTGTATTATTCTGGTATAACGTTGTTTGTTACGGAGCTACAGCGCCCGTTTCCCATGTTGTCACGTTCTTAATTAGATTTTACGAGGCCATCATAGAGCTAGAGGTTTTATTTGAGAAGAATAATTTGCAATGATCTACAAAAACTCTAGACGGCAAATTATTTGTCTTACCAAGTTTCGTAATTCTAAGCCGGCTGTGTGATGAGGTCCGTTGTGCTAGAGGGGTAATGATTGAAAACGACACCTTTCTCTGCAGGCCCATAATTGCTTCTTTAAAAATAATAATCGAGTCGGTACTTTTGTTCGATGTGTATTTTGTGACGTATATTTTATCCTCGTGGCGTACATTTAGCGCAAGGGGCTAATTATAACGAATCATATATTCTTGTAGTTTTAACCATGGAGGTAGCCTCCATGAGTTAACTGAATACATTCTTTAAACAAAAAATCGACACAGCCTGACTCAACCGACACAAACATTCTGATAAATCGAATGCTGTCATCAGTTGAGGTTGACACAGCATTATCTCAACAAGTATTCAGACTCAGAAATATGTACGAATCGTCTTCCTGCAGGACATTATTTTGGCAGAATTGGCAGCAGAGAAGAGACAAGCGTGTACACATATACCTGTATGTGGCAGCAAATTAACTTATATTAGATGTCCAGCACGCTGGACCCCTTTATTTAATTTGATTGAGCTTGCGTTTAAGAACTGATCTATTTATTCCATTGTTTCGGGGACTAAATGATTTAGCTTGACGAAGCTAGTAAAAATGGATTTATTCCTTTAATTTATCTTATACCTCAAACTCGAGAATGGACACGTTTTGTTCACTCATCAGAATCTTAAATGGGCGTGAATGGGAGGAAATTAAGTCAGAGAGAAACGACTCACCATAGGTACTTTTTCATCGTTTTTTTTCTTGATATATAATTGTTCACAGACATATTTCTAGTTGTTCGCTTTACTGTGCAAATTGTAGTAGGTTTCTACCAAATATTGAAGGATAATAATATGACTGTTTTGTGTGGAACACTTTAAATATATGTATTGTCAATTTACACTAAAATAAGCCTCATTACATAAATGCTCACACAAAAATGTTTAAAAGAAATATACATTATCTTTACATAAAAACGACATATACAAACCACAGGACCTGGGTACAAAAGTAATTAATTTTTACATACAATTTTTGTAAAACTGATTTGAAGATTATCAATAACAATTTAATTATAATATAACTATATGTACATTAAAATATTTAAGCCGACATGATTTATTTTTACAAATTACCATATAACCCCTTCCCCCATTTTTGGGGGGTGAGAAATATTAAATTTTGATTTTTAGGTCATATTGTAATGAAGAATATAACAAGAGTTTTAAATGCATTGTTTGGAGGTCGGGATTGGGTTGCAAGTGCAATAGCTTGCATATATGATGCACATATGTATCATGGACAGCGCCCTCTAGTGTCATCCGGTGTCCTTTAAGCTGCTCAAACGATGAGAACATAATGAACTACCGCCGACAACAAAAATACAACTGATTATTAAGTTTAAACTGGTTATTAAATTGTTATGCATAATACTTAACACCATATCAATCGGTGTCTTATCTAAAAAATGTTCACTTCAATGTGCACCAAAATATAGTGTACAAGGCCCGATGATCAATGCATATTCAAATATTTCTCTTATTTAAATTCTACCAGTTTTTCTAAATTGATTACATTGGAAAGAAAAAAAAAGCAGAATTGCTGTGTTTCACTGTGCGACTCTTTGTAACAAAATTAAAATCGATTGTTGCTGTTGACTTGAATATGTATCGATGTAAGGTAACATTTTTAGCAAATGCAATTGAATAATTTATAAATACAAATTGAGATCCATGTACATGTACTACGTATGATTTTAACATTCTGCTGTTCATTTTCCCATGCAGACATCCATACTTCTATCGGATCTTACTATCATGTCTAGTCCTTCTTAGTGGGCCTCCTGGTAGATCCTAGTCATCCATTTGTCGCCATCCATACTTCTATCGGATCTTACTATCATGTCTAGTCCTTCTTAGTGGGCCTCCTGGTAGATCAGAGTCATCAATTTGTCGCTGCGAGTTGGCCAATGCTGTAGTACGATTAAAGTCAATCATGGCGTAGGTATCGGTCCTGCGACTGGAGCCCTCAGAGTTCAAGATAGCCGGGGTCTTTGGTGGGGAACTGTTCATACTAGAGCTACGACTCTGACGAGATTGGATAGTGGGAGTGGTCTGAATCGCCTCTAAGGTCTCCATGTCCAGATCGGCATAATTCATACGTCCTTTGGGAGCTGGCTGGAGAACAACATTGGAGTTGCCGTTGTGTGCGGCCGGTTTCATTCCGACCTCCGACAGTGCGTCTAGGTTAGCGTAACTGTGCTCGCTTACCGGTGACCGGTTCCCCGCCACGGTGGTGTCAAAAATGAACTCTGACCCTGCGCTGCCTTTGCTGGAGGAGGTGCTGCAAGGGGAGCGCAAGTCGCAGCAAAAGACAAAATTGTTGTGAGGAAGTTCCCCGACGGTGTCCAGGTTAGCGTAGTAGCTACTGCTTCCTGAAGTCCTGCTACTGGGCGTAGTGAGCGAGTTCTGAGAAACCAGACTGATTGGTGTGGTTATTGACACGGGCGAGGCCCTGCTGGTGTGGCTGTCATAAGTAATCATCTCCGAGGTAGTACTCACCTCTGAGGTTGTACTCACCTCTGAGGTAGTACTCGTCAAACTGATAACGTTTGCATTGCTATTTAGGTTGAGGATGCTTGTATTGCCGTTCACAATGTCTTTCATTGAGGGAGGTTTCATGTAGTGGGACTCGTGTAGGTTGGTGACTGGAGACATGGTGAGGGGTTCAATTAAGCCCCACCCTATCCACGTTACCATTGACGTCGTTCTGAACCAGCGTCACTGCGTCAATCTCTGTGACAACGACATGTGATGAATCCTCGTCCACGTCATGCTTGAGTCGTGCATAGTTCACGTTAAGATCCCTGTCTTCTGACGGTTGTTGGACGGCCTCTTCACTCAGCCGAGGTAATAAGCACGCAGTGTCAGACGGCGAGTCAGTCTACATTAACAAGTAAAAATGAAAGCAGAAACAATACCAGTTTACATCATAATACACATAGCTATAGTTGTAAAAGAAAAATGCATAAAGTTAAAACTAGGGCTAAAAAACAAGTGGAATTTTGCCACGGGGCTATAAATGGGACCTTTTTATAGCTCCATGGTCCACTCATTTTTGTACTTGTTTGGTTATTTTTAAGTCAAAACATTTCTTTCGGTTTGTTTTGGCTATTTACAAATGGCAGTTTCCTGTCTTTTAGGTGGTGTTTTTTTTCTTAATTTTTTTTTTGAGGGGGTGGAGAGAAACCATCCATGATTTTAGGTGGAGTGTGGCCTAGTGGTTTAGGCTCATGATGCTTGGTCAGGTGTTTGAATCTAGCTGCTGGTCATATGTTGTGTCCTAAGGCAAGCCACTTTACCACCACTAGCCTCTCTCCACCCAGGAGTATAACTAGGTACTGTGCCTACCAGCATTAGCTGGGGAGTAACCTGCGATGGACTAGCGACCCATCCAGAGACAAAATTCCAATCAGTTCATGCGACTGAAACTGGAGTTAATAACACCAGCCTGATGGGCTATATTGCCTCGGGACAGACATGATTTTAGTTATTTAATGGGTTTTATCGTCTTTAGATGTTACCCTGCTTTCTTGGTTGGACTCTGGAATGTCAGGGAAGGAGTTTGAATTGATGTAGTGCAATGACGAGCCAGGTGACCCTAGACTCCACACACTCGGAGAAGAGGAAGCGACCGACGCAGTTCTTCCAGAGTAAGTAGCAAGTCCGTACGCGCTGCCGTTTTGCTGCTCCCCGAGGCTAGACACATCCGTGGAGAAAGCCGAGAGAACAGGGGAGGTGGGCTGGTGAGTGGGAGAGCCCTCACTGTTCGCTGGCTCCGAGGAGGAAGGGTAGCTGCCCAACCGGCCGTTGCTGTTGCCGCCGGCCTGGGCATTCTCCTGGACGTTACGGAAGAGGAACTCGGCACGCTTGCATTTGAAAGCGTAGATGCCTGTATTGTAAAGTAGAGGCAAAAAGCGTAACTCTGTTATCCTCTAGATGCCTACCCTACTTACTGACTTACTGACTCTCACTAGTAAGACTTGCTTAAGCTTCACCTTGACATCAAATCTGTTCGATACCACAATTGCCAAGTCTCATTTTGTCAACAATTAAATAGTTTATCAGCAATATGGGGCCAGGAAAGATCCGGTACCACTTCCCTTCATTAAAAAAACAAAACTCACCTGGCCCAGTTGCACACCGACACCGACGTCCACTCTCAAAAGAAAAGAGTTTCTTGTCGAAGCCGTAGCGTCTTAAGCTTCTTAGTGGCCACTTGATGAGATCCTTGCCTCGCTGATGGAGGATAATGTCTGTCTTGGTGACCTCGATCACCGCCCGCTGAATCTCAGACCCTTTGTCGTCCACATTCCGTACCTGCAGAATGACAAGACAAGAAAATCAGATTTTGTCGCCAATTTATTGGCGATTTTGTTCAAATCCGACCACGAGATGGCCAAGACATGATTATAACACAGACAATTTCCTCAACACAAAGTCTTGTGATTCTTTAAGAACATCCTGTATTCCTATTACCTGGAACACAGTTAAAAAAGAAAGCAAAAGGTGCATGACAGAAAAGGACCAATGTTTGTTGAACATTCTTACCTTGAACATGTTATGTGCAAGTTTGGCATCTTTTGGATGGATGCATGTCTGTTCGTTCCCCATGGTGATCACACTTTACAAATGCTCAGTAAACACACAGTGGTATTCTGCAAATACGAACAAATGGGGAAAATGTAATCACCCAGTGGGCAAGTTGTTACCGGTTACCGATATTACCGGTAATATCACCCCAAAATTTGACTAAGTCCAAATTTTACCGATATTACCGTGTTATTACCCAAATGATATTACCGGTGTGATAATGAAATTGTTGTAATTCCTTAATATTTGTTTTTTTAATATAAGGATTGGATCTAATTGATCCTTGAGACCGACAGGATCTGTTTCTGATGAGAAAAACTCTTGAAAAATGGTGCACCGGTCTACCAAATGTCAAAGTCCAAATATAACCGTTATTACCCTGTTGAAACCAACATGTTACCGAGTAACAACAGGATAATACAGGTAATATGGGTAATGTGGTGAAAGGGTTGAATTGGTTATAACATCGGGAACTTGAGTAATAACAGTAACATTTCCACGTTCTAATATTACTGTTATTACCCTGTTGAAACCGACATTTTACCGAGTAACAACAGGATAATACAGGTAATGTGGGTAATGATGAAAGGCTTGAATTGGTTATAGCATTGGTAACTTGAGTAATAACAGTAAAATTATAGCAATCCTAGCAAAATTTCCAAGTTCAAATATTACTGTTGTTACCCTGTTGAAACCAACATGTTACCGAGTAACAACAGGATAATACAGGTAATATGGGTAATGTGGTGAAAGGGTTGAATTGGTTATAACATCGGGAACTTGAGTAATAACAGTAACATTTCCAAGTTCTAATATTACTGTTATTACCCTGTTGAAACCGACATTTTACCGAGTAACAACAGGATAATACAGGTAATGTGGGTAATGATGAAAGGCTTGAATTGGTTATAACATTGGGAACTTGAGTAATAACAGTAAAATTAGTAGCAATTCCAGCAAAATTTTCAAGTTCAAATATTACTGTTATTACCCTGTTGAAACCAACATGTTACCGAGTAACAACAGGATAATACAGGTAGTGGGTAATGTGGTGAAAGGGTTGAATTGGTTATAACATCGGGAACTTGAGTAATAACAGTAACATTTCCAAGTTCTAATATTACTGTTATTACCCTGTTGAAACCGACATTTTACCGAGTAACAACAGGACAATACAGGTAATGTGGGTAATGATGAAAGGCTTGAATTGGTTATAACATTGGGAACTTGAGTACCGGGAGGGTAATAACAGTAAAATTATAGCAATCCAAGCTAATAATTTCCAAGTTCAAAGATTACTGTTATTACCCTGTTGAAACCGACATTTTAGCGAGTTATAACAGGGTAATAAGAGGTAATGGGTAACAATTTACAGAGTTAATAACATGAAAATGCCAGAAATATCGGTTACATTCTCCCTGGTAATATTTGGTAAATGGGGTAATATCAGGTGGTAATAACACGGCAATGCCAGAAATATCAGTTACATTCTCTGATATTGGGTAAATAGGGTAATATCGGGTGACCTCAATTTACATGTTGACCCCAAGTGGGCGTGATAAACCTTGGTGAAACAATTTTGTCACTTTTTTTCTACATGAACGTATCGCTATTTCGCAATAGCGATACGTTTAGGGTGTTTTCGTAGAGATAATTGTGTAATATTTATTTATTCCAAGTCTCAAAGAAACAAATTTGCCAAAAAACCAACACACAAATAAATTAACAACAAATTAATTGCAAACTAGCTGTGATTACAGACAGCAGTGATATTGGGCACATATATAGCATTTAAGTACACGCTAAGATTGTAGGCTCAGAAGAGTCATTGATGTTTATATGTGATACATTGTAGTATTGTTCCGGTAGTATCGTAATATTAGTATTAACCAATATAATTAACCAATTAACCAACAAATTAGCCAATATTGGGTAAATGGGGTAATATCGGGTAGTAATAACGATGCAATGCCAGAAATATCGGGTAAAATAGGTAATATCGGCTAGTAATAACAATGCAATGCCAGAAATATCGGGTAATATCGGGTGGTAATAACAATGCAATACCAGAAATATCGGGTAAAAGAGGTAATATCGGGTGGTAATAACAATGCAATGTCAGAAATATCGGGTAATATCGGCTAGTAATAACAATGCAATGCCAGAAATATCGGGTAAATGGGGTAATATCGGGTGGTAATAACAATGCAATGCCAGAAATATCGGGTAAAAGGGGTAATATCGGGTGGTAATAACAATGCAATGCCAGAAATATCGGGTAAAAGGGGTAATATCGGGTGGTAATAACAATGCAATGCCAGAAATATCGGGTAAAAGGGGTAATATCGGGTGGTAATAACAATGCAATGCCAGAAATATCGGGTAAATGGGGTAATATCGGGAGGTAATAACAATGCAATGCCAGAAATATCGGTAATCTCTCTGGCAATATCGGGTAAATGGGGTAATATCGGGTGGTAATAACGTGCAATGCCAGAAATATCGGTAACATTCTCCCGGGTAACAGTGGGTAAATGTGGTAATATCGGCTGGTAATAACGGGGAAATGTTCGTCTACTATTTCCCCGTTATTACTCGGTGATATTACCCGTAATAACGCGTTATTACTCGTTACAACCCGGGTAATATCGATATGTTACCCAGTAATAACTAGCGTTATTACTCGTTACAACCCGGGTAATATCGGGTAAAATGCCCACTGGGCATGAGCAATAACTGCACCGATTATGTTTTCTGGTTGTTACAGATCGCCTGGAATCACAAAAAAAGGCAAATTTATACCTATGTAGATTGGACGGAGTGAGGTCATCCGTCATGTGTTACCAGTCAATGCCCTATTCTCAAGAACCATTGAGAGCTAGATAAGCAAACCCCCCCCCCCCCCCCCCCCCCACAAAAAAAACTATAAAAAAAAAAAAAAAAAAAAAAAAAAAAAAAAAAAACACCTGGTTTTCCGTGCCCACTACAGCTACAAGTATGTAAACTTGACACTAAAAAAAAAAAATCCCAATTAATGCAAATGCATTAAACGTTTGCAAATAATAGGTTTTCTGTACAGGTCTCCGTCCACCTTATTAAAAAAAAGTGGCAAGTTCCCAAGAACACATTTACTTAAAGGAGTTGGCAACTGTCTGACAGTCAAACTCAACACCTGTCAACAACTGGTACCGATTTCATGAAGCTGCTAAGCACAAAAATTTGCTTAAAAGCATGAAAATTCTTCCTTTGAAAAAACATGGTTACAGACCAAATTTTCAGGTGAGGTATATTGTTTAGGAAAGATATTCAGCTGGTTTTTTTTTGCTCAGCATGAAAAGCACAATCATTTTTCTATTGGCCAATCCTATAATTGAAAACAGCTCTAGAACTTGTCTAATAAACACTAACAGTGGCCTTTCAGTTGGCAACACCCAAGAAAACTTCAGGGTTTTCATTAAAGAGTTTCTGCCCATCACACTTGTTCACAAATATGAAATTTGCAGTTGCAAAAAAACCAAAAATGCAACGAAATACCCTTGAAAATGGCAAAACAACCAATTTAAATAAGGTTAAATGGAACACAGGTGAATTTCAAAGACTGCATTAAAAAATTACACTTTAATCTATCAAACATGACAAGTCAAAATTATCTCTCTCCCTTCCCCCTGTTAGAACCACCTGTAAGAGATATTAGCAGGTTATTTGCAAACCACAAACCACAAATCCACCAGACTGGAATCATTTTCAGAATGTCTGTCCTCAATCTTATTTTCTACATGCTATTAGCATTACCATTAACGGGTTAAAATGCCTTAAATAGCAAAATATTTCCGGCCATGGAAGGCAAACACCTCCTTTCATAACCGGAAGAATTTCAACTCCTTGTTAATGGAACACGATAGAATGTCTGCCGGATGATGTCATTGGTCTAACCAAATGTTATTAGTGAGGAAATAGGTCAGGAATCATTTCAACCGGAATAAACTAAAACAAAATTCGTCTCCCAGTTACAAAACTGACTTTTTCAATTCTCTGCAGGATTAAAGTGCATACATTTAGGGCACGCATGCTTGAACAAATAAACGGTGATGTTGATGTTAAAATAATCCCGGCGCGAACTGGTTAAAGGAGTGTGCTAACCATTTAGAGTATTTATATTACGGTATCTTAAATCTAAAATGTGATGATACTGACTTAAAATAGCAATTATTTTGACATTATCAATTAGATGGTATACAAATACTGTTTTGAGTTCTACCTAATTCACATACATTATAAATATCTTGACCTTCCCATTACTGTTTATCCAGACTCAGTACAATGGGAGAACCATAGTTTACATAGGCTGCATGCAGCACAGGGCTTACGTGTATTTCTGTGAATGTGATCCATATGGTAATTTGATGGATATATTCCAAGAACATGAGAACATTGTCACCACAACGCCTACTAAAAGGCGACACCCACACACAGCGTAAACAGCTAAGCTACAAGTAGATAGCTGTACAACCACATGATATAATACATTTTTCCCGGGGCTATTTTCAAGTTTTCCTATAAAAAATAGACTTCTGAATGAAATGTCAGGCAAACGACAAAACAAAATTGCCTACGTTTAGTTATTAATTTATTTTTGTCTTAAATATTTGGAAATTGGACCTTGACAATGACAATAATCCGGCCTATCTTTTTGTGTGTTTATGATACAAAACAAACTCAACATAATGCATATTTTCTAAGGGTTAAAAATGTCAAAAATAGAAAGAAAAAAAAGAAAACATACAAATACAAAATTGTAAAGAAACAAATTCAACAGTCAAACAACTTTAACCAGTTCGCCCTGGAATTATTTTAACATCACTGAGCCGAGGCGCGGGATTATTTCTAGCGATCCCAGGCGGGTTCAGTAAGAAATTTCTTAATAATTCTTCTTAATAATAAGAGTAAAATCAATATCTGCAAACGGTGTATCCTACCTTTAAGGTTAATGTTAGATTGTTGCCCTAGTGCATAAAAACTTTAAAATAACAATTTTATACAAAAATATTATTGGGTAAAGGGCAAAACAAAACATTCAAATTGAAAACTCATTTGTTCACTAGTAATAGGAAAAGAAAGATCAACATAAAATAAATAAAATTTTAGATTTCAAATTTCAATGTCTAAAAAAAGTAAAAGCTCGCTGCAAAAGATTTGAACTGAACCCTAACAATATCAATGCTGCCTTGTCTAAACAAATACCGGTACACGAAATACCTTCATTTTTTTGTCAAACAAACAAAAACCATTAAAAAGTGGTGCTTGTGTAAGTGTACAAAGTGGAATAATATTGTGAAAGCTAAACAATGGTCTTATTTTGCATTGGTTATAAAATATAAGGAATTTAGAATGCGGATGTCACTTGTTTTTCTTTAAGAAAATGTCAAACTTGGATCTGAATCAACTTTGGAGATTGAAATAAAATACAACCTGATTATACAAATGGAATATGTGACCCGCTCTGCAAAAATGAGTCTGATATCGGAAAATACATTTTTACGTAAAGGGCTGTTTATTGTCTCGGAGGCGATTTTTTTTTTAACAAATAATATTTTAGTTTCAAGGCATTTTGGTTTCTCCAACACGCATATTTTCAGATCTGATCGATTGAAAAGATTGTTTTGATCCCTAAATTAAATTTAATACAGGTTTTGTCATTCTCTTACCATAGCATCTGATGAAGCACTACAATTGTAAATCTTCATTTCACTCAAAGACATTTTGAGTATAACTGAGAAAAAGCAAATTTCCTAAAATTGTAAAAGACCAATGCATTACACTACAGAGCTGTGCAATATCAAATGAAAGCTTATTTCCAGATTTTCCTGACCAACTGTACAATTGAATTATTTTTTTTAACACATCAGACTCATTTTTGCAGAGTGGTTCATTGATACTCTTGATATAAATATGTGCTGGCTGGTTTTAAACATATATGTTTAAAGCCTGGTGGCTGTGATTGGTAGTGGGCCAGGTGAAACTACTTTTACACAACATATGATTTGAGCTCCAGTTTGTCTATGAAATAACTGTCATCCTCCAATAAATAGTCACCACACAATAAATACACAAGGCTGGTAACAACAGATTGTATTGTTTAGACCTTGGGTTGTAAAGCCATCAATGCAGTTATTATTGATGGAAGTTAGTCACTAAAGCTACATATTTCAACTATGCAATTTTGATTCAGTGTTATGTAAATATTCGCCCAGCCAGCACTGGCTGAATGATTTATTTAAGCTAATACAAAAGTTTGTATTCATGTACCCAGTACAAGACCAGGAAAGTATCGTTGAAAAATGATACACAAATTCCACTTTTGGTAAATCGGGGAGGGCCGGGGTGGTATTTGAAAATAGCCCGCCCAACAATGGTTTAGACCATTGTTGCGAAATGATACAACCCCAAAAAGATACTAATAAATAATTATTTGTTACAACAACAGGATTAACATTACACTAATTACATCCTGTAAATCTTTCCTAATGAATGACTATCCTTGTGTTTCACCAAACGACCTTGAGCATCTATCTTCTTATTCCTCCATGCATAAATTATCCTCCATGCTCAAATATTCATTCTTGCCAGGGAAATAGGCAACATAGAAAACAAATGTGCTGGCTCACCTCAATATTATGTAAGCTGATATCCACTGACCATGATGGCTATAATTATATAACATTTATTTCTATATTCAGACCATGCAAAGAGGAAAAGTAACTTCAAGAATGAAGGTGCAGTTTCTAAAATCTGTCCGCACGTACCTACACAACAAATCTGACTCGTAAGCATCAATGCCAAACATTGAATGTGCACAGTCTAGGCACAGACTGCATCAATCATCATCACCCCATGATTCAGAGCCTGGCTAAAGACCTTTAAGAGTAGTCTGGTGTCATCACTCTCCCAATGACACTGACGCAATATGAGACTGGCAACAAGACTAGTGAGAACCAAGAGCAAGTTCGGGCGCGAACTATAGTTAACCATTAGTCAGTCTCTGCTTTACCAATGCGCATGCTCAAATGCAGTTCGCTCGAACGGCTCTAGTCGAACTATTGTTGAAAAGATGGCAACCGCTTTGTTTACATTTGCGACATGAATGAAATGGGTTTTGCCACTATTCTTCCACGCATATAAGTAGGATAAGCCATAACGTTAGTCATGTTGGTCCAAAAACAAGACAAAAATTACATTAGGCCCGCCACATTTTCACATAACGTTACTGCCTTTCCAATTCCCTCCGTCCGACTACTGACATCACTTTTTCTACGTCACTGGTTCCCTCCATGTTTTCCTATGAAAAGAGGCTACTGTCAACCAGCGGCAACCGTGCTCCGGGGTCTGGTTCCAAATAGTCGACTAGATAGTCCAACCATTCTGCGTTCGAGCGACGTTAGTCGAACTATGGTTAACTATAGTTCGCGCCCGAACTTGCTCCAAGATGCAGCAAGGCCATGATGAATAATTCATCAAGGCCGAGCAGATTGCATCAAAAACAGTGGGAGAGTCCATCTTGTTAGAAGGGGTGATGAATGGGTGAGGGGAAGGCGAGGTGCATCCAAATACCCTTAATTGTGCTCATGTTGTCATAGCTCAAACTGCCAGGAAGAATAAAATATTAGCAAATGCTGGAGATTTATAAATGCTTATTATTATTATTATTAGTCATTTGATGATCTGTATGGGTATTGGCCATGCAGCCCCAAAATGTTACTTACTTGGGTTGGTTAGAGACTGTAGCTCTTGCTGAGCTTTCAACCGGAAATTCTGGATGTGCTTCGAATCTATCAGCACTTCTGTATTGACAAACAATAAGAATTACTAGAAATCAGTCTGTTCCAACTAATTTAAACCATTTTTATGACGTCACTTTATTTTTTAAAGTGTGGATTGGTAATCTTTAGTAAAGTGTGGAATCGGAAATACAAATCCAAGCTAAAACTGTCCTGAAAACGTAAATCTAGCAGAGTTTACGAGTAATACTCAACAGAGGCTGGCAAAGTAGAGGCAGCGAATCTGACAAATAGTACTCAGCTGAGCTGACGAGTACATATTAGCAGATATCAACGTACATCCAGCGAGGATGATGAGTAATACTCACTGGCTGATTGAAGAGCAGAATAATTTTTAAAAGCTCTAATTTCTGAAATACAATTTTTTTTATAAACTTACTTTCAATCTCCAACTTCTTGTGGTTAGCCCTGGCAACAATACCGGGCCGAACACTTTTCATAAAGTGTTCGGTGGTCAGGGCTGTCTTGTTGACTGTTGCTGGACGAAGTCGCAGCAACAGCATATTGTCGTCCTCGAGTTTTAGAAACTCGGTAAATCTTTTTATCGCCAGGAGGTACTGGTAGATAGTTTGAGGCTGTTTTCCCTCCTGGCGAAGTGTCATGACCAGTCTACGATAAAAAGGTTTATTAATCATTAGTACGAGTTGTGTTATAAACTAGATAGTTTTAAGTATTTTATTCTTGAACGAAATAATGAAAACAGCTATTGTTTTCTTAAATAATGTGTAAATTTATATCATAAGGTTTTGGTTGTGATACTAAGTTTGACATTTTACTAAATGTAGAATGGGTAGTAAAATTACATGTTTGATTTCTTTCACTGATATTTATGTGTGCAGAACTCATTGGTCTAATTTTATTATTTGATGTGTACATGTTTAAGTATGTATATAGATAGGGATGCTATGGATGAAAATTAAAGTGACATTATGATAATGACATAATATTACATGTCATGAAGCATTTTTAACACCCCATTTCTACAAAGCGTTGGATGCAATTTGTGCAGCTGTACTACATGTACTCTGCGGAAGAATTGTAAATTACCTCTGCGGTATCTTTGGCGTCATAATTTGGGTTATCGGAAGCCCCATCTTTGACGAAACCAGCTCCAGCTGCCGCACAGTATTCGTGGCAGTCCTCCTTGCACTATGGGTGGCCCCCTTTGTACACATGTACAAAGTCCATAAATTTATGGAGAACCGCTGCATGAAAGAAAAAAGAAATTTAAACAAGTTTTAACCAACCAGATATAAGTTGAAAATCACAACTGCAAACCTGAAACTGACAGGTGGATTACAATGTATTACCCGGTCTGTACATGTAGAGTGTAAACTGCAGAAAGACTAACGCCTTCAGCGCATCTTTTAATTTTTGTAATGGTTAATTGTATTTTGGTTAAGTGTAAGTACTTTACAGATGGGTCGTTATTATTTGTATACATTTATATTTTGTGCGAGGAATTGAAGGCCTTTTTGTCATTTTGGGGGGTAATTTGTTTTTAATGCCAGGCACATGTTTGTCCTTGTTTTGTTGTATTATTTTGAACTCCGAATAAATAATAATAATATTTATTTAACCCTAACCCCCAAGGGCTATTGTGTGAGCATCCTGCTAAATGCAACAACTTGGTACTATTGGTGCATTCTGTTGCATTAAAGATTGTTAGGGTTAAAGATTGTCTAAAGAACCTTCCACTGACAACAATGATTACAAAATAGAAAATTCATTAGATTTTGCAAGATTACACAACCTACACAAACTATGCAGTAAAGCTTTATGAAAAGATTGAACAAAATTGTTATGGATCAAGACAATGTGCATGTATATACAATTATTGGAAAAACACGTTTGTCAAGTATTTATAAACAAACATATTGTAAGGAATGAATGTAAACTAAAAGAGGAAAAATACAGTTTTAAAAGGCACTGAATGATGTTGCTTTTTGTGTGCGTTTGTGTTTGGACCCTGTGATAATGTTATGGTAATGTAAAAACATTTCCACTGATTTCCATTGTAATGGGAGGCCATTACAATGCCCCACTAGTTAAAAAATATTGCCTCCATTTTAATAACAAAATGTGCTTCGTTCCGCTTTGTATTTTGTACTTGCATTATACAGCAGACCACCAATTCCTGGCCCGATTGCAGACGACAATCCTCCGGTCATCTCGATTAAACTCTGTTTACAAACAAATACAATTATAATTAATCACCGCCCACCGCCCACCGCCCACCGCCCACCGCCCACCGCCCACCGCCCACCGCCCACCGCCCACCGCCCACCGCCCACCGCCCACCGCCGCCCGCCGCCCACCGCCCACCGCCCACCGCCCACCGCCCACCGCCGCCCGCCGCCCACCGCCCACCGCCCACCGCCCACCGCCCACCGCCCACCGCCCACCGCCCACCGCCCACCGCCCACCGCCCACCGCCCACCGCCCACCGCCCACCGCCCACCGCCCACCGCCCACCGCCCACCGCCCACCGCCCACCGCCCACCGCCCACCGCCCACCGCCCACCGCCCACCGCACACCGCACACCGCACACCGCACACCGCACACACCGCACACCGCACACACCGCACACACCGCACACCGCACACACCGCACACCGCACACGCTGCGTGACGCCACCCACGTAAACTTAAAGCATCAGGCCAAGTAGTCATCAACCTTTTGAAAAGCCTGGAACAAAGGCCCGGCTCTCGTTCACAAGTTATCGCAGCTAGGGTTTAGTGCTCGTGGAAAACAAGGGACTCCGAGTGCAAATCCCAAGAAGTTTCCCATACGGAAATGCGAGGACCCCCAGTTTTACACGCAAACCGGGCAACTCTGCGTTGTTTGACAGGATAGAAAACGTGTAACACTTCTAACTATTTATGGCGACGTTTGAGCAATTACAGGAACATTCCTTTCCCCCAAAAAACAGTACATGTAGTAAGTTATGATTTATGAACCACCCCTGAACAAAACAAGCTACATGTATTTTTATTAAATATATATTGTTCCAACTATAATGAGGGCGCTATACACTGAGGCCCGTATGCATGAAAGCGGAATAGCGGCAGACGCATGAACGGGGTATAAGTTAAACTGTGGCCTAACTTTTAACCTCAAATAGGGAGTCGTATGCACAAAGGTGGAATAGCTTATTATGGGGTGTAAATACGGCAGATTTCCTGGTGTAACTTACACCAACCAGGGGGTATGTTTAAGGAGTGGATTAAGACAATTTGGAGTTCGACTCCAGTGGATGTCTCATAACTTTGCCTTCTGTTTGGAGGATACTGGCGTAAAATGATATTCCAATTACGCTGCAATGCCTTTGTTTTCGTCAATTATACTGGAGTTCTTTGTCAAAGAGGGATAGTGCCCTGCATTAAAGTGATATGTTTGTTAAGTTGTTCTATTTTGTTCGTACTTTTTAGCATCCGAAATATATAGGATCATCCAAAATATGGTCTTGTAGGTTTCTGATAGCATGTATAGTATATTCATTATTTGTTAGATACATGTACCTTTATATTTTTTATCTTGTAATACGTTTTGGTTTACAATAAATTGAAATTGAATACATGTATTCGTTTTCAGTACTTTCCCAGTTTTTTGCCCGTTTCCGTTGGTCTTTAGGCTTATATATCAACGGCGCTACGATATTCCCAGTGCTTGGCAGATCTCCCTTTGACGTCATGTGGCCAGATCTACGTGTAACCCATATATGATTCAGAATAGTAGCGCGAAGACAGTCCTATTAATAGATTTCTTTGGAATCATAAATCAATAAACCATTGCATAACCCTAATACCATGGAATAGCTTATTCGCATGATAGTTATGCCTGGAATTGTTAACATACGTTTCGTGCATACCGATTTCATTATACCACAATGACAGGAATAACTATTCTCTGAATAGGCTTACTTTCAGTATAAGTTATACCTCTTTCATGCATACGGGAGTGAAAGTTTCCTAAAATATGCCTGGTGAATAACTGAACGTGCTAGGCCCAAAACTGTGGGAACCAAAGCCTGTGTGATGAAAAATGTCTGGGGGTTGATAGGGTTAAGCGATTTTCCGCCATATAAACTTGCATAGTTTAGCCGGGACCAAGGATATGTGTTTGTAATGACCGGAAATTCGTTTTGACGAAGTTCGTAATAACGGGAGTAGACTGTACATTGAATATTATCCATTAATAATGGTCGATTTATAGAGCAAGGAATATCTTTAACTACAGCTAACTATAATCTACCTTAAATCTAACGCTACTACGTGTTGTACATTATGGTTAAGTTTAGCATAGGAATTTACCTTTTTCAAATGAATAGAAAGAATTGGGTCTGTGGATGAAAAGCAAGTCGTTGCTACAATGAGAGCCATTAAGGCCATCCAAATGGCCGGTATACTCAAAAGTTGGGTGATTGAACCAGATGACTCGTTATTCCTTGTTCCTGATAAAAAACAACACCAAGACCATTTCAAGCTATTTTTTTAGTTAGTTTACACATACAAACAACAACAATGTGGTTTGTTAAACACGAGCCACTAGATAAACTCATGAATACAGTCAGCTGGTACGCGGTAAGACGTTCTGTTTGAAGTAGCTGATAGCACGTATTGGAGAACACAACTTCCATGTCACTTAATCCATTAAAATCACTTTTATAAAAAAAATAATAAATTTTTGGATTTTGTAAACCGATTAACGAATTCGGAGGATCGATTATTCGATATTTTCAAATTCGGTTATTCGGTTTTGAAAACCTCCGATTTGTCCCAGCACTAAAATTTACCCCATGAATAAGAGTCACCACCTACTGATCGATTGTCAAATATTGAATGGCACATTATTATTTGTTTTACTAAAATTCTTTCTTTCCATTAGATAGTTTTTAACATTTACAAATAGCCACGATTTTCTGAAGCGGGTGTACAATTTATAGGTACTTGTTATATGTTACACCATTGAGATATAAACAAATTATGAACAATAAAGTAGTCACCAGTTCAATTATACAGACGTGATTTCTTTCAATATTTTTGTTCTCTATTCAGGCATGTGAATCTGATTGGTTAGCAAAAAGAACACGTTTGACTTTATCTGGCTGCTTGGTATATGATATACATCACATCCCACTATCCTTGCATCATCTGGGCCCATTTTAATGCTAACCATTACATTCTGTGCTTACAGTATTAGTCAAACGTACTATGTAGCTTCACATGATCCCGAGTTATAAGTCAGGCATCGTCCAATTATATCTACTATATGTTGCTTCTTTGTCAGCTATATGTATACTCTTTCACATTCTCCGTCTTCTACGTCACAACGGATTCACTGACCAGTTTCAAGTATTCCTGGAAGCTGATTCCCATGACCAACATTTCTTGTTGTTCCAATGTCCTGAGCCAGTGTATGTAGTGAGGCTTTGTGATTACCCGTCATCACGCCAATTCTGTCGTACATCAAGGCCAACCCTTGGCTGTTAGCGCCCTCAACGATCGCCCGCGCCTCGGCCTCACCGAAGGAACGAATCAAGCTGGCGATCGCGGTTCCGTTGTTGATTACTTCAGAAGCTGTGAATGAAAATTTATTAAAATGCAAGCTTGTCAGTTGATTGGTGTTAAACATTCCTTTCAATATACTAGTTTCATTCCCTGTTATGTCCAAGATAACAAGGTTTTGGTCGGATTCTTAAAGCGACTTTGATAACTTTCATATTTGTTGAAATGTACTCATATTCATTGCATAAGGATCATTAGTATGACCATACTGTCACCAAAAATGGGCAGTATTTAGTATAAGCAGAACTGTAGTATACCACGTACCCCCCCCCCCCCCCCCCCCCAAATTCTCTCTGTCACAAAAAGGGTGGGGATGACCGATGACAACGGATGCTAAATATCAACTGACCATATAATATGATGACATCACTATTGGTTCCCTGCCCAGAAGATCTTTCACATTCATACATTCCGCTACAATACTGGTACCCTACCTGAATTGAGAATTCCTTGAGTGATTTTCTCCGTTTCTTTCCTAACCAGCAACTCCAGCTGTAGGAAGGTCTCTTTTTCAGCCTCTTCGTTCATTAATTGCACCTGTAGATTCCTGTTTAAGATGATGTCAGGTAGGTCAATCTTTAACAGTTGGAAGTAAGGTACATCCACGTGATAGCCCTGAGTACAGCTGGTTGTAGAGTTGCTACATAGATGACAGGTGTCGTAACGCAAGCAGATCTCGCGATCAGGACAACAGTCACCTGTCAAATTCAAACAATAAAAAAAACACACAAATAAACAACAAGGAAAAACACACAAAAATACAAACAGTTTGATTGGAGTCCATGCAAGTTCTTACACAAGTTTAGTCATAAGTTCCTTTATAAAACCAGTCACAAGTAACTGGATGAACGATGACAAACAAATGTTTATATTACAGTTCCTTTGAATAGCTTGTGATTAGAATTAGTGATGGACTCAACTATATCCCTGATAGCATCCAACTCGTTGAAGTTTTAGCCGATTGGACACTACGCACATTTTTTTAGATCACTTATTTTTTCCTCCAAAAGATATAGTTTGAGATGGAGTAATTTCCTTCATAGGGCAAAAACTGATTATACTGATAGGTATTTTTCCCAATGAGTGATTGTAAACTACGCAATTTTAACATCCTCAATTCTTACCACCCAGTTTGGCCCGGAGCGCATTGTGAAGGATGACTTCCACATGTCTCCTCTGATACAGATACATGGATAAGGAGATAGTGGCTGCAATGTTCTTGAGAGATGACTGAGCCACAAACTCAATCACATCCGGGTACGCCTTGTCAAATCTCTGCTCTAGAAGGCCAAGTTCTTCTTCTCTACAGTTCAAACAGAAAACACAGCAGTTAATAAGAGAGCTGTGATGTAGATAATTCCGGCAAACAAAATTAAAAGCCATTTTGGGGTAGCCCCACCGGCCGCACACAATATGTAATCAAGGGAATAAGTACGTGTCCAAGCCAATTTCTTTTCTTGGTACCACACTAACCTGATGAAGTACTGAAAGCTACAGGATAAGCTATGAGACAGCCCTGACGACGTGGTCACCAAGATGTATCGAGTCGGTACTTTTGTTCGATGTGTATTTTGTGACGTATATTTTATCCTCGTGGCGTACATTTAGCGCAAGGGGCTAATTATAACGAATCATATATTCTTGTAGTTTTAACCATGGAGGTAGCCTCCATGAGTTAACTGAATACATTCTTTAAACAAAAAATCGACACAGCCTGACTCAACCGACACAAACATTCTGATAAATCGAATGCTGTCATCAGTTGAGGTTGACACAGCATTATCTCAACAAGTATTCAGACTCAGAAATATGTACGAATCGTCTTCCTGCAGGACATTATTTTGGCAGAATTGGCAGCAGAGAAGAGACAAGCGTGTACACATATACCTGTATGTGGCAGCAAATTAACTTATATTAGATGTCCAGCACGCTGGACCCCTTTATTTAATTTGATTGAGCTTGCGTTTAAGAACTGATCTATTTATTCCATTGTTTCGGGGACTAAATGATTTAGCTTGACGAAGCTAGTAAAAATGGATTTATTCCTTTAATTTATCTTATACCTCAAACTCGAGAATGGACACGTTTTGTTCACTCATCAGAATCTTAAATGGGCGTGAATGGGAGGAAATTAAGTCAGAGAGAAACGACTCACCATAGGTACTTTTTCATCGTTTTTTTTTCTTGATATATAATTGTTCACAGGCATATTTCTAGTTGTTCGCTTTACTGTGCAAATTGTAGTAGGTTTCTACCAAATATTGAAGGATAATAATATGACTGTTTTGTGTGGAACACTAGTAGTATATGTTGTAAAACAGAAATTAGGAATTTGAATCAAGGAAAACTCAACGACCAGAGAATTGTATTCACGTTTTAAATATATGTATTGTCAATTTACACTAAAATAAGCCTCATTACATAAATGCTCACACAAAAATGTTTAAAAGAAATATACATTATCTTTACATAAAAACGACATATACAAACCACAGGACCTGGGTACAAAAGTAATTAATTTTTACATACAATTTTTGTAAAACTGATTTGAAGATTATCAATAACAATTTAATTATAATATAACTATATGTACATTAAAATATTTAAGCCGACATGATTTATTTTTACAAATTACCATATAACCCCTTCCCCCATTTTTGGGGGGTGAGAAATATTAAATTTTGATTTTTAGGTCATATTGTAATGAAGAATATAACAAGAGTTTTAAATGCATTGTTTGGAGGTCGGGATTGGGTTGCAAGTGCAATAGCTTGCATATATGATGCACATATGTATCATGGACAGCGCCCTCTAGTGTCATCCGGTGTCCTTTAAGCTGCTCAAACGATGAGAACATAATGAACTACCGCCGACAACAAAAATACAACTGATTATTAAGTTTAAACTGGTTATTAAATTGTTATGCATAATACTTAACACCATATCAATCGGTGTCTTATCTAAAAAATGTTCACTTCAATGTGCACCAAAATATAGTGTACAAGGCCCGATGATCAATGCATATTCAAATATTTCTCTTATTTAAATTCTACCAGTTTTTCTAAATTGATTACATTGGAAAAAAAAAAAAAGCAGAATTGCTGTGTTTCACTGTGCGACTCTTTGTAACAAAATTAAAATCGATTGTTGCTGTTGACTTGAATATGTATCGATGTAAGGTAACATTTTTAGCAAATGCAATTGAATAATTTATAAATACAAATTGAGATCCATGTACATGTACTACGTATGATTTTAACATTCTGCTGTTCATTTTCCCATGCAGACATCCATACTTCTATCGGATCTTACTATCATGTCTAGTCCTTCTTAGTGGGCCTCCTGGTAGATCCTAGTCATCCATTTGTCGCCATCCATACTTCTATCGGATCTTACTATCATGTCTAGTCCTTCTTAGTGGGCCTCCTGGTAGATCAGAGTCATCAATTTGTCGCTGCGAGTTGGCCAATGCTGTAGTACGATTAAAGTCAATCATGGCGTAGGTATCGGTCCTGCGACTGGAGCCCTCAGAGTTCAAGATAGCCGGGGTCTTTGGTGGGGAACTGTTCATACTAGAGCTACGACTCTGACGAGATTGGATAGTGGGAGTGGTCTGAATCGCCTCTAAGGTCTCCATGTCCAGATCGGCATAATTCATACGTCCTTTGGGAGCTGGCTGGAGAACAACATTGGAGTTGCCGTTGTGTGCGGCCGGTTTCATTCCGACCTCCGACAGTGCGTCTAGGTTAGCGTAACTGTGCTCGCTTACCGGTGACCGGTTCCCCGCCACGGTGGTGTCAAAAATGAACTCTGACCCTGCGCTGCCTTTGCTGGAGGAGGTGCTGCAAGGGGAGCGCAAGTCGCAGCAAAAGACAAAATTGTTGTGAGGAAGTTCCCCGACGGTGTCCAGGTTAGCGTAGTAGCTACTGCTTCCTGAAGTCCTGCTACTGGGCGTAGTGAGCGAGTTCTGAGAAACCAGACTGATTGGTGTGGTTATTGACACGGGCGAGGCCCTGCTGGTGTGGCTGTCATAAGTAATCATCTCCGAGGTAGTACTCACCTCTGAGGTTGTACTCACCTCTGAGGTAGTACTCGTCAAACTGATAACGTTTGCATTGCTATTTAGGTTGAGGATGCTTGTATTGCCGTTCACAATGTCTTTCATTGAGGGAGGTTTCATGTAGTGGGACTCGTGTAGGTTGGTGACTGGAGACATGGTGAGGGGTTCAAGCCCCACCCTATCCACGTTACCATTGACGTCGTTCTGAACCAGCGTCACTGCGTCAATCTCTGTGACAACGACATGTGATGAATCCTCGTCCACGTCATGCTTGAGTCGTGCATAGTTCACGTTAAGATCCCTGTCTTCTGACGGTTGTTGGACGGCCTCTTCACTCAGCCGAGGTAATAAGCACGCAGTGTCAGACGGCGAGTCAGTCTACATTAACAAGTAAAAATGAAAGCAGAAACAATACCAGTTTACATCATAATACACATAGCTATAGTTGTAAAAGAAAAATGCATAAAGTTAAAACTAGGGCTAAAAAACAAGTGGAATTTTGCCACGGGGCTATAAATGGGACCTTTTTATAGCTCCATGGTCCACTCATTTTTTTACTTGTTTGGTTATTTTTAAGTCAAAACATTTCTTTCGGTTTGTTTTGGCTATTTACAAATGGCAGTTTCCTGTCTTTTAGGTGGTGTTTTTTTTCTTAATTTTTTTTTTGAGGGGGTGGAGAGAAACCATCCATGATTTTAGGTGGAGTGTGGCCTAGTGGTTTAGGCTCATGATGCTTGGTCAGGTGTTTGAATCTAGCTGCTGGTCATATGTTGTGTCCTAAGGCAAGCCACTTTACCACCACTAGCCTCTCTCCACCCAGGAGTATAACTAGGTACTGTGCCTACCAGCATTAGCTGGGGAGTAACCTGCGATGGACTAGCGACCCATCCAGAGACAAAATTCCAATCAGTTCATGCGACTGAAACTGGAGTTAATAACACCAGCCTGATGGGCTATATTGCCTCGGGACAGACATGATTTTAGTTATTTAATGGGTTTTATCGTCTTTAGATGCTTACCCTGCTTTCTTGGTTGGACTCTGGAATGTCAGGGAAGGAGTTTGAATTGATGTAGTGCAATGACGAGCCAGGTGACCCTAGACTCCACACACTCGGAGAAGAGGAAGCGACCGACGCAGTTCTTCCAGAGTAAGTAGCAAGTCCGTACGCGCTGCCGTTTTGCTGCTCCCCGAGGCTAGACACATCCGTGGAGAAAGCCGAGAGAACAGGGGAGGTGGGCTGGTGAGTGGGAGAGCCCTCACTGTTCGCTGGCTCCGAGGAGGAAGGGTAGCTGCCCAACCGGCCGTTGCTGTTGCCGCCGGCCTGGGCATTCTCCTGGACGTTACGGAAGAGGAACTCGGCACGCTTGCATTTGAAAGCGTAGATGCCTGTATTGTAAAGTAGAGGCAAAAAGCGTAACTCTGTTATCCTCTAGATGCCTACCCTACTTACTGACTTACTGACTCTCACTAGTAAGACTTGCTTAAGCTTCACCTTGACATCAAATCTGTTCGATACCACAATTGCCAAGTCTCATTTTGTCAACAATTAAATAGTTTATCAGCAATATGGGGCCAGGAAAGATCCGGTACCACTTCCCTTCATTAAAAAAACAAAACTCACCTGGCCCAGTTGCACACCGACACCGACGTCCACTCTCAAAAGAAAAGAGTTTCTTGTCGAAGCCGTAGCGTCTTAAGCTTCTTAGTGGCCACTTGATGAGATCCTTGCCTCGCTGATGGAGGATAATGTCTGTCTTGGTGACCTCGATCACCGCCCGCTGAATCTCAGACCCTTTGTCGTCCACATTCCGTACCTGCAGAATGACAAGACAAGAAAATCAGATTTTGTCGCCAATTTATTGGCGATTTTGTTCAAATCCGACCACGAGATGGCCAAGACATGATTATAACACAGACAATTTCCTCAACACAAAGTCTTGTGATTCTTTAAGAACATCCTGTATTCCTATTACCTGGAACACAGTTAAAAAAGAAAGCAAAAGGTGCATGACAGAAAAGGACCAATGTTTGTTGAACATTCTTACCTTAAACATGTTATGTGCAAGTTTGGCATCTTTTGGATGGATGCATGTCTGTTCGTTCCGCATGGTGATCACACTTTACAAATGCTCAGTAAACACACAGTGGTATTCTGCAAATACGAACAAATGGGGAAAATGTAATCATGAGCAATAACTGCACCGATTATGTTTTCTGGTTGTTACAGATCGCCTGGAATCACAAAAAAAGGCAAATTTATACCTATGTAGATTGGACGGAGTGAGGTCATCCGTCATGTGTTACCAGTCAATGCCCTATTCTCAAGAACCATTGAGAGCTAGATAAGCAAACCCCCCCCCCCCCACAAAAAAAACTATAAAAAAAAAAAAAAAAAAAAACCAAAAAAAAAACATCTGGTTTTCCGTGCCCACTACAGCTACAAGTATGTAAACTTGACACTAAAAAAAAAAAATCCCAATTAATGCCTACCCATGTCCCCGGCACAATCAATGATATTGCCGATGCTTTGTCTCGTTTCCAGACAAACAGATTTCGGGATGCTCATCCGCTAGCGGCCGCTGCAATGACTCCGTTGCCCAGCCTACCCCAAACCTGGTAGGCGACGAAATGACTCGTCTGCTGTCGGTAGCTTTTTCGTCACATACACACAAGTCGTACACTTGCGGTTTGAACGCGTTCTGTAAATTTAAAGAAAGGGACATTTCCGCTTTGCCTGCACTCCACAAGTCAGTGATATCAGAGAGTTTGTAGTACAATTTTCAGGGAAAATTTTCAGTCGGCCATTCGACACTTCATGTACGGTTAGTTGTAGGCCTACCGTATTTGGAGCGATGAATGTTCGAATTGGGTTGTTTTTCTTTCCTTGGCCGCGCGAGCGCGTGTGGCCTTTTTGGTGCAAGTGAAATAAAACAGCCCATGAGTTTTTCCCTGATTTGTTAATATAAAGGGCCATGATCTATACCAATTAAAGGAACGATTTAACAATTTAGCCCTAACTTAGATTATTGTTGTTAACAGGTGGTCGCTCGTCCCCTGAGTCAGTACAACAGGGGATGAGCACCGTTCCTTCCTTCTGTAAAGTACAAACCAAGGAACGAACGGGCCTGTAAACTATATAGTGTGTATGTATTCTAGTTTTGTCTTGTTAAAGGATTGTATATACGTGTAGTTTAATGTCTTGCAGATGTTGGCTATCATTGTGCAAATGGTGGCAGTTAACTGACCTAACGGTAGGTTGACCTGGTCTCCTGGCGGGGTCAACAAACCAGGTCACTCGATGATCGAAACACTAACTTCACAAGAAAATTGGTTCTGGGCCTTTGATGCCCAGGGGCTGTTGGCGCCCATTGTGTAGAATGATTAATGGTCTAGGCTGATGGTGCCTAGGGGCTTATGGTGCCCAAACTCTGACATTGGTACAGAGCTGATGGTGCTCTGGGGGCTGTTGGTGCCCCATAGCAAGTGAAGTTAAATACCTGTGGTGATACACAATTCCCGGTGGCCCCTCATAAAACGGTAGCCGGGAAAATTGTTTTGAGAACGTTTTCAATAAAATTCGTTTGGCTGAGGCGTATAACCACACAAATCGTGACTGTGTCCGTATCATTTATTTATCTGCTTATAACAAATTTTATCCCTCAAAGATCAAATTATTTATAAGCAGGAACATGGAATTACCGCGTAGGCCGCTTCAGGCCCAATGCGTGTATAAACCGCACTGAGTCTAAGCCGCAAGAAAACTGTACATACATAAAAGACAAGAGGGTGACTGGAAAGTTTTCCAACGGCATAAACCAATCAGATCACGGGAATGCTAACCAATATTCATGCGGTGTTATACCACGGCAAACCAAGCCATGCGGCCACTTTGGTCTCAGCCTTCGGCGAATGAACACTTTGAAAACGTTCGGCGAATAAACACATTGAATACGTCTTAACAAATTTATTTTCCCACCACCTCCCCAACTTCCTCCTCTTTGAGAGGGCCTTTTTGGTGCAAGTGAAATAAAACAGCCCATGAGTTTTTCCCTGCTTTGTTAATTAAGGGCCATGATCTATACCAATTAAAGGAACGATTTAACAATTTAGCCCTAACTTAGATTATTGTTGTTAACAGGTGGTCGCTCGTCCCCTGAGTCAGTACAACAGGGGATGAGCACCGTTCCTTCCTTCTGTAAGTACAAACCAAGGAACGAACGGGCCTGTAAACTATATAGTGTGTATGTATTCTAGTTTTGTCTTGTTAAAGGATTGTATATACGTGTAGTTTAATGTCTTGCAGATGTTGGCTATCATTGTGCAAATGGTGGCAGTTAACTGACCTAACGGTAGGTTGACCTGGTCTCCTGGCGGGGTCAACAAACCAGGTCACTCGATGATCGAAACACTAACTTCACAAGAAAATTGGTTCTGGGCCTTTGATGCCCAGGGGCTGTTGGCGCCCATTGTGTAGAATGATTAATGGTCTAGGCTGATGGTGCCTAGGGGCTTATGGTGCCCAAACTCTGACATTGGTACAGAGCTGATGGTGCTCTGGGGGCTGTTGGTGCCCCATAGCAAGTGAAGTTAAATACCTGTGGTGATACACAATTCCCGGTGGCCCCTCATAAAACGGTAGCCGGGAAAATTGTTTTGAGAACGTTTTCAATAAAATTCGTTTGGCTGAGGCGTATAACCACACAAATCGTGACTGTGTCCGTATCATTTATTTATCTGCTTATAATATTATATTATATTAAGCTAAAATCGCAAAGATTTGGACAAATATCACCTATTTTTGAAAAAAACAATAATTTTTTTTATTGATTTTCCCTCAAATTGTCTACCTATTTCTTTATTTAACGTGAATTTCGTCCGAATTCAAGTTGGAATGGCTTCTCCTGTCCTGTAGGCATCTTCTGAAAGAGTTTAAAAGAATATAATTTTTTGACAAAATTTGAAAAAAAAGCAATCAAAATATGGCCAAAAATAGATTTCTCTCAAAACGTTTTAAATATCATCTCTGATGCAGAAGGAACACCAATCAATGAAAACAAAGCTAAAATCGCAAAGATTTGGACAAATATCACCTATTTTTGAAAAAAACAATAATTTTGTTTATTGATTTTTCCTCAAATTGTCTACCTATTTCTTTATTTAAGGTGAATTTCGTCCGAATTCAAGTTGGAATGGCTTCTCCTGTCCTGTAGGCATCTTCTGAAAGAGTTTAAAAGAATATAATTTTTTGACAAAATTTGAAAAAAAAACAAGGGGTTAACCCACCTTTTTGATCAAAATATGGCCAAAAATAGATTTCTCTCAAAACGTCTTAAATATCACCTCTGATGCAGGAGGAACACCAATCAATAAAAACAAAGCTAAAATTGCAAAGATTTGGACAAATATCACCTATTTTTGAAAAAAACAATATTTTTTTTTATTGATTTTCCCTCAAATTGTCTACCTATTTCTTTATTTAACGTGAATTTCGTCCGAATTCAAGTTGGAATGGCTTCTCCTGTCCTGTAGGCATCTTCTGAAAGAGTTTAAAAGAATATAATTTTTTGACAAAATTTGAAAAAAAAACCAAGGGGTTAACCCACCTTTTTGATCAAAATATGGCCAAAAATAGATTTCTCTCAAAACGTCTTAAATATCACCTCTGGTGCAGGAGGAACACCAATCAATAAAAACAAAGCTAAAATTGCAAAGATTTGGACAAATATCACCTATTTATGAAAAAAACAATAATTTTTTTTATTGATTTTCCCTCAAATTGTCTACCTATTTCTTTATTTAACTTGAATTTCGTCCGAATTCAAGTTGGAATGGCTTCTCCTGTCCTGTAGGCATCTTCTGAAAGAGTTTAAAAGAATATAATTTTTTGACAAAATTTGAAAAAAAACCAAGGGGTTAACCCACCTTTTTGATCAAAATATGGCCAAAAATTGATTTCTCTCAAAACGTCTTAAATATAATCTCTGATGCAGGAGGAACACCAATCAATACAAACAAAGCTAAAATTGCGAAGATTTGGACAAATATCACCTATTTTTGAAAAAATAAAATCATTTTTTAAATTGATTTTCCCTCAAATTGTCTACCTATTTCTTTATTTAACGTGAATTTCGTCCGAATTCAAGTTGGAATGGCTTCTCCTGTCCTGTAGGCATCTTCTGAAAGAGTTTAAAAAATATCATTTTTTGACAAAATTTGAAAAAAAAGGGGTTAACCCACCTTTTTGATCAAAATATGGCCAAAAATAGATTTCTCTCAAAACGTCTTAAATATCATCTCTGATGCAGGAGGAACACCAATCAATAAAAGCAAAGCTAAAATCGCAAAGATTTGGACAAATATCACCTATTTTTGAAAAAAACAATAATTGTTTTTATTGATTTTCCCCCAAATTTTCTACCTATTTCTTTATTTAACGTGAATTTCGTCCGAATTCAAGTTGGAATAGCTTCTCCTGTCCTGTAGGCATCTTCTGAAAGAGTTTGAAAGAATATAATTTTTTGACAAAATTTGAAAACAAAACAAGGTGTTAACCCACCTTTTTGATCAAAATTTGAAAAAAAAAAAACCCACCTTTTTTATCAAAATATGGCAAAAAATAGATTTCCCTCAAAACGTTTTAAATATCATCTCTGATGCAGGAGGAACACCAATCAATAAAAACAAAGCTAAAATCGCAAAGATTTGGACAAATATCACCTATTTTTGAAAAAATAAAATCATTTTTTTAATTGATTTTCCCTGAAATTGTCTTCCTATTTCTTTATTTAACGTGAATTTCGTCCGAATTCAAGATGGAATGGCTTCTCCTGTCCTGTAGGCATCTTCTGAAAGAGTTTAAAAGAATATAATTTTTTGACAAAATTTGAAAAAAAAACAACCCACCTTTTTGATCAAAATATGGCCAAAAATAGATTTCTCTCAAAACGTCTTAAATATCATCTCTGATGCAGGAGGAACACCAATCAATAAAAACAAAGCTAAAATTGCAAAGATTTGGACAAATATCACCTATTTTTGAAAAAATAAAATCATTATTTTAATTGATTTTCCCTGAAATTGTATACCTATTTCTTTATTTAACGTGAATTTCGTCCGAATTCAAGTTGGAATAGCTTCTCCTGTCCTGTAGGCATCTTCTGAAAGAGTTTGAAAGAATATAATTTTTTGACAAAATTTGAAAAAAACCCAACCTTTTTGATCCTTTTTGATCAAAATACTTGGCCAAAAATAGATTTCTCTCAAAACGTTTTAAATATCATCTCTGATGCAGAAGGAACACCAATCAATAAAAACAAAGCTAAAATCGCAAAGATTTGGACAAATATCACCTATTTTTGAAAAAAACAATAATTTTTTTTATTGATTTTCCCTCAAATTGTCTACCTATTTCTTTATTTAACGTGAATTTCGTCCGAATTCAAGTTGGAATGGCTTCTCCTGTCCTGTAGGCATCTTCTGAAAGAGTTTAAAAGAATATAATTTTTTGACAAAATTTGAAAAAAAACCAAGGGGTTAACCCACCTTTTTGATCAAAATATGGCCAAAAATAGATTTCTCTCAAAACGTCTCAAGTTAAATATCATCTCTGATGCAGGAGGAACACCAATCAATAAAAACAAAGCTAAAATTGCAAAGATTTGGACAAATATCACTTATTTTTGAAAAAAACAATAATTTTGTTTATTGATTTTCCCTCAAATTGTCTACCTATTTCTTTATTTAACGCGAATTTCGTCCGAATTCAAGTTGGAATAGCTTTTCCTGTCCTGTAGGCATCTTCTGAAAGAGTTTGAAAGAATATAATTTTTTGACAAAATTTGAAAAAAACCCAACCTTTTTGATCCTTTTTGATCAAAATATGGCCAAAAATAGATTTCTCTCAAAACGTCTTAAATATCACCTCTGATGCAGGAGGAACACCAATCAATAAAAACAAAGCTAAAATTGCAAAGATTTGGACAAATATCACCTATTTTTGAAAAAATAAAATCATTTTTTTAATTGATTTTCCCTGAAATTGTCTACCTATTTCTTTATTTAAGGCTTCTCCTGTCCTGTAGGCATCTTCTGAAAGAGTTTAAAAGAATATAATTTTTTGACAAAATTTGAAAATAAAACAAGGGGTTAACCCACCTTTTTGATTAAAATATGGCCAAAAATAGATTTCTCTCAAAACGTCTTAAATATCACCTCTGATGCAGGAGGAACACCAATCAATAAAAACAAAGCTAAAATTGCAAAGATTTGGACAAATATCACCTATTTATGAAAAAAAACATAATTTTTTTATTGATTTTCCCTCAAATTGTCTACCTATTTCTTTATTTAACGTCAATTTCGTCCGAATTCAAGTTGGAATGGCTTCTCCTGTCCTGTAGGCATCTTCTGAAAGAGTTTAAAAGAATATAATTTTTTGACAAAATTTGAAAAAAAAACAAGGGGTTAACCCACCTTTTTGATCAAAATATGGCCAAAAATAGATTTCTCTCAAAACGTCTTAAATATCATCTCTGATGCAGGAGGAACACCAATCAATAAAAACAAAGCTAAAATTGCAAAGATTTGGACAAATATCACCTATTTTTGAAAAAGTAAAATCATTTTTTTAATTGATTTTTCCTGAAATTGTCTACCTATTTCTTTATTTAAGGTGAATTTCGTCCGAATTCAAGTTGGAATGGCTTCTCCTGTCCTGTAGGCATCTTCTGAAAGAGTTTAAAAGAATATAATTTTTTGACAAAATTTGAAAAAAAAACCCACCTTTTTGATCAAAATATGGCCAAAAATAGATTTCTCTCAAAACGTTTTAAATATCATCTCTGATGCAAAAGGAACACCAATCAATAAAAACAAAGCTAAAATCGCAAAAATTTGGACAAATATCACCTATTTTTGAAAAAAACAATAATTTTTTTTTCTGATTTCCCCTCAAATTGTCTACCTATTTCTTTATTTAACGTGAATTTCGTCCGAATTCAAGTTGGAATGGCTTCTCCTGTCCTGTAGGCATCTTCTGAAAGAGTTTAAAAGAATATAATTTTTTGACAAAATTTGAAAAAAAACCAAGGGGTTAACCCACCTTTTTGATCAAAATATGGCCAAAAATAGATTTCTCTCAAAACGTCTTAAATATCATCTCTGATGCAGGAGGAACACCAATCAATAAAAACAAAGCTAAAATTGCAAAGATTTGGACAAATATCACCTATTTTTGAAAAAAAACAATAATTTTGTTTATTGATTTTCCCTCAAATTGTCTACCTATTTCTTTATTTAACGCGAATTTCGTCCGAATTCAAGTTGGAATAGCTTCTCCTGTCCTGTAGGCATCTTCTGAAAGAGTTTGAAAGAATATAATTTTTTGACAAAATTTGAAAAAAACCCAACCTTTTTGATCCTTTTTGATCAAAATATGGCCAAAAATAGATTTCTCTCAAAACGTTTTAAATATCATCTCTGATGCAGGAGGAACACCAATCAATAAAAACAAAGCTAAAATTGCAAAGATTTGGACAAATATCACCTATTTTTGAAAAAAACCAATAATTTTGTTTATTGATTTTCCCTCAAATTGTCTACCTATTTCTTTATTTAACGTGAATTTTGTCCGAATTCAAGTTGGAATGGCTTCTCCTGTCCTGTAGGCATCTTCTGAAAGAGTTTAAAAGAATATAATTTTTTGACAAAATTTGAAGAAAAAAAAAGGGGTTAACCCACCTTTTTGATCAAAATATGGCCAAAAATAGATTTCTCTCAAAACGTCTTACATATCACCCCTGGTGCAGGAGGAACACCAATCAATAAAAACAAAGCTAAAATTGCAAAGATTTGGACAAATATCACCTATTTATGAAAAAAACAATAATTTTTTTAATTGATTTTCCCTCAAATTGTCTACCTATTTCTTTATTTAACTTGAATTTCGTCCGAATTCAAGTTGGAATGGCTTCTCCTGTCCTGTAGGCATCTTCTGAAAGAGTTTAAAAGAATATAATTTTTTGACAAAATTTGAAAAAAACCCACCTTTTTGATCAAAATATGGCCAAAAATAGATTTCTCTTAAAACGTCTTAAATATCATCTCTGATGCAGGAGGAACACCAATCAATACAAACAAAGCTAAAATTGCAAAGATTTGGACAAATATCACCTATTTATGAAAAAAACAATAATTTTTTTAATTGATTTTCCCTCAAATTGTCTACCTATTTCTTTATTTAACGTGAATTTCGTCCGAATTCAAGTTGGAATGGCTTCTCCTGTCCTGTAGGCATCTTCTGAAAGAGTTTAAAAGAATATCATTTTTTGACAAAATTTGAAAAAAAAGGGGTTAACCCACCTTTTTGATCAAAATATGGCCAAAAATAGATTTCTCTCAAAACGTTTTAAATATCATCTCTGATGCAGGAGGAACACCAATCAATAAAAACAAAGCTAAAATCGCAAAGATTTGGACAAATATCACCTATTTTTGAAAAAATAAAATCATTTTTTTAATTGATTTTCCCTCAAATTGTCTTCCTATTTCTTTATTTAACGTGAATTTCGTCCGAATTCAAGTTGGAATGGCTTCTCCTGTCTTGTAGGCATCTTCTGAAAGAGTTTAAAAGAATATAATTTTTTGACAAAATTTGAAAAAAAAAAACCCACCTTTTTGATCAAAATATGGCCAAAAATAGATTTCTCTCAAAACGTCTTAAATATCATCTCTGATGCAGGAGGAACACCAATCAATAAAAACAAAGCTAAAATTGCAAAGATTTGGACAAATATCACCTATTTTTGAAAAAAAATAAAAAATGTTGTATTGATTTTCCCTCAAATTGTCTACCTATTTCTTTATTTAACGCGAATTTCGTCCGAATTCAAGTTGGAATAGCTTCTCCTGTCCTGTAGGCATCTTCTGAAAGAGTTTGAAAGAATAAAAAAATTTGACAAAATTTGAAAAAAACCCAACCTTTTTGATCCTTTTTGATCAAAATATGGCCAAAAATAGATTTCTCTCAAAACGTCTTACATATCACCTCTGATGCAGGAGGAACACCAATCAATAAAAACAAAGCTAAAATTGCAAAGATTTGGACAAATATCACCTATTTTTGAAAAAAACAATATTTTTTTTTATTGATTTTCCCTCAAATTGTCTACCTATTTCTTTATTTAACGTGAAATTCGTCCGAATTCAAGTTGGAATGGCTTCTCCTGTCCTGTAGGCATCTTCTGAAAGAGTTTAAAAGAATATAATTTTTTGACAAAATTTGAAAAAAAAACCAAGGGGTTAACCCACCTTTTTGATCAAAATATGGCCAAAAATAGATTTCTCTCAAAACGTCTTAAATATCACCCCTGGTGCAGGAGGAACACCAATCAATAAAAACAAAGCTAAAATTGCAAAGATTTTGACAAATATCACCTATTTATGAAAAAAACAATAATTTTTGTTATTGATTTTCCCTCAAATTGTCTACCTATTTCTTTATTTAACTTGAATTTCGTCCGAATTCAAGTTGGAATGGCTTCTCCTGTCCTGTAGGCATCTTCTGAAAGAGTTTAAAAGAATATAATTTTTTGACAAAATTTGAAAAAAACCCAACCTTTTTGATCCTTTTTGATCAAAATATGGCCAAAAATAGATTTCTCTCAAAACGTTTTAAATATCATCTCTGATGCAGGAGGAACACCAATCAATAAAAACAAAGCTAAAATTGCAAAGATTTGGACAAATATCACCTATTTTTGAAAAAAACCAATAATTTTGTTTATTGATTTTCCCTCAAATTGTCTACCTATTTCTTTATTTAACGTGAATTTTGTCCGAATTCAAGTTGGAATGGCTTCTCCTGTCCTGTAGGCATCTTCTGAAAGAGTTTAAAAGAATATAATTTTTTGACAAAATTTGAAGAAAAAAAAAGGGGTTAACCCACCTTTTTGATCAAAATATGGCCAAAAATAGATTTCTCTCAAAACGTCTTACATATCACCCCTGGTGCAGGAGGAACACCAATCAATAAAAACAAAGCTAAAATTGCAAAGATTTGGACAAATATCACCTATTTATGAAAAAAACAATAATTTTTTTAATTGATTTTCCCTCAAATTGTCTACCTATTTCTTTATTTAACTTGAATTTCGTCCGAATTCAAGTTGGAATGGCTTCTCCTGTCCTGTAGGCATCTTCTGAAAGAGTTTAAAAGAATATAATTTTTTGACAAAATTTGAAAAAAAAAAACCCACCTTTTTGATCAAAATATGGCCAAAAATAGATTTCTCTCAAAACGTCTTAAATATCATCTCTGATGCAGGAGGAACACCAATCAATAAAAACAAAGCTAAAATTGCAAAGATTTGGACAAATATCACCTATTTTTGAAAAAAAATAAAAAATGTTGTATTGATTTTCCCTCAAATTGTCTACCTATTTCTTTATTTAACGCGAATTTCGTCCGAATTCAAGTTGGAATAGCTTCTCCTGTCCTGTAGGCATCTTCTGAAAGAGTTTGAAAGAATAAAAAAATTTGACAAAATTTGAAAAAAACCCAACCTTTTTGATCCTTTTTGATCAAAATATGGCCAAAAATAGATTTCTCTCAAAACGTCTTACATATCACCTCTGATGCAGGAGGAACACCAATCAATAAAAACAAAGCTAAAATTGCAAAGATTTGGACAAATATCACCTATTTTTGAAAAAAACAATATTTTTTTTTATTGATTTTCCCTCAAATTGTCTACCTATTTCTTTATTTAACGTGAAATTCGTCCGAATTCAAGTTGGAATGGCTTCTCCTGTCCTGTAGGCATCTTCTGAAAGAGTTTAAAAGAATATAATTTTTTGACAAAATTTGAAAAAAAAACCAAGGGGTTAACCCACCTTTTTGATCAAAATATGGCCAAAAATAGATTTCTCTCAAAACGTCTTAAATATCACCCCTGGTGCAGGAGGAACACCAATCAATAAAAACAAAGCTAAAATTGCAAAGATTTTGACAAATATCACCTATTTATGAAAAAAACAATAATTTTTGTTATTGATTTTCCCTCAAATTGTCTACCTATTTCTTTATTTAACTTGAATTTCGTCCGAATTCAAGTTGGAATGGCTTCTCCTGTCCTGTAGGCATCTTCTGAAAGAGTTTAAAAGAATATAATTTTTTGACAAAATTTGAAAAAAACCCAACCTTTTTGATCCTTTTTGATCAAAATATGGCCAAAAATAGATTTCTCTCAAAACGTTTTAAATATCATCTCTGATGCAGGAGGAACACCAATCAATAAAAACAAAGCTAAAATTGCAAAGATTTGGACAAATATCACCTATTTTTGAAAAAAACCAATAATTTTGTTTATTGATTTTCCCTCAAATTGTCTACCTATTTCTTTATTTAACGTGAATTTTGTCCGAATTCAAGTTGGAATGGCTTCTCCTGTCCTGTAGGCATCTTCTGAAAGAGTTTAAAAGAATATAATTTTTTGACAAAATTTGAAGAAAAAAAAAGGGGTTAACCCACCTTTTTGATCAAAATATGGCCAAAAATAGATTTCTCTCAAAACGTCTTACATATCACCCCTGGTGCAGGAGGAACACCAATCAATAAAAACAAAGCTAAAATTGCAAAGATTTGGACAAATATCACCTATTTATGAAAAAAACAATAATTTTTTTAATTGATTTTCCCTCAAATTGTCTACCTATTTCTTTATTTAACTTGAATTTCGTCCGAATTCAAGTTGGAATGGCTTCTCCTGTCCTGTAGGCATCTTCTGAAAGAGTTTAAAAGAATATAATTTTTTGACAAAATTTGAAAAAAAAAAACCCACCTTTTTGATCAAAATATGGCCAAAAATAGATTTCTCTCAAAACGTCTTAAATATCATCTCTGATGCAGGAGGAACACCAATCAATAAAAACAAAGCTAAAATTGCAAAGATTTGGACAAATATCACCTATTTTTGAAAAAAAATAAAAAATGTTGTATTGATTTTCCCTCAAATTGTCTACCTATTTCTTTATTTAACGCGAATTTCGTCCGAATTCAAGTTGGAATAGCTTCTCCTGTCCTGTAGGCATCTTCTGAAAGAGTTTGAAAGAATAAAAAAATTTGACAAAATTTGAAAAAAACCCAACCTTTTTGATCCTTTTTGATCAAAATATGGCCAAAAATAGATTTCTCTCAAAACGTCTTACATATCACCTCTGATGCAGGAGGAACACCAATCAATAAAAACAAAGCTAAAATTGCAAAGATTTGGACAAATATCACCTATTTTTGAAAAAAACAATATTTTTTTTTATTGATTTTCCCTCAAATTGTCTACCTATTTCTTTATTTAACGTGAAATTCGTCCGAATTCAAGTTGGAATGGCTTCTCCTGTCCTGTAGGCATCTTCTGAAAGAGTTTAAAAGAATATAATTTTTTGACAAAATTTGAAAAAAAAACCAAGGGGTTAACCCACCTTTTTGATCAAAATATGGCCAAAAATAGATTTCTCTCAAAACGTCTTAAATATCACCCCTGGTGCAGGAGGAACACCAATCAATAAAAACAAAGCTAAAATTGCAAAGATTTTGACAAATATCACCTATTTATGAAAAAAACAATAATTTTTGTTATTGATTTTCCCTCAAATTGTCTACCTATTTCTTTATTTAACTTGAATTTCGTCCGAATTCAAGTTGGAATGGCTTCTCCTGTCCTGTAGGCATCTTCTGAAAGAGTTTAAAAGAATATAATTTTTTGACAAAATTTGAAAAAAACCCAACCTTTTTGATCCTTTTTGATCAAAATATGGCCAAAAATAGATTTCTCTCAAAACGTTTTAAATATCATCTCTGATGCAGGAGGAACACCAATCAATAAAAACAAAGCTAAAATTGCAAAGATTTGGACAAATATCACCTATTTTTGAAAAAAACCAATAATTTTGTTTATTGATTTTCCCTCAAATTGTCTACCTATTTCTTTATTTAACGTGAATTTTGTCCGAATTCAAGTTGGAATGGCTTCTCCTGTCCTGTAGGCATCTTCTGAAAGAGTTTAAAAGAATATAATTTTTGACAAAATTTGAAGAAAAAAAAAGGGGTTAACCCACCTTTTTGATCAAAATATGGCCAAAAATAGATTTCTCTCAAACGTCTTACATATCACCCTGGTGCAGGAGGAACACCAATCAATAAAAACAAAGCTAAAATTGCAAAGATTTGGACAAATATCACCTATTTATGAAAAAAACAATAATTTTTTTAATTGATTTTCCCTCAAATTGTCTACCTATTTCTTTATTTAACTTGAATTTCGTCCGAATTCAAGTTGGAATGGCTTCTCCTGTCCTGTAGGCATCTTCTGAAAGAGTTTAAAAGAATATAATTTTTTGACAAAATTTGAAAAAAACCCACCTTTTTGATCAAAATATGGCCAAAAATAGATTTCTCTTAAAACGTCTTAAATATCATCTCTGATGCAGGAGGAACACCAATCAATACAAACAAAGCTAAAATTGCAAAGATTTGGACAAATATCACCTATTTTTGAAAAAATAAAATCATTTTTTAAATTCATTTTCCCTCAAATTGTCTACCTATTCTTTATTTAACGTGAATTTCGTCCGAATTCAAGTTGGAATGGCTTCTCCTGTCCTGTAGGCATCTTCTGAAAGAGTTAAAAGAATATCATTTTTGACAAAATTTGAAAAAAAAGGGGTTAACCCACCTTTTTGATCAAAATATGGCCAAAAATAGATTTCTCTCAAACGTTTTAAATATCATCTCTGATGCAGGAGGAACACCAATCAATAAAAACAAAGCTAAAATCGCAAAGATTTGGACAAATATCACCTATTTTTGAAAAAATAAAATCATTTTTTTTAATTGATTTTCCCTCAAATTGTCTTCCTATTTCTTTATTTAACGTGAATTTCGTCCGAATTCAAGTTGGAATGGCTTCTCCTGTCTTGTAGGCATCTTCTGAAAGAGTTTAAAAGAATATAATTTTTTGACAAAATTTGAAAAAAAAAAAACCCACCTTTTTGATCAAAATATGGCCAAAAATAGATTTCTCTCAAAACGTCTTAAATATCATCTCTGATGCAGGAGGAACACCAATCAATAAAAACAAAGCTAAAATTGCAAAGATTTGGACAAATATCACCTATTTTTGAAAAAAAATAAAAAATGTTGTATTGATTTTCCCTCAAATTGTCTACCTATTTCTTTATTTAACGCGATTTCGTCCGAATTCAAGTTGGAATAGCTTCTCCTGTCCTGTAGGCATCTTCTGAAAGAGTTTGAAAGAATAAAAAAAATTGACAAAATTTGAAAAAAAACCAACCTTTTTGATCCTTTTTGATCAAAATATGGCCAAAAATAGATTTCTCTCAAAACGTCTTACATATCACCTCTGATGCAGGAGGAACACCAATCAATAAAAACAAAGCTAAAATTGCAAAGATTTGGACAAATATCACCTATTTTTGAAAAAAACAATATTTTTTTTTATTGATTTTCCCTCAAATTGTCTACCTATTTCTTTATTTAACGTGAAATTCGTCCGAATTCAAGTTGGAATGGCTTCTCCTGTCCTGTAGGCATCTTCTGAAAGAGTTTAAAAGAATATAATTTTTTGACAAAATTTGAAAAAAACCCAAGGGGTTAACCCACCTTTTTGATCAAAATATGGCCAAAAATAGATTTCTCTCAAAACGTCTTAAATATCACCCCTGGTGCAGGAGGAACACCAATCAATAAAACAAAGCTAAAATTGCAAAGATTTTGACAAATATCACCTATTTATGAAAAAAACAATAATTTTTGTTATTGATTTTCCCTCAAATTGTCTACCTATTTCTTTATTTAACTTGAATTTCGTCCGAATTCAAGTTGGAATGGCTTCTCCTGTCCTGTAGGCATCTTCTGAAAGAGTTTAAAAGAATATAATTTTTTGACAAAATTTGAAGAAAAAAAAAGGGGTTAACCCACCTTTTTGATCAAAATATGGCCAAAAATAGATTTCTCTCAAAACGTCTTACATATCACCCCTGGTGCAGGAGGAACACCAATCAATAAAAACAAAGCTAAAATTGCAAAGATTTGGACAAATATCACCTATTTATGAAAAAAACAATAATTTTTTTTATTGATTTTCCCTCAAATTGTCTACCTATTTCTTTATTTAACTTGAATTTCGTCCGAATTCAAGTTGGAATGGCTTCTCCTGTCCTGTAGGCATCTTCTGAAAGAGTTTAAAAGAATATAATTTTTTGACCAAAATTTGAAAAAACCCACCTTTTTGATCAAAATATGGCCAAAAATAGATTTCTCTTAAAACGTCTTAAATATCATCTCTGATGCAGGAGGAACACCAATCAATACAAACAAAGCTAAAATTGCAAAGATTTGGACAAATATCACCTATTTTTGAAAAAATAAAATCATTTTTTAAATTCATTTTCCCTCAAATTGTCTACCTATTTCTTTATTTAACGTGAATTTCGTCCGAATTCAAGTTGGAATGGCTTCTCCTGTCCTGTAGGCATCTTCTGAAAGAGTTTAAAAGAATATCATTTTTTGACAAAATTTGAAAAAAAAGGGGTTAACCCACCTTTTTGATCAAAATATGGCCAAAAATAGATTTCTCTCAAAACGTTTTAAATATCATCTCTGATGCAGGAGGAACACCAATCAATAAAAACAAAGCTAAAATCGCAAAGATTTGGACAAATATCACCTATTTTTGAAAAAATAAAATCATTTTTTTAATTGATTTTCCCTCAAATTGTCTTCCTATTTCTTTATTTAACGTGAATTTCGTCCGAATTCAAGTTGGAATGGCTTCTCCTGTCTTGTAGGCATCTTCTGAAAGAGTTTAAAAGAATATAATTTTTTGACAAAATTGAAAAAAACAAAACCCACCTTTTTGATCAAAATATGGCCAAAAATAGATTTCTCTCAAAACGTCTTAAATATCATCTCTGATGCAGGAGGAACACCAATCAATAAAAACAAAGCTAAAATTGCAAAGATTTGGACAAATATCACCTATTTTTGAAAAAATAAAATCATTTTTTTAATTGATTTTCCCTCAAATTGTCTTCCTATTTCTTTATTTAACGTGAATTTCGTCCGAATTCAAGTTGGAATGGCTTCTCCTGTCTTGTAGGCATCTTCTGAAAGAGTTTAAAAGAATATAATTTTTTGACAAAATTTGAAAAAAAAAAACCCACCTTTTTGATCAAAATATGGCCAAAAATAGATTTCTCTCAAAACGTCTTAAATATCATCTCTGATGCAGGAGAACACCAATCAATAAAAACAAAGCTAAAATTGCAAAGATTTGGACAAATATCACCTATTTTTGAAAAAAAATAAAAAATGTTGTATTGATTTTCCCTCAAATTGTCTACCTATTTCTTTATTTAACGCGAATTTCGTCCGAATTCAAGTTGGAATAGCTTCTCCTGTCCTGTAGGCATCTTCTGAAAGAGTTTGAAAGAATAAAAAAAATTGACAAAATTTGAAAAAAAACCAACCTTTTTGATCCTTTTTGATCAAAATATGGCCAAAAATAGATTTCTCTCAAAACGTCTTACATATCACCTCTGATGCAGGAGGAACACCAATCAATAAAAACAAAGCTAAAATTGCAAAGATTTGGACAAATATCACCTATTTTTGAAAAAAACAATATTTTTTTTTATTGATTTTCCCTCAAATTGTCTACCTATTTCTTTATTTAACGTGAAATTCGTCCGAATTCAAGTTGGAATGGCTTCTCCTGTCCTGTAGGCATCTTCTGAAAGAGTTTAAAAGAATATAATTTTTTGACAAAATTTGAAAAAAAACCCAAGGGGTTAACCCACCTTTTTGATCAAAATATGGCCAAAAATAGATTTCTCTCAAACGTCTTAAATATCACCCCTGGTGCAGGAGGAACACCAATCAATAAAACAAAGCTAAAATTGCAAAGATTTTGACAAATATCACCTATTTATGAAAAAAACAATAATTTTTGTTATTGATTTTCCTCAAATTGTCTACCTATTTCTTTATTTAACTTGAATTTCGTCCGAATTCAAGTTGGAATGGCTTCTCCTGTCCTGTAGGCATCTTCTGAAAGAGTTTAAAAGAATATAATTTTTGACAAAATTTGAAGAAAAAAAAAGGGGTTAACCCACCTTTTTGATCAAAATATGGCCAAAAATAGATTTCTCTCAAAACGTCTTACATATCACCCCTGGTGCAGGAGGAACACCAATCAATAAAAACAAAGCTAAAATTGCAAAGATTTGGACAAATATCACCTATTTATGAAAAAAAACAATAATTTTTTTTATTGATTTTCCCTCAAATTGTCTACCTATTTCTTTATTTAACTTGAATTTCGTCCGAATTCAAGTTGGAATGGCTTCTCCTGTCCTGTAGGCATCTTCTGAAAGAGTTTAAAAGAATATAATTTTTTGACAAAATTTGAAAAAAACCCACCTTTTTGATCAAAATATGGCCAAAAATAGATTTCTCTTAAAACGTCTTAAATATCATCTCTGATGCAGGAGGAACACCAATCAATACAAACAAAGCTAAAATTGCAAAGATTTGGACAAATATCACCTATTTTTGAAAAAATAAAATCATTTTTTAAATTCATTTTCCCTCAAATTGTCTACCTATTTCTTTATTTAACGTGAATTTCGTCCGAATTCAAGTTGGAATGGCTTCTCCTGTCCTGTAGGCATCTTCTGAAAGAGTTTAAAAGAATATCATTTTTGACAAAATTTGAAAAAAAAGGGGTTAACCCACCTTTTTGATCAAAATATGGCCAAAAATAGATTTCTCTCAAAACGTTTTAAATATCATCTCTGATGCAGGAGGAACACCAATCAATAAAAACAAAGCTAAAATCGCAAAGATTTGGACAAATATCACCTATTTTTGAAAAAATAAAATCATTTTTTTAATTGATTTTCCCTCAAATTGTCTTCCTATTTCTTTATTTAACGTGAATTTCGTCCGAATTCAAGTTGGAATGGCTTCTCCTGTCTTGTAGGCATCTTCTGAAAGAGTTTAAAAGAATATAATTTTTTGACAAAATTTGAAAAAAACAAAACCCACCTTTTTGATCAAAATATGGCCAAAAATAGATTTCTCTCAAAACGTCTTAAATATCATCTCTGATGCAGGAGGAACACCAATCAATAAAAACAAAGCTAAAATTGCAAATATTTGGACAAATATCACCTATTTTTGAAAAAATTAAATCATTTTTTTAATTGATTTTCCCTGAAATTGTCTACCTATTTCTTTATTTAACGTGAATTTCGTCCGAATTCAAGTTGGAATGGCTTCTCCTGTCCTGTAGGCATCTTCTGAAAGAGTTTAAAAGAATATAATTTTTTGACAAAATTTGAAAAAAAAGGGGTTAACCCACCTTTTTGATCAAAATATGGCCAAAAATAGATTTCTCTCAAAACGTCTTAAATATCATCTCTGATGCAGGAGGAACACCAATCAATAAAAACAAAGCTAAAATTGCAAAGATTTGGACAAATATCACCTATTTTTGAAAAAAAATAAAAAAAATTGTATTGATTTTCCTCAAATTGTCTACCTATTTCTTTATTTAACGCGAATTTCGTCCGAATTCAAGTTGGAATAGCTTCTCCTGTCCTGTAGGCATCTTCTGAAAGAGTTTGAAAGAATAAAAAAATTTGAAAAAATTTGAAAAAAACCCAACCTTTTTGATCCTTTTTGATCAAAATATGGCCAAAAATAGATTTCTCTCAAAACGTCTTACATATCACCTCTGATGCAGGAGGAACACCAATCAATAAAAACAAAGCAAAAATTGCAAAGATTTGGACAAATATCACCTATTTTTGAAAAAAACAATATTTTTTTTTATTGATTTTCCCTCAAATTGTCTACCTATTTCTTTATTTAACGTGAAATTCGTCCGAATTCAAGTTGGAATGGCTTCTCCTGTCCTGTAGGCATCTTCTGAAAGAGTTTAAAAGAATATAATTTTTTGACAAAATTTGAAAAAAAAACCAAGGGGTTAACCCATACCACCTTTTTGATCAAAATATGGCCAAAAATAGATTTCTCTCAAAACGTCTTAAATATCACCCCTGGTGCAGGAGGAACACCAATCAATAAAACAAAGCTAAAATTGCAAAGATTTGGACAAATATCACCTATTTATGAAAAAAACAATAATTTTTTTTATTGATTTTCCCTCAAATTGTCTACCTATTTCTTTATTTAACTTGAATTTCGTCCGAATTCAAGTTGGAATGGCTTCTCCTGTCCTGTAGGCATCTTCTGAAAGAGTTTAAAAGAATATAATTTTTTGACAAATTTGAAAAAAAACCAAGGGGTTAACCCACCTTTTTGATCAAAATATGGCCAAAAATAGATTTCTCTCAAAACGTCTTAAATATCATCTCTGATGCAGGAGGAACACCAATCAATACAAACAAAGCTAAATTGCAAAGATTTGGACAAATATCACCTATTTTTGAAAAAATAAAATCATTTTTAAATTGATTTTCCCTCAAATTGTCTACCTATTTCTTTATTTAACGTGAATTTCGTCCGAATTCAAGTTGGAATGGCTTCTCCTGTCCTGTAGGCATCTTCTGAAAGAGTTTAAAAGAATATCATTTTTTGACAAAATTTGAAAAAAAAGGGGTTAACCCACCTTTTTGATCAAAATATGGCCAAAAATAGATTTCTCTCAAACGTTTTAAATATCATCTCTGATGCAGGAGGAACACCAATCAATAAAAACAAAGCTAAAATCGCAAAGATTTGGACAAATATCACCTATTTTTGAAAAAATAAAATCATTTTTTTAATTGATTTTCCCTCAAATTGTCTTCCTATTTCTTTATTTAACGTGAATTTCGTCCGAATTCAAGTTGGAATGGCTTCTCCTGTCCTGTAGGCATCTTCTGAAAGAGTTTAAAAGAATATAATTTTTTTACAAAATTTGAAAAAAAAACAACCCACCTTTTTGATCAAAATATGGCCAAAAATAGATTTCTCTCAAAACGTCTTAAATATCATCTCTGATGCAGGAGGAACACCAATCAATAAAAACAAAGCTAAAATTGCAAATATTTGGACAAATATCACCTATTTTTGAAAAAATAAAATCATTTTTTTAATTGATTTTCTCTGAAATTGTCTACCTATTTCTTTATTTAACGTGAATTTCGTCCGAATTCAAGTTGGAATGGCTTCTCCTGTCCTGTAGGCATCTTCTGAAAGAGTTTAAAAGAATATAATTTTTTGACAAAATTTGAAAAAAAAAGGGGTTAACCCACCTTTTTGATCAAAATATGGCCAAAAATAGATTTCTCTCAAAACGTCTTAAATATCATCTCTGATGCAGGAGGAACACCAATCAATAAAAACAAAGCTAAAATTGCAAAGATTTGGACAAATATCACCTATTTTTGAAAAAAAATAAAAAAATTTGTATTGATTTTCCCTCAAATTGTCTACCTATTTCTTTATTTAACGCGAATTTCGTCCGAATTCAAGTTGGAATAGCTTCTCCTGTCCTGTAGGCATCTTCTGAAAGAGTTTGAAAGAATATAATTTTTTGACAAAATTTGAAAAAAACCCAACCTTTTTGATCCTTTTTGATCAAAATATGGCCAAAAATAGATTTCTCTCAAAACGTTTTAAATATCATCTCTGATGCAGAAGGAACACCAATCAATAAAAACAAAGCTAAAATCGCAAAGATTTGGACAAATATCACCTATTTTTGAAAAAAACAATAATTTTTTTTATTGATTTTCCCTCAAATTGTCTACCTATTTCTTTATTTAACGTGAATTTCGTCCGAATTCAAGTTGGAATGGCTTCTCCTGTCCTGTAGGCATCTTCTGAAAGAGTTTAAAAGAATATAATTTTTTGACAAAATTTGAAAAAAAACCAAGGGGCTAACCCACCTTTTTGATCAAAATATGGCCAAAAATAGATTTCTCTCAAAACGTCTTAAATATCATCTCTGATGCAGGAGGAACACCAATCAATAAAAACAAAGCTAAAATTGACCTATTTTTGAAAAAGTAAAATCATTTTTTTAATTGATTTTCCCTGAAATTGTCTACCTATTTCTTTATTTAAGGTGAATTTCGTCCGAATTCAAGTTGGAATGGCTTCTCCTGTCCTGTAGGCATCTTCTGAAAGAGTTTAAAAGAATATAATTTTTTGACAAAATTTGAAAAAAAAACAAGGGGTTAACCCACCTTTTTGATCAAAATATGGCCAAAAATAGATTTCTCTCAAAACGTCTTAAATATCATCTCTGATGCAGGAGGAACACCAATCAATACAAACAAAGCTAAAATTGCAAAGATTTGGACAAATATCACCTATTTTTGAAAAAATAAAATCATTTTTTAAATTGATTTTCCCTCAAATTGTCTACCTATTTCTTTATTTAACGTGAATTTCGTCCGAATTCAAGTTGGAATGGCTTCTCCTGTCCTGTAGGCATCTTCTGAAAGAGTTTAAAAGAATATAATTTTTTGACAAAATTTGAAAAAAAAACAAGGGGTTGACCCACCTTTTTGATCAAAATATGGCCAAAAATAGATTTCTCTCAAAACGTCTTAAATATCATCTCTGATGCAGGAGGAACACCAATCAATAAAAGCAAAGCTAAAATCGCAAAGATTTGGACAAATATCACCTATTTTTGAAAAAAACAATAATTGTTTTTATTGATTTTCCCCCAAATTTTCTACCTATTTCTTTATTTAACGTGAATTTCGTCCGAATTCAAGTTGGAATGGCTTCTCCTGTCCTGTAGGCATCTTCTGAAAGAGTTTGAAAGAATAAAATTTTTTGACAAAATTTGAAAAAAAAACAAGGTGTTAACCCACCTTTTTGATCAACATTTGAAAAAAAAAAACCCACCTTTTTGATCAAAATATGGCAAAAAATAGATTTCTCTCAAAACGTTTTAAATATCATCTCTGATGCAGGAGGAACACCAATCAATAAAAACAAAGCTAAAATTGCAAAGATTTGGACAAATATCACCTATTTTTGAAAAAATAAAATCATTTTTTTAATTGATTTTCCCTGAAATTGTCTACCTATTTCTTTATTTAACGTGAATTTCGTCCGAATTCAAGTTGGAATGGCTTCTCCTGTCCTGTAGGCATCTTCTGAAAGAGTTTAAAAGAATATAATTTTTTGACAAAATTTGAAAAAAAAAGGGGTTAACCCACCTTTTTGATCAAAATATGGCCAAAAATAGATTTCTCTCAAAACGTCTTAAATATCATCTCTGATGCAGGAGGAACACCAATCAATAAAAACAAAGCTAAAATTGCAAAGATTTGGACAAATTAATATCACCTATTTTTAAAAAAAATAATAATTTTTTGTATTGATTTTCCCTCAAATTGTCTACCTATTTTTTTATTTAACGCGAATTTCGTCCGAATTCAAGTTGGAATAGCTTCTCCTGTCCTGTAGGCATCTTCTGAAAGAGTTTGAAAGAATATAATTTTTTGACAAAATTTGAAAAAAACCCAACCTTTTTGATCCTTTTTGATCAAAATATGGCCAAAAATAGATTTCTCTCAAAACGTTTTAAATATCATCTCTGATGCAGAAGGAACACCAAGTGGGGTTCCTTCATCTAGATAGTGAGTGACTAAAGATACATCCGCCATACGCTTAACTTGACATTCAAAAAATGAACTAAACTTCTCGAAAAGCGAACAAGAAATGGCACAGCCCGTTGGCATACATTTGTCAAAGTAAAAATGGTTGTCAAAGAAAAACCCCAGCAATTCATAATCAGCAGGTGAAACTGGCAACAAACGAAATGCAGACTTAATGTCGGCTTTAGCTAACCAAGGCGATTCCCCTACGGTCATATCCACAGCCTCGTCAACCGAGGCATAGTGAACTACACAATGTTCCCTGTCAATAAATTCATTGTTTGAGTTACCAGCAGGGTAAGACAGGTGATGAATGAGTCGAAAGGTATTAGGCATACTCTTGGGGACTAGACCTATATGGGGGAACATTGTAGATTAGAAAAGGGGCGGTTTTGATAGGGGCCTGCAATCCTGCCTAAACTGATTTCCTTGGCAAGTTTTTCTTTGACCACCATTGGGCGTTCTGACGCCGTAGCTAAACAATTTGAATCACGGGGCATACGGGGACCTTCATAACCCAACGAAAAATCATATTTAAAGCCATTACTTAATATGCGACAATCATCTACAATTGGCTATTTTGTCAGCCAGTTATCTAACACTGTTTGGTTAATGGGCGTGGGGGTAACAAACGTTGTGTTTGGTTTGCTCAAATCGAGTCATGGACGAGGTAGTACAGGAAAAATACCTAATTTTGTATTGTTGACCTCGGACAAATTGCAACATACTTTTTTTCACCAGAATGCATTTCTATAAGGTCCCTAGAATGACATACTAAAACTCTTAAAAAATCCAAGTGGTGGAAATATGATTAATTTGCATAAATCGTTAATCCCTGCCATGTAATATATTTATTCACATATTTGCGTATATATATATATATATTTTTTTTGAAGAGTTTATTTTGGTGATTCTACTTACACATCCTTACTTCAATAACAATTTATAAAGCATACAAGTGACTGAATAATTATGAGAACATAGTAATGATCTAAAATGACTACAATTTTACCCTATAATTTGCGCGCATTTACCTTGTCTCCAGATATCATCAAGTAGTCAGTATTGATGAGCTTCAGATTAACCAAGTTGCTTACTGGCACAGTTACCATATTAAAACCTTATGGAAAATCATGTGCACAATGATACCATTGTGATATTTAGCCCAGCAAACAAAAACAGGGGAAAACGAGGTGTTCGTAAAAAGTACGTGAAGGGTTGCCTAACGTAGGAAACCTGAACAAATTCAAGGAATCCCCAAAATAAAAGATTATTGTTGCTTACAATAATGTCAACGTCAAAATGTATTCTTACCGATAATTTTTGGAATTTTCTTGAACTTATTAAAGTCTCCCACGTTCAGGCAACCCTAGACCTACTTGACAGCCAAGTATAACGTATTTTATCTTTTATGGATAAAATTAATTTTGATCAAAATATGGCCAAAAATAGATTTCTCTCAAAACGTCTTAAATATCATCTCTGATGCAGGAGGAACACCAATCAATAAAAGCAAAGCTAAAATCGCAAAGATTTGGACAAAAATTGTTTTTATTGATTTTCCCCCAAATTTTCTACCTATTTCTTTATTTAACGTGAATTTCGTCCGAATTCAAGTTGGAATAGCTTCTCCTGTCCTGTAGGCATCTTCTGAAAGAGTTTGAAAGAATATAATTTTTTGACAAAATTTGAAAAAAAACCAAGGGGTTAACCCACCTTTTTGATCAAAATATGGCCTAAAATAGATTTCTCTCAAAACGTTTTAAATATCATCTCTGATGCAGGAGGAACACCAATCAATAAAAACAAAGCTAAAATCGCAAAGATTTGGACAAATATCACCTATTTTGGAAAAAATGAAATCATTTTTTTAATTGATTTTCCCTCAAATTGTCTACCTATTTCTTTATTTAACGTGAATTTCCTCCGAATTCAAGTTGGAATGGCTTCTCCTGTCCTGTAGGCATCTTCTGAAAGAGTTTAAAAGAATATAATTTTTTGACAATTTGAAAAAAAAAAAGGGGTTAACCCACCTTTTTGATCAAAATATGGCCAAAAATAGATTTCTCTCAAAACGTCTTAAATATCACCTCTGATGCAGGAGGAACACCAATCAATAAAAACAAAGGTAAAATTGCAAAGATTTGGACAAATATCACCTATTTATGAAAAAAACAATCATTTTTTGTATTGATTTTCCCTCAAATTTTCTACCTATTTATTTTTTGCACAATTATAATTTTTTCTGCAAAATTATCAATTTTGACCTAATTTGCATACAAATGCAAGGCTAACCCTTATCAATTAATTTTAGGGACATTCGAATCATTTTGAGACAAAATCTATTTGTTTGCATAATTATTATATTTTGACCAAATTTGAATACTAATTCAAGGCTTAAATATTTTAAGGGACATTTTAGGGACATTTTAATAATTTGAGACAAAATTTAATTTTTGTGCATAATTATTATTTTTTGGATAATTATCAATTTTTGACCCAATTTGAATACAAAGGCAAGGCTAACCCCTTATCAATTAATTTGAGGGATATTTGAATAATTTTTAGACAAAATGTAATTTTTTGCATTAAAATTACATGTACATGATTCAAATAAAAATTCAAACTAAATTGTGCATTTATTTCAGTATTCACATTTTACAGACTAAAAAACAGGGTAATTAAAAAATTGCTGCTTAATAGTACAATGAAATATATTTTGAGGAAAAAACACGAACAAAATAGAACTAATTGTTCCTAATTGATCGAAATGTTTTTGGAAAAATGATCTGTAGATATTTCAACACACAAAGTAGGCCAAAAGAAAATAAATGGCGAGATTTTGCAAAAGGAACTTTAAAAAATAAATAAAAACGAAACTAGAATACTAAACATGAACAGTTGGCTAGAATGGATTTACTCTTTTGGGAATATAGGAGGATATCTTTACTCGGTTCCACTACCAATTGTGACCTGTTCCAACGAAACCCGGACAAAGTCGACTTCTTTTCAAATTCTCTAGGTTCTCAGCTTCAAAATGATGTATCATTTACATATGTACCCCCACCCTATCTTCCCTGGGGTCTGGATTTAGTGATAAAACCCTGATAACCTAATTATGAGATAAACAGCTTTGAAGTTCAGAAAAGCGTATTATTTCTATACACAAATGTTTCACAAAATTGACAAAAAAGCACACTTCTGATAGACGGATTTTGTTCAAATTTGAGGAGATTGTAGATTAATAGTGAGTGACTTAGGAAAACCTAAAACCTCAAAATGGTAAAATCCATCCCGAAATGACTTCAGGAGTACATTGTGAGAAAACACATTGTGCGACTTTGTCCGGGTTTCGTTGGAACAGGTCACAATTATAGGTGCCGGGAAACAGTGATGAGCTGTGAGCTCCGAGTTGATAGATGTGTGAGCTGTTAACTGAAGGTCACACGATCCGCAGCTCAGCTGCGCTGCATGTTATTCCAAAGGTCAAGATACGCTACCCAGAAAGCCATGTGTTTTCTTGTACCTAGTACGGTGGTGGGTACTAGCAAAGGGTTATGATAGGCTACCCAGAATGCCATGTGTTTCTTTGTACCTAGTATGGGCGGTGGGTACGAGTCAAATCCTGTGAGGGGTACTTGTACACAAGACACATAGATATTCTGTTCAAACTTTACTCGTCGTTAAAATCAAACGGAGCAAATTTCTGGCGGAACTCCTTTGCTAACCTCGTTTCTTCCTCCTTCTCTATGGAACATGCCTTCCAGTTAGCTCTCTCTGGCATGTCAAGGAGGTCCTCACAGGCCAAGACTTCCCTAGAGGGGTATAAAGGAAGGAAGAACAAGGAAGGTTATCTTATAGAAAGAATGTAGTATCCTGACGCTACTTCAGCTCTCTCTGGCATGTCAAGGAGGTCCTCACAGGCCAAGACTTCCCTAGAGGAGTATAAATGAAGGAAGAAAAAGGAAGGTTATCTTATAGAAAGAATGTAGTATCCTGACGCTACTTCAGCTCTCTCTGGCATGTCAAGGAGGTCCTCACAGGCCAAGACTTCCCTAGAGGGGTATAAAGGAAGGAAGAAAAAGGAAGGTTATCTTATAGAAAGAATGTAGTATCCTGACGCTACTTCAGCTCTCTCTGGCATGTCAAGGAGGTCCTCACAGGCCAAGACTTCCCTAGAGGAGTATAAAGGAAGGAAGAAAAAGGAAGGTTATCTTATAGAAAGAATGTAGTATCCTGACGCTACTTCAGCTCTCTCTGGCATGTCAAGGAGGTCCTCACAGGCCAAGACTTCCCTAGAGGAGTATAAATGAAGGAAGAAAAAGGAAGGTTATCTTATAGAAAGAATGTAGTATCCTGACGCTACTTCAGCTCTCTCTGGCATGTCAAGGAGGTCCTCACAGGCCAAGACTTCCCTAGAGGAGTATAAAGGAAGGAAGAAAAAGGCAGGTTATCTTATAGAAAGAATGTAGTATCCTGACGCTACTTCAGCTCTCACTGACATGTCAAGGAGGTCCTCACAGGCCAAGACTTCCCTAGAGGAGTATAAAGGAAGGAAGAAAAAGGCAGGTTATCTTATAGAAAGAATGTAGTATCCTGACGCTACTTCAGCTCTCTCTGGCATGTCAAGGAGGTCCTCACAGGCCAAGACTTCCCTAGAGGGGTATAAAGGAAGGAAAATGCAGGTTATCTTATAGAAAGAATGTAGTATCCTGACCCTACTTCAGCTCTCACTGGCATGTCAAGGAGGTCCTCACAGGCCAAGACTTCCCTAGAGGAGTATAAAGGAAGGAAGAAAAAGGCAGGTTATCTTATAGAAAGAATGTAGTATCCTGACCCCACTTCAGCTCTCTCTGGCATGTCAAGGAGGTCCTCACAGGCCAAGACTTCCCTAGAGGAGTATAAAGGAAGGAAGAAAAAGGCAGGTTATCTTATAGAAAGAATGTAGTATCGTGACGCTACTTCAGCTCTCTCTGGCATGTCAAGGAGGTCCTCACAGGCCAAGACTTCCCTAGAGGGGTATAAAGGAAGGAAAATGCAGGTTATCTTATAGAAAGAATGTAGTATCCTGACGCTACTTCAGCTCTCTCTGGCATGTCAAGGAGGTCCTCTCAGGCCAAGACTTCCCTGGAGGAAGGAAGGAAGGAAGGGAAAGGCAGGTTATCTTATAGAAAGAATGTAGTATCATGACGCTACTTCAGCGGTTGTGTACAAAGACTATGTAGAGAATGACTTGAATTCTTACCTGCCAAATTGAAGGGGAAAGAAATTCTTCTTGATCTGATGCAAAAGTTTCACTCCATCGTCCAACTCCACGTAGAAATAAGGATTACCAACAGATACAACCTAGAGAACAGACATATTGCTGAATTAATGTCTAGTCTGTGATCCATTTTCTACGAACCTCTTTTTTGTTTTACATATTACAGAACAAAGCAATATTCCTGCCCAGCAAAAACAATTCCTTATTAATCCTCAAGTTCCTAATTCTCTAATTTCAATATTATTTTTGTTTATATCTCCTAGAGAGTTTAGAATAATGATGGACAATGATTAAGATCTTCAGACACAACTAGTAATGATTTCAATTTCTTGGAAATACTTGAATTTTTTTCCTAAATGAATCAGATTTCTCAGATTAAATATTCCTATTTTAATTTTTAGATGTTACATCGTACTTGTACAGTTTCAGGTTTAAAGGTAGTATACACCATTTGCAGATATCGAAAAAATTTACTACCGAATTATTAAGAAATATCTTACTTCTTTAAAAGTAAATAATGATTGTAGGCATCCAGCAAAATAAGGGCCCTAGATATCCTGTAATTGTTCCAAAAAATTGAATTGTATAAACCAAAATTCATTCTCGCCGTCCGGCGAGCGCGAAAAAACAAAGATAACATAAGAATAACTGCTCGACTCCGGTGGAAAACAAACGCTGTTTTTCATGCTTTTCTCGGCATCCATGAATGTAAAAATTCGGACAGGTCAGTTAAACGATATTTACTATAAAATACAACCCCCCAAATCCACCCATTCCTGATAATTCAACAAATTACCAATGGTGTATACTACCTTTAAACGCTGATTCTTTTGATAAAATTAATTAACCAGTTCGCGCCGGATGACAAATATAAACGCAAAGTTTTCTGCAGATTCAAAACGGATGACGCATAAACACCCCACGAGCAAGGCTGGGAATGTCTGTCAGCAGCGAGCAAGGCTGGAAATGCGTGAGTGTGCTTCCTGGTACTGGCGGCCTGAACCCGTCTCGGAATGGGGTTTCGTTAAAAATAATCCCGCGCGTCGGCTCGGTGATGTTAAAATAATCCTGGCGCGAACTGGTTAACTAATTATTAAATAGAATGTATTACTTTAGAAGTTCAACCAACCTGTTTCAGATCGGTGTGTTTAGGAATCTCAAACAGTTCCAACTTCTGTTCTTCTGCTCTAGACGTGAAGATTTCCTTGATGTCATCGCAGACCGTTGTGTCGATTGGTACGATCTGCAATGGGGTAATAGGCTCCGAGTATGAACGGTAGAGGGCGGTATTTGCTCTACTCATGACAGTGGAGGAAGAAATACCTGGCTATGGTTGGTTTTAAGTGAATTAATCTCCAAAAAAAAAAAAATCCTTACGAAGTTTGTGGTGGTCAAATATTTCAAGGATGTCAGAATTTAATGTCAATTTTTACTTGTAGTTGAAGATGTTGCGTTCTAAAATTCCTCTCAAAGATGACGCAGGTTTTTCCAATGGACTTGAAGTACCTCCCGAGGGCGCTCTTGTATTGCTCCAGTTTCTCAATAACGGAAGACACTTAATACTAACCGGTGTAGCGGTTCGCGTTATTTTTTTTCAGGAGCTGGGTGGTGCGTGAATGTATATTCATGAGAAAGAGCAATGAGAACTCATATACGTTAAAGAACTATAAAGAATTATAAAGAACGGCTTCCTCAACCAACTCGCCAATAGCATAGTTGGTAAATAGGAGAGCTATAGATCGAAAGGTCTGCGGTTCGAATCCGACTCATTAACGTTTGTTTTTTCTTCAACAATGTTCTTATGGGTTATTTTAATCATTGAACAAGGCTGAAGGGAAAACCGGGTTAGGTACATAAGTTTCTTGAAAAATACAACAAGAACCGCTACACTGGTTAGTTTATAGTGACTTCCCTCAATAACATCCTACGAAAACATAAAAATTAAACAAAATTAACAAAATAATATCGGGGATCAATTTCAAGAAGTGCTAAGTATGGATATTAGCTGCTAAGCACAAAAGTTAGATTACCACGTAATTATTACAACCTAATTATGAGATAAACAGCTTTGAAATTCAGAAAAGCGTATTATTTCCATACACAATTGTTTCACAAAATCGAGAAAAAAAAACACTTCTGGGTGACAGATTATTTTCAAATTTGGAGAGATTCTAGATTAATAATTAGTGATTCAGAAAAACCTAAACCGTCACAATAAGGTTGTTTCACGTTCCCCGGCCATCTTGGATTCAGCGCAAAAAGGGGTACCCAACTTACCCGGATGATAGCGTGTTTATATGGGTGTTCCCCTCTTCCTAGTAGGCCTACAGAGGGCGCTCTACTGAGCATGCACAACTGGAACGTGAAACAACCTTATGGTCAAATCCACCTCGCATTGACTTTAACGAGTACATTGTAATAAAACACATTTTGCGCCTTTGTCCAGGTTTCGTTGAAACAGGTCACATGGTCTAATAACAACATGACAACATTGATATCACCTCAGGCAGATCCACAATAGACTGGTAGTGACCGATAGGAAGAATGAGTACATGGTCTGGTACCAAACCTCCCTTAGCTAAAGCCATGTATGTCTGCAAAACAAAACAATGTTTTCACTCTTCTGAAAGATATTCACCCGAGGCCAATTTCACGAAGCTGCTAAGCACAAAAATTTGCTTAGCACAAAAAAGTCTTGCTCATTAAAAACAGGTTACCAGCCAAAATTATACGTGTTTTTCATGCTAAGCAAAAAAACAGCTGATTATCAATCAAAAACTGTAAAGATCTCGTGAAAATTTGGTCTGTAACCTTGTTTTTGCCAAGGACACATTTTCATGCTAAGCAAATGTTAGTGCTTAGCAGCTCCGTGAAATTGGCCCCTTGTAATAACAAAAGTCAGCACATTTATAATTATATATCTATCCACAATTAGATCATGAAACTTTTTGATTTTTTTTTTACAAAATATAATGTAGGAAGTTCCTACATTAGGAACTATTAAATAAAAAAACATGAAATCCATATTTTGAAATCTTAATATTGAAGGTTTGTGATGCTCTTAAATAAAAAATTTAAAAAGAGATAAAAATAGTGTTTTTAACCGACGTTGCAACGCTGACAACGAGATGTTTCTCCACCTCGGGACTTCCCAGACAAAACCAGCAAGGACCAGTTGGCTCTAAAACAACCATTGCAAAAAAATCATCACAAAAAGACAACATTTTGAAGTCTCCAATTATTTTGTTAATAGGCTATTCTGTAATCTTAACCACCCTGAATCCATGAAAATCCTGAATCTATCAAAATCCATATTCAGGATATGTCCATATTGAAAACTATGGAATTTTGATGGACTGTGGATTGTAAGCCTAGCGGTACTGCAGGATTCTGATGGATTCAGGACACCTCCATACCTGCGATACAAGATTATTGGAGGATACTTTCTAGTAAAGATACCGAAGGGGTCGAGATTCATAGAAACCTAATGATGTCATATCTCATACGTGGTCTTTTTTTCCTGTCAGATCCGTCATGATGTTGACCCCTTGACCTCTTCTGACCTCTGCCCCTTCCTCCTGAACTCTGGCTGAAGAAATACTGGTTGGACATGTCAACCTTAGAAAAGCAAAAAAAGCAAGAAAGATAAAAGAAAACAAACATTCAGAACTGGTCAAACTGCTGAGGCAAGCAGGTGTTGAGACGTAAGTAGTTATGCGAATTTATGCGTACCTCCGACCTCTGGTCTGGCCTGGTTCCTGACCAGCTATATGGACACTCAGTCACATCCAGCGGTTGCTTGACCAACTCTTCTTTTTCCATGGTTTTCATTGGAACGATGTTGAAGGCGTACAAATACTGGGAATGACAAAAATGTAAAGAAAAGACTAGTTTCTATATGCGACTACAAATTGCCAACTCATCTTACAACAACAAATAATACGACAGAAACAAATCGGAGTCTTGACTAACCCTCAATTTCAGCCAGGTTGGCAAAGATTAATCAGTTGGCCCTGGGATTAATTTGACATTGACCAGACCAAGGCAAGCAATTATTTTTGTGAAGCACACCCTGATCCGTCATCGTGGGTCGACGTAACGAGACACTTTGATGTGTCGGCGTCGGCGTCAACGGTCGGCGTGTCTCAACGTGGGTCGACTCACCCTACTCACCCTTTCCTACACCTACTCACCCTAACCCTACACCTACTCACCCTACTCTACACCTACTCACCCTACTCTACACCTACTCACCCTTCCCTACACCTACTCACCCTACCCTACACCTACTCACCCTTCCCTACACCTACTCACCCTTCCCTACACCTACTCACCCTTCCCTACACCTACTCACCCTACGGTCGGCGTGTCTCGACGTGGGTCGACGTGTCAAGACGTGGGTCGACGTGGGTCGACGTAAAGAGACACTTTGATGTGTCGAGACCTGTCGACCATTGAGACACGTGTCTCAACGGTCGGCGTGTCTCAACGGTCGGCGTGTCTCAACGGTCGGCGTACCTCAACGGTCGGCGTGTCTCAACGGTCGGCGTCGTCTCAACGGTCGGCCTGTCTCACCCTACTCACCTTTCCCATCACCTACTCACCCTTCCCTACACCTACTCACCCTTCCCTACACCTATCCACCCTTCCCTACACCTACTCACCCTACGGTCGGCGTGTCTCGACGTGGGTCGACGTGTCTCGACGTGGGTCGACGTGGGTTGACGTAATGAGACACTTTGATGTGTCGAGACCTGTCGACCGTTGAGACACATGTCTCAACGGTCGGCGTGTCTCAACGGTCGGCGTGTCTCAACGGTCGGCGTACCTCAACGGTCGGCGTGTCTCAACGGTCGGCGTCGTCTCAACAGTCGGCCTGTCTCACCCTACTCACCCTTCCCTACACCTACTCACCCTACTCACCCTTCCCCACACCTACTCATTCTTCGCTACACCTACTCACCCTTCCCTACACCTACTCACCCTACGGTCGGCGTGTCTCGACGTGGGTCGACGTGTCAAGACGTGGGTCGACGTGGGTCGACGTAAAGAGACACTTTGATGTGTCGAGACCTGTCGACCATTGAGACACGTGTCTCAACGGTCGGCGTGTCTCAACGGTCGGCGTGTCTCAACGGTCGGCGTGTCTCAACGGTCGGCGTACCTCAACGGTCGGCGTGTCTCAACGGTCGGCGTCGTCTCAACGGTCGGCCTGTCTCACCCTTCCCTACACCTACTCACCCTTCCCTACACCTACTCACCCTTCCCTACACCTACTCAACCTTCCCTACACCTACTCACCCTTCCCTACACCTACTCACCCTACGGTCGGCGTGTCTCAACGTGGGTCGACGTGTCAAGACGTAGGTCGACGTGGGTTGACGTAATGAGACACTTTGATGTGTCGAGACCTGTCGACCATTGAGACACGTGTCTCAACGGTCGGCGTGTCTCAACGGTCGGCGTGTCTCAACGGTCGGCGTACCTCAACGGTCGGCGTGTCTCAACGGTCGGCGTCGTCTCAACGGTCGGCCTGTCTCACCCTACTCACCCCTCCCTACACCTACTCACCCTTCCCTACACCTACTCACCCTTCCCTACACCTATCCACCCTTCCCTACACCTACTCACCCTACGGTCGGCGTGTCTCGACGTGGGTCGACGTGTCTCGACGTGGGTCGACGTGGGTTGACGTAATGAGACACTTTGATGTGTCGAGACCTGTCGACCGTTGAGACACATGTCTCAACGGTCGGCGTGTCTCAACGGTCGGCGTGTCTCAACGGTCGGCGTACCTCAACGGTCGGCGTGTCTCAACGGTCGGCGTCGTCTCAACAGTCGGCCTGTCTCACCCTACTCACCCTTCCCTACACCTACTCACCCTACTCACCCTTCCCCACACCTACTCATTCTTCGCTACACCTACTCACCCTTCCCTACACCTACTCACCCTACGGTCGGCGTGTCTCGACGTGGGTCGACGTGTCAAGACGTGGGTCGACGTGGGTCGACGTAAAGAGACACTTTGATGTGTCGAGACCTGTCGACCATTGAGACACGTGTCTCAACGGTCGGCGTGTCTCAACGGTCGGCGTGTCTCAACGGTCGGCGTGTCTCAACGGTCGGCGTACCTCAACGGTCGGCGTGTCTCAACGGTCGGCGTCGTCTCAACGGTCGGCCTGTCTCACCCTTCCCTACACCTACTCACCCTTCCCTACACCTACTCACCCTTTCCTACACCTACTCACCCTTCCCTACACCTACTCACCCTTCCCTACACCTACTCACCCTTCCCTACACCTACTCACCCTACGGTCGGCGTGTCTCAACGTGGGTCGACGTGTCAAGACGTGGGTCGACGTGGGTTGACGTAATGAGACACTTTGATGTGTCGAGACCTGTCGACCATTGAGACACGTGTCTCAACGGTCGGCGTGTCTCAACGGTCGGCGTGTCTCAACGGTCGGCGTACCTCAACGGTCGGCGTGTCTCAACGGTCGGCGTCGTCTCAACGGTCGGCCTGTCTCACCCTACTCACCCCTCCCTACACCTACTCACCCTTCCCTACACCTACTCACCCTTCCCTACACCTACTCACCCTACGGTCGGCGTGTCTCAACGTGGGTCGACGTGTCAAGACGTGGGTCGACGTGGGTTGACGTAATGAGACACTTTGATGTGTCGAGACCTGCATGTCTAAACGGTCGGCGTGTCTCAACGGTCGGCGTGTCTTAACGGTCGGCGTACCTCAACGGTCGGCGTGTCTCAACGGTCGGCGTCGTCTCAACGGTCGGCCTGTCTCACCCTACTCACCCTTCCCTACACCTACTCACCCTTCCCTACACCTACTCACCCTACTCACCCGTCCCTACATCTACTCACCCTTCCCTACACCTACTCACCCTACTCACCCTTCCCTACACCAACTCACCCTACTCACCCTTCCCTACACCTACTCACCCTACTCACCCTTCCCTACACCTACTTACCCTACCCACCCTTCCCTACACCTACTCACCCTTCCCTACACCTACTCACCCTACCCACCCTACCCACCCTACCCACCCTACTCAACCCACTCCACCCACTCCACCCACTCAACGGCGAGTTGTCTCAACGGACGGCGAGTTGTCTCAACGGACGGCGAGTTGTCTCAACGGTCGGCGAGTTGTCTCAACGGTCGGCGAGTTGTCTCAACGGTCGGCGTGTCTTAACGGTCGGCGTGTCTTAACGGTCGGCGTGTCTCAACTTGGGTCGAACCACCCCTAAACTGGTGGCCCAGCTCTGGGCCCAGGTCAGCAACTGTGGGAAGCACACCCTGATCCGTCATCTTTTTTTTATTAAAATTTAAGTTTACAGGTCAACATTTACTGTTATAAGACAAACCTTTTTCTTTTTTGAGTTTGCGACCTTTGCAAGCCCCAAGAATCGTGTGACATGCTTCGTAGACTCATTCAGCACCTTGTGGTTTCGGTACGGGAGACGTTCATAGAAGGCGCCTTCTTGAGCTGCAAAATGATAACGCGGCCTCAACGCGAGAGCCAAGTCAGCGATAAGGCTGGAACCGGTCGTTTCTGGGTCGATTCCCTCCTAAACGTACAAACAAAAAATCCTAATGGTTGTGAAAAATAAAGGTCAAAATTGGACAAAGATTTCACAAATTTACAGATATTTTCAATTGTCCTGAGAAAACTTTTTTAATTTGAGAAACAATGAGGTTTCAAAACCAGAATCCTTGGAAGGTTCCAGTGGTAATTGAACTTGCTATTTTGGGGATCACCTGATAATCTTAGTGGGGACAAAGAGCTTGTTTCCATTAAGAATTTATGTTAATGTAGTATTCAGAAAGGAACTGAATGGTCCAAGTTCTGAGAAGATCCCTAATGGTGTCCAACAACTTACGACTATATGAAGTAAGGGAATAACTTAAAGACAAACAACACAACTAAATAACTAACTATCAGCAAGCTGACAATCCAACCTAACTCACCGGTGTGCTGGCATACTTGAACACCCCTCTAGGCCACAGTGACGCCATAAGAACATCCAAACCCTTGAACTTAGAGTCTGAGATTAACGGTACAGCCAGCGCATCAATGTCGGCCTTACTGAAGTCGTTTGGTTCTTGGACTGCTGCATGCTTCTGCTCTGTACCACTCAGGTAACCAATCTGTAAGCCGGACACTCCACTGAAAATACCCTTTTTGCCTGAAAAAAATAAAACATCATCATCATCATCATCATATTGGTTACTTTATTTTATACTGGACTCAAGGGTTAATCCACATCAGTAGAACCCACTCCAGAGCTCTGGCTCGGTCCAGTGTTGGCAATTCTCACACTTACTCTCCGAATGTCACGATCCAAGGGGTCTATGGCGGAAAGGTTCCACCGCTCTCTATCCTTTTTTACAACTTCCTTCCACGACATCTTCGGCCTACCACGTCTTCTCACATCAACAACTTCGACGTGGGTTGACGTAATGAGACACTTTGATGTGTCGAGACCTGTCGACCGTTGAGACACATGTCTCAACGGTCGGCGTGTCTCAACGGTCGGCGTGTCTCAACGGTCGGCGTACCTCAACGGTCGGCGTGTCTCAACGGTCGGCGTCGTCTCAACAGTCGGCCTGTCTCACCCTACTCACCCTTCCCTACACCTACTCACCCTACTCACCCTTCCCCACACCTACTCATTCTTCGCTACACCTACTCACCCTTCCCTACACCTACTCACCCTACGGTCGGCGTGTCTCGACGTGGGTCGACGTGTCAAGACGTGGGTCGACGTGGGTCGACGTAAAGAGACACTTTGATGTGTCGAGACCTGTCGACCATTGAGACACGCGTCTCAACGGTCGGCGTGTCTCAACGGTCGGCGTGTCTCAACGGTCGGCGTGTCTCAACGGTCGGCGTACCTCAACGGTCGGCGTGTCTCAACGGTCGGCGTCGTCTCAACGGTCGGCCTGTCTCACCCTTCCCTACACCTACTCACCCTTCCCTACACCTACTCACCCTTCCCTACACCTACTCACCCTTCCCTACACCTACTCACCCTTCCCTACACCTACTCACCCTTCCCTACACCTACTCACCCTACGGTCGGCGTGTCTCAACGTGGGTCGACGTGTCAAGACGTGGGTCGACGTGGGTTGACGTAATGAGACACTTTGATGTGTCGAGACCTGTCGACCATTGAGACACGTGTCTCAACGGTCGGCGTGTCTCAACGGTCGGCGTGTCTCAACGGTCGGCGTACCTCAACGGTCGGCGTGTCTCAACGGTCGGCGTCGTCTCAACGGTCGGCCTGTCTCACCCTACTCACCCCTCCCTACACCTACTCACCCTTCCCTACACCTACTCACCCTTCCCTACACCTACTCACCCTACGGTCGGCGTGTCTCAACGTGGGTCGACGTGTCAAGACGTGGGTCGACGTGGGTTGACGTAATGAGACACTTTGATGTGTCGAGACCTGCATGTCTAAACGGTCGGCGTGTCTCAACGGTCGGCGTGTCTCAACGGTCGGCGTACCTCAACGGTCGGCGTGTCTCAACGGTCGGCGTCGTCTCAACGGTCGGCCTGTCTCACCCTACTCACCCTTCCCTACACCTACTCACCCTTCCCTACACCTACTCACCCTACTCACCCGTCCCTACATCTACTCACCCTTCCCTACACCTACTCACCCTACTCACCCTTCCCTACACCAACTCACCCTACTCACCCTTCCCTACACCTACTCACCCTACTCACCCTTCCCTACACCTACTTACCCTACCCACCCTTCCCTACACCTACTCACCCTTCCCTACACCTACTCACCCTACCCACCCTACCCACCCTACCCACCCTACTCAACCCACTCCACCCACTCCACCCACTCAACGGCGAGTTGTCTCAACGGACGGCGAGTTGTCTCAACGGACGGCGAGTTGTCTCAACGGTCGGCGAGTTGTCTCAACGGTCGGCGAGTTGTCTCAACGGTCGGCGTGTCTTAACGGTCGGCGTGTCTTAACGGTCGGCGTGTCTCAACTTGGGTCGAACCACCCCTAAACTGGTGGCCCAGCTCTGGGCCCAGGTCAGCAACTGTGGGAAGCACACCCTGATCCGTCATCTTTTTTTTATTAAAATTTAAGTTTACAGGTCAACATTTACTGTTATAAGACAAACCTTTTTCTTTTTTGAGTTTGCGACCTTTGCAAGCCCCAAGAATCGTGTGACATGCTTCGTAGACTCATTCAGCACCTTGTGGTTTCGGTACGGGAGACGTTCATAGAAGGCGCCTTCTTGAGCTGCAAAATGATAACGCGGCCTCAACGCGAGAGCCAAGTCAGCGATAAGGCTGGAACCGGTCGTTTCTAGGTCGATTCCCTCCTAAACGTACAAACAAAAAATCCTAATGGTTGTGAAAAATAAAGGTCAAAATTGGACAAAGATTTCACAAATTTACAGATATTTTCAATTGTCCTGAGAAAACTTTTTTAATTTGAGAAACAATGAGGTTTCAAAACCAGAATCCTTGGAAGGTTCCAGTGGTAATTGAACTTGCTATTTTGGGGATCACCTGATAATCTTAGTGGGGACAAAGAGCTTGTTTCCATTAAGAATTTATGTTAATGTAGTATTCAGAAAGGAACTGAATGGTCCAAGTTCTGAGAAGATCCCTAATGGTGTCCAACAACTTACGACTATATGAAGTAAGGGAATAACTTAAAGACAAACAACACAACTAAATAACTAACTATCAGCAAGCTGACAATCCAACCTAACTCACCGGTGTGCTGGCATACTTGAACACCCCTCTAGGCCACAGTGACGCCATAAGAACATCCAAACCCTTGAACTTAGAGTCTGAGATTAACGGTACAGCCAGCGCATCAATGTCGGCCTTACTGAAGTCGTTTGGTTCTTGGACTGCTGCATGCTTCTGCTCTGTACCACTCAGGTAACCAATCTGTAAGCCGGACACTCCACTGAAAATACCCTTTTTGCCTGAAAAAAATAAAACATCATCATCATCATCATCATATTGGTTACTTTATTTTATACTGGACTCAAGGGTTAATCCACATCAGTAGAACCCACTCCAGAGCTCTGGCTCGGTCCAGTGTTGGCAATTCTCACACTTACTCTCCGAATGTCACGATCCAAGGGGTCTATGGCGGAAAGGTTCCACCGCTCTCTATCCTTTTTTACAACTTCCTTCCACGACATCTTCGGCCTACCACGTCTTCTCACATCAACAACTTCGACGTGGGTTGACGTAATGAGACACTTTGATGTGTCGAGACCTGTCGACCGTTGAGACACATGTCTCAACGGTCGGCGTGTCTCAACGGTCGGCGTGTCTCAACGGTCGGCGTACCTCAACGGTCGGCGTGTCTCAACGGTCGGCGTCGTCTCAACAGTCGGCCTGTCTCACCCTACTCACCCTTCCCTACACCTACTCACCCTACTCACCCTTCCCCACACCTACTCATTCTTCGCTACACCTACTCACCCTTCCCTACACCTACTCACCCTACGGTCGGCGTGTCTCGACGTGGGTCGACGTGTCAAGACGTGGGTCGACGTGGGTCGACGTAAAGAGACACTTTGATGTGTCGAGACCTGTCGACCATTGAGACACGCGTCTCAACGGTCGGCGTGTCTCAACGGTCGGCGTGTCTCAACGGTCGGCGTGTCTCAACGGTCGGCGTACCTCAACGGTCGGCGTGTCTCAACGGTCGGCGTCGTCTCAACGGTCGGCCTGTCTCACCCTTCCCTACACCTACTCACCCTTCCCTACACCTACTCACCCTTCCCTACACCTACTCACCCTTCCCTACACCTACTCACCCTTCCCTACACCTACTCACCCTTCCCTACACCTACTCACCCTACGGTCGGCGTGTCTCAACGTGGGTCGACGTGTCAAGACGTGGGTCGACGTGGGTTGACGTAATGAGACACTTTGATGTGTCGAGACCTGTCGACCATTGAGACACGTGTCTCAACGGTCGGCGTGTCTCAACGGTCGGCGTGTCTCAACGGTCGGCGTACCTCAACGGTCGGCGTGTCTCAACGGTCGGCGTCGTCTCAACGGTCGGCCTGTCTCACCCTACTCACCCCTCCCTACACCTACTCACCCTTCCCTACACCTACTCACCCTTCCCTACACCTACTCACCCTACGGTCGGCGTGTCTCAACGTGGGTCGACGTGTCAAGACGTGGGTCGACGTGGGTTGACGTAATGAGACACTTTGATGTGTCGAGACCTGCATGTCTAAACGGTCGGCGTGTCTCAACGGTCGGCGTGTCTCAACGGTCGGCGTACCTCAACGGTCGGCGTGTCTCAACGGTCGGCGTCGTCTCAACGGTCGGCCTGTCTCACCCTACTCACCCTTCCCTACACCTACTCACCCTTCCCTACACCTACTCACCCTACTCACCCGTCCCTACATCTACTCACCCTTCCCTACACCTACTCACCCTACTCACCCTTCCCTACACCAACTCACCCTACTCACCCTTCCCTACACCTACTCACCCTACTCACCCTTCCCTACACCTACTTACCCTACCCACCCTTCCCTACACCTACTCACCCTTCCCTACACCTACTCACCCTACCCACCCTACCCACCCTACCCACCCTACTCAACCCACTCCACCCACTCCACCCACTCAACGGCGAGTTGTCTCAACGGACGGCGAGTTGTCTCAACGGACGGCGAGTTGTCTCAACGGTCGGCGAGTTGTCTCAACGGTCGGCGAGTTGTCTCAACGGTCGGCGTGTCTTAACGGTCGGCGTGTCTTAACGGTCGGCGTGTCTCAACTTGGGTCGAACCACCCCTAAACTGGTGGCCCAGCTCTGGGCCCAGGTCAGCAACTGTGGGAAGCACACCCTGATCCGTCATCTTTTTTTTATTAAAATTTAAGTTTACAGGTCAACATTTACTGTTATAAGACAAACCTTTTTCTTTTTTGAGTTTGCGACCTTTGCAAGCCCCAAGAATCGTGTGACATGCTTCGTAGACTCATTCAGCACCTTGTGGTTTCGGTACGGGAGACGTTCATAGAAGGCGCCTTCTTGAGCTGCAAAATGATAACGCGGCCTCAACGCGAGAGCCAAGTCAGCGATAAGGCTGGAACCGGTCGTTTCTAGGTCGATTCCCTCCTAAACGTACAAACAAAAAATCCTAATGGTTGTGAAAAATAAAGGTCAAAATTGGACAAAGATTTCACAAATTTACAGATATTTTCAATTGTCCTGAGAAAACTTTTTTAATTTGAGAAACAATGAGGTTTCAAAACCAGAATCCTTGGAAGGTTCCAGTGGTAATTGAACTTGCTATTTTGGGGATCACCTGATAATCTTAGTGGGGACAAAGAGCTTGTTTCCATTAAGAATTTATGTTAATGTAGTATTCAGAAAGGAACTGAATGGTCCAAGTTCTGAGAAGATCCCTAATGGTGTCCAACAACTTACGACTATATGAAGTAAGGGAATAACTTAAAGACAAACAACACAACTAAATAACTAACTATCAGCAAGCTGACAATCCAACCTAACTCACCGGTGTGCTGGCATACTTGAACACCCCTCTAGGCCACAGTGACGTCATAAGAACATCCAAACCCTTGAACTTAGAGTCTGAGATTAACGGTACAGCCAGCGCATCAATGTCGGCCTTACTGAAGTCGTTTGGTTCCTGGACTGCTGCATGCTTCTGCTCTGTACCACTCAGGTAACCAATCTGTAAGCCGGACACTCCACTGAAAATACCCTTTTTGCCTGAAAAAAATAAAACATCATCATCATCATCATCATATTGGTTACTTTATTTTATACTGGACTCAAGGGTTAATCCACATCAGTAGAACCCACTCCAGAGCTCTGGCTCGGTCCAGTGTTGGCAATTCTCACACTTACTCTCCGAATGTCACGATCCAAGGGGTCTATGGCGGAAAGGTTCCACCGCTCTCTATCCTTTTTTACAACTTCCTTCCACGACATCTTCGGCCTACCACGTCTTCTCACATTAACAACTTGAACTTCGTCCACAGTCTTGGTGGCACTAGGGTTTTAGACTAGTGGCTGCTTAACCGAGTATGTAGCCAACCCTAGACATTATTATTAAAAACAAATAGACAAAAGAGAGCACCCCTGGGTGTGGTGTTTGGAGCAAGATACGAGATGGAGAGAACACTGCCATCTTTGAGGTAGTCATTGTGTTTGTGGAAGGCTGTGGTTTCTTCATTACTGCCTTACCCATCTTTAATTTTTTTAAAGGTTTTCAAGACAAATATTTTATTCATTTCTATCTGTATTTACCTAGGTAGGTGATGTTTTCGCAGAGTTCACAACCGTTGACGTCTTTAATAAACTTCATCTTCTCCGGTCTGTTGGGGCCGAGGATGTATGTTGGGATTGGCGCTATTAGATAAATAAACCAAATCCATTAAGATCTTGTAAATAACGCACAAACAACAGGATTAGTCAATGCATCTGTGATACAAAAACAAATGGAACTTCGCAATTTATGTTTGCAAACACGAAATGGTCAATTACTTTTCAAAAAGAATGTTCATTACTCGGACACTCTCGATAGAAGTGACATTTAATTGATTGTACACGAACCATCGGTACCGATGGTTCGTGTACAAACCAGAATGGCCCAATAACGACACAGCGCCCATAGTTTGTGCGCTGACAGATAGAGCCAATAAGAGAGCACACAATCACCCACGATCCCTGACCATTGCAGCGCTTAACCTCGAGAATTACGCAACTTTATCTAAACAGCAGATGGCGTATCCGACTGCAGAGTTTGCGAGCGCAATTCACCAACATGCACTGACCTTCTATCTAGCTTCTACATGTATTTAGGCTGTGGGTTGGCGTGCATGTCCTTGTAATTTGACTCTCTGAACACCCACAGCGTTAACTTGCACTGTAAAGCGCAGTACCTATGGGTTATAGTTTATGTACAAAATATGAATTGAACGGCAAACTAAACAAATGATGTTCTAAACGTTATGCTGTCCTTTCCTTTCTGGCAAGAGAATGTCGGTGCTTACCACATCAATAATACAACTTTTATTATGAATTAATTTATATATGAATATATGATGCCAGAGTCAGACATGAAGACGAAATGAGTGACAAAGATAATGAGGTTGACCATGACATAATAGGTCATAATGTGCAAAATGAAGACAATGATGAGGTAGAAATAAACGAAGCTAAAGCTAGTTACTTTGAGCAAAATGGGCAAAATTACGCCGGGAGGCGTACGTACTCTATCGTCCGGCGTGACATTAAGACTGAGAGCTAGAGAGCGATAATTAGCCAGCTCTCGAGAACATGGGCGGACAAAAGCTCATATTACTCGTAGAAAACGGGTCTAAAATCGATAATATTGCAACAACAATGCACAGCCGGCGGAGATAAAGGAAGATTTTTGTTTGGCTTTGGCAATGGGCATCACATAAAATACACACAGAATAGGAGCCGTAAACCCACGATGGAACGGCAAACTTTGCACTGATGATGTCATAAATATTTTTAAAAAACATTTCAGTAAAATCGACTGGAAGTCAAATTAGCTTATACAAAGAACTGTTAAATGTTCACGTTTCTGTATGTCAGCTGAAAAAAATTCTGCAGATGACAGACACTGATGAAGGTTTCTCCGAGTGCCAAAAGTGAAGTCATAACATTCTGCAAATTTGCGCTGGCACCCCTCTTTTGCTTTATCGCACCCCTTTTTCTCCGAGTGCCAACAGTGAAGTCAAAATATACTGCAAATTTGCGTTCGCACCCCTCTTTTGCTTTATCGCACCCCTTTTTCTCCGAGTGCCAAGAGTGAAGTCAAAACATAATGCAAATTTGCGCCCACACCCCTCTTTTGCTTTCTCGCACCCCTTTTTCTCTGAGTGCCAACGGTGAAAACAAAACATACTGCACATTTGCGCTCGCACCCCTCTTTTGCATTCTCGCACCCATTTTTGCTCTTGCCAACATTGAAGTCATAACTGCACATTTGCACCCGCACCCCTCTTTTGCTTTATTATCGCACCCCTTTTTCTCCGAGTGCCAAGAGTGAAGTCATCATAACATACTGCACATTTGCGCCCGCACCCCTCTTTTGCATTCTCGCACCCCTTTTTGCTCTTGCCAACAGTGAAGTCATAACATACTGCACATTTGCGCCCGCACCCCTTTTTTGTTTTCTCGCACCCCTTTTTTCTCCGAGTGCCAACAGTGAAGTCAAAACTATTTGCGCCCGCACCCCTCTTTTGCTTTCTCGCACCCCCTTTTTATCCGAGTGCCAACAGTGAAGTCAAAACATACTAGTGCACATTTGCGCTCGCACCCCTCTTTTGTTTTCTCGCACCCCTTTTTCTCCGAGTGCCAACATTGAAGTCGTAACTATTTGCGCCCGCACCCCTCTTTTGCTTTCTCGCAACCATTTTTATCCGAGTGCCAACAGTGAAGTCAAAACATACTGCACATTTGCGCTCGCACCCCTCTTTTCTTTTCTCGCACCCCTTTTTCTCCGAGTGCCAACAGTGAAGTCAAAACATACTGCAAATTTGCGCTCGCAACCCTCTTTTGCTTTCTCGCACCCCTTTTTACTCTTGCCAACAGTGAAGTCATAACATATACTGCACATCTGCACCCGCACCCCTCTTTTGCTTTCTCGCACCCCTTTTTATCCGAGTGCCAACAGTGAAGTCAAAACATACTGCACGTTTGCGCTCGCACCCCTCTTTTGCTTTCTCGCACCCCTTTTTGCTCTTGCCAACAGTGAAGTCATAACATACTGCACATTTGCACCCGCACCCCTCTTTTGCTTTCTCGCACCCTTTTTTACCCGAGTGCCAATAGTGAAGTCAAAAATGATACTGCACATTTGCGCTCGCACCCCTCTTTTGTTTTCTCGCACCCCTTTTTGCTCTTGCCAACAGTGAAGTCATAACATACTGCACATTTGCGCTCGCACCCCTCTTTTGCTTTCTCGCACCCCTTTTTCACCGAGTGCCAACAGTGAAGTCAAAACATACTGCCAATTTGCGCCCGCACCCCTTTTTTGCTTTCTCGCACCCCTTTTCTCCGAGTGCCAACCGTTAGGTCAAAACTATTTGCGCCCGCACCCCTCTTTTGTTTTCTCGCACCCCTTTTTTCTCCGAGTGCCAACAGTGAAGTCAAAACTATTTGAGCCCGCACCCCTCTTTTGCTTTCTCGCACCCCCTTTTTATCCGAGTGCCAACAGTGAAGTCAAAACATACTGCACATTTGCGCTCGCACCCCTCTTTTGTTTTCTCGCACCCCTTTTTCTTCGAGTGCCAACATTGAAGTCATAAGTATTTGTGCCCGCACCCCTCTTTTGCTTTCTCGCAACCATTGTTATCCGAGTGCCAAGAGTGAAGTCAAAACATACTGCACATTTGCGCCCGCACCCCTAATTTCTTTTCTCGCACCCCTTTTTCTCCGAGTGCCAACAGTGAAGTCAAAACATACTGCACATTTGCGCTCGCACCCCTATTTTCTTTTCTCGCACCCCTTTTTCTCCGAGTGCCAACAGTGAAGTCAAAACAGACTGCACATTTGCGCCCGCACCCCTCTTTTGTTTTCTCGCACACCTTTTTTAGCGAGTGCCAACAGTGAAGTCAAAACTATTTGCGCCCGCACCCCTCTTTTGCTTTCTGGCACCCCCTTTTTATCCGAGTGCCAACAGTGAAGTCAAAACATACTGCACATTTGCGCTCGCACCCCTTTTTCCTTGACTTCACTTTTGGCACTCGGATAAAAAGGAGGTGCGAGAAAGCAAAAGAGGGTTGCGGGCGCAAATAGTTTTGACTTCACTGTTGGCACCGGAGAAAAAGGGGGTGCGAGAAAACAAAAGAGGGGTGCGATCGCAAATGTGCAGTATGTTTTGACTTCACTGTTGGCACTCGGATAAAAATGGTTGCGAGAAAACAAAAGAGGGGTGCGGGCGCAAATAGTTTTGACCTAACGGTTGGCACTCGGAGAAAAAGGGGTGCGAGAAAGCAAAAAAGGTGTGCGGGCGCAAATTTGCAGTATGTTTTGACTTCACTGTTGGCACTCGGTGAAAAAGGGGTGCGAGAAAACAAAAGAGGGGTGCGGGTGCAAATGTGCAGTATGTTTTGACTTCACTGTTGGCAAGAGCAAAAGGGGGTGCGAGAAAGCAAAAGAGGGGTGCGAGCGCAAACGTGCAGTATGTTTTGACTTCACTATTGGCACTCGGGTAAAAAAGGGTGCGAGAAAGCAAAAGAGGGGTGCGGGTGCAAACGTGCAGTATGTTTTGACTTCACTGTTGGCACTCGGATAAAAAGGGGTGCGAGAAAGCAAAAGAGGGGTGCGGGTGCAGATGTGCAGTATATGTTATGACTTCACTGTTGGCAAGAGCAAAAAGGGGTGCGAGAAAGCAAAAGAGGGGTGCGAGCGCAAACGTGCAGTATGTTTTGACTTCACTGTTGGCACTCGGATAAAAAGGGGTGCGAGAAAGCAAAAGAGGGGTGCGGGTGCAGATGTGCAGTATATGTTATGACTTCACTGTTGGCAAGAGTAAAAAGGGGTGCGAGAAAGCAAAAGAGGGTTGCGAGCGCAAATTTGCAGTATGTTTTGACTTCACTGTTGGCACTCGGAGAAAAAGGGGTGCGAGAAAAGAAAAGAGGGGTGCGAGCGCAAATGTGCAGTATGTTTTGACTTCACTCTTGGCACTCGGATAACAATGGTTGCGAGAAAGCAAAAGAGGGGTGCGGGCGCAAATAGTTAGGACTTCAATGTTGGCACTCGGAGAAAAAGGGGTGCGAGAAAACAAAAGAGGGGTGCGAGCGCAAATGTGCAGTATGTTTTGACTTCACTCTTGGCACTCGGATAACAATGGTTGCGAGAAAGCAAAAGAGGGGTGCGGGCGCAAATAGTTATGACTTCAATGTTGGCACTCGAAGAAAAAGGGGTGCGAGAAAACAAAAGAGGCGTGCGAGCGCAAATGTGCAGTATGTTTTGACTTCACGGTTGGCACTCGGATAAAAATGGGCTGCGAGAAAGCAAAAAAGGGGTGCGGGCGCAAATAGTTTTGACTTCACTGTTGGCACTCGGTGAAAAAGGGGTGCGAGAAAACAAAAGAGGGGTGCGAGCGCAAATGGGCAGTATATTTTGACTTTACTGTTGGCACTCGGATAAAAAGGGGTGCGAGAAAGCAAAAGAGGGGTGCGAGCGCAAATGTGCAGTATGTTATGACTTCACTGTTGGCAAGAGCAAAAAGGGGTGCGAGAAAACAAAAGAGGGGTGCGGGCGCAAATGTGCAGTATGTTATGACTTCACTGTTGGCAAGAGCAAAAAGGGGTGCGAGAATGCAAAAGAGTGGTGCGGGCGCAAATGTGCGCAGTATGTTATGATGACTTCACTCTTGGCACTCGGAGAAAAAGGGGTGCGATAATAAAGCAAAAGAGGGGTGCGGGTGCAAATGTGCAGTTATGACTTCAATGTTGGCAAGAGCAAAAATGGGTGCGAGAATGCAAAAGAGGGGTGCGAGCGCAAATGTGCAGTATGTTTTGTTTTCACCGTTGGCACTCGGAGAAAAAGGGGTGCGAGAAAGCAAAAGAGGGGTGCGAACGCAAATTTGCAGTATATTTTGACTTCACTGTTGGCACTCGGAGAAAAAGGGGTGCGATAAAGCAAAAGAGGGGTGCCAGCGCAAATTTGCAGAATGTTATGACTTCACTTTTGGCACTCGGAGAAACCTTCATCAGTGTCTGTCATCTGCAGAATTTTTTTCAGCTGACATACAGAAACGTGAACATTTAACAGTTCTTTGTATAAGCTAATTTGACTTCCAGTTGATTTTACTGAAATGTTTTTTAAAAATATTTATGACATCATCAGTGCAAAGTTTGCCGTTCCATCGTGGGTTTACGGCCCCTATTCTGTGTGTATTTTATGTGATGCCCATTGCCAAAGCCAAACAAAAATCTTCCTTTATCTCCGCTGTGCACTGTTGTTGCAATATTAGCGATTTTAGACCCGTTTTCTAAGAGTAATATGAGCTTTTGTCCGCCCATGTTCTCGAGAGCTGGCTAATTATCGCTCTCTAGCTCTCAGTCTTAATGTCACGCCGGACGATAGAGTACGTACGCCTCCAGGCGTAATTTTGCCCATTTTGCTCAAAGTGACCAGCTTTAGCTTCGTTTATTTCTACCTCATCATTGTCTTCATTTTGCACATTATGACCTAGTATATGTCATGGTCAACCTCATTATCTTCGTCACTCATTTCGTCTTCATGTCTCTCTGGCATCATATATTCATATATAAATTCATAATAAAAGTTGTATTATTGATGTGGTAAGCACCGACATTCTCTTGCCAGAAAGGAAAGGACAGCATAACGTTTAGAACATCATTTGTTTAGTTTGCCGTTCAATTCATATTTTGTACATAAACTATAACCCATAGGTACTGCGCTTTACAGTGCAAGTTAACGCTGTTGGTATTCAGAGAGTCAAGTTACAATGACATGCACGCCAACCCACAGCCTAAATACATGTAGAAGCTAGATAGAAGGTCAGTGCATGTTGGTGAATTACTAAACAGCGCGCTCACAGCGCTCGCAAACTCTGCAGTCGTATACGCCATCTGCTGTTTAGATAAAGTTGCGTAATTCTCGAGGTTAAGCGCTGCAATGGTCAGGGATCGTGGGTGATTGTGTGCTCTCTTATTGGCTCTATCTGTCAGCGCACAAACTATGGGCGCTGTGTCGTTATTGGCCCATTCTGGTTTGTACACGAACCATCGGTACCGATGGTTCGTGTACAATCAATTAAATGTCACTTCTATCGAGAGTGTCCGAGTAATGTCCCTTTAGGGGCTCCGTAGAATACCATTGACTCTGAATTAATAACAAACACAATCTTTGTAAAAATACTTCCCGACTTCCGAACTAATAATGCTCAATAGGCAGTCCATCTTCGCTTGCATGCTGCCTGCGTCTCGTGATTTTTAACAGGAATCGTACGGGAAACAATACGAACGAACCACTTCGGGATTTCTGTTTGACATCATCGTGAAAATCGTGATTAAAAAACCCAACAGACCGGCCGTCTGACAGTGCGCCCTCAACTGACGTAATGCAGTCACGTTTCTAATTTGCATATTCATATCCACCATCGCCATACAATTTCGCGACATTTTTGCGCGATCAAAGTTGAAATTGAGGCAATAGCGATATGTTTCGGAGTGTTTTGAGACAGATAATGTTGTAATATTTAAGTATCGACAATGTGAAGCAAAGACATTTGCCCAAAAGGCAACATGAAAGGAATAAATCATTTGTTAACGTTCCCAACCTGTGACTGAAACGTGGTAGACGCGCACGAATTCGAAGCCGGCGATCAACTGGTACTATGTTTACTCCGCAATAACCAAGGAAGTATAAATCGGGGCACCAGCTCAAATAACACGTGACGGGGCCGCCCAATCGCGAACAACAAACTCGGCACCAACTCGGCCACCGCGCGAGCAAGGCGGATACAATCAATTTGCGAAGGCTTCGCGTAACGCATGCAGCCGCCGCTTAATCGCAAACGGCCAACAATTCGGCAACCGAGTTACAGCAGTACGATTTCGGGAAGGCTTCGGCCCGAACTCCGGGCAAGGACAATGCAAAAATAACGCAATAGTTCACGCAAAAAGGCCCGCAGACATCGACAGGCAATCGAAAAGCGATTACGCGTTTATCGGTAACGTCCGTTTCTTTTAAATCTCACCACGGGACGAATACGATTTTTTTTTAAATCTTATTCCCCGGAGGATTCCCCGGGGGATTCCCCGTCGCGAACGGTCCGGCACCCCGCCGCACCGACGCCGGCGGCACACGCGCGCGGCGACGAGTCGCCCGACCAAAAGCCAACATGGCGCCAACCACGCGCCAAGATGGCGCGGCCCTGCGTTTCCGAGATGGCTGCGCCCAGGGACAAGATGGCGCATTTTACATCTTTTATAGTATAGACTAGCAGGATGCCGCGCTTCGCGCGGCACCTGCTAGCTGGGTGAAATCATAACTTAAAGATACACCTTGTCGACGTCTTAAAAACATAATGGATTGTATGACAAACAAATCGCGAAACTTAGCGAGTAGAGTACCAGCTAGAAAGTATTTCGAGCGCACGAAATTATTTCGAGCTCACGAACAATTTGTTTTGGAGCGCACGAAGTCATTTCGTGGCCACGAAAACTTTTCGAGCTCACGAAATAAGTTATTTTGAGTGCACGAAAAAAACTCAAATTATTTCGTAACGGAGATTTGTATTCGTCATATGTCCCTTTAGGGGCTCCGTAGAATACCATCGACTCTGAATAAAAACATCTTTGTAAAAATACTTCCCGACTTCCGAACTAATAATACTCAATAGGCAGTCCACCTTCGCTTGCAATGCATGCTGCCTGCGTCTCGTGATTTTTAACAGGAATCGTACGGAAAACAATACGAACCACCTCGGGATTTCTGATTTACATCATCACGATTAAAAAAACCAACAGACCGGCCGTCTGACAGTGCGCCCTCAACAGACGTAATTCAGTCACGTTTCTAAATTGCATATTCATATCCACCATCGCCATACAATTTCGCGACATTTTTGCACGATCACAGTTGAAATTGAGGCAATAGCGATATGTTTCGGAGTGTTTTGAGACAGATAATGTTGTAATATTTAAGTATCGACAATGTGAAGCAAAGAAATTTGCCCAAAAGGCAACACGAAAGGAATAAATCATTTTTTAACGTTCCAAGCCTGTGACTGCAATGTGGTCGACGCGCACGAAATTTGAAGCCGAAAACGAAGCTGGCGCTCAAACTCCGCAATAACCAAGGGAGTATAAAGCTCAAATAACACGTGACGGGGCACCAACTCGGCCACCGCGCAAGCAAGGCGGATACAATTAATTTGCGAAGGCTTCGTGTAACACATGTAGCCGCCGCTTAATCGCAAACAGCCAACAATTTGGCAACCGAGTTACGGTAGTACGATTTCGGGAAGGCTTCGGCCCGAACTCCGGACAAGGACAATGCAAAAATAACGCAATAGTTCACGCAAAAAGGCCCACAGACATCGACAGGCAATCGAAAAGCGATTACGCGTTTATCGGTAACGTCCGTTTCTTTTAAATCTCACTTCGGACCGTCGAATACGATTTTTTTTTAAAATCTTATTCCCCGGGGGATTCCCCGTCGCGAACGATCCGGCACCCCGCCGCACCGACGCCGGCGGCACACGCGCGCGGCGACGAGTCGCCCGACTAAAAGCCAACATGGCGCCAACCATGCGCCAAGATGGCGCGGCCCTGTGTTCCAAGATGGCGCGGCCAAGATGGCGCGGCCCTGTGTTCCAAGATGGCGCGGCCCTGTGTTCCAAGATGGCGGCGCCCAGGGACAAGATGGCGCATTTGTCATCTTTTGTAGTATAGATAGAAGATAGAAGATAGATAGATAGATAGATAGATATATAGATTCCTCGTTCGACATTCGATATTCAATAAGTAGCCAGTTACTTATTCGACATTCACTCATCACTAGCCAGTTACTTATTCGACATTCACTCACTATCGCATACACAAAATAGTCAGAATAATTTGGTCTGGAAACCAGATACAAAGAGCTTATAACACTACCTGCCCGGTTGCAGGCCAGTAAATAGACCAACCTTAATAACTGGCCAAAATCCCCACCCCCCAAAACGGGTCCCTCAATAAAAGTCCGATGGGCAGCATGGGCCGGGTAGGGACTGGGGTAGGGGGGTAGCGGGAGACCCCAGGGTCAGCCAAGAAGTTAGCTTGGGGTGGCCCATGCCGTTTGAGTATTTTTAATTTTGAGTTTTCTAAGACGATATTTCCTATACACTTTACACGTGAATCCCATTCGTTTCTGCACAAAATAACTACTCACGAAGACGGCCCCTTTAAGTACCAAGGACGGCATGGGCCGGGTAGGGACTGGGGTAGGGGGGTAGCGGGAGACCCCAGGGTCAACCAACAAGTTAGCTTGTGGTGGCCCATGCCGTTTGAGTATTTTTAATTTTGAGTTTTCTAAGACGATATTTCCTATACACTTTACACGTGAATCCCATTCGTTTCTACACAAAATCACTACTCACGAAGACGGCCCCTTTAAGTACGAAGGACGGCATGGGCCGGGTAGGGACTGGGGTAGGGGGGTAGCGGGAGACCACAGGGTCAGCCAACAAGTTACATGTAGCTTGGGGTGGCCCATGCCGTTTGAGTATTTTTAATTTTGAGTTTTCTAAGACGATATTTCCTATACACTTTACACGTGAATCCCGCTACCCCCCTATCCCAGTCCCTAAATTTTTGGCCGAGGGTGAAATTAGATACAAAAAGGTCTCCGGAAAAAAATGTACTTACACAGTCAACTTTGTTGTGCCATTATCACCATTTGATGTCATATCACACAAACTACAGTCATAACAAGTGGTATGGTTCAGAGAATTTGATGAAATACATCCACTTGTGGTCGGAAAAATACTGCAAACGGTTCGAAAATGTCTTTTGTCCCATCATAGTTTGGGATTCCAATAATCCATATTTTGATGTGATTAATATCTGAATTGTCTTTGCTGGCCAAAAGCACGCGTGGAAACAAATCATATGATATGAAGACTTTTGGTGGTTAATCTTCATTGTTGCAGTCTATTATTGTATTTCAGTAAAGACTCTTTACTGAAATACAATAATACTAACAATAATAAGTAAGTTGCTTATGAAAATGTTAGCTCACAATCACCTGCATTTGTTGCATACAGATGATGGATGGATGTCCTCCTACTCCTTATCTAAATTCAGTTTGTACACAGCAAAGAGCTGGGTCTTGTAACTTGCTAAGCTAGACTTGTTTTTGGAAGAAGTGATGATTTGCCCGCAGACCCTACACATCATAGCCAAGGCATTGCTGTGCTCCTCCATTTTTAACCTGCAACACATTATGAGGCAAATGACATTGTTAAGAGACAATGTAAGCTACGGTACATGTATACATACAGTATGTACATGTTACAAATACCTAGACTGGGTCAATTCACATTTCCAGATTTCTACAATTTGGTCACCTTATAGACAATGCATTGTCGTTTCTGCAACAAACATGTTATAGGAAAACACAAACTTTGAAATATAACCAGAATTGGCATCGTTTATGTTGCTATATTAAAATGAGACCGTTCGCTTCTAAATACTGTACTGGAAACAGTACAATTAAACAATTCCCTTTTGAAATAAAAACCATCGATTTGTAAACGCAATAACGGTAACTGTTTTATTACAAACAACACTTCATTTATAGAATTATACATGTATAACAACGATGGTTAGAATCCTGGATTTTAAGAATGAACATAAGATATGGAATACATTTTGTCCGTCCCTGACTGTGCGCCACTCAACAACCATGGCAACTGCTCTGCAGTCGAGGTCAGTCGTATGTTACACAGACAGCCGCGTACGATCGCAGGGGGGGGGGGGGGCAGAGAGGGCCCTTCGAGGCTGCGATTGCGAAATGCTGTGGCACCGTCCATTCTCAAAATAGGGGGGAACAATTTTCTCACGCGAAAAATAAAGAGTTTTTGGCATCCAATCTTACCTTTTTAACATCTTGTCTTTTGTAGTTGAAAAAATATTGTTATTTACCGGTACCTTAATTGTTATTATCCAAATTCCAATGACAAAAATTGTATCGAAAATAAAAAAAGCAGCTCTAGTGGAGATTGTGCACAAATACCCAAACGACGTTAACAAATACCTCTCCTAAATTAAAAAGGGCAATAATAATCGATAAATTGTGGAAAATTCTGCTTCGAACCCACTATACTATTGTTTTGCCATGCCCATGTTTTGCCATGCCCATGGCATGGATACGTTAAAAAAGGATGTAGCAGTGATATACTGAATTTAAAAAAAAATCTGTCTGTGAACCCTATGCGTTTTATCGTGTTATTTTCGAACGAAAATGGCAGAACATGGCCTTTGAATCCGGCCCATGCTGATTATAACAGGTGGCCGATGGTTAACTGCTAGTGCTAATGCATCACGATCACATCAGCCAGTACGCTAGCAGGTAGTATTGGCGCGGTTACAAATGGTAACAAAAATATTACTTACCAAACTTACAACATCACTAGTCCGAATAACTAGGACCCTACAACATCACCAAAGATTCTGCGAGTTGTTGAGTATCAGGTTGACGTCAAAGAAATCGTATTAAAAACTGAAGGAAACCAGAAAATCGTACGATTTTAGCACCATTCGAAATATTGCCGTGAGCTCAATCGCAGTAGAAACGATGCTAAGTATGTGCGCATGCGCGTCAATTTCATTCATAAAAATGCCACACGTCGAGTACGATGACCTCAATGAGACCATGAGACGGTTGTGTGGCCCTCTCGCGGCCGTTCCGTGCCAATTCATGTAGGTCAGTTTTCGCTGTGTGAGATAGACTGAGAGTGAGAAACAAAGTATTCCTCACAAGTGCACTAAGCAAGCCTTTAAGAAGACAAGAAGGAAAAGGGGGTAAAGTCATTTTTAGAGGTGGGCGGAAAAAAACCAGACCAGTATTCCGGAGAAAACCCACGGAATCTTGAAATTTTGAAAAGAAAATATTCCAAATGACTAAAAGCCTCTTTTTGGAAAAAAGAGAAGAACCCCCCCCCCCCCTCCCCCCAAAAAACACATTAAAATACTATAGCTACGAACCCACAACCTACGGCTAGCGAGCCCAATGTACTAACTACTAGACTATTACATTTACTAATTAGTGGTACATGTACCGCTAGTCCAGGTACAAAAGGCGCATCCCATGCCCGCAGTGGCTGCCTGTCGGCACTCCGCATGAGTGACTTTGCAGACCTGGTGTGTGGATAACTACAAACATTACATTCTTCACTAGAAGTGGTTTTATTTTTCTTGTGTATAACAACTTATCGTAGAATTAGATTATTCTCAGCCGGGCATTTGTGTTTTTCAAAACACCATTCTTGTTGAAATTTGTATTTAGCCTTGATCTACGCGGAGCTTGACACTCTGGGAATTTCCTCAGCCCCCCCCCCCCCCCCCCCCCCCCCCCCCTATTAGTTTGCATTTGGTTGTGTTTTTGCAAAGTGCTCAAGACATTGTGTGAGGCCGAACTTGTATTATTATTATTAATAACAGAGAATACATGTTTCTCGCAAACTATTTTCTGAAGCACTAATTGCTAGTACATGTATGTCAATGTCAATTCGTTTTAGAAGTAAATCCATGATATTTCCCCGTATGGAATAATAATTCACCTTTTGCACCATAAAAGCCATTAGGGTAAATATAGATGATAAAGGGGGAAATATATTGTTTTCGCCTTAAAGTGGGTTGTGGCATAAGTTTTCCAAAAGGGGAAATTTTTTAAAGGTCCAAAAAGTTATATCTTAAATGCCGCACGCTATCCTAAAAAGTACTGATATACCCCCTCTGGGCACAGTTGTACATGTATTGTACATGAGTCTAACGCGCGGGACACTTCGCATTGTTCTGTTATAACTCTATTTGTGAATTTTCCCCCTAACGGCTGTTTTTTTCCGTTTCCCCCTAAGGTGGGAACTAACGTTATATATATATATATATATATATCTATCTATCTATCTATCTATCTATCTATCTATCTATCTATCTATCTATCTATCTATCTATCTATCTATCTATCCTATATAATAATACGCTACTCTCTGTCTGTCTGTCTGTCTGTGTGTCTGTGCGCGCTTTTTCGTCCCCTTCCCGGGGTCGTGCGGCGTTCAAACTCGGTGGGTGGGTCCGGCTCGGTCCCCGCAAGAACCAGTTTGCATTCGCTAGAGCGTACGAGGTCAAAGGTCATCTAGGGGTCACCTTTTTGAAGTTGGTCGGATCGTGCTTAAACTCGGTGATCGCAATGCTCGATGCGAAATAAAACGGGTTAGCGTTTTTTCGGGTCTTCCGGGGTCAAAGGTCGTCTAAGGGTCGAATTTTCAAAGTTTGTCCTATCGGGCTAATGGACTGGGAAAAAAATTCTAACCCAGGAGGTCATTCAGGGGGTGAAACATCCCTTCAAAATAATGGTTTGGGCCAAAAGCCATAGAGTTGTGCAGACAAATCGAAATCTGATCCCTGGCCTTTGTGTTTAGCCGCTGTCAAAAAAAGTCTCTGACATCTCTTTGAGCGGCCTTGGTAGAGAACAAACACAGCTGTTATCAATCGCCACCCAGATATCCCCTGGGGGGTAGTTAGAGCTGTTGGTCGTTTTTTATTTGTATCATATGGCTGTTTCATGTCTGTATTGCGCAATACTGATTTCAATGTTTACATGCTTGCAATGGATGTCCTTAAACAAATACATAAAATAGCCAGAATGTTTAGTCCAGGGTCCTTATATCCATCTGTTGAGACCGTGAGAAAAAGATTTGTACCCCCAAACACAGTTCATTACCCCCAACATTGTCACGGGAAGAAGTCTACATGTAAGCAGTGCTGATTTCGCTCATATAAGGTAATGCATTGGTTTTTATATCTAAGTTGAATTTAAATAACTTTAATCAAGGGAAAATGGTGTATCAATAATTCAATACATTCTTATAACTGTTACAAAATAATGCTCAAAAGGTGGGAAATATTATAAGAAATGTAGGCCTGTGTATCTGTATCATTGCAGCCAATTAAGTTTATGCAAGGTCAGCAAAATATTTTGTAAATCAATTATTAGTCTGTCAGATGAAGCAATCAGACGAGAGTTGTGTTTGGCACCTCCATGATAGAGTCAACATGTATCCACAATCCCCATCCATCCAGGGAAGTAGCTACAAACCCGAGAACCGACAAACCCCGGGTGACCGCCTAGTCTATCTATATAACAATACGCTACTCTCTGTCTGTCTGTGTGTCTGTGCGCGCTTTTTCGTCCCCTTCCCGGGGTCGTGCGGCGTTCAGACTCGGTGGGTGGGTCCGGCTCGGTCCCCGCAAGAACCAGTTTGCATTCGCTAGGGCGTGCGAGGTCAAAGGTCATCTAGGGTCACCTTTTTGAAGTTGGTCGGATCGTGCTCAAACTCGGTGATCGCAATGCTCGATGCGAAATAAAACGGGTTAGCGTTTTTTCGGGTCTTCCGGGGTCAAAGGTCGTCTAAGGGTCGAATTTTCAAAGTTTGTCCTATCTGGCTAATGGACTGGGAAAAAAATTCTAACCCAGGAGGTCATTCAGGGGGTGAAACATCCCTTCAAAATAATGGTTTGGGCCAAAAGCCATAGAGTTGTGCAGACAAATCGAAATCTGATCCCTTTGTGTTTAGCCGCTGTCAAAAAAAAGTCTCTGACATCTCTTTGAGCGGCCTTGGTAGAGAACAAACACAGCTGTTATCAATCGCCACCCAGATATCCCCTGGGGGGTAGTTAGAGCTGTTGGTCGTTTTTTATTTTTATCATATGGCTGTTTCATGTCTGTATTGCGCAATACTGATTTCAATGTTTACATGCTTGCAATGGATGTCCTTAAAAAAATACATAAAATAGCCAGAATGTTTAGTCCAGGGTCCTTATATATCCATCTGTTGAGACCGTGAGAAAAAGATTTGTACCCCCAAACACAGTTCATTACCCCCAACATTGTCACGGGAAGAAGTCTACATGTACAAGCAGTGCTGATTTCGCTCATAAGGTAATGCATTGGTTTTTATATCTAAGTTGAATTTAAATAACTTTAATCAAGGGAAAATGGTGTATCAATAATTCAATACATTCTTATAACTGTTACAAAATAATGCTCAAAAGCTGGGAAATATTATAAGAAATGTAGGCCTGTGTATGTATCTGTATCATTGCAGCCAATTAAGTTTATGCAAGGTCAGCAAAATATTTTGTAAATCAATTATTAGTCTGTCAGATGAAGCAATCAGACGAGAGTTGTATTTGGCACCTCCATGATAGAGTCAACATGTATCCACAATCCCCATCCATCCAGGGAAGTAGCTACAAACCCGAGAACCGACAAACCCCGGGTGACCGCCTAGTCCTATATAATAATACGCTACTCTCTGTCTGTCTGTCTGTCTGTGTGTCTGTGCGCGCTTTTTCGTCCCCTTCCCGGGGTCGTGCGGCGTTCAAACTCGGTGGGTGGGTCCGGCTCGGTCCCCGCAAGAACCAGTTTGCATTCGCTAGAGCGTGCGAGGTCAAAGGTCATCTAGGGGTCACCTTTTTGAAGTTGGTCGGATCGTGCTTAAACTCGGTGATCGCAATGCTCGATGCGAAATAAAACGGGTTAGCGTTTTTCGGGTCTTCCGGGGTCAAAGGTCGTCTAAGGGTCGAATTTTCAAAGTTTGTCCTATACTCTCTGTCTGTCTGTCTGTGTGTCTGTCTGTGCGCGCTTTTTCGTCCCCTTCCCGGGGTCGTGCGGCGTTCAAACTCGGTGGGTGGGTCCGGCTCGGTCCCCGCAAAAACCAGTTTGCATTCGCTAGAGCGTACGAGGTCAAAGGTCATCTAGGGGTCACCTTTTTGAAGTTGGTCGGATCGTGCTTAAACTCGGTGATCGCAATGCTCGATGCGAGGTGAGCGTGGCAAAAATAAAACGGGTTAGCGTTTTTCGGGTCTTCCGGGGTCAAAGGTCGTCTAAGGGTCGAATTTTCAAAGTTTGTCCTATCGGGCTTAAACTTGGGGACGGGAAGCCCGAATGCAAGTTGAGCGTGGAAAAAAAAGCGTTTGTCGGGTCAAAGGTCATCTAGGGGTCAACTTTTTGAAGTTGGTCCGATCGGGCTTAAACTCGGGGACGGGAAGCCCGAATGCGAGTCGAAGTTGGAAAAAAAACCGTTTGTCGGGTCAAAGGTCATCTAAGGGTCGAATTTTCAAAGTTGGTCCGATCGGGCTTAAACTCGGGGACGGGAAGCCCGAATGCGAGTCGAAGTTGGAAAAAAAAACGTTTGTCGGGTCAAAGGTCATCTAAGGGTCGAATTTTCAAAGTTTGTCCGATCGGGCTTCAACTCGGGGACGGGAAGCCCGAATGCGAGTCGAACTTGAAAAAAAAAGCGTTTGTCGGGTCAAAGGTCATCTAAGGGTCGAATTTTCACAGTTTGTCCGATCGGGCTTAAACTCGGGGACGGGAAGCCCGAATGCGAGTCGAACTTGGAAAAAAATCCATCCAGGGAAGTAGCTACAAACCCGAGAACCGACAAACCCCGGGTGACCGCCTAGTATATATATCCTATCCTCCTATATAATAATACGCTACTCTCTGTCTGTCTGTGTGTCTGTGCGCGCTTTTTCGTCCCCTTCCCGGGGTCGTGCGGCGTTCAAACTCGGTGGGTGGGTCCGGCTCGGTCCCCGCAAGAACCAGTTTGCATTCGCTAGAGCGTACGAGGTCAAAGGTCATCTAGGGGTCACCTTTTTGAAGTTGGTCGGATCGTGCTTAAACTCGGTGATCGCAATGCTCGATGCGAAATAAAACGGGTTAGCGTTTTTTCGGGTCTTCCGGGGTCAAAGGTCGTCTAAGGGTCGAATTTTCAAAGTTTGTCCTATCGGGCTAATGGACTGGGAAAAAAATTCTAACCCCGGAGGTCATTCAGGGGGTGAAACATCCCTTCAAAATAATGGTTTGGGCCAAAAGCCATAGAGTTGTGCAGACAAATCGAAATCTGATCCCTTTGTGTTTAGCCGCTGTCAAAAAAAGTCTCTGACATCTCTTTCAGCGGCCTCGGTAGAGAACAAACACAGCTGTTATCAATCGCCACCCAGATATCCCCTGGGGGGTAGTTAGAGCTGTTGGTCGTCACAATCCCCATCCATCCAGGGAAGTAGCTACAAACCCGAGAACCGACAAACCCCGGGTGACCGCCTAGTCTCTATATAATAATACGCTACTCTCTGTCTGTCTGTCTGTGTGTCTGTGCGCGCTTTTTCGTTCCCTTCCCGGGGTCGTGCGGCGTTCAAACTCGGTGGGTGGGTCCGGCTCGGTCCCCGCAAGAACCAGTTTGCATTCGCTAGAGCGTACGAGGTCAAAGGTCATCTAGGGTCACCTTTTTGAAGTTGGTCGGATCGTGCTTAAACTCGGTGATCGCAATGCTCGATGCGAAATAAAACGGGTTAGCGTTTTTTCGGGTCTTCCGGGGTCAAAGGTCGTCTAAGGGTCGAATTTTCAAAGTTTGTCCTATCCAGCTAATGGACTGGGAAAAAAAATTCTAACCCGGGAGGTCATTCAGGGGGTGAAACATCCCTTCAAAATAATGGTTTGGGCCAAAAGCCATAGAGTTGTGCAGACAAATCGAAATCTGATCCCTTTGTGTTTAGCCGCTGTCAAAAAAAATCTCTGACATCTCTTTGAGCGGCCTTGGTAGAGAACAAACACAGCTGTTATCAATCGCCACCCACATATCCCCTGGGGGGTAGTTAGAGCTGTTGGTCGTCACAATCCCCATCCATCCAGGGAAGTAGCTACAAACCCGGGGGTGCACTGTCCTAATTCAAGTCCCATTGAAAACAGTGTAAAATAAACAAAGTTTAGGGCCAAGTTTCATGCAAACCAACATCACTGGGGTTTATCAAACAACAATCAGATTATTGTCTTGGCCTTTATCTTTCCATTTCTTTTCAATTTTGGGTGGGTTAGCCAATTACATTTTTTAATATTCACACCAAAAGAAACTCACCTCCCGAAAAGTGATACTTTCCCAGCCTGCACGCAGCCATTTTACAAATGGCATCCCTCCACGTTCTAGGGCAATTAGGACCCATTTTTCAACCGTAATTTTGTCAAGTCTGCCTTCAGATTGAAGCTCAGAGTTGATCCCATGCTAAATTTACACAATCCCACCATTTCTTTTACCAAACGGACTCCTTTTTCAAAAGAAATTGTGGGGGCACATTTCATGCTAATGAGACCGCGGAGAAATTCTCCCTTCAATTACTTAGGACAGTGCACCCGGAGAACCGACAAACCCCGGGTGACCGCCTAGTATTATTTTTATATAGCGATGGGTGTATGTATCCTCGTCGTAGTTGCAGGCATCGTGGCCGCCGTGGCCCCCACTCAAGTAACCAAATAAAGAACGCTGAACACCTAAGAATGTGGAGGAATGGTCTCGATGACGCTGGGACGAAGACGCTGAGTTCCTATCAAATCTCACCATGACTGGAGCTGGCTATAAAACACAGATGACGCTGCCGTATTTTCCCCGTTTAGGGACTATCTAGGACTGTTGAATTTGGTAAAAGTGCGGGTATATCTCCGGCACCAACTAGCACCAGATCGTCTGGGCAACAACTTGAAGTCAAAGATGTGGATGATTTTGAGTCTAACGGCGTCACGGTCGACTGTGGACTCATGCCGTTCACTGTTCCTGGCGATCCCCAAGTGGAGAGCGGCCGGTGGGGTGAGAGCGGGTGCAGTCTGCGGACAAACCCCAGAGCCGATTCTACCACCAGTACCACAACCGACGACCAGCCCTATAGCCTATACAGTAACCTGGTGTGTATTTTGTCGCAACACAAAAGAATGGTGAGACTGAGTCAATTTATACCTCCCATGTACTAAAAGACGCCTGAAAGACACCTTTTCTATAGGCAGGGTCAGGATTGATTATTGGGAAAGTTGAAGTTACTTTTCCACAGTTTAGATATCTTATGTTTTCTATTATTAAACGGAAAACAATGTAATGTTTGTACCACACACCAGGTCTGCAAAGTCACTATGCGCGGAGTGCCGACAGGCAGCCACTGGGATGCGCCTTTTTTAACGACTAGCGGTACATGTACCACTAATTAGTAAATGTAATAGTCTAGTAGTTAGTACATTGGGCTCGCTAGCCGTAGGTTGTGGGTTCGTAGCTATAGTATTTTAATGTGTTTTTTTTTTGGGGGGGGGGGGGGGTTCTTCTCTTTTTTCCAAAAAGAGGCTTAAGTCATTTGGAATATTTTCTTTTCAAAATTTCAAGATTCCGTGGGTTTTCTCCGGAATACTGGTCTGGTTTTTTCCCGCCCACCTCTAAAAATGACTTTACCCCCTTTTCCTTCTTGTCTTCTTAAAGGCTTGCGAGCTTAGTGCACTTGTGAGGAATACTTTGTTTCATTACTTTGTTTTAACCTCCCTCTCACTCTCAGTCTATAGTCTCACACAGCGAAAACTGACCTACATGAATTGGCACGGAACGGCCGCGAGAGGGCCACACAACCGTCTCATAGAGGTCATCCAACTGACATGTGAATGAATTTCCTCAGTTCGACGACAGAGGGGGTTGTCATACGAATCTGACCATCTGACATGTGAGGGTGACGCGGGAGCGTCACACCCAACGGGTTCGCCCGGCTGGGAGTGGCAGCGCCGCGGCAAGAATGTGTGATATTTCTTGCGTTTTTGTGAGTTTCGGGCGTTTTAGCATTTGCTAGTGTCAGTGCGCATGTACTGCGCAATTGTGCGGCGTTGTTTGCAAGTGTGCGCTGCGCAAATGCCGCCAAAACGCTTGCGCACACAACCACAAATTTCAGCTCTGGTAATAATTTTCGCTGTCTGAATCGCTTCAAATTATCGGCAATTTCGGTCAATTCTGTGTTTCTGTCTAACTTTCTTGCTTCTGTCGCAATTTTGTTTCATTTCCTGCTGAAAATTGTCAAACTATTTCACTTTTTTGCAGCAGTCACAGTGTGCCCTTTGTAGTGAAGCACAACGGCAACTTGACGCTGGGCAATATCATCACAATCGCAGACGTTCGCCGATGACAACGACGACGCCGACTCGCAGGAGGGGGGGGGGGGGGAGGTTAAAAAAAATAACAAAACACCCGAAATAACGAAGCTAAAACGTATTTTGGCTTCAAAAGTGACCAATTTAGACAATTAAGACAGAAACAACGAAGTAGCAGCTGCTATTGACTAGTGCTATCTCCTCACAGGGTAGGAGCTAATGGGTATATACGGAGAACAATGTAATGGTGTACAGTACTATATAGTATATACATACTAGTAGCCCGTAGGTCTGTGGCAAGACGCAACACCGTAGGTCTGACGGCAAAGTAGGCTGATTGGTTTATTTAGAGTCGGGTAGGTTAGTGGCTCGACTAACTGTAACGGGTGGTTCTGTTCTGTGTGGGAACAACGTGTACCGAGGTGTCAACTTGCATCTATACTCAACAACCGTTTGCTGTTTGTTCGCACATCGGCAAACTTACATTGTGTTTTTTTGCAGGTTTTCTTCGCTCGGAATCTACGCATCGATTTCCGGGCACAACAAGCGATAGACGATTGCTTGTAAGAGGTAAGAGAAAAAAACGTAAAAAAACCTTCAAAACAAAAACAAAACACAAAACTAAAAAAAATAATGGCGCGCAGTGCGGCCGACAAGCGACGGCCGCCCAAGGCGTCGCCGCGTCGCCGACTGCGTCGCAAACCCTACGGGGCGCGGGAGAGTGAGCTGCCACTCGTCGACAGCAGCCAGTCGCAGTACACTAGCGACGCGCACGAGATACAAGCGCACATGCCCAAGTTGCCCTGCGGCGACAACACCGGGCCGCAGGCGGCGCATCGCGCGCGGGCGCACTCGTGCTCGCGCGATAGGGCGCATAAGATCAATCGGCGTCGGCGCAGTCACTCCGCGCAGCCACGCGACGACACGCGTCCGGCCCAGCACGTGCAGCTGCTCTATATACACGCAGTTTATGCACATATGGCTGGACGCGCGTCGCGACCGCATGGCGCGCATTCCGCGTCGAAAGCGACGCCCCAAGTTCCATGCGCCGGCGCCGCTCACCATCACCAAGCGAGAGAGTGAGCTGACACTCTGCAACAACAGCCCGCCGCAGTACAAGGGCACCTCACTGCCGCACAAACAGAAGTGTGCCGGCAAGTGCAGCCAGCTGCCCTCCGAGTAGACTTGATCCAAGTCGGGATTATGTGGTAACATTGCTCATGGTCATCCACACTGTGCGCCTCGCGTCACGTCCACGCTTATCAGTAGCGCGCCCTCATGCGCCACCCATGCTCATGTGTACGTGGTTCAGAAATCCCGACTGGACGGATGTGCCACACGTTTGTACACAACCTATGGGCTCATCTACCGAAAACGGTAGAGGCCAATCAAATTGCAGAATTGTATAAATTAGCATATATCTGTAATAATATGAACTTTGACCCAGTTGTGTGACGGACATACGTGGACATTGTGATGTACAATGTACATACACATGTGCATTGTGTACATTATGTGTAAATGTACAAACGGTTTAATAGTCTTGCTATCGTGTACATTGTCCGGCCGTTAAGTTTTCACTATACCATACTCTAACTAAATAAACGAAGTATGGACGCAGTTATTTAATTTGAAAAAGGCATCTAGTGACAGTACTGCCTACCATTCCTCCATAGTCCGTTAGCGGTCTAGCGAGTCCGTACCGATTGGCGGACTTATTTGGCATACATCGCCATAACCATGTGATGCGTATGCAAATAATTTATGAATAACTACATATCACCGCGGGGGGTTTGATTGGCCGATCCGTCAAGTCGGATTTACTGCACTGACATGATGACATCGCGTTGATGCCGATAGCGGAACGACAACCAGATGACGGCGCCTTTTTTCTAAGGCCAACAAAGCACATAACTATTCTGCCGGATTGACGAAAGCAAATTGGTAGTCTTAACTCCATGGTAAGTCCGACTTGGGTCAAGTCTACCCTCCGAGTACATTGCGCGCGCCTCTACGCGGCATACGAGAAATTGCGCCGACTGCGCACGCACAAGCGGCGTATCGCCCGCCTCTTCAAAGAGGATGCGCAGTGGTGGGCGCACACGGGCGTCAAAGCGCTGCTGCCGCCGTCGCCGGCCACCATCATCGAGCTCCTCTTCAAAGAGGATGCGCAGTGGTGGGCGCAAACGGGCGCAAAAGCGCTGCTGGCGCCGCCCGTGACGGTCGAGCAGACGTCGCTCCCAACGCCTGCCATGCAAATTGTACAGTCGCCCGGCGCCGACATGACGATGCTCGGTCACGTCGCTGGCGCTCGTACGGCGAAAGCCAAAAAGAAGCGCGCGAGCGTTGCAGTGAAAAATCTGCCCAAGCGCGCCGCCACCAGCACATCCGCGCAGCCAAGCAGCGCAGCGCCGCCACCGCAGCGCGAGCGTCTGCGGCAGTTGCAGTCGGCCGCTGTCGACGCCGAGTTTGCCGCTTACGACAGTCGCGCCGACAACCGTGACGCGCTCGAAGCGCGCTTGCGTGAGCTTGTTGCCATGGCGGCGGACGGTGACTGCATTCTGTCGGCGCGCGAAAAACTTCTTACTGTTCAAACACAAGCTACTAAATAAAAGAAAGTGGACAAGTCAAAGGTAAAATGCTCTGAGAGCATAATAAAAGGGCCAACGGGTTTCCAGTTAAAGTAAAATGCTGTGCGAGCATTCCAGCTAAAGTAAAATGCTGTCTCAGCACTGCACTCGCGTCAAAAAGGAAGTGGACAAGAGAATGCCAACGAGTTTTACCTCTTACCCCCCAACAAGCGCAGACCGAGCGAAAGGTCAGCAGGTGTGGGCCACTAGTTCGGTGTGGGCGGGTCGAAACCGTTGCCCTCCCACCGAGCAGTAGATGTTAACTGGTTAGCACCGTACCGTAATCACTGCATTTATTTGCATACACTAATGCTGGTGGGTCATCGTAAGATAGCCATTACGGCTTGGATGGAGTTCAATTTTGGTTTTGCGTTGCTATAAAGAGTACTATCACCAATGTTCGATATACGCTGCGCGCTCTCCTGCACTGACGACACTGTCTGAGAGGTCCTAGGTGCCGCTATGCACGCTCTTCTACTCTGGCGCATACTAGCTACGCCCATAATTCTAACCTACACCCTCCAGCTAGCCCAAGACACTTGACAGCCTTCGCTCCGCTTTGCATGCACATCTGCGCCGGCGTACTTTCAGCATCTGTCAGCTACACCTAATGCATGAGCGCCTGTGCCTGCATAGGGTTGCACTTCATACACTGCAACAGGTCATCACGTCAGTTGACAATGACAATTCTACTTAGCACCGCCTTCTTTCTCCCCCTTTAGACCACCGTACGTAGCTGTGCCTTGCGCGCATTTGTCTCACAAACGCTCGCAAATACACAGCGAACGCACGCTTTCTCTAATTCATCCGACACGTGTGCCGGATTCCAAAAAAAACGATGTCACCTTGCTTCAATACTTAACAACTTTCGCACGGAAACATGTGAGCGCCAACAGCAGCATACACAGCGCGCACAGAGCGGGTAAGAAGTGAACTTCACCGTGGGCCCACAGCGCGTGTCGAGATTATCCGTTAATAAGCCCATTATAAGCTTATTTATAAGCTCGTGCTCATCCGCCCTATCGCGCGAGCACGAGTTATTGTTTACGCGCCGTCCATTTCGTGCCAGTTATTCAGCTACGTGACCACCGACCGCGTTACATAGCCGGTGATCGCCTTCCCACTCTCTTGCGTTGCGGCCTTCTCTCTCTCGCAGAGAGTGCAGCGCTTTCCCCTCCAATGCGTGTGTCTCTCTCTCATTGGCTCATTGAGTCGGTGCTTTAGACTACCCGATTGTGAGTCCATGCTGCTATGGGAGGAGGGGGCGAGGTGGGAGGGCAACGGTTTCGACCCGCCCACACCGAACTAGTGGCCCACACCTGCTGACCTTTCGCTCGGTCTGCGCTTGTTGGGGGGTAAGAGGTAAAACTCGTTGGCATTCTCTTGTCCACTTCCTTTTTGACGCGAGTGCAGTGCTGAGACAGCATTTTACTTTAGCTGGAATGCTCGCACAGCATTTTACTTTAACTGGAAACCCGTTGGCCCTTTTATTATGCTCTCAGAGCATTTTACCTTTGACTTGTATAGGACTAGGCGGTCACCCGGGGTTTGTCGGTTCTCGGGGTGCACTGTCCTAATTGAAGGGAGAATTTCTCCGCGGTCTCATTAGCATGAAATGTGCCCCCACAATTTCTTTTGAAAAAGGAGTCCGTTTGGTAAAAGAAATGGTGGGATTGTGTAAATTTAGCATGGGATCAACTCCCTGGTTTCTGAGCTTCAATCTGAAGGCAGACTTGACAAAATTACGGTTGAAAAATGGGTCCTAATTGCCCTAGAACGTGGAGGGATGCCATTTGTAAAATGGCTGCGTGCAGGCTGGGAAAGTATCACTTTTCGGGAGGTGAGTTTCTTTTGGTGTGAATATTAAAAAATGTAATTGGCTAACCCACCCAAAATTGAAAAGAAATGGAAAGATAAAGGCCAAGACAATAATCTGATTGTTGTTTGATAAACCCCAGTGATGTTGGTTTGCATGAAACTTGGCCCTAAACTTTGTTTATTTTACACTGTTTTCAATGGGACTTGAATTAGGACAGTGCACCCCTCGGGTTTGTAGCTACTTCCCTGGATGGATGGGGATTGTGACGACCAACAGCTCTAACTACCCCCCAGGGGATATCTGGGTGGCGATTGATAACAGCTGTATGTGTTTGTTCTCTACCAAGGCCGCTCAAAGAGATGTCAGAGACTTTTTTTTGACAGCGGCTAAACACAAAGGGATCAGATTTCGATTTGTCTGCACAACTCTATGGCTTTTGGCCCAAACCATTATTTTGAAGGGATGTTTCACCCCCTGAATGACCTCCTGGGTTAGATTTTTTTCCCAGTCCATTAGCCCGATAGGACAAACTTTGAAAATTCGACCCTTAGACGACCTTTGACCCCGGAAGACCCGAAAAAACGCTAACCCGTTTTATTTCGCATCGAGCATTGCGATCACCGAGTTTAAGCACGATCCGACCAACTTCAAAAAGGTGACCCTAGATGACCTTTGACCTCGTACGCTCTAGCGAATGCAAACTGGTTCTTGCCGTGCGGGGACCGAGCCGGACCCCACCCACCGAGTTTGAACGCCGCACGACCCCGGGAAGGGGACGAAAAAGCGCGCACAGACACACAGACAGAGAGTAGCGTATTATTATATGACGAAAAAGCGCGCACAGACACACAGACAGAGAGTAGCGTATTATTATATAGATACCACCGATATACTGGGCTCCTTAAGTGCCATGCAATTTTACAAGGGAACGATGTAAATAACCAGGGGCCAATTTCATAGAGCTGCTAAGCACAATAATTTGCTTAGCATGAAAATTTGTCATTGGCAAAAACAAGGTTACAGACCAAATTTGTACGTGATCTTTATTGTTTTCGATTGATATTCAGCTGGTTTTTGGCTTAGAATAAAAAACCTGTAGAATTTTGGCTGGTAACCTGTTTTTAATGAGCAAGACTTGTTTGTGCTAAGCAAATGTTTGTGCTTAGCAGCTCTATGAAATTGGCCCCTGTTGCGGTGACAAATTACACGGCGTTTCTAAACCTCCGTGGACGGGCCACGCGCACCATCAGAAACCACGGTCTACGCGTTCAAACCGCTGTGATGAGGTGAAACGTGGGCGATTGTGTGTGCGCGCGCCGCGACAACCTGTTGCGAACCGCTCATACACCGATGATATCGACAGATCCATGTTTAATTTCACAACACTGCAGTCGTACGTAGGCTATGAACGTACCTTTTTGGAATATCGATTCAGAGGGCGCAAGAGTAGTTGCCGTATCGGTTAAAAGGTTTGAACAATTAAGGATATTCCTTTCCGTGGAGTCTATAAACCGTGTTCTGACGCAAAGCCCAATCGACTTCAACATCTTGGCGGCGGATCACCATCATCGTCACAATCTACCCTCGGACTCTGAGAATCACTCATTTTTTTTCTGACCTGAGAAATTCAAGTTTCCACTGCGAAACTTTCATCTCGGTTGAAAGGTTTGAACAAGGATATTTCTTTCCGTGGAGGCTACAAACCGTGTTCTGACGCAAAGCCCAATCGGCTTCAACATCTTGACGGTAATTGCGGCGGATCAACATCATCGTCACAATCTTAATCCCTCGGACTCTGCATGAGAATCACTCATTTTTTTTCAGACCTGAGAAATTCAAGTTTCCACTGCGAAACTTTCATCTGATCAACATCCACCTCCACCATGCCAGAACCCACGACGGACACGGATTCCCTTGGGGAGGTGATGCCCCCACGGAAGGGCTCCGGGGTCTCTGAGAAGTCGAGCAACAGCAGCAGCGAGGGTTCCGACAAGAATCTCAAGATGGGCGACACCGAGGTGGTATTTCTGGAGCCCCTCGATGCGAAGTACGAGTGCGTGTTCTGCAATCAGGTGCTGCGGTACCCGGTGCAGTTCGAGGAGTGCAGTCATCGATGTTGCACTTCTTGCTTGCCAAGTCTTTTACGGTAGGCGGACTTCGCTTATATTAAAGGGATTGTATACGTTTGGTAATTACCCCAAAAATCAATCATGGCAATACAAACTTACTTGGTAAGAAGTACAGCAGCTTTGGATAGTAAAATGCATTTTTAGAAACTTTTCACTTCGAAGTACTGCGGTTATCGAAAAAGATATCCCCCAAAAAAATTAAATCTGAGAAGTGTATACTGCAGTGACGTTTCTCAGACTGTGTATTCCAATGCAGATTATTAGATTGAAACAAACAGTGGGTTCCAATTACCAAACGTATACGATCCCTTTAAAAACGGTGTAGTGTGGAATTTGGAGTGTATACGCGAGATAAGGCTTTTTTAAGACTGCATGGGTTGTCCTGAGGCTTGGCATGTCTCATGCTATAAATTATATTGAACGTGAAGTTTAAATGCACAAATAGTCTGACACCATCTATTCATCAACAGTTTACAATTTAAATAATACAATCAGGGAACACAACCAAAATTGCTTCTAAAGCCATACTTGAGGCTAAAGTGCGTGTTTTATAATGGCATGCTGTTTTTCTCCCTCGTTGGTTGAAACACGGTCACGGTCGGGCACTATTGGGTTGGATCGGGTAAGTTGCGAGAGAGGGGGAGGGGGGAGGGGGGGGGGGGGGGGGGTAAGAGGGGGGGGGGGGGGGGGGGGGTGGTAAGGGGGGGGGGGGGTAAGGGGGGGGGGTAAGGGGGGGGGTAAGGGGGGGGGGGGGTAAGGGGGGGGGGGGGTAAGGGGGGGGGGGGTAAGGGGGGGGGGGTAAGGGGGGGGGGTAAGGGGGGGGGGGTAAGGGGGGGGGGGGGTAAGGGGGGGGGGGGTAAGGGGGGGGGGGGTAAGGGGGGGGGGTAAGGGGGGGGGGGGGTAAGGGGGGGGGGGGTAAGGGGGGGGGGGGGTAAGGGGGGGGGGGTAAGGGGGGGGGGGTAAGGGGGGGGGGGGGTAAGGGGGGGGGGGTAAGGGGGGGGGGGGTAAGGGGGGGGGGGGTAAGGGGGGGGGGGGGGGTAAGGGGGGGGGGGGGGTAGAAGGGGTGGTGTGTTGGGGGGAAAATTAACGTGGTTTTTTTTCACTTTGGTTGTACAGCTTTAGATTACAGCTAAATTTACTCGTTAATAGCGGCACATAAATAAAAACGAGCGCACAACTGTGACAACAAAAATATATTGCATTACCTTACATGATAGGCCTACATGTACATGAATGTGGGACAACTCGTACCCGGGACAACTCGTACCCGAGACGACTCGTACCCGAGACGACTCGTACCCGGGACAACTCGTACCCGGGACAGCTCGTACCCGGGACAGCTCGTACCCGGGACAACTCGTACCCGGGACAACTCGTACCCGGGACAACTCGTACCCGAGACAACTCGTGCACGGCTTACTGTGCCTTACTTGTGCCGAACGTTATCATACTTGTTTTCAACCAATTATTATTATGCTGCCGTTTTAAAAGATAGAAATTGTGAATGGTTTGATTACTAGAGATTTTAGACGATTACGAATGAATCTTTTTTTCCCCCGTTTTACATTTAAAAGAGAGAAGAAGCTTAGGGCTGCTGTAGTTGTCTTGAAGATAATTTTTTTTAATACTGTTTTATTTTCATTCTGTTTCAGAAACTCTGATGCAAACTCCGCCCCAGTATAAAACTTTAATGTCAAAAAAACCTGTAGCCAAGCTTGGTGTCATAATTATGTAACATTTCATAATGAATCGGTACCCAGACGGGAAAACTATGTTTACTACTGAATTATTAAGAGATATCTTACTTATTTGAAAGTAAATAATGATTCTAGGCATCCAGCCAAATGATTGCGCTAGAAATCCTGTAATTATTCCGAAAAATAGAATTTTATAAAACAAAATTCGTTATTTTAATGAATCAGTCCACTTATTTTATAAATAAGTTTTCGCAATAAATGAAGATCAAATAAGTTATAAAGCTCATTGCTATAGCTCCTTCCGAATTCGGGCGAACTCCGCGATCATCGGACAGCTGCCAGAATCTCTCCAGAACAATCTCCTGCTTGTGTGATTGTCACCACTGGTTTTCCACATCTTCTGATTTGTCATAAGAAAAGTACAAGGTACGAGTCGTCCTGGGTACGAGCCGTCCCGGGTACGAGTTGTCCCGGGTACGAGTCGTCTCGGGTACGAGTTGTCCCGGGTCACAAATTTGGGGTACGAGTCGTCCCGGGTACGAGTTGTCCCGGGTACGAGTTGTCCCGATACCCATGTACATTGTATAGCTGTGACCCGCTCTGCAAACATTTTTAAGTTAAAGGGCTGTTTATTGTCTCGGAGGTGAATTTTCTTTCAACAAATAATATTTTTGTTTTAAAGGTTGGATACACCATTGGTAATTGCTTGAATTATCATAAATGAGTAGATTTGGGGGCATGTATTTCATAGTAAAACGTTTTACAATCATGGATGCCGAGTAAAGCTCGAAAAACAGCGTTTGTTTTCAACCGGCGTCGAGCACTACAGTTATTCTTATTATTATTATTATTATTATTATTTTCTGGTAATGAAACCAAGGATCCTTCAAAAGTGCTCAAGGCACTGTAGCTCGTAAGCCAGAAGAAACCCGTAGAAAGAGGCTGTGTCAGCCAGGAACACCGGGGCAAACCCCTTCTCTTAGCGATAAGTGTTCTGGGTTCTTTTACGTGCATTATACAATTTTATAATGATATAATGGGAAAGATATATACACACATTATAAATTATACAACACACGGGACCTACAACTTTACGTCCCATCCGAAGGACGAAGCAATAGTGGTTTAATTGCCTTGCTTAAGGACACACGTGTCCCGGCCGGGATTCGAACTCACGCTCTGTGGAACAGAAAACACACGCTCTTAACCACTCGGCCACGACCACTCGCCGGACGGCGATCGTTAAATTTTCTTTATAGGCCTAAGATTTTATTTTTCGAAATAATTACAGGATATCTAAACGCAATCATTTTGCTGGATGACTATAATCAATATTTACTTTCAGATATAAGTAAGACACTTCAGTTAATTGGTATCAAATATTTTTGATATCTGCAAATGGTGTATCCAACCTTTAAAGGTGGGATACAATGATTGGTAATTGCTTGAATTATCATGAATGGGTAGATTTGGGGGGTTGTATTTTATAGTAAATGACGTTTAACTGACATGTCCGAAGTTTAACAATCATGGATGCCGAGAAAAGCACTCTAAAAACGGCGTTTGTTTTCAACCAGCAGTTAATATTCTTATGTTATCTTTGTTTTTTGCGATCGCCGTCCGGCGATCGCGAATTTTTCTTTATAAAATTTTTTTTTTCTGATCAATATCTAGCGCAATCATTTTGCTGGATGCCTGGAATCATTATTTACTTTCAAACGAGTAAGATATTTCTTAATAATTAGGTAGTAAATATTTTCGATATCTGCAAATGGTGTATACTACCTTTAAGGCATATTTTTGCACGTGCGCCACCATTCAGCGTACGACGTCAGCGCGCTAGCTCGCATCTCACGCGTGCGCATGCGCACAAAAATAATACAAGCGGACCATGCGATATCGAAAAGAAAGTTTACGGTCACATTAACGTCAAAAAGGTGAGATTTTTTCCGTTTTATCCACAGGAATTACAATAAACATATACCTTACAAGTTGGCATCAATAATGTGCCATCAATAATGTGATACCATTGCCTCATTATTTTTTCAAAGTGTGTAATAATTGACCATTTCATTTGCGAGCATCGCGCTGCTTGGTCGTGGATTTGTCCGCGTGGTTGCACAGTTTGCTATGCATTTCAATGTGCTGTGCATGCTGGGCCGCTGGGGTTTGCAAGCAAAGCAAAGTCTAGGGTTGTACCGGTGTGAAGTTGGTTACTTATTCCTCGTTCGACATTCGATATTCAATAAGTAGCCAGTTACTTATTCGACATTCACTCATCACTAGCCAGTTACTTTAGCAATGCCAAACACATTTTTAATATTGAAGTGAACTATATCACAATACCCCTTATTTTGAAGCTTATGATGTCCTCTATCTCATAAGATGTCGGTTTTTTTAATTAAATGTAACGAATTAATTAATTATGCGTATACGCATATAATCGTGTTCTGATATTTCACCGCGCTGCTAATATCTGAATCTGAATCTGAATTATATAGTCGGCAAAGCATCCTTCCGGAAACATCACACCAACTTATTTCATATTTGTGCCAGCCAGGAACACCGGGGCAAACCCCTTCTCTTAGCGATAAGTGTTCTGGGTTCTTTTACGTGCATTATACAATTTTATAATGTTATAATGGGAAAGATATATACACACATTATAAATTATACAACACACGGGACCTACAACTTAACGTCCCATCCGAAGGACGAAGCAATAGTGGTTTAATTGCCTTGCTTAAGGACACACGTGTCCGCACCGAGACTCGAACTCACGCTCTGCGGAACAGAAAACCAAGCTCTTAACCGCTCGGCCACGACACTCCACAATATATCAATATTGGTATCAATTTCAATATTTTCTCTGATTTTAAATAAATATAAATTATGATTTATTATTTATTTGTAATGTTAGTTCATCATTTCTTCTATTCCATACATATCACAACAACAAAAACATTTAGAGTCCTTTTGGTATAGCAACTGAGTTCACTACAAAAATATTGAATTTCCCGCCATGCGCCACTGCACCATACCAGCCGCGCGCTCGCGCATGTACATGACAAAAATCCCATTTTACAAAAAAGCGCAGCTAGTCGCAGCAAACATTCCCGTTTATAATTTCAAGATTACACTCTAATTATCATCTCTAAAGCTTTAATTTCACCACCAACCCTCTCCATTTAAAAATAATCGACAGTTTATTCACTTTTTTGACAAGATTTTTCGTAAATCTGTACGATTTTGTGCGATTTAAAATCGTTCTCGGTGGCCAGGATTGTCTGTAGACACTGTCAACGTAGGTTTCCATGTTACGTGCATGATCGTAACGTATATTACCCATAATACCCCCCAATCTCGAGAGAAAACACGTTTTCGTGACGACATCCGACGTCTGGAAAAAAATCAAAATGGCCGCCAAAAAAAAAAAAATTCACGGAAATTACTCGGATGTGAATGCAAAATACACCACTAAAATATAATTTTACATGAAAAATAAAAACATAAAGGTAAAGCCCATTTATTATTCCTTTGTTATCGACAGAAAAAGAAATATTTTAATTATTTATTTGACGGATGTTGATCGATGTTTGAGCGAGTATTTGTACACAGTAACAATAGGAAGCCAAGATGGCGGCACCCATTTGACATCGCTAGTTACTTATTCGACATTCACTCACTATCGCATACACAAAATAGTCAGAATAATTTGGTCTGGAAACCAGATACAAAGAGCTTATAACACTACCTGCACGGTTGCAGGCCAGTAAATAGACCAACCTTAATAACTGGCCAAAATCCCCACCCCAAAAAACTGGTCCCTCAATAAATGTCCGATGGGCAGCATGGGCCGGGTAGGGACTGGGGTAAGGGGGTAGCGGGAGACCCCAGGGTCAGCCAACAAGTTAGCTTGGGGTGGCCCATGCCGTTTGAGTATTTTTAATTTTGAGTTTTCTAAGACGATATTTCCTATACACTTTACACGTGAATCTTATTCGTTTCTACACAAAATAACTACTCACGAAGACGGCCCCTTTAAGTACCAAGGACGGCATGGGCCGGGTAGGGACTGGGCTAGGGGGGTAGCGGGAGACCCCAGGGTCAACCAACAAGTTAGCTTGGGGTGGCCCATGCCGTTTGAGTATTTTTAATTTTGAGTTTTCTAAGACGATATTCCCTATGGGATTTACGCGTGAAGTTGGTTACTTATTCCCATTCGTTTCTACACGAAATTCCCGCCAACGAAGACGGCCCCTTTAAGTACCAAGAACGGCATGGGCCGGGTAGGGACTGTGATAGGGGGGTAGCGGGAGACCCCAGGGTCAGCCAACAAGTTAGCTTGGGGTGGCCCATGCCGTTTGAGTATTTTTAATTTTGAGTTTTTTAAGCCGATATTCCCTATGGGATTTACGCGTGAAGTTGGTTACTTATTCCCATTCGTTTCTACACGAAATTCCCGCCAACGAAGACGGCCCCTTTAAGTACCAAGGACGGCATGGGCCGGGTAGGGACTGGGATAGGGGGGTAGCGGGAGACCCCAGGGTCAACCAACAAGTTAGCTTGGGGTGGCCCATGCCGTTTGAGTATTTTTAATTTTGAGTTTTCTAAGACGATATTTCCTATACACTTTACACGTGAATCCCATTCGTTTCTACACAAAATCACTACTCACGAAGACGGCCCCTTTAAGTACCAAGGACGGCATGGGCCGGGTAGGGACTGGGATAGGGGGGTAGCGGGAGACCCCAGGGTCAACCAACAAGTTAGCTTGGGGTGGCCCATGCCGTTTGAGTATTTTTAATTTTGAGTTTTCTAAGACGATATTTCCTATACACTTTACACGTGAATCCCATTCGTTTCTACACAAAATCACTACTCACGAAGACGGCCCCTTTAAGTACCAAGGACGGCATGGGCCGGGTAGGGACTGGGATAGGGGGGTAGCGGGAGACCCCAGGGTCAGCCAACAAGTTAGCTTGGGGTGGCCCATGCCGTTTGAGTATTTTTAATTTTGAGTTTTCTAAGACGATATTTCCTATACACTTTACACGTGAATCTTATTCGTTTCTACACAAAATAACTACTCACGAAGACGGCCCCTTTAAGTACCAAGGACGGCATGGGCCGGGTAGGGACTGGGCTAGGGGGGTAGCGGGAGACCCCAGGGTCAACCAACAAGTTAGCTTGGGGTGGCCCATGCCGTTTGAGTATTTTTAATTTTGAGTTTTCTAAGACGATATTCCCTATGGGATTTACGCGTGAAGTTGGTTACTTATTCCCATTCGTTTCTACACGAAATTCCCGCCAACGAAGACGGCCCCTTTAAGTACCAAGAACGGCATGGGCCGGGTAGGGACTGTGATAGGGGGGTAGCGGGAGACCCCAGGGTCAGCCAACAAGTTAGCTTGGGGTGGCCCATGCCGTTTGAGTATTTTTAATTTTGAGTTTTCTAAGCCGATATTCCCTATGGGATTTACGCGTGAAGTTGGTTACTTATTCCCATTCGTTTCTACACGAAATTTCCGCCAACGAAGACGGCCCCTTTAAGTACCAAGAACAGCATGGGCCGGGTAGGGACTGTGATAGGGGGGTAGCGGGAGACCCCAGGGTCAGCCAACAAGTTAGCTTGGGGTGGCCCATGCCGTTTGAGTATTTTTAATTTTGAGTTTTCTAAGCCGATATTCCCTATGGGATTTACGCGTGAAGTTGGTTACTTATTCCCATTCGTTTCTACACGAAATTCCCGCCAACGAAGACGGCCCCTTTAAGTACCAAGAACGGCATGGGCCGGGTAGGGACTGGGATAGGGGGGTAGCGGGAGACCCCTGGGTCAACCAACAAGTTAGCTTGGGGTGGCCCATGCCGTTTGAGTATTTTTAATTTTGAGTTTTCTAAGCCGATATTCCCTATGGGATTTACGCGTGAAGTTGGTTACTTATTCCCATTCGTTTCTACACGAAATTCCCGCCAACAAAGACGGCCCCTTTAAGTACCAAGAACGGCATGGGCCGGGTAGGGACTGGGATAGGGGGGTAGCGGGAGACCCCAGGGTCAACCAACAAGTTAGCTTGGGGTGGCCCATGCCGTTTGAGTATTTTTAATTTTGAGTTTTCTAAGACGATATTTCCTATACACTTTACACGTGAATCCCATTCGTTTCTACACAAAATCACTACTCACGAAGACGGCCCCTTTAAGTACCAAGGACGGCATGGGCCGGGTAGGGACTGGGATAGGGGGGTAGCGGGAGACCCCAGGGTCAACCAACAAGTTAGCTTGGGGTGGCCCATGCCGTTTGAGTATTTTTAATTTTGAGTTTTCTAAGACGATATTTCCTATACACTTTACACGTGAATCCCATTCGTTTCTACACAAAATCACTACTCACGAAGACGGCCCCTTTAAGTACCAAGGACGGCATGGGCCGGGTAGGGACTGGGATAGGGGGGTAGCGGGAGACCCCAGGGTCAACCAACAAGTTAGCTTGGGGTGGCCCATGCCGTTTGAGTATTTTTAATTTTGAGTTTTCTAAGCCGATATTCCCTATGGGATTTACGCGTGAAGTTGGTTACTTATTCCCATTCGTTTCTACACGAAATTCCCGCCAACGAAGACGGCCCCTTTAAGTACCAAGAACGGCATGGGCCGGGTAGGGACTGGGATAGGGGGGTAGCGGGAGACCCCAGGGTCAACCAACAAGTTAGCTTGGGGTGGCCCATGCCGTTTGAGTATTTTTAATTTTGAGTTTTCTAAGCCGATATTCCCTATGGGATTTACGCGTGAAGTTGGTTACTTATTCCCATTCGTTCCCGCCAACAAAGACGGCCCCTTTAAGTACCAAGAACGGCATGGGCCGGGTAGGGACTGGGATAGGGGGGTAGCGGGAGACCCCAGGGTCAGCCAACAAGTTAGCTTGGGGTGGCCCATGCCGTTTGAGTATTTTTAATTTTGAGTTTTCTAAGCCGATATTCCCTATGGGATTTACGCGTGAAGTTGGTTACTTATTCCCATTCGTTTCTACACGAAATTCCCGCCAACGAAGACGGCCCCTTTAAGTACCAAGAACGACATGGGCCGGGTAGGGACTGGGATAGGGGGGTAGCGGGAGACCCCAGGGTCAGCCAACAAGTTAGCTTGGGGTGGCCCATGCCGTTTGAGTATTTTTAATTTTTGAGTTTTCTAAGCCGATATTCCCTATGGGATTTACGCGTGAAGTTGGTTACTTATTCCCATTCGTTTCTACACGAAATTCCCGCCAACGAAGACGGCCCCTTTAAGTACCAAGAACGACATGGGCCGGGTAGGGACTGGGATAGGGGGGTAGCGGGAGACCCCAGGGTCAACCAACAAGTTAGCTTGGGGTGGCCCATGCCGTTTGAGTATTTTTAATTTTGAGTTTTCTAAGCCGATATTCCCTATGGGATTTACGCGTGAAGTTGGTTACTTATTCCCATTCGTTTCTACACGAAATTCCCGCCAACGAAGACGGCCCCTTTAAGTACCAAGAACGGCATGGGCCGGGTAGGGACTGGGATAGGGGGGTAGCGGGAGACCCCAGGGTCAACCAACAAGTTAGCTTTGGGTGGCCCATGCCGTTTGAGTATTTTTAATTTTGAGTTTTCTAAGCCGATATTCCCTATGGGATTTACGCGTGAAGTTAGTTACTTATTCCCATTCGTTTCTACACGAAATTCCCGCCAACGAAGACGGCCCCTTTAAGTACCAAGAACGGCATGGGCCGGGTAGGGACTGGGATAGGGGGGTAGCGGGAGACCCCAGGGTCAACCAACAAGTTAGCTTGGGGTGGCCCATGCCGTTTGAGTATTTTTAATTTTGAGTTTTCTCAGAGGATGCTCCCCATAGACTTTACACGTAATTCCCATTCGTTTGTTCACGAAATCCCCGCGCGCAAAGACAACCCCTTTAAGTACCGCATGAATAATCGCGTGACGTAACATGCATAATCGCTGACTCATTGGTCAAGTTTCTGTTACGTCACGTAATTATGCAACCAAAGCACACGCGCATGCAAATGAGCGATTAGTGGAGAATACAAGACGATCTTGTCGAAGGTCATGGCGTGGTCTACGGCGTACGCTATGCCCCAGTCACATTTACGCCGATTGTAGGAAAGGCGCCCGCCCAGCAATTTTTTGCCTAAAATCGCACGGAAATCGGGGAAATCTTACGGTCACCGGCGGATCAATCGAAGCTATCGGCCGATTAAAACACGCCGCACGGGCCGCCGCCAACTTTTAAGGCGGAGTTATAATTTTCAGATGGCCGGCAGACCTTTTCCGACCCAACTCGTCGCAAATGAACTGCAGGGGACCCGTAAGAGAGCCGTCCGATAGCCTAACAGCCACCCCACGACACCCGGCGGCATCGTACGGTCATCAAAGGATTAATTAAGAGATTATGAAATGCTGGGGGCCACCTGGACCGTACGGTGTCCGGGCTACAAACATAAAATCCCAAATAGGCATCATGTGGGATACGCCCCCTCCCCCTAACCCCTCCCCCCTCCCCCCCCCCCCGTTTACCTGGCGGGCTCCGCCCGCGCGAAAAAAGCATCGGCCAAGTGCCTCAAGGCCTCTCTACGGTGCCTAGACGATGTCCGTTTGGCCACCCTACGGTCCCCGTCCGTTGTCCGTTCGACTTAATCGGCGGAAATCTTGTTGCCGTGCGGCGCCCGTATTTAGTGTGACCGTGACCGATGGCCGGGACATCCAGTGACCGCCCCAATACCCCCTCTCCGCCTGGCGCCCGCCGGAAATGTGACTGGGGCATTAGAGTCCTCCGCCCCGTTCGTGGCGGTCCGAGCTGCAACGCAAGCGAGCCCGCAGACGCCCGCCAAGGCCCAGGGAAGAGTTATTTCTTGGTAAGGAGCGGGATCCCTGGAATCGGCTTTTCTGGAGCTAAGGACTGCGCCCCCCCCCCTTCCCTCTGTGGAGCGCCGCGTCTCCGGCGGCGTCTGGTGAGCTCCGGCTTGCCTTTTGAAATGCGGGAGAGTGCGTGGACAGTCGCCTCGGGTCGTACGCATAACCGCAGCCGGTCTCCAAGGTGAACAGCCTCGGGTCGATAAAACAATGTAGGTAAGGAAAGTCGGCAAGCCGAATCCGTAACTTCGGGAGAAGGATTGATTGGTCGGTCGGGCTGGGGCTAGAAGCGGGTCGCGGCGCCCCGGCGCGAGTCGGCAAAGGTCGGCCAAGCACGTCGGGTCGTGGGCGACAGTGCCTCCCCCTCTTGGGCTGCGGGTTCGCCCGCCCGCGCCCCCGTTCGCCTCTGTGGGGCGGCCGGCGTCCTCCAAAAGGTGCGCCGGTCCTGTCCCCGGGCGGCGGAGGGGTGTCGCGGTGATGCGATGCTATCAGAGAGATTACGGCGGAACGCCTCTAAGTTAGAATATCTGCCAGTGCGCGGCGACGCCGCCCGAGGGCGGCCCGCGCCGTTTCGAGAGCCAACGCCAGATGACTTGCAGACTACTTGGGTATGGATAAGGGTGTCGTACCCAGTAGAGCAGCTGCTTCGTTGCGATCTGCTGAAACTAAACCTTCGATTCAAAGGGATTTAGCCGCGCCGCAGACGGGCGAATCTTTCGGTCAGGAGAGGTAGAAAGGGTGCGCTACCAGGCCGCGTCGGGTGCCGAGTGCGAAAAGTCGGGCCCCGTTGCCGGGGCGAGAGTCGGATACACTGGGACGCGGCTTCGGCGGGCGGTATCGGGAGTACAGAGTACGAATACAGAGTCTCTTCGGGTATAAAAAAAAGAATACTTGTCGAGGAGATCCAGTGCATATGCGTGGACAACAAGGTCGCCGCTGTCTCCAAGCTCGATCCGAAAGAAGTCCAAGACTTCTATAAAGACTGTAAGTGGGAAACAACTGGAGAGTACTGGCTGGGAATTATCAAGATTTCCACAGACAGAGACAAGAAAAAGATGAACTCACAGGGCCGGTGACAGTCTCGAAAGTGCGACAGGGTCTTTGTAAAGGCTGTTCACAGAACTCGTTTTGGATTGGCCCCGTAGAGCAGACGCGGGTGAACGGCGAGAGTAAGTGTGACTCTGTTATACCCCATCACACCGGACTGGCGTCCTTACTGAGTTTCTACAACGACCAAGGAAGCGGTATATAGGGACGCCACCGGACGCCGTGGGGTTGTGTTAAGAACGCAGAAAGACGCCGTGGGGACCCAACGGACGCCGAAGGTTGCAGAGCTACGGCGATTACTTCGGTCATGTTCAACGTAAACATCGAGATTTGGCGTCCTGGCTCAGGACGCCGTGTGATCACCCTGGGGTCGCCATGGTCGCCGTAGCAATGCGGTAGAAACTCGACGGACGCCCTAGGGACGCAATACAGACGTGGTGGAGTTGCCGTGGAAACGCGGAGAAATGGATCGGCCTAATGCCAATGGCGGCCTAATGCCAATTGCGGCCTTGAGAAATGGATTGGGGACCCCACGTCGACCTTGCATGGCATTTCCTTGGCGGCCTAATGCCAACTCGACGGACGCCCTAGGGACGCAATACAGACGTGGTAGAGTTGCCGTGGAAACGCGGAGAAATGGATCGGCCTAATGCCAATGGCGGCCTAATGCCAATTGCGGCCTTGAGAAAAGGACCAGGGACCCCACGTCGACCTTACTGCGTCCTTACCACGTCTATGGGGTTCTTACCACGACCCCACCACGTCTTTATAGCGTTCTTTCTGCGATGTCAGGGCGGTTTTGTCGGGAGTCCAGCTCTTTTCCGCGACCTTACGACGCGTCGTCTCCAAGGCGTCCCTACGTCGTTTATGGCATTCAAACGGGGTTCCTACTACGACCGTGGCTTTTCTACCAAGTTTGCACTGCGTCCCTAGCGAGTTTCTAGCGCGAGCATGGTTTTCGTGGACGATCATCTATAAAAGCCGTCAAGACTCGACGTCAAGACTGTATGTTGTACTTACCATCACCATGGACGCGGTAATGGCCCTGTCACACCAGAACGTTTTAGGCCAACGCGTGAGCAACGTGTTGGAATTTTGGCAACACGCTGGCAAACGCTAGACAACGCTAGGCCAGCGTTGGCAACACGCTGAGCGCGTTACTCACACGCTGGGACACGCTGTCACACGCTGAGGCAAATATATTGTTTTTAACCATAGAGCTATATTAAATTATATATTATTAGTTTTGGGCGTATCAGCTTAGATTACGCACCCATATAGAATACAAACGCAGATATGCAAATAGCCGTACAAAAGCCGTACACAATTTTGAGTTTTCCCTAGGTTTGTGCACAAACATGGATGCGCCCAGCACGCATCACTTTGTACACGAGTCAGCGCTCTAGTAATTTAATATAGCTCTATGTTTTTAACATACCTACCATTTTTAGCGTTTACCAGCGTGTGACAGCACTATACTGCACACGCTAGCGGCGCGCTGGGGGGTCGTTACGCACGCGTCGAACGCGCTAGACGATCGTTACCAACCCGCTACTAACACGCTGGCGCCAAGCTGGTTGGAGGGCTAGTGTACCCATGGCGTGCCCCCAACGCGTTGATAACTGGTTGGTAGCGCGCTTGTAGCGTTGGTTAACGTTGGTCAGCTTATGTGTAACGATCCTCTAGTGCGTTCAACGACTGCCTATAACGACCAGGTAACGCGTTCAGCGTGTGCTAGCGTATTGATAGCGTATTATCCTGTGTGTTTGGGTATCCGTATATATATAGGGTGCTGCTGGTACCCAGCGGCGGCGATTCCTCGTCAACGTTGGGGGGACGGAGAAAAAAGCGCAGGACCAATAACAACTTTTATGCGTATAAATTAGTTGTGCAACGACGTCACCCTTATTGTATTTGTTTAATTTGTTTTAATGTTATCAACCACGTACACGTATAAAGTACCAATCAGGTGTTATAATGGGGATGGTAAAAATGAATTTCATACTTAACCTCTTAATCTGAAATTTTATTTGTTGTCTTTTGTGTCTCCGGGGAAAATTTTGAAAATGTGTGTTGATAAGGGTGTGTTTTGGTGCAAACCGGTGCAAGTAAAAGTCAATGACCCATGGCAAAATATTTGTTTTTTTGGGGGGGGGGTCACTGCCATATAGCCGCCCCCCCCCCCCAACAAATATTGGGGGGGGGGGGGGGGGGGGTGTCCCTCCCCGTCCCCCCGGATCGCCGTCCATGCTGGTACCTCTTCATCACTTCATTCTTTCATCACTTCTTTACTGTAGTAGCGGGTCGGCTATTTATACAAAAAATCACGCGGTCGTTGCAGAACGGTGGCGGGCGTTGGAACGCAGTCGTTCCTCAGTCGTCGAGCGCGTTACTAACGCGTTACCGGTACTCGCGCGCTGGCAAACGCCAAAAGTTATCTATAAATCACTGATGCGTTCCTCACGATGAGCATGTTTCTCACACGCTACTCACGCGTTGGTCTAAAACGTTCTGGTATGACAGGGCCATTAGCAGGCCGTCAAAGCCGTTTAGAAGAACCGCGGGACGTTCCCAGGTGGCATGGACCATAAGTAACCAACTTCACACGTAAATCCCATAGGGAATATCGTCTTAGAAAACTCAAAATTAAAAATACTCAAACGGCATGGGCCACCCCAAGCTAACTTGTTGGTTGACCCTGGGGTCTCCCGCTACCCCCCTATCCCAGTCCCTACCCGGCCCATGCCATTCTTGGTACTTAAAGGGGCCGTCTTTGTTGGCGGGAATTTCGTGTAGAAACGAATGGGAATAAGTAACCAACTTCACGCGTAAATCCCATAGGGAATATCGGCTTAGAAAACTCAAAATTAAAAATACTCAAACGGCATGGGCCACCCCAAGCTAACTTGTTCGTTGACCCTGGGGTCTCCCGCTACCCCCCTATCCCAGTCCCTACCCGGCCCATGCCGTTCTTGGTACTTAAAGGGGCCCTCTTCGTTGGTGGGAATTTCGTGTAGAAACGAATGGGAATAAGTAACCAACTTCACGCGTAAATCCCATAGGGAATATCGGCTTAGAAAACTCAAAATTAAAAATACTCAAACGGCATGGGCCACCCCAAGCTAACTTGTTGGCTGACCCTGGGGTCTCCCGCTACCCCCCTATCACAGTCCCTACCCGGCCCATGCCGTTCTTGGTACTTAAAGGGGCCGTCTTCGTTGGCGGGAATTTCGTGTAGAAACGAATGGGAATAAGTAACCAACTTCACGCGTAAATCCCATAGGGAATATCGTCTTAGAAAACTCAAAATTAAAAATACTCAAACGGCATGGGCCACCCCAAGCTAACTTCTTGGCTGACCCTCGGGTCTCCCGCTACCCCCCTATCCCAGTCCCTACCCGGCCCATGCCGTTCTTGGTACTTAAAGGGGCCGTCTTCGTTGGCGGGAATTTCGTGTAGAAACGAATGGGAATAAGTAACCAACTTCACGCGTAAATCCCATAGGGTATATCGGCTTAGAAAACTCAAAATTAAAAATACTCAAACGGCATGGGCCACCCCAAGCTAACTTGTTGGTTGACCCTGGGGTCTCCCGCTACCCCCCTATCCCAGTCCCTACCCGGCCCATGCCGTTCTTGGTACTTAAAGGGGCCGTCTTCGTTGGCGGGAATTTCGTGTAGAAACGAATGGGAATAAGTAACCAACTTCACGCGTAAATCCCATAGGGAATATCGGCTTAGAAAACTCAAAAATTAAAAATACTCAAACGGCATGGGCCACCCCAAGCTAACTTGTTGGCTGACCCTGGGGTCTCCCGCTACCCCCCTATCCCAGTCCCTACCCGGCCCATGCCGTCCTTGGTACTTAAAGGGGCCGTCTTCGTGAGTAGTGATTTTGTGTAGAAACGAATGGGATTCACGTGTAAAGTGTATAGGAAATATCGTCTTAGAAAACTCAAAATTAAAAATACTCAAACGGCATGGGCCACCCCAAGCTAACTTGTTGGTTGACCCTGGGGTCTCCCGCTACCCCCCTATCCCAGTCCCTACCCGGCCCATGCCGTTCTTGGTACTTAAAGGGGCCGTCTTTGTTGGCGGGAATTTCGTGTAGAAACGAATGGGAATAAGTAACCAACTTCACGCAAAAATCCCATAGGGAATATCGGCTTAGAAAACTCAAAATTAAAAATACTCAAACGGCATGGGCCACCCCAAGCTAACTTGTTCGTTGACCCTGGGGTCTCCCGCTTCCCCCCTATCCCAGTCCCTACCCGGCCCATGCCGTTCTTGGTACTTAAAGGGGCCGTCTTCGTTGGCGGGAATTTCGTGTAGAAACGAATGGGAATAAGTAACCAACTTCACGCGTAAATCCCATAGGGAATATCGGCTTAGAAAACTCAAAATTAAAAATACTCAAACGGCATGGGCCACCCCAAGCTAACTTGTTGGCTGACCCTGGGGTCTCCCGCTACCCCCCTATCACAGTCCCTACCCGGCCCATGCCGTTCTTGGTACTTAAAGGGGCCGTCTTCGTTGGCGGGAATTTCGTGTAGAAACGAATGGGAATAAGTAACCAACTTCACGCGTAAATCCCATAGGGAATATCGTCTTAGAAAACTCAAAATTAAAAATACTCAAACGGCATGGGCCACCCCAAGCTAACTTCTTGGCTGACCCTCGGGTCTCCCGCTACCCCCCTATCCCAGTCCCTACCCGGCCCATGCCGTTCTTGGTACTTAAAGGGGCCGTCTTCGTTGGCGGGAATTTCGTGTAGAAACGAATGGGAATAAGTAACCAACTTCACGCGTAAATCCCATAGGGTATATCGGCTTAGAAAACTCAAAATTAAAAATACTCAAACGGCATGGGCCACCCCAAGCTAACTTGTTGGTTGACCCTGGGGTCTCCCGCTACCCCCCTATCCCAGTCCCTACCCGGCCCATGCCGTTCTTGGTACTTAAAGGGGCCGTCTTCGTTGGCGGGAATTTCGTGTAGAAACGAATGGGAATAAGTAACCAACTTCACGCGTAAATCCCATAGGGAATATCGGCTTAGAAAACTCAAAAATTAAAAATACTCAAACGGCATGGGCCACCCCAAGCTAACTTGTTGGCTGACCCTGGGGTCTCCCGCTACCCCCCTATCCCAGTCCCTACCCGGCCCATGCCGTCCTTGGTACTTAAAGGGGCCGTCTTCGTGAGTAGTGATTTTGTGTAGAAACGAATGGGATTCACGTGTAAAGTGTATAGGAAATATCGTCTTAGAAAACTCAAAATTAAAAATACTCAAACGGCATGGGCCACCCCAAGCTAACTTGTTGGTTGACCCTGGGGTCTCCCGCTACCCCCCTATCCCAGTCCCTACCCGGCCCATGCCGTTCTTGGTACTTAAAGGTAGTATACACCATTGGTAATTGCTTGAATTACCGTAAATGGGTAGATTTGGGGGGTTGTATTTCATAGTAAATATCGTTTATCTGACTTTTCCGAAGTTTTACAATCATGGATGCCTAGAAAAGCACGAAAAACAGCGTTTGTTTTCAACCGGGGTCGAGCAGTTATTCTTATGTTATCTTTGTTATTTCGCTCTCGCCGTCCGGCGAGAGCGAATTTTTCTTTATAAAATTCATTTTTTTTGAATAATTACAGGATATCTAGCGCAATCTTTTTGCTGAATGCCTAGAATCATTATTTACTTTCAATTGAGTAAGGTATTTCTTAATAATTCGGTAGTAAATATTTTCGATATCTGCAAATGGTGTATACTACCTTTAAAGGGGCCGTCTTCGTTGGCGGGAATTTCGTGTAGAAACGAATGGGAATAAGTAACCAACTTCACGCGTAAATCCCATAGGGAATATCGGCTTAGAAAACTCAAAATTAAAAATACTCAAACGGCATGGGCCACCCCAAGCTAACTTCTTGGCTGACCCTCGGGTCTCCCGCTACCCCCCTATCCCAGTCCCTACCCGGCCTATGCCGTTCTTGGTACTTAAAGGGGCCGTCTTTGTTGGCGGGAATTTCGTGTAGAAACGAATGGGAATAAGTAACCAACTTCACGCGTAAATCCCATAGGGAATATCGGCTTAGAAAACTCAAAATTAAAAATACTCAAACGGCATGGGCCACCCCAAGCTAACTTCTTGGTTGACCCTGGGGTCTCCCGCTACCCCCCTATCCCAGTCCCTACCCGGCCCATGCCGTTCTTGGTACTTAAAGGGGCCGTCTTCGTTGGCGGGAATTTCGTGTAGAAACGAATGGGAATAAGTAACCAACTTCACGCGTAAATCCCATAGGGAATATCGGCTTAGAAAACTCAAAATTAAAAATACTCAAACGGCATGGGCCACCCCAAGCTAACTTGTTGGCTGACCCTGGGGTCTCCCGCTACCCCCCTACCCCAGTCCCTACCCGGCCCATGCTGCCCATCGGACTTTTATTGAGGGACCCGTTTTTTGGGGTGGGGATTTTTGCCAGTTATTAAGGTTGGTCTATTTACTGGCCTGCAACCGGGCAGGTAGTGTTATAAGCTCTTTGTATCTGGTTTCCAGACCAAATTATTCTGACTATTTTGTGTATGCGATAGTGAGTGAATGTCGAATAAGTAACTGGCTAGTGATGAGTGAATGTCGAATAAGTAACTGGCTACTTATTGAATATCGAATGTCGAACGAGGAATAAGTAACCAACTTCACACCGGTTAGGGTTGTGGCTTGAATATTCAATACGTGTGGTAGCTCTGAATGCAAGGCTGCATGGGTGTAAATGTAGATGTTTAATGTACTGGGCAAGAAGTGTTTTTTCCCACTCGTAAAGAAATTACTTGCGAGTAATCGAGTACTCGCGAGTTGTCACAATTTTGTAAAAAGTGTAAAATTACAATCACACGCGTGTTTATCACCATGTGTTTTCATTTAAAGCATATTAACAGTAATTTCAATACATTTAAACTATATTAACGTCCGAGGCCTCTGACAAACATGCATGATAAAAATCCCTTGTCTAATTACATTGTTTCTGCTGTAGCGCCTCAATAAAAAAAAAATCTATTTCACATGATTTAATTTATTGCTGAATTATTTTACGATCCTATCGACCCGAAACCCCGAACGTGGTTTGGAAAGAGAGAAGTAATAAGTATGGAGAAGATGCAGGAGAAGTACATGTATGGCTTCCATTGTATAAACTCTACTGGCTGGGGACATCTGCAAACTGCAGTCGGCGATTTTTGCTACATTTCGTATCAGCTCACTCAAAGTAAAAAGGGCAATAATAATCGATAAATTGTGAAAAATCCTGCTTCGAACCCACTAATTTTTTCCCATGGATACGTTAAAAAAGGATGTAGCAGTGATATACTGAATTTGTAAACAAATCTGTCTGTGAACCCCATGCGTTTTATTGTGTTGTTTTCAAACGAAAATGGCAGAAAATGACATCTCCCCAAACAAATTCCGTGTAGATCGTGCCTTTGTACCTGGCTTTGCGGACGTTGTATATAGCGCGTTGGAAATAGTGTGATGTCATCAGCCGCAAACGTTTTTAAAAAAGTGGTGTCAGATTTCACGCGTTAACCCTAACTCCCTCACCATTGTTATTGAACAATACAATTCCTTCAAAATCCTCCAACTTCCTTTGTTGTGTAAGGAGTTAGGGTTAATTATGTTCACGCGCTGTCGGCGCTAATAAGAAAATGCCCTCTTTTATTTATATTCTTGATGAATTAGAGTATAATTTGTTTTAGCCAGGAGCTTGTGTGATTTCTTACATTTTTTTTTTTTTGCGGGTGGGTGATTGTATTATAACGGGAAAGCATAGATAATTTTTAAATTAGTGCAAATATTAAACAGTGAAAATGAAACCTTTTGCGTTACCGGGCGCGATTTTTTTTAATGTAGGCGGCAAAAGGGAAGTTTGTTTAACATATTGGCCGAATTTCATGTCAATCCGGATGTGCCCTTAGTTTTTATGGCGCCCATAAAATTAATAAAGTCGGCAGTATCCGACGCCTGTCAACTGTTTAGTCTTGATTCCAAACGCTCTAATTTAATCGACGATAGACTCGCATTAATGCGCCCTCATGCGTCCTCCGCTTTCAACTATCTAGCGCGGCAATTTACTTTGTCAGCTCCGCCGCGTCCAACCTGGACGACGGGGTTTTTGTGGTTTGGTTTTTCCTTAAGATTTTGTTTTGGTAACTCAAACATCGGACACTCAAATAATGTGACGTTGAAGAAACGTTTTGTTGGACAATGGCTTCGATTGTTCTCTGTTCTTTTATTTAGTTTTAATTAATTCAACTCTGACTAAGTGGGTTTCTGTATACATGTAGTACGACTAAATTACATATACTGATGGCAAGCCTAATATACAAATTAAGAAATACATAAATATAAAATAGCCACCAATGACTTTGACAATCTTCTAAAATTATGATGTACAAAGAAAATGTCTTCACAAGGCTTTGTCAATTACCCAGGCCAATAATAATATGCAGTCAAAAAGTACGTAAATAACACACGCTTATTTAGGTAGCAGGCAATAAATATCATGCCAATATATTGGAACAGCACGAAAATTAAGTGCGTCTTAAACCATATATATGTCATGTTATTTACCCAATAATAGGTAAGGTTTTTTTACCTTAAAATACATTGCTTCTAACAGCATTCCAATTTGTATTCATTATCCATACCAGATTTAATAGTGTCGGACTTGTTGTGTAATACACTCACAATGTTACCATTTTAAATATATTACCTGCACGTTTGTAACTTGTCGTTTGGACATGTGTTAAATTCGAAGGTGCTTTGAATATTTCTTGTTGCGAAAGACCTCCGACTTCGCTTCCTAAAAATAAGGTTGGGAGCTACACTACTGCCCCAAATCGTAATAATTATATTAGTAATATTAATTTTATAGAAAGATTATTCATTCATTAGTATACATGTAGGCCTAGGTTGGCCTCAGGCTGGTCCGTATTTTTGTGGGTCACACTGTATACAATATTTTTTTCTTCAAGAGAGCAAGCCACATAGGCCTATTGATAAAGTACTTTTTATAATTTGATCCATTTCCGTTTACTCTCCCTGTAGAGACTGAATTTAACCACATCACGCTCCGTCAAGAGGCTTGTGGTGTGGAGCACTTCTAAGAAAGAAAATAATTGACCAAAATGTTTGCTCATGTTGTTGCTGGTCTTCACGATCATTCTACCATTTCCACATGACATCGTCGGAAACAGCTACAAGTGGTGAGCCGTGAGCCGGTCATATATACATGTAGGCCTAAAAGTGAAAATCCTTCTGTCTCAGTCGACTCGTTCTTAACCGGCATTAGACGGAACGGTGCCCGACTGGTGGTGATAACAACCTTCGTCCATCAAACTGACTGTTGCGAACAGACTGTGATGACAAGTGTGCTCAATAACGTGCTTCTGTTGCAAAGTTAATCACAACGGTTAAAGCGCTGAAAGAACTAACAAGTGAAAAAAAATAAACTCAAAACAGCGTTAAACTTGTAGACTCTCTTCGTCAGTTTCACACCGAGTTCGTATGAGTGCGTGCAATCCCGTGCATCGCACGCGCGCCTTCCGCCCTTCGCGAATCCGCGATATATATGCATGCTGCATGCTGCGCGCATTGATATTATTATTAAGCCTGCACGCAGCATACAACGCACGTCGTTATACGAACTCGAGTCGGTATGAAACTGATGAAGAGAGCGCAACGTTACTAAAACAAATTGTACATGTGTATAAATGAGCCTTGCTCTATATACCTTCACATAATTGTCTACGTACTATCACAGACATAAATAAAAACAAGGAATAAGCAATGTCCCTTCAAGATTGCTGCTATTCATAATCATCAAAGAAATACCCATAGGACTATTTTAACCGTAAACTGGCTCAAGACACGTTGCGGCGGATTAGATAAGCCTAAACTGGTTAGTACTGTCTCGAACTCACAGTATTTGTTGGCAACGATTGGTGTGTACGTAATAATAACTTGAAACTACTAAAAGTAATGTATTAATATATTTTTGTTAATTATATCTTCATGTAAATTTCGTTTAAAAAAACTGTCTTTAACGACGCGATATTCGTTAAATCACCATGTGATGGGCAAGTACATAAAATTGACATGGCGTGCATTAGTTTTGCTTACATACAAACACTATTTAAGCTATGTTGTGACATGGTACAAACTAATATTTTGTTAATGGAGACATATAAGGGTCTTTCCATAAATAAGGGAGCCAAAGCAGGACATGTCATGGTGTTATTTCTCAAAATGTAATTTACTTTCTATATTCTTTGCATGTTCGTATGGTGGGGATAGCTCATACGTTTAATGTATAACTTCAATTTCTTGAATCAGATGTTTTGTTTTCATATACGATCCAAAACTATCCATCACACTGTAACGGAGACACCGGTGTCTCAGTTACAGTGTGAAGTGTGTGACTTGTTTTGCCATAAATTAGTAGGTTTTCATTGAAAATTAAAATTTCAAAGGGTAATATGTAAACATCATTGGTATACTGTAATTCAGCTATTTTCAATGAAAACCTTCAAACGTTGGCCAAGCAGTAAAGGCCGACAGTTTTACACGTAACCGTGACACCATGGTGTCTTTGTTACACTGTGACTCAAAAAGTCCTGTCTCTCTTATTATGCATCATAAATGTCTGAATCTAGCAAAGTGCATAGTAATACCTGCTACATGTACATGTATGTAGCAGGTATTACTATGCACTTTGCTAGATTCAGACATTTATGATGCATAATAAGAGAGACAGGACTTTTTGAGTCACGGTGTAACAAAGACACCAGTGTCACGGTTACGCGTAAAACTGTCGGCCTTTACTGCTTGGCCAACGTTTGAAGGTTTTCATTGAAAATAGCTGAATTACAGTATACCAATGATGTTTACATATTACCCTTTGAAATTTAAATTTTCAATGAAAACCTACTAATTTATGGCAAAACAAGTCACAAGTTTCACACTTCACACTGTAACTGAGACACCGGTGTCTCCGTTACAGTGTGATGGATAGTTTTGGATCGTATATGAAAACAAAACATCTGATTCAAGAAATTGAAGTTATACATTAAACGTATGAGCTATCCCCACCATACGAACATGCAAAGAATATAGAAAGTAAATTACATTTTGAGAAATAACACAATGTCCCTCTTTGGCCCCCTTATTTATGGAAAGACCCATAACTTCATCGCGGATGAAATGCAAGGATGAAAATATCTAAATTCTGAGCTGTAAATGAGAACGGAAAAAAGAACAAACTCCAAGAATAAATACTAAAATTATAACAAAGAAGTATGAATAAAATAATGAAGTGATTAACGATTATACGTGAATAAAAACAGTTTACAAAAAAAAATGAAAAGAAAATACTAGGTCTGTGATTAACAACATAAAACACATTGACCTACGTAAAGAAGAGATTTAACCAATTACACGGGGAAATGTCATTAACAATTGATGTTAAAACGGAAAGTGCAACAATAACATTTAAAAAGCAATAAACCGTACACAGAATAAAAACTACAGGGGATCATAATAATAAGTTGCGAGTCAAGCGCCAATGCGAACGTATGCTTTCTGGAGTTTGCTTTGTCACACGAGGGCGTTCTTCTGCCAAGGGCAGAGCTAGCTATCTGTACGTTCGATCATGGTTCGATCATGGTTTTCAAACGTTTGAATTCTAGACTAAACAACACAAAAGATTTATCTTGACAATAGGAAAGAGGATTTGTGCGGCAAAACCCGCACTGCTCGTAATATCACATTATTGTGTTCTTCTCTTATATTCAATTACACTATCGGCGCGGTTAGAAAACGGCCGCGTTTCCATGGTTTAAACAAGCGTATCTCCCCAACCGCTTGTTAATTTTGGGAAATCGAAGTAGTTTTGGAATATGTGATTTAAAATCGATACGCTCTACTTATTTTTTTACCAGTAATACTATTCTGATTACTTTTTAAAAGTCCCTATAATAATAAATCACTGAATTCGGGGAGCGATGCACGGAGCAAATCTGTACGTGTTTCAATGGTGCGCTTCGAGATAGCGATCTATACGTATTTACTGTGTGAGATGTGCGGCTCGTGAGCGTGGAAGAATGAATGAGATACATTTCAACGTTGGTGGCGCATTTTGTTGGGCCCCCCTCCGCCCCCCCCTGCTGCAGGTCTAATATCACATTTCTAGATAGGTTATTTACATAATCTATTGTTTAGGCCAGAAGCCCCACTCACAAGGTCATATCTTTGCTCCCCCCCCCCCCCAGCACATAAAGCATGACAGACTTGTTTTATAGCATGGTCACAAGCACTGTTTACTAGACATAATACATTGTGTTGAGGCCTAATAAGCTACAGTCACAAGGCAATGTTATGCTCCCATCCCCCTAGCACCTACATGTACAGCATGTGAAAGACCAGGTAGGGCCACATGCAGTGCGGTAGCCAAGGGGTTAAAACTGTTAAGATCCTGAATCCATCAAAGTCCCCAAACACCGCAATACAGAGGTATCCTGAATCCATCAAACTCCTGCAGTAACGCTAGGCTTAAAATCCTCAATCCATCACACTCCTCCAGTTTGTTTAATATGGAGGTATCCTGGGTGAATCCGCTAAAATCTTCCAAAACAGGAAATGGATTTTGATGGACTCGGGGTGGTTAGGGTTAAAACATTTGAGTAGGCCTATTAAATAAAATACGTTCGACGACCAACTGCGGTTGTGAAGTTGTTCTTTGTGTTTCACCCGCGGCCCGTCGATATAGTTCCTGACAGCTTGCACAGTAAAATCTCAAAAGAAACCGGCCATGCCGCCCCAGCCTATCGGTTGTTTGGGACGTAACCCTCCATTGATCTGATGTCATTTTGGGGTGGCCAATCACGTGTCGGGAATTGCGGGAAGCGTTCTCTGCACCCTGCTATTCGCCTAGCAAGCGGAAGCTATGCAATGGCGGCTGAGTAACAACGATATCTGGGGCTCTGCAACTTAACAGCCAAAATTTTCATATTTGCCGATTTCCACCTGCCAAAGTTACCGTATATCCTGGGATAAACATCTACTTCACTACTACACCTGCGTTTCATACCGCTTGGAAAACATTATGCCGAAAAAAACAGCAAAACCAGTAAGTGATCTAGAATCACCACCGACGCTTTCACCACAAGCTACAAGACCAAGCGAAGCAAGGTCTGTTTCCGACACTGGCATGGAACAATTCGAGCACTTTGTTCGACAGACGCTCACGGAGCTTCGTTCCGGGCAGGTGGAATTACGTAACCGTATTGACAGGCTGGAAGTGAACATCAACCAATCGATTGAGTTTCAATGCAAACGCATTGATGCGCTTGAATGCAAGTCGAAAAGCATTGACGTGTTTGCTACAAAGATGGCTACGGTGGAAAAACTGATGACCGACCACGCTGAGCAAATCAACAAACTTGAACGATTTTCCCGGAGGAATAACATCCGAGTCATCGGTCTTCACCAGCAAAAGAACGAGGACTGTCTGGCCCTTGCAAGCAACCTGCTCAAGGATAAATTCTCCATGGAGAATGTCAAGTTGGAACGCGCACATCGCGATGGGCCTAAACTTGACGGCAAGCCTCAGCATTTGCTGATTAAGCTGAACTGCTACCAAGACAAGATTAAGGTCCTTCAGCAACAACGCAATGTCCTATCTAACGACCCCTACTTCTGTGTTGAGGATCTTACCAAGATTGATCTCCAAGAAAAAAGGAAATGGTCCTCCCAACTCCCAAGTGTCTACCGCCTACAAGGAGGGTAAGAAATACCGCTTCGTGGCTGGTAAGTGGAGGGGCATCGGTGGAACGCTGGCTCCTTTCTACCACTAAATCTGCATGGTCGCTGACATCCACCCATTGCTTTGCTATATAACCTACTTACAAGTTGATTGCTGCTCTTCTTCCGTTGAAAAACGCTTTTGGTTTGTTTTGTTTTGCTTTTTGTCTTTAACTTAATTCCGACTTTACAAAAGCTTCCATTTTGCTAACACTTTTTGCTTTTAAGTTTTATCTTACGTTTGTTATCGTTTTTTTGTTTTTTTTGGCTTTCTATATATTTGTTCTGTTTTGCTTTATTTGCTAATTAGTCCCATTTGAAATTCATTCTTTCTCAGTCACATTGTTATTACTTTTACATTATTTTTTATTTGTTTCATTACATTTGTTGTCCTTGTCCTTTGTACTAGTTAAGTTAATGGGATGTTTCGTCATCTAACACATGATGATGATGATGATGATTATGATGATGATGGCACTTTCCAATGTGCATGTTTAGATTTGGATAGTGATCGCTTTAATGACTTAGATATATTTGCAGATAATGATTGCTTTTCTGTGTTTTATATGAATTCCAGGAGTCTCTGTAGACATTTCTATGATATTCAAGATTACCTATCTACTCTCACTCATTCCTTCTCTGTTTATGGATTTACAGAGACATGGTTTAAAGAAACTCCTCCTCCCTACATTACAATGCCTGGTTATAAACTTGTGCACTCATCTCGTTCAAATAAAATTGGGGGCGGAGTGGCCATGTTCATCAAGTGTTCTCTGGGGTTCCGTAACCGAGATGATCTTATGCCATCTTCTGATGACTATGAGTGCATGTTCATTGAAATTGAACGTAAGTGGTCTCGTAATCTGATTGTTGGAAATGTCTACAGAGCTCCTGGAACCAATCTTGATAATTTCCAACGATCTTTTGATTCTTGTCTTAATTCCATATCTTCAGAGAAGAAGCTGTGTTACGTAATGGGAGATTTCAATTTGGATCTCCTAAAGTGTTCAGAACATTTGCCCACAGACGAATTTGTTAATACATTCTGTTCCTATGGCTTTCGTTCCTTGATTGATCGACCTACTCGTATTACCCCTCATAGCTCTACACTAATCGATACGATACTAACAAACAACGATCAAGATGATATTCTCACAGGTATACTCAATACAGACATTTCGGATCACTTACCACTCTTTCAACTCACTCCTCGTTTTTCTTTTGATTCCAATTCCGCACCCAGGACGTACACCACCAGAGATATCAACACTAATACCCTTCGCTCCTTCATTGCAGACATCGAATTAATGGACTGGACAGAGGTTTTTCAATGCCACCAAGCTGATTTGGCTTATGATGTTTTTATGTCAAATTTTGTTAGTATTTACAATCATAATTTTCCAATTGTTACTAAGAGAACGGCTTACAAAAAGACCAGACAGCCTTGGCTCACCAGCGCCATCATCAATTCCTGCAACCACAAAAATAAGCTCTACAAGCGCTTCTTACGGAATTCATCAGTGGCCAACGAGCGTCTTTACAAGACTTACCGGAATCGCCTTACAGCCATTATTCGTCTCGCCAAATCAAGGTTTTATGCCAACAAGTTTGATCAATGCAAATCAAACAGCCGAAAAACCTGGCGAGAAATAAATACAATTCTTGGCAAAGGCAAAAATGCAGATATCCCGGAGAAATGCTCGGATGGACAACACAGCTACTCCAATCCTGCTGATGTATCCAACTCCTTTAATTCTTATTTTACTAATATCGGTACCACACTTGCTAATAAAATTCCACCCACTAATTCACACTTTAGTCATTACCTTAACAAACCTAATCCTTCCTCAATTTTTTTCATTCCGACCACTTCCGACCACTTCCAGTGAAATCATCGACATCTGCAAATCACTAAGGAGTGACAGCAGCTGCGGTTTTGATGACATTCTTTCTTCTTTAGTTAAATCGGTCATTACTTTTATTGCTGGACCTCTCGCTCATATATTTAATCTGTCTCTTTCCTCTAGCTCTGTCCCTTTAAACTTGAAGGTTGCTAAAGTTACACCCGTCTACAAAACTGGCAAAACGGAGGACATTCATAACTACCGTCCTATTTCTGTTCTACCAACTTTTTCCAAAATTCTTGAGCGAATTGTGTATAATCGTCTGTCCAAATTTCTGTCCTCTTCCAACATTCTTTTTGACCAGCAGTTCGGCTTCCGTCCACAACATTCTACTGATATGGCTCTCATTCATCTTACTGATCTCATTTCTACTTCTTTATCCAACCATAGAGAAAGGAACAGAAGGAGTTCCAACTCTGGAACATCAAGGGGCAATACGTACATCGCCGCGGTCGTAAAACAGCGGGTTTACGAGCGCTCGCTGTGGCTAGCAAACGCCATTCCAATCAATCAACGCGCACAGCTTGCGGGCCAAGGTTTGCCAAATATGGTCATTGCATTGCATTGTGGGCAATTTCTACAGGTACACGCACGCGCAGAACTATTTTACAGTCAAGATGGCGACGTTCATAAGCGGCTTTGACGACGTGGATTTGGACAATTTGAGTGATTTTTCAGACTTCGAACAGAATGATTTGGCCCACGATATGGTTTTGTCAATTGAAGAAGATATCGAAGAACACGATAGTTCCACCTTTTGCATCTGTAGGGGAATTTTAACCGAGGAAATGATAGCGTGTTGTAACGATGAATGCCCAATTCAGTGGTGGCACATCGGGTGCGTGAGCGAAACGGTTGCTTCCGCTTTGGACATGTCAGACGAATGGTATTGTTCAAGGTGCAGGACAGCAAATGAAGGTACGTTTTTACAATTATTTGCTTTGAAAATAAAATGATTTTAGTCATTGAATTATAGTTACAGTAAAACAAAGTATCAATTGTTTAGGTCCTAATTTAATTGTTGTAATGAGTATTAATTTGTTAAGTAGGCCAGGCGGTACTTTTTAGTGAACAACAAAAATGTGTAGGTTTGTTATTGTGACGTGCAAGCCCAGTAGTTTTAAATCAGTGAATAAAGTGTTTTTTTGTTTTGTTTTTAACAGAACCGTCTACATTGATTGCGACATCAACATCCACTAAAGTTCCGAAGAGCAAAAGCCAAGGAATGCAGAAAGGTAAATTCTGTCTAAAATATTAACTTGTACAGGTATAGCCTAGGTAGCAGCTTTGAAGTCATGGGGAATTTTAACAATAAAAAAATCTTAATGTTTATTTGTAAAATGTAATTGAAAATTTAAAACCCATTATTAACTACATAATAACATAATTTTATTTTTTGTCTTGTATAATAATGGAATACTGTAAATTGTTCCACTCATTTTTGCTTAACCGATTATTTGATTCTATGCCATTTGGATTTTTCTCCCAACAAATAATTTGAAAATAATTTAGCTCAAATGTATTTGAATTACAGGGCCATCTACATCTTCTAAGGAGCCAGTGTCCAGTGAAGCAAACAAAGCAAAACAGGCGAATGTTAAAGGCAAAAGAAAGAAGAAAGGTATTTTCAAAGTTTAAAAATAATCGAACATAATCTGAATTCACTTTAAATTCTAGAGAAGACTGAATAACACCTGGTGAAACTATAACACCATATGAATAAAACTATACCCAAAGTCGACTCTCGTTAATACAAACTAAACCCGGACCTAGCAAAAGTAGTTGTTATTATCAGAAATTTGTATTAGTCAAAGTGGTTAAGAAGCAGTTAGTTAATTTGAATGCTCTGATTTTAAAGTGTTTAGCTGTAGGGAAACTGTGAAATAGATTTAATGAGAAAATACCATTTCATACCATTGGAATTCTTACAGCTACTGAAGGAACAGATGATCATGTTGACAAAGCCAAGCCGAAGGAGAGAAAAAAAGGTAAAACCGTAAGACAATGCTTTGTTCTGGGAAAAAAAGAATGTTTCAGTCTTGTTTCAGAATGTTTCAAATATTTGTTGTAACCATAGAGAAAGGAACTGTTCCCTTCTGTATGTTGTAACATACAGTAGATGCATGTTTATTCATGTACATGTAATGTTTTTGTTTTACCAATAGCTATCAAAAGACCTGCTTCATCATATACCGAGACGGATGCAGTGAACAGCGCAACAACCTATTTTCGGGAAGCTCTTGAAAGAATAAAAGACCACCCAGTTTTTAATTTCAACACTGCAAATTCCATCCAAGTTATTGCTCTTGTTACACAATTGCTGTTGTGTATTGAAGCACCCGCATTTCAAGAGTTCTCTGAAACGTCTATCGCTGCACTCTGGATAGTGTTCAGCTGTGAGGATGGCGCCCAGCTCAAGCCACAACTCTACGAGTCTCTGTGGATTGGATTTCACCACGCTAAAGAGAAGCTGATTTCTAAATGGGAAGCTTTGCTTGGATGTCTTACTCTTCAGATAGGCACGGGTAGTAACATTTTATTTCAGCACATGTTTCAGTTGGTGTTTTTAGACCTAATTAAGGCAAGAAACAAACCAACCAGTGAGAACGAGAATATCGAAGAGCAACAGCAAATGACAAAAGATGAAGAGGCAGTCCTTCGGTATGTTGCAGGTTACATCCCCTTTGCTTTATTGAAGAAGTACAGCAAACACAAAAATGCAACTGCAAACCTATTTTGTAAATTTCTTCAAACATGGCAAGCCTCGACTGCAAAGAATTCTGCAGAAACTTTCCTTCAGTACACAAGACAGTGGGTTGATGTACAAAGTAGAGGAGGACTGTTTAAAGTGTCGGACAAAGTATACCTTTTTTTCCGAGCCATCGAGACCATCAGCAGAAAGTTTTTTAAAACAAACAATTTGGACAAACTTCAAGGAGTTGACATTAAAGCCCAGCTAGGAAATCAGATTTTGTCAAATTTTAGAGTTCAAGAATACTGGACTCATTTAATTAAGGACAAAATAAGTGGAGATGTATCCAAGAACTTACTGCAAATTGTAATAGACTTTTACATTAAGTCTAGGTGCAAAAACTTTGTGAAAGTCTACTTGGACATTAAAAAAGCAACTAGTAAAGTAGTTTCAAAGAAAGCTGAAAAAGGTCTGCGCACTGAATTACAGTAAAAACAGTACAAGTATCCATCTTGTAAAGGAATCCGAAATGATGCATTTTTACTAAAAACAAGCATCTACATTGTGCATAACAACAAAAACCATCAGTAAACGGTTGAAACATCTTTTGACAATGCATATTTTTGTGCAGACATGAAACTTCCAACAAGCTTTGAAACTGCATACTTAATGTAGAAGTCTAAATGTATTACAAAACCAGTATTTTTGGTTTTATGCACAAATATGTCTGTGAATTTCTCAAGTAAACATGAAGATTACTATGAAATGAAACCAAGTAAACTTGTACGGACAAAATATATTTTCAGATGCATGTTTAAATTATTGACCATAAGTTAAATTCACACTATACATGTCCTATGCAATGAGAAATAAAAACCCTAAAAGTAACGTCTGCACTGCAGCCTTAAATTTAAGGATCAGGTATTTCATGTTCATCTCATTTGTCTTATTTTAATTTAACTCTTTTGGGAAGAGGAGTACTGTCCAAATCTGCAGACTTCGTCACACCTGTCTTGGTGTTTCCTCTCTTCGATGCCTTCAGAGAAGAGGACGCAACATGCAGTGAAAACATGTGTCCGAATTGTTCTGCCGTAGGGTTATCGCTGCTTCCCCCAGTACCATGCTGTTTTGAGAAATCGGAAAAATAAAGAAACAAATAATTATCATCATATGACACAACCCGAATATAATAGCGCCAAAGGAAAAAACAATTTTTTTTTTTTTTTAAATGACGAAAAACTCATATATTTTATCTTGCCTAAACTTATAGTTATAACTCCAACGCTAACCTTATTTTTATACTCCTATATTCCTCAATCCTCCAATCGGGATTATGTTACTTAAAAACATTTTGGGAAGGATCCTGCTGAGTGCTGGACGACATCTGAACATTTCCAATTGTATTAATGTGCAATTCAAGAAACCCCCCCCCCCCCCCCCCCCCCCACCATCCATGACCATTTCATGTCATGGAGGAATAAACTAGTTTATTCCTCCATGGTCATGTGTATAGTATTACAGAATAAAAAGACTTCATGAAAATGCACTCAATTATCTGCTACTACTGCTATTACTTTGTACACACCTAAAAGGAGGCGAAAAGATTCTATTCCATATTGTGTTCTATGCCAAGCAGCTTTGGAAAACGTTTGAAGAAAAAAAAATCAGATTTTTGGTTTTTTTCGAAAGCATGGTTTGCGGTTGGCTAGCACTGGCGAACACGTTGACAACCATCGCCAGAATGCCCAAGTCATGACGAACAAAATGCACTATTTCTTGAACCAGCAAGATCGAGCAGTCCATTAAAATATCATATTTTGTGAACAACATATTAATAATAACGATTTTCATAATAAGGTTAACAACTCACCGAGTATTAGGCCGATTTTTTCACGAAAAACATCAATGAAAAACACGTCGAAAACCCAACAACTGCACATCCACATCGGAAAAACATGGCTGAACGTAAGCAACTGCGCATGCGAAATGTTTTGCTTGACTGTGAAATTTTAACTCCAGTAATGAACTGAACTAGCAGCGACTATGACGTCAGTATAGGCGCTATAACACAGGTCGCTCAAGGAGGATGTTGGTTACCAGTGAAATTCGGCGACGAACGTGCAGTTACAAAGGAGAGCCTTTTGGACCGAAGGTCGTAACATTTTACGACCGCTCTGCGGGCGGTCAGTGCAGTGTGGCTATGGGGCAGCTTGACCCTGCCGATAACAGCTAATTGGCCAGTTTTTATTGTGCGGGTAGTTCAATCTCCTTCTGTTCCTTTCTCTATGATCCAACAAACTTGCAACTGCAGGTATCTTTATCGACCTTTCCAAGGCATTTGATACAATAGATCACACCATACTTCTTTCCAAACTTAACTACTATGGAATTAGAGGACATGCCCTTGAGTGGTTTAGGAGCTATTTGACAGACAGGCAACAGTTTACAGTTGTCCATAAAACGCCTTCCAGGAGAAGTGACATTACACATGGAGTTCCCCAAGGATCTATACTCGGTCCCCTCCTCTTTTTGCTTTACATCAATGATCTCAACAATTCTTCTTCTTTGCTTTCTTTTCTTCTATTTGCAGACGACACTACCATCGTCTATTCTAATCCTAACTCACAATCCTTGATTCGCATTCTCAATGCAGAACTTATAAAAGTTTCTTCATGGTTTAAAGCCAACAAAGTCTCCCTTAATGCCAGCAAGACCAAATGTTTATTCTTTTCCAAAGCCAACAATTCTTCTGCAGACATCTTGCCAACCATCTATATTGACGGCACTCCAGTATCTAACAGCCGCTGTACCAAATTCTTAGGTGTCATGCTTAACGACCGCCTCACCTGGAGTGATCACATCTCCTCCATTACCAAAACCGTAGCCCGGAACACAGGTGTCCTATCCAAGCTTCGTACCTTTCTTCCATCAACCACCCTTTTCACCCTTTACAATACACTAATTCTTCCCTACCTAAATTACTGCAATATTGTGTGGGCACGATCTACTACTAATCAACTACATTCTCTCATTGTGATACAGAAGAGGGCCATTAGACTCTGCACCCGTTCACAACCACGGGACCATACTCCCCCTTTGTTTGCTAAACTTCACACATTAAAGGTAGTATACACCATTTGCAGATATCGAAAAAATTTACTACCGAATTATTAAGAAATATCTTACTTATTTAAAAGTAAATAATGATTGTAGGCATCCAGCAAAATAAGGGCCCTAGATATCCTGTAATTGTTCCAAAAAATTGAATTGTATAAACCAAAATTCATTCTCGCCGTCCGGCGAGCGCGAAAAAACAAAGGTAACATAAGAATAACTGCTCGACGCCGGTGGAAAACAAACGCTGTTTTTCATGCTTTTCTCGGCATCCATAAATGTAAAAATTCGGACAGGTCAGTTAAACGATATTTACTATAAAATACAACCCCCCAAATCCACCCATTCCTGATAATTCAACAAATTACCAATGGTGTATACTACCTTTAACACTCACTAATATTAATAAACTCCAAATAGGGATTTTTATGTACAAGTATACTAACAAACTGCTTCCTCAAGTTTTTTCTAACTATTTCACCTCAGTACATGACATCCACGACTATAATACACGTTCTAAAAATAATCTGTATGTCTCTTACACTCGCACAACGTTTTCCATGAACACTCTTCGTTTTCATGGTCCTCGTCTTTGGAACAGCCTAGACACAGCCTTGAGAACAAAGACGTCTGTCGGCTGCTTTAAATCTGCTTACAAAAAATATCTCATCTCCTATTGCGTACCGTAGATTATTCACCATAGTCTTAATTTTGTTGTTTTGCCTCTTCCACAATTATTGTTTCCTTATAATTCAATATTTTTCTATTTGCTTATTTCCTTATACCGTTGTTTCGAATATGGTTATTGTCTTTGTTTATTTGTTTATACCCTTAAAGATGGTTTTATTTAATCATATTTGTCTTCTCCCTGCATGTTGCTTGTGATGATTTATTTTATTTTTGTTGCCAATCATCTAGTTTGTTAAAAAATGTTTGTTAAATATATATTTGTTATAGTTCTTCTTAATATTCATATTCATCCTATGTTATTTTTCATCCCTGTTTATTGTTTTTCTTATTAGTTTGTTAGTCTAGGCATCTCCATAAAAGCCATATGGCTTCGGAAGATGCCTCCATAGTTGCCATGTCACTCATTGTTTTTTTTTTACTTTAATTTGTGAACTTCATTTTTTCCTTTTAACATTAATGGTATTATTTAATCTTTCTCAGTAATATTAATTGTATTGTTTATTTATTTTTCTCATTTTACATATAATTGTGTTTTTCACATTATTTTGGCACTATGGGAATAAATGTTAATTGAATGAACCGTAATCATTTCTTATCTTCGTTGTAAAACCATGAACACGCGGGCTGGCACAATTTGATATTGTTTGGACCGACAACATGCGCGGAGGATCAAGCCGAAAACTGGTATATATGCAACCCTATTAAACTGTCGGTCTTCAGGATATTGAGCGCTGTTTTTAGGCATCATCTTGCACACAGGAAATAATCAACGATATATCGAGTATACTCGATTATTAAAAAAAAAACTGACATCGACGAACGACGTTACCCTGGCAATACAAAGGACACAATGGAATTGTGATTTATTTTGTACTTTCCCAACACATGTCTGCCTTTAAAGGTAGTATACACCATTTGCAGATATCGAAAAATTTTACTACCGAATTATTAAAAAATATCTTACTCATATGAAAGTAAATACTGATTCTAGGCATCCAGCAAAATGATTGCGCTAGCTATCGTGTAATTATTCTGAAAAAACACAAAAAACATAAGAATAACTGCTCGACGACGGTTGAAAACAAACGCTGTTTTTCGTGCTTTTCTTGACATCCATGATTATAAAACTTCGGACAGCTCAGTTAAACGATATTTACTATAAAATACAACCCCCCAAATCTACTCATTCATGATAATTCAAGCAATTACCAATGGTGTATACTACCTTTAACAGTCATGGTCGGTTTCATACTGGACTTTTGTTATCAGAAATCTTTTGTTAATAGAAATTCAAGTAACTTGTTTGCTTTGTACTATACTGCCAGCAAAAGTTCATTCGCCATACAGTATACTATCTCTGAAAAGGCAAAAAAACATATTCTGATCCCTAAAACTCCAGGATTAACTTCGCTAGACTACTTTGTAATAGGCTACTACTATAGTTAGTTGGTGAACCATTCAAAATTGATCAATGGAATTTGTACATGAAACCCAGGCTTGTAGCTAGAACATTTTGAGTGCCGGCTAATTTACCACACAAAAAAAGCGTGGCGAGCGAAGCACGGCATTCTCACGGCGTCTATGCAGTTCATCAATCATCATTACTCTGAAAACGGGCCTATTGAGGGCGCTCTTGATTATCACGAGATTTGTTTCTGTGAAGCAAATCTCGTGATAATCAAGGACGCCCTCAATAAGCCAAATGTCAAAACACGAATAACTATTTAAAGGAAACATGTAGTCTAACATCTTCATTACGCATTTTTTGTTTTAAATCAATAGATTTATGTGTATAAAATGTGAATAAAAAGCAAAATTGGTTCTAGTGTACGTTTAGTGTGGTAATTTGCCGTCCAGAAATTGACCCCCCCTTTTTAAATTTCGCAGCCACTCAAAATGAGTGACGTAAATCGAGTCAGAACCCGGACAAATTATCGATAGTCGGTACGCGACGTCTAGGTACGAGACGGGTTCGCGTGGCCACGTACGCACACATTGTTGTGAGTACAAGAGTGTACGAATCCCGTACGCCTTGTGCACACGTACGTATACATGTACATGTAAACGCGATCACCCACACGCACGCTGTCCAAAGCAAAGGATACCGTACAAAGTACATGTACATGTACAGTAATCGGCGCGGACTAAACATGGACGATCGTGAAAGTTCTTCGTCGGTTTTTAGTGAATCTGACGAAAACAGTACAGATTCGTCTGATTGTAATATCATTGGGACAGCATCTGACTTCAGCATGTTTTTTAAGGGCATGCCAAAGTTGCTGTACAGACCAGTGTCGAAGCACGACCGCTCAAAATGGTCGCTGCAGATCGGGCCGAAAAATCACTAGGCCCGGCGGGACCACTTCGCTCTGGTAAGCTTTACTTTGGCTGTCCAAATCCTCCGATATTTAGGATCAGCCGGAAACAAATGAAGGCTTACTCTATCCTTGGTAGTTTTGCTACACCCAGCAGCTACACATCTAGTCGGCATGACTGAAAACAGTTGTATTTTTACCCTGATTTAGAATAAAAAACCGGCATGGTAAACTCGTAGACAAAGACTTGTTGCATGCAATGCGCGCATAATGCAAGCCAGGCCCGGGTAGCGCACCCCCGCAGCGAGGCAATTCTCTGCCTCGATTTTTGTCATACCCCACGCGAAGTGTTATGTTAATGAGGCTTCCCTTTGAGGGGCGGAGTGGTATGACTAAACATTTTCAAAAATTATTTTCTCCCATTTATCACAGAAAATAAACACAACCTCGCACATAATGTTGTTGCCAATATGATACTTTATTGATTTAAGCAAAAAAAAACCTTATTACATGTTTCCTTTAAAGGTAGTATACACCATTTGCAGATATCGAAAATATTTACTACTGAATTATTAATAAATACCTTACTCAATTGAAAGTAAATAATGATTCTAGGCATTCAGCAAAAGGATTGCGCTAGATATCCTGTAATTATTCAAAAAAATTGAATTTTATAAAGAAAAATTCGCTCTCGCCGGACGGCGAGAGCGAAAAAACAAAGATAACATAAGAATAACTGCTCGACCCCGGTTGAAAACAAACGCTGTTTTTCGTGCTTTTCTCGGCATCCATGATTGTAAAACTTTGGAAAAGTCAGTTAAACGATATTTACTATGAAATACAACCCCCCAAATCTACCCATTCATGATAATTCAAGCAATTACCAATGGTGTATACTACCTTTAAACAAAGCAGAGATGATCGTTTTACAAGTAAAATGGGAAGTTATGGATGTGCAACTATGTTTATTTTTCTCTTTTCTCTGCAAATTCTTTATTCAAACTAAGTTTGTTGGTGCCGGTCAGAAAGGTGTTAGTTTACCTTCCGTCCCGGCCGGCCAATGCGAGTGCCGGTCAGACCCGACCGCCGCCGACCGACGTGGCGACATCCGTGGTGAAACCTTTAATAAAAAGCATGATTGCAGTACACTGTAAAAAAGGTGTTTATGTTTTAAACACACATAAAACAGGTTACAATTAAAGGTGTTTATCAAATAAATTGACTTTTAATTAGAATGTCGCGTACAAGCACCGTTTTGATGGGAAAACATAATCTAAGATTAACTTAAAGGTAGGATACACCATTTGCAGATAAACAAAAATATTTACTACCGAATTATTAAGAAATATCTTACTCATCTGAAAGTAAATAATGATTCTAGGCATCCAGCAAAATGATTGCGCTAGATATCCTGTAATTATTCTAATCGCGAAAAAACACAAATAACATAAGAATAACTGCTTGACGCCGGTTGAAAACAAATGCTGTTTTTTGTGCTTTTCTCGCCATCCATGATTGTAAAAATTCGGACAGGTCAGTTAAACGATATTTACTATAAAATAAAACACCCCCACATCTACATGTACCATTCATGATAATTTAGGCAATTACCAATGGTGTATCCTACCTTTAACTAATTATAATAAATAACTTAAGAATGAGAAATTCCCCTGCTTAACCAGTTCGCGCCGGATGACGTATATAAACGCAAAATTTTTCCCAGATTCAAAACGGATGACGCATAAACACGCCAAGTTCAAGTTCGGAAATGTATGTCAGCAGCGGGCAAGGCCGGAAATGCGTGGGTGTGCTTCCCGGCACTGTCAGCCTGAACACGCTTCGGATTGAGTTTCGTTAAAAATAATCCCGCCCGTGGGCTCGGCGATGTTAAAATAATCCCGGCGCGAACTGGTTAAGAATGACCTAATAATAGCGCCAATGCACTGCACTGATGCAATGCACTGCACCTGGCAGTGTTAGGGTTAACATATGCACAGAGGCCAATTTCATGGAGCTACATGTACTAAGCACAAACATAATTTGCTTAACTTGAAAATTCTAGCCTTGGCTAAAACAGGGTTACAAAGTACAAACAAAATGTTCATGTGATGTACAGTATATTTGTTGCGACTGGTATTCAGCTAGATTTTGCTGAGCATGAAAAGCACATGGAGTTTTGGCTGGTAAACTGTTTTTACTGAGCAAGACCTTTGTGTGCTAAGCAAATTTGTTGTGCTTAGCAGCTCCATGAAATTGGCCCATGGTTATGACTAACATACATTTTTTTCGTCATTGCACTTGGCGGGGCATTCCCCCGACTTGTGCAATTTCCTGTTGTATGGCCATGAAATGCCAAGATTCGTAGGTGTTCGTCGCTGTCTTTCTCCATTTATCAGTGATTGTCTCAACTTCTTTACCAAGTCTCATGCAAGGATTTTCGGCGTTTGAATCTTTGCTTGTTTAGAAAATCTTGTTTAGAAGATTGAGGATGAATGGCAAAAGTGTCGGTTGATTTTGGAGGATGCATTACTGTACCCAGCAGTGTTTACGTTCAGTCGAACTTAGTTTATCCCTTCATTAATTTCCTTGACATCACTGCTTCTAAATTTCGTCAGCACTGCCTCCTTCCATTACAGTCGTTGTTGTAGGATTTTGAAGGATTAAGGCAATGGTCACCCTCTTACTGAATACATTCAAGAAATCACAGATGATTTTGAAAGATTAAGGCTGAATCAAAATTTTACATGGTGGCGATTGGAGGCCGATGCGGAATTAACCCCAACCCCCTTGGACCTTTTGACAAGGAACCATCCTCAACCCTGCAAAATCCTCCAATTGCCACCATGTACAAATTAGATTCATCCTCAATCCTTCAACGTCATCAGTTATTCCTTGAATTTATTTAGTGGAGGGAGTGACCATTGCCTTAATCCTCAAATCTTTCTCCAATCACTACTGTGGAATGAGTCGATTCTGATGACGTTTAGAAGCAATGCGGATGATATCGAGCAAGGTTGCATTACCCTTGGATGAACTTAAAAAATGGTGGGTACGGCAATGACCTTGACCCATTGGTTTGCTAGCCAAATGGCCTTGGGGATTAGGGTTAATTGAAAAGATTTTAACAAAGTCTGGCTTTCTTCTTAGATTTTAAACAAAACAGTCAACCTAACCCAACGACATGGCGGATCAGCAACCAAGCGGTCGTGCCCGTGGGAGGTCTCGTGGCCGCGGGCGCGCCTCGTCCGGACAGCCACCGGCCCCGACCAGGCGCCCCGGTGAGACGGCACCCGCCCCTCCCCGTATGCCCCCTGCCGAGCCGGACCCACTGCCCACCCCAGGAAGAGGCCGTTCCCGTGGTGGCTCGTCGCAGGTGCCGGGATCTGGAGGTTAGTGGTATTGATTACTCTTGTAATGTACAGTACCCCTAGTCATTTGCAACAACATCTACAACAAAACTAACAAATTATTATGCAATACCTTACATGGCTATATGCGATGTGATCAAGCAAATTCAGTCTGTAGGCCTTGGTAATTTTTGGGATTTTTTGAATATTCTTTTGTAGTGTACTTCAGGCGCCATTTCAGGGAAAACCCCATGTGAATATGACCTTTGGTTAAAAAACTGCAACCATTTGAACACCAGCACGTTAAAAATAAAGAAACTGAGAAAATTATGTTTTTGTATCACTTCCCTTCTGAATTTCATAACGGAGTATTTTCATGTAAATTTACATGTCAATTTACCATAATTTGCTATGAAATACTAAAAACTCCAAAATCCATTCATTTTCCTAAAACTACACCAAAAGCAAATATTCTTGTTTCAAGTTTGATTGTTTTGGTTTTTTTAGCCCCAGTTCCATCCGAGCCAAGAGCGCCCCCTACCTCCCAGATGGCAGCACTAAGCATGAGCGCCGCCGGTGAGGGCGGCGCGGGAGGAATCAGCGGCCGCGGCAGACAGTCTCAGATCAGCTACTCGGAGCCCAAGACCAGACCAGCGCACATCAAGGATAAGAGGGGTAAGTTTTTGGACCCCCCAATAATAAAAAAAGGAGACATCATCATCGGCATCAGGGTACAAGTGTTGCGTTCACTGTGTGGACCTCGGGAACAGAAAGATGTTCACAAAATACAAAAACTCTTGCGATCTGCGGATCAAAATATATATCTGACCCGCTCCTACCAAACCCGACATAAGTCGCACAGGCTGTTTCGAGGTACAGCTCGTCAAAGTTGAAATGGGGTGAAAAAATCTGGCGGACATCAATTTTTTTCGACATCAGCTTTATTGATGAGAAAGTACAAAAATCATGCATCTATTGAGGCAAACCGTGTCCTAAAAGTGGTAACTTATCCCCCAAATACATCGTCTTAAAATCCTCATAAAATTGAAAGTATGTATGATATCAAGGTAGTTTTGTTTGGTACCAAATGAAAGCTGAAGATGTGTACTAAATGGAAATAACAATATCTCACTTTTCAAAAACAACAACTTATGTCTGGTTTTGTGAGAGCTGGTCAAATATTTAATATCTTTCCGTTTTTCCTTTTGTTTGCTCTCAGGTTCTGCCGGCTCCAAGATCAACATCATGACCAACTGCTTCCGACTGAAGGCCGAGGAGCAGTGGCTGCTGTACCAGTACCACGTGGACTTCAGCCCCATGGTGGACAGCCCCCGGGCCAGGCAAGGGCTGCTGCGCTTCCACACCGAGGCCCTGGGCAGCCCCATGGCCTTTGATGGGATGATCCTGTTCTTGCTTAGGAGACTAGAACAGCCGGTAAGGGTTAGAGCCGATGGGTTACTGCTCAGGGTAAACCCACTGCATCCTGAAAAAAACCTGGAAAATTTGTTTCGCTTTTTTTTTCAAGTCAGGAAAGCCTCAAATCAGGGAAAGGTCAGGGATCTTGATTGGCCCAAAGTAGAAAGTGGTCAGTCTGTTATATGTGATGCGTTTTGTGAAAACCCGTCGGATGTCGCAAAGTTGCAAGTCCCATAAAAGCAAAAATTCTAAAAAAAAAATCTTATTTTTGTTTTGTTTTTGTAATTGATTTTTCATTGCTATTTTGATACCCTATCGTTAAACGCTGTTTTCTCAGAACTTTGCATTGCCAATAATCGACGTCGGATGTCGCAAAGTTGCAAGTCCCATAAAAGCAAAAATTCTAAAAAAAAAATCTTATTTTTTTTTTGTTTTTGTAATTGATTTTTCATTGCTATTTTGATACCCTATCGTTAAACGCTGTTTTCTCAGAACTTTGCATTGCCAATAATCGACGTTCATTTTAACGTAACTTTTGATGTAGAGGTCCTAGAGACCTGATTGAAAAAGCATTAGAAAGATGATGATCTCAAGTTTAAGATGATGTAAAGAACTCATTTTTGTATTTTGCCACCATGTGGCGGGTTTTCACAGATCGCATCACATATTTTGTTCTTATGATGCTGTGGACATAGGCGAGTATCGATAAAAATGTACTCTTACTTTTTTGTCTTTAACTAGTTCGCGTCGGGATTATTTTAACATCACCGAGCCGACGCGCTGGATTATTTTTATCAAAACTCGATCCGAAGCGGGTTCAGGCCGATAGTGCTGGAAAGCACACCCACGCATTTCCGGCCTTGCTCTCTGCTGACAGACATTTCTGAACTTGAACTTGGCGTGTTTATGCGTCATCCGTTTTGAATCTTGGGAAAACTTCCGGCGCGAACTGGTCAAAACAAAATCATCCTTCTGTTGTCTCACTTTTTTAACCTGGGTCTACTTAAAATCCCACTAAGTTTTGTTCACTGACTTCACTGGAGCCAGTAAGTTTACTCTGTCTCGCGTCAATTTTTTTTGCACTGACCACAGGTGACCAAGTTTGAGACCAAACGTCGTGACACGGATGCCATAGTGAGCATCACCATCACGTTGACCAACGAGCTGGCTCCTACCTCCCCTACCTGCATTCAGGTCTACAACATCATCTTCCGAAAGTAAGATCCTCGGGCTGGGCAAGAGAACCCTAACACCCCGGTTCAGACTGGCGTACCAGAGTCGCGCCGAACCAAATTATTTCCAAGATTTGAATTAGTACATGAAAAGTTTGACGTCTGAAACAGTTAGGAGCAACTACGTCGAAAGATCGACTGTTGCAGTCGTTCCGAAAGACTCTGGCGCGTCTTGATTTCAGACGTCGCTCTAGTCTTGAGCCGAACCCATTGCAAATTTATGTAAATGTATGATAATTCGAAGAATGACCTAGAGATATCCCACAACCCACTTGTACAGGACCGGTCGGGGGCGCGAATTTTGTTTCATGTACGATCGATCGATCGGTGTTTGTTTGTTTGTATATTGCATTAAAAACGCCAGTGCATTCAGTTCGCCTGTCTGAAACCAAAATCTATTTGTGACCCAGCACGAGTAAATGAGACACTTTGCGGCAAAAATGAAAATTTAGATTTTGATTTCATCATTTAAAGCTAAACAAGCTTTAAATAATAAGATCAAAATCTCAATTTTTATTTTTGCCGCAAAGTGTCTCATTTACTCGTGCTGGGTCACATTTGGGTCGACTGGAGTCGCTACTATTGCCTTTTGGTTCGGCGCGACTTTGAAACGCCAGTCTGACTTTAGCGTAAGTTTTTATCGTAGCTAAGAGTTTGGTTTTTATATCCGTCCTATGCTACCACACTATTTATTAAAACCCTAAGCCCCTAATCATGGTTCCCCAAGACTCCCCTGCTAAATCCAACAGAGTCCAACACGCCAAGTTGTTAGGTGCCTGAACACATAAAATAACTTGCCTTCTAAATCCAACAGATCCCAACTGTGTCTTACTTTCCTATTTGCTGCCGGATCCAACAGCGCCCAACTTGGCGTTATTTACCATCAACTCAACAGAACGCGATTCTGAATGCTTTCCGGAATATGTAAAAATGGGTTCACTGCTCAATCCACCAGGGCCCAACAGAAATGTAAAATCGTTGGATCCTGTGGGATTTAGCAGGGTTAGGTTTTTTTATCAAATAATTAACCATGGAATCTCATAGGCAGTTGCTATGCCGGGCGTGGCCTGTTTGCAAAACTGTAAAAACTTTATTAGATTACGAGGTTAGAGGTAGGGTTACTACACAAACTAAATCCTACCGCCTCACTTCTACATGTGCTGATAGTTCTTGGTTTTGTTTCTTTCTTTGCATACAGAATCTTAGGATTTGTCGGCATGCAACAGATTGGACGCCACTACTTTAACCCAAACATCCCAACGGTCGTTCCTCAACACAAGTAAGTCGGGCCTTTTTGTTTTCAGCTAATTTTGTGTGAAACCCGATTTGAAACTGATCCGACCCGAAACAGATAGCGGGTCGAGTTGGTTCCTTCACCAACCTGCGCACGAACACCGTCCTGGACATCCTCGCCAACCTGCTTGTCGCCCAGAAGGGTCGCTTCCAGGAAGAGGCCACCCGCATGCTGGTCGGAGAGAGTTGGGTTTGGGTCGGTTTTGCGCTTGCAATTTTTACTGCAGGTCAGTTTAGCCACCTTGTGAAAAACCCTGGAAAGACAGTTTGGAAATTCATGTGGTTTAATAATAACGCAGAGTTGTTGTGCATATTACTATATTTATACTACCAGGCCCTTTTTTTTTAGTTGATTTTTCATTCTTTTTGGTCATCCCATCAGCTTGCAGCTGTGGCCGGGCTTCATCACCTCCATTCTGCAATATGAGGAAGAGGTGATGCTGATGGCCGACGTCTCCCACAAGATCCTGCGCACGGACACCGTCCTGGACATCCTCGCCAACCTGCTCGTCGCCAAAAAGGGTCGCTTCCAGGAAGAGGCCACCCGCATGCTGGTCGGAGAGATTGTCCTCACAAGGTACTATCAATGTTCTTGTGAACATCGGTCATTTTCGGCACCTGGCCAACTCAACGCCTAAGGTGTCGAGTTGGTGGGCGTTGAGTTGGCTAGGTGCTGAGTTGACGGGTGTCGAGTTGACAAGGAAGTCAAAGTGGCCGGATACCGTCCCTAATCAGGTTGGGTTCAGAAAAGTTTTGAAGGTTTAATTTTAGGTTTGGCAGCGAAGTTGATTTGACTGCTAAATCCAACAGGATTGAACTGTGTCTTACATTTCGGTTTACAGCAGATCCAACAGAGTCCAACTTGGCGTTATTCACCAGTAAAACCAACAGAATGTGATTCTGGATGCTTTCCGGAATATGTAAAATATACTGCACAATCCAACGATGCCCAACAGAAATGTAAAATCGTTGAATCCTGTTGGATTTAGCAGTGTTAACTAGTTCGCGCCGGATGACGTATATAAACGCAAAGTTTTTCCCAAATTCAAAACGGATTCATGACGCATAAACACGCCAAGTTCAAGTTCGGAAATGTCTGTCAGCAGCGAGCAAGGCCGGGAATACGTGGGTGTGCTTCCTGGCACTATCGGCCTGAACACGCTTCAGATCGAGTTTCGTTAAAAATAATCCTGCCCCTCGGCTCGGTGATGTTAAAATAATCCCGGCGCGAACTGGTTAAGGTTAATCAGTTTCCGTCGAGGTAAACTGAGGTGCTTTCTTTGAAATTGTCTTCAGCTACAACAACAAGACCTACCGCGTGGACGACATTGACTGGGAGAAGAATCCCATGCACACCTTTGCCAAGTTCGACGGTAGTCAGATCAGCTATGCCCAGTATTACAAAGACGCCTACGGACGAGATATCAACGACATGGAACAGCCTCTGCTGATCAGCCGCCCAAAAAAGAAGGTATGTCGTTCTTTCTTCCCCCTTCCCCTTGGCCTCCCTTCACCCCCCCCCCCCCCCCCCCCCCTCCTCCACCCCCAAACGTGGAGTGTCATGGCCGAGCGGTTAAGAGCTGGGTTTTCTGTTTCACAGAGCGTGAGTTCGAGTCCCGGTGTCGACACGTGTGTCCTTGAGCAAGGCAATTAAACCACTATTGCTTCGTCCTTCGGATGGGACGTAAAGTTGTAGGTCCCGTGTGTTGTATAATTTATAATGTGTGTAAATCTCTTTTCCATTATAACATTATAAAATTGTATAAAGCACGTAAAAGAACCCAGAACACTTATCGCTAAGAGAAGGGGTTTGCCCCGGTGTTCCTGGCTGACACAGCCTCTGTCTACGGGTTTCTTCTGGCTTACGAGCTACAGTGCCTTGAGCGCTTTTGAAGGATCCTTGGTTTCATTACCAGAAAATAATAATAATAATAATAATAATAAAACGCCCAAATGGGTACTTTGGGAGACAATCCCATAGAGTCGTGCAGAAAATGGATACTGCCCTAACTTTTTTACCCTAACCCTTTTTTCTATGATCTTCAAGATTTATGCTATTTAGACCCAAATCTGTCTTCTCCGAGCAAAAATAACTCCCAAATATCATTTTGTGGGGTAGCTAGACACTTAGGGAGACATTTCAATGTCTCCCTAAGTGCCACTGTCTCCCAAGTGAATCAAAACTATCGCTAATTTGTCTCCCAAAGTGCCCATTAAGTAAAATAACTACCAGCCTACTTGATTTTGTTAACCCAAAACTTCTTGCATATTTGGGAGTCCTGTACAAAATCCAACAGAATCCAGTAAAAAAACACGAACAAAAACCCTGTAACTTAAACTGTTGGTGGGAACTTGTTTTAATTTTACAAAAAAAAACCATCACGTTCTTTGTGTCTCTCATAAGGCAGGAAGTTGAACGTTTGTAATGGTGGCTAGGCAGTGCCTTCATCAACCCAGAAAATCTACCATCTGTTGGATTGACTTAGGAGGTTCTGGGAGGGTTGGAGTTTAACAGTGCAACACAAATATGCAAAAACTATAACCACTAAGGAAGTCTCAATTGGAGGTTTTAAAAATACACTTAATTTTTGCATTTTGATAAATTAATTCCAATGTTTTGTAGGATGAGCGTCGCGGGATGACTGGGCCAATCCACCTGATTCCAGAGCTGTGCATGCTGACCGGTCTGAGCGACGACGTGCGCGCCGATTTCCATGTCATGAAGGACATTGCTGCGCACACGCGCATTTCGCCAGAACAGCGCGTGGGTACTCTCACAACCTTCCTCAACAGCTTTCCAAAGTAAGTGGGGACTCTCGCAACCTTCCTCAACAGCTTTCACAAGTAACAATTTGCTGCCTGGTCAGGCTGTGGTCCCTAACTACCAATTAGATGACGACCTTTCAATGAGATATCGGGTTTAAGGCTCGTGCCGAAATAATCCATTCTAAACTCCGCAATATCCCATAAGAAAAAGAGGTATAACCCGAAGGTTCCCAAAATCCTCATGCTTTTGAACCTTCCTATCCTGTATTCTTTCTGTGAAATGTTACAAAATCACTCGGGGGGAAAAATACTTGAACTGTTGACCATTGTTTTGAAACTGCGGTTGGCCTTAATACAGGAACAAGGAAGCCCAGGAATACTTGGACAAGTGGAAGGTGTCGTTTGCACCCGAGCCCGTCAGGATTGAAGGCCGAGTCATCAAGGCACAGGAAATCTTCCAGCCTAATGCCGTGAGTAACTGCAGTGTTGTATTAGAGTCCCTTCAAGTACTATCGCAAGTCCTCTCACAAAGCTAGCCACCAGCAACTGGATGAACAGTGGCTAAGGAAGGCTTTTGTCAACAGTTCGTTTGAATAGCTTGCGACTTGAAGTATCTAGGGTGACGCGGGAGCGTCACGCCCAACGGGTTCGCCCGGCTGGGAGTGGCAGCGCCGCGGCACCCTTACTTTGCCAGTGCACCGATTTTGCGTTAATTTTATTCTTTCTTTCTTCTTCAGTCCGACTGGAATAACTCGCGATCGCTCCACGGAATCGAAAAGAACCCAATAACGAAAATGATCAGGAGATCAAGGGCATGAGTTCTATTGGGACAGAATTTTGATTTTCGACTTCTCAGAGGGGGTTGTCATACAAATCTGACCATCTGACAATGACAAAAACAAATGTGAAAATTAATTTCCTCAGTTCGACGACAGAGGAGGTTGTCATACGAATCTGACCATCTGACCAACCCAGTCTCTTCTTAAATTGTGTACATATCACAATTGACCAATTGTGTGTATATCACAATTTAAGAAACTGTACATGCGCAGTAATACCGGCAAAACGGAGGTTGGTCTTGAAAGAGTGAATAAACAAGTGTACAAGTGTATGATGTTCTTATTACTTGAATTAGTTGGTTTAAGTTCATTACTTTGTTTTGGGGTAGAATAAGGGAAAAGTCGGGTTAGGGTACAGAAAGAAAAACAAAACTTGAGATACAATGCAATTAAACTTGCGTCAAATAATAACAATAATAAGAATTGCTGTTAATGCGGTAATATGAATTGTTTTTTTCTTGTACCCTAACCCGACTTTTTCCTTTTCCAATCCCAAACTTAAACAACTACTGCAACTAATAAGAACATCATACACTTGTTTATTCACTCTTTGAGGGCCAACCTCCGTTTTGCCAGCATTACTGCGCATGTACAGTTTCTTAAATTGTGATATACACACAATTGGTCAATTGTGATATGTACACAATTTAAGAAGGAGACTGGGTTGCAACTGACATGTGAATGAATTTCCTCAGTTCGACGACAGAGGGGGTTGTCATACGAATCTGACCATCTGACATGTGAGGGTGACGCGGGAGCGTCACACCCAACGGGTTCGCCCGGCTGGGAGTGGCAGCGCCGCGGCAAGAATGTGTGATATTTCTTGCGTTTTTGTGAGTTTCGGGCGTTTTAGCATTTGCTAGTGTCAGTGCGCATGTACTGCGCAATTGTGCGGCGTTGTTTGCAAGTGTGCGCTGCGCAAATGCCGCCAAAACGCTTGCGCACACAACCACAAATTTCAGCTCTGGTAATAATTTTCGCTGTCTGAATCGCTTCAAATTATCGGCAATTTCGGTCAATTCTGTGTTTCTGTCTAACTTTCTTGCTTCTGTCGCAATTTTGTTTCATTTCCTGCTGAAAATTGTCAAACTATTTCGCTTTTTTGCAGCAGTCACAGTGTGCCCTTTGTAGTGAAGCACAACGGCAACTTGACGCTGGGCAATATCATCACAATCGCAGACGTTCGCCGATGACAACGACGACGCCGACTCGCAGGAGGGGGGGGGGGGGGGGGAGGTTAAAAAAAATAACAAAACACCCGAAATAACGAAGCTAAAACGTATTTTGGCTTCAAAAGTGACCAATTTAGACAATTAAGACAGAAACAACGAAGTAGCAGCTGCTATTGACTAGTGCTATCTCCTCACAGGGTAGGAGCTAATGGGTATACGGAGAACAATGTAATGGTGTACAGTACTATATAGTATATACATACTAGTAGCCCGTAGGTCTGTGGCAAGACGCAACACCGTAGGTCTGACGGCAAAGTAGGCTGATTGGTTTATTTAGAGTCGGGTAGGTTAGTGGCTCGACTAACTGTAACGGGTGGTTCTGTTCTGTGTGGGAACAACGTGTACCGAGGTGTCAACTTGCATCTATACTCAACAACCGTTTGCTGTTTGTTCGCACATCGGCAAACTTACATTGTGTTTTTTTGCAGGTTTTCTTCGCTCGGAATCTACGCATCGATTTCCGGGCACAACAAGCGATAGACGATTGCTTGTAAGAGGTAAGAGAAAAAAACGTAAAAAAACCTTCAAAACAAAAACAAAACACAAAACTAAAAAAAATAATGGCGCGCAGTGCGGCCGACAAGCGACGGCCGCCCAAGGCGTCGCCGCGTCGCCGACTGCGTCGCAAACCCTACGGGGCGCGGGAGAGTGAGCTGCCACTCGTCGACAGCAGCCAGTCGCAGTACACTAGCGACGCGCACGAGATACAAGCGCACATGCCCAAGTTGCCCTGCGGCGACAACACCGGGCCGCAGGCGGCGCATCGCGCACGGGCGCACTCGTGCTCGCGCGATAGGGCGCATAAGATCAATCGGCGTCGGCGCAGTCACTCCGCGCAGCCACGCGACGACACGCGTCCGGCCCAGCACGTGCAGCTGCTCTACACGCAGTTTATGCACATATGGCTGGACGCGCGTCGCGACCGCATGGCGCGCATTCCGCGTCGAAAGCGACGCCCCAAGTTCCATGCGCCGGCGCCGCTCACCATCACCAAGCGAGAGAGTGAGCTGACACTCTGCAACAACAGCCCACCGCAGTACAAGGGCACCTCACTGCCGCACAAACAGAAGTGTGCCGGCAAGTGCAGCCAGCTGCCCTCCGAGTAGACTTGATCCAAGTCGGGATTATGTGGTAACATTGCTCATGGTCATCCACACTGTGCGCCTCGCGTCACGTCCACGCTTATCAGTAGCGCGCCCTCATGCGCCACCCATGCTCATGTGTGGTTCAGAAATCCCGACTGGACGGATGTGCCACACGTTTGTACACAACCTATGGGCTCATCTACCGAAAACGGTAGAGGCCAATCAAATTGCAGAATTGTATAAATTAGCATATATCTGTAATAATATGAACTTTGACCCAGTTGTGTGACGGACATACGTGGACATTGTGATGTACAATGTACATACACATGTGCATTGTGTACATTATGTGTAAATGTACAAACGGTTTAATAGTCTTGCTATCGTGTACATTGTCCGGCCGTTAAGTTTTCACTATACCATACTCTAACTAAATAAACGAAGTATGGACGCAGTTATTTAATTTGAAAAAGGCATCTAGTGACAGTACTGCCTACCATTCCTCCATAGTCCATTAGCGGTCTAGCGAGTCCGTACCGATTGGCGGACTTATTTGGCATACATCGCGCATAACCATGTGATGCGTATGCAAATAATTTATGAATAACTACATATCACCGCGGGGGGTTTGATTGGCCGATCCGTCAAGTCGGATTTACTGCACTGACATGATGACATCGCGTTGATGCCGATAGCGGAACGACAACCAGATGACGGCGCCTTTTTTCTAAGGCCAACAAAGCACATAACTATTCTGCCGGATTGACGAAAGCAAATTGGTAGTCTTAACTCCATGGTAAGTCCGACTTGGGTCAAGTCTACCCTCCGAGTACATTGCGCGCGCCTCTACGCGGCATACGAGAAATTGCGCCGACTGCGCACGCACAAGCGGCGTATCGCCCGCCTCTTCAAAGAGGATGCGCAGTGGTGGGCGCACACGGGCGTCAAAGCGCTGCTGCCGCCGTCGCCGGCCACCATCATCGAGCTCCTCTTCAAAGAGGATGCGCAGTGGTGGGCGCAAACGGGCGCAAAAGCGCTGCTGGCGCCGCCCGTGACGGTCGAGCAGACGTCGCTCCCAACGCCTGCCATGCAAATTGTACAGTCGCCCGGCGCCGACATGACGATGCTCGGTCACGTCGCTGGCGCTCGTACGGCGAAAGCCAAAAAGAAGCGCGCGAGCGTTGCAGTGAAAAATCTGCCCAAGCGCGCCGCCACCAGCACATCCGCGCAGCCAAGCAGCGCAGCGCCGCCACCGCAGCGCGAGCGTCTGCGGCAGTTGCAGTCGGCCGCTGTCGACGCCGAGTTTGCCGCTTACGACAGTCGCGCCGACAACCGTGACGCGCTCGAAGCGCGCTTGCGTGAGCTTGTTGCCATGGCGGCGGACGGTGACTGCATTCTGTCGGCGCGCGAAAAACTTCTTACTGTTCAAACACAAGCTACTAAATAAAAGAAAGTGGACAAGTCAAAGGTAAAATGCTCTGAGAGCATAATAAAAGGGCCAACGGGTTTCTAGTTAAAGTAAAATGCTGTGCGAGCATTCCAGCTAAAGTAAAATGCTGTCTCAGCACTGCACTCGCGTCAAAAAGGAAGTGGACAAGAGAATGCCAACGAGTTTTACCTCTTGCCCCCCAACAAGCGCAGACCGAGCGAAAGGTCAGCAGGTGTGGGCCACTAGTTCGGTGTGGGCGGGTCGAAACCGTTGCCCTCCCACCGAGCAGTAGATGTTAACTGGTTAGCACCGTACCGTAATCACTGCATTTATTTGCATACACTAATGCTGGTGGGTCATCGTAAGATAGCCATTACGGCTTGGATGGAGTTCAATTTTGGTTTTGCGTTGCTATAAAGAGTACTATCACCAATGTTCGATATACGCTGCGCGCTCTCCTGCACTGACGACACTGTCTGAGAGGTCCTAGGTGCCGCTATGCACGCTCTTCTACTCTGGCGCATACTAGCTACGCCCATAATTCTAACCTACACCCTCCAGCTAGCCCAAGACACTTGACAGCCTTCGCTCCGCTTTGCATGCACATCTGCGCCGGCGTACTTTCAGCATCTGTCAGCTACACCTAATGCATGAGCGCCTGTGCCTGCATAGGGTTGCACTTCATACACTGCAACAGGTCATCACGTCAGTTGACAATGACAATTCTACTTAGCACCGCCTTCTTTCTCCCCCTTTAGACCACCGTACGTAGCTGTGCCTTGCGCGCATTTGTCTCACAAACGCTCGCAAATACACAGCGAACGCACGCTTTCTCTAATTCATCCGACACGTGTGCCGGATTCCAAAAAAACCGATGTCACCTTGCTTCAATACTCAACAACTTTCGCAAGGAAACATGTGAGCGCCAACAGCAGCATACTTACTACTTGATACACAGCGCGCACAGAGCGGGTAAGAAGTGAACTTCACCGTGGGCCCACAGCGCGTGTCGAGATTATCCGTTAATAAGCCCATTATAAGCTTATTTATAAGCTCGTGCTCATCCGCCCTATCGCGCGAGCACGAGTTATTGTTTACGCGCCGTCCATTTCGTGCCAGTTATTCAGCTACGTGACCACCGACCGCGTTACATAGCCGGTGATCGCCTTCCCACTCTCTTGCGTTGCGGCCTTCTCTCTCTCGCAGAGAGTGCAGCGCTTTCCCCTCCAATGCGTGTGTCTCTCTCTCATTGGCTCATTGAGTCGGTGCTTTAGACTACCCGATTGTGAGTCCATGCTGCTATGGGAGGAGGGGGCGAGGTGGGAGGGCAACGGTTTCGACCCGCCCACACCGAACTAGTGGCCCACACCTGCTGACCTTTCGCTCGGTCTGCGCTTGTTGGGGGGTAAGAGGTAAAACTCGTTGGCATTCTCTTGTCCACTTCCTTTTTGACGCGAGTGCAGTGCTGAGACAGCATTTTACTTTAGCTGGAATGCTCGCACAGCATTTTACTTTAACTGGAAACCCGTTGGCCCTTTTATTATGCTCTCAGAGCATTTTACCTTTGACTTTATCTTTTGCAACCTCCCCCCCAAAAAAAGGAAAAAAAAAAAAAAAAAAAAAAGTATCTTGACGCCACTTCAGTGGTTGTGTACATACTCTACGGAGAGTCGAGAATTGGAAATGTTTCTGCGTCCCAGATTTGATGGACCGGCGGCTGAAAATTGCTATACTGAACGATCTATATACTGAACAAAACCTTGTGGTTTTACCCCTTCTGTTTTTGTTCCTACCCTGCCTTTGATCCTACCCACACTGACCTCACCCTTTAATCCCTCAGCCTAATTCTCCTTTTGCTCTTTGTTCCAGTGAACTCTGTGCTTTTTCTTTTGTGTTTCTCAGCGTCCATGATGTGCACCATGCTGTGTGTTGCCCTATATATGTTTGTTTCTTGTACACAGTCATTTAGTCTCTGAAGAAGATCTTGTTAAGATCGAAATATTAGGCCCTCTTAACTTATTTGATTTGTATATTTCAGGTCATACCAGCCAGTAAGCAGTTTGCAGCGGTATTAATCTTATTCATGTTCGTTATAGTGGCGTTTCACTGTATTGTTTTATTGTGACCCTCGTTGCAGAAATACTCTTACGCTCCCGCCGACGCCGAGTGGAGCCGAGAGATCCGTGGCAAGAAGCTCCTGAGCTGCGTTCCTCTGCAGGACTGGTTCATGATGTTCACGTCTCGTGATCAGCCCAAAGCCATGGACTTCCTTCATTCCCTGACTAGGGTCGGGCCTCCCATCGGCATTAATGTACTGGAACCAAAGATGTAAGGACTATGACCCTTTTTTTTGCGGAGAGGTTCTTTTGAACTTACAGAAGTATGGTTTCTAAAGCTCATCATTGCTTTGCTTCACTCTCCAAAACACTTCGATAGTTGCACATTTGTCTTGTAATGTGTAGTATTACATCAAAAAGTACTGAATTATTATGAAATACCTTACTTGACTGTAAGAGATTAACCAGTTCGCGCGGATGACGTATATAAACGCAAGGTTTTCCCCAGATTCAAAATGGATGACGCATAAACACCCCAAGTTCAAGTTCGGAAATGTCTGTCGGCAGCGAGCAAGGCCGGAAATGCGTGGGTGTGCTTCCCGGCACTATCAGCCTGAACGCTTTGGATCGAGTTCCGTTAAAAACAATCCCGCCCCTCGGCTCGGTGATGTTAAAATAATCCCGGCGCGAACTGGTTAACCAGCGTTGAACTTGTTGACCCCGAATTAATTGCTAGCCAAACACCGGTTCCTCTATTGAGAACCACTGTGTGATATTGTGGTTTAATCTATTTCTGTGACGTCATACTATTGTTGAAAGTGTAGATTATTTTTACGAGTCTACAGCAAACTGTATATTCGTGACGAATCTACAGCTAACTGTAGATTTGTCACGAATCGACAGTTTTTGTTGTGAGCGAGGTGCCACCTCGAGGAGACACAAACCAAACTACTGATGCATTCCATTCGTTGTACATGTACATCGACTAAATAAACATGTACGCATGGGGAACTTTCCGAATCCACACTTATTCACAAAAACGTGGGGATTGCGGCAAGCCAGGAATCTTATTTGAACAAACCTTTGCTGTTAACAAAAAATTGATTTAAGTCGGGGAATAGACTCGGAACTGTAGATTCGTGCAACAATGGACGCAGGAATCTACAGTTCCTTGTCCATTCTCCTTGACTTCTTCTACCTTCTTTTGTGCAGGCATCTGCTGAAGGACGACAGAGCAGAAAGCTTTGTAAACTGTATCAAACAAAACCTGACCCAATCAACACAGATGGTAAGTAGATTTTTTTTTTTTTTTTTTTTTTTTTTTTTTTTTTTTGCAGTGGGCGGGAATTGATACCTGGATTAGTGACAACTTTTGATAAGCCTAAAAAATTACATTTCCTTGTTGTTTTGAAAAATATATTGCTTTTCTGAATTTCTGCTTTTGTAGCAATGCAAATACACTGAACAAAAATATAAACACCCACAACAATTTAAACACCCCAAAAATGGTTATTTGACTTGATTTGTAAAAAAAATTGGTGTGAGGTACTTTTCTCGGCATCCCAGGCCTCGAAATAGTACTAGCCCGGCGTACAAAGTCTAGCGAAAACTGCTCCGGGCTACCCAGACCCACTTCCTTGGTTGCCCGGTGGGCTAGTGAAAAATTCAGTAACCTAACTGTACATGTTTAGATCTCACGAATAGAGCAGACTGGTGGGCTTCAGTGAGATTAGTATAGCATAAACTACGGCGCAGGGTACCGCACATATGTGCACTATTCTCTTTCACATCGTTCAACCTTTCTTACCATAACGGCCCACTGCGTAGCTGTATAGTACATGAGCGTGCTGCCGTGTCACTAGTAGTAGCGCCTGATAAAGAGTCTGTTCAGAACAGCGCCCTCTGTGTACATTACTACGGATGTACATACGTGTACATTATTGTACGTACCGCGCCAGTACGTGCACGTGCCCGCGCCGAACGAATAGTTTTGTGCATTGTACATACGGGCTAGCGAAAATGTAAACGGGCTAGTAAAATCTGCCGTTTGCTAGCCCGGTGGGCTATCCAGGAAAAAAAAGGCCTGCATCCATGATTGTAAAACTTCGGACAGGCCAGTTAAACGATATTTACTATAAAATACAACCCCCCAAATTCACTCATCCATGATACAGCAATTACAATGGTGTATCCTACCTTTGATTGAAGCACAACCCTCATTTTTAACCCCTCGTATTTTCTTCCCAGGTGTTGTGCATCTTGCCCACCAACCGCAAGGATCGTTACGACGCCATCAAGAAGTACTGCTGCCTGGAGGCCCCCGTTCCCAGCCAGTGCGTCCTGTCCCGCACCCTCAACAAGAAGCAGACCCTCATGTCGGTGGCCACCAAGATTGCCATGCAGATCAACTGCAAGATGGGCGGCGAGCTGTGGAGGGTGGAAATTCCGGTAAGTTGGCCAGCTGAGGCCAATTGCCATTTGAATGTATAATTTGAATAATATCTGGTACACTGACTTGTTCACATAGTCGTGAACCACATAACGACCGAGGATCGATATTGTGTTTTCCTTTCTTCCTTTACTTAACCCAATCCCCATTGCTTTGCCATTGCACCGTCGATCGAGGACAGAATTCGGACAAGCAAACCGTCGATCGAGGATCCTTTGTTCCCTTTGTTCTCTTTTGTGTTTCGATCCTCGATCGTAATGCAAGACAAGAACACACAGCTTGGCACAGTTTACATTTAAATTCTCCAGACCAAAGACACTGTTGCTATATCACGTGATTCAGGACAAGCCTTACGCTAGCAACCCCCGGCTCTGGAATGGTCTGGTGTCTTTGTACCATTCTCAACCATCGTGAACAATGTATTGGTGCTGAGCGTCTCTAACGTAACTATGCAAGAGCTTGCCCCGAATCACGTGATATAGCAACAGTGTATTTGGTCTGGATAATTTAAAGTCAAACTGTGCCAAGCTGTGTGAACAAGTCAGTGTACCAGATATTATTTAAATTCCACACGCAAATGGTCAATTACACAGAGCTGCTTAAAGGGATCGTATACGTTTGGTAATTACTCCAAAAATTTACGGCAATAAAATCTACTTGGGTAAGAAGTACAGCAGCTTTGGATAGTATAATGCATTTTTTGAAACTTTTCACTTCGAAAGTACTGCGGTTATGGAAAAAAATATCACTTTTTATCCCCAAAAAATTTGAATCTGAGAAGCGTTACTGCAGTGACGTTTCTCAGATTGTGTATTCCAATGCAGATTATTCTTCCTGCGTGGACATAACCGCTCCAGATTTTCGGCAATATCTCAAAATCGCTACCACCTTTTGAAATGAAATTTGTACAGTTTAGTTTTATGGTATATATCTATAACTATATAGGATTGAAACAAACAGTGGGTTCCAATTACCAAACGTATACGATCCCTTTAACGCAAAGTATGGCCTTTCAAATAATAATGCACAGCCTGTCTAAAACACTGAGCCCCCTCTTCTGAAGGCTGCCTGATGATATCGGGGGAAGCCTATTCCAGATTGTCAGATCCAGTCCCCTTCCTCTTATAACGTTCAAAAAGACAATGAAAAATAGAACAACGTCCACAAATTTTTTCCGACTCTGAATTAATTTATTACATTAAAATCACACCTGACAAAATTTACCTCAAGCTTGGGTTTACTATATTTATAATTATATGTATAGATGAAAAAGAAACTTATCCACACAGGTCAAATTACAGTAAACGATATTAATTAATCCAATTTATCTCTACCCATGATTCACAAACAGTCTCCCTACTATTATTAATTCACTAATTATTATTAGTCTCCCTACTATTATTAAAGTTCACTAAACTTGAATAGCACACAACTATTTTAAACTTCAAAAAAAATCTCGCATTAATTTCCACAACATTTAGAATGGCTACCCCGAATTCGGCAGGGTTTGTACAATCAAGGTAAATACGTCTCACGTCCTCACTCAATACGTCCTCACTCAATACGTCCTCACTCAATACGTCCTCACTCAATACGTCCTCACTCAATTAAGGGTGTGCGTTTACGGGTAGTACGGGACCCGGGTACCCTATTCCCGTCACGGTCAGGTACCCGTGACTATTATTAGAATCATAACAAAAAACCCGGAAGTATACACCGCGTCGGCACGTGCATGTACATCCCCGCTCACTCCACTAACAAGCTGCAGCGCGACTGCCACGCTGGCATGGCGTGCTTTACTTCCCCTGCATTCCGCAACTAAAATAATGCACGGGCCTACTTTGCAACTCGGGGTTCGACCTTAACGCTGGTCCGCAAACAAATTATAGTCAAAACAGCGGCGGTCTAGTCAAAACCCTTTTCTAAGTAGTTCGGCGGTCCAGTGAAAAAAAAAAGACAAGATAAGTTAAGTGCGTGGTTTTCAGAGCCAGATTGTCAACAGCGATCCCGTACTGCGTGGAGTTTACTCTGTTTGTAAATGAATTGACTTGCCGCTCCCCATAATTGCACGTCTACAATGGCACGTCTTTTTCCAAAATAAATAAGGTTCAATGAACTAAATCCTTTGAGTGAGCCGACACGAAATGTAGCAAAAAAGCCGACCGCAAATGGGCTGGCCGCAGAGTTGATACAATAGAAGCAAATACCTCTCCTGCAGTATCAGGTTTCAAAACCACATTCCAGGTACGGGTCCGTGGGATCGTGAATTAATTCAGCACATTTTCCAAAAAGTAAACCTCGGAAAAACTTACTCAAAGGACAACTGTAACAAAACACTGATACAATGTCAGCCACAAGTTATAGTAGCTGTCAGAATTGTCGGTAAATAGACTTCAAAGGCATTTTTTTAATCACAATGACTACAAAGAAAGCTCTAGACATCGGGAAATTGTCGGTAAATGAACTTATAAGACGTTTTACTCAGACGTTTTCTAACAATTTATCGGCACGCAATGAACATAAAAGACGCTTGCCTTTCTGAAATAATGTGTCAACATTTACAAAGGCAGTTTCGGGTAATAATAAAATCGATAAATTGGAGCCGGGTACCTGCAATCAGCGGTCGGGTACCCGGGTACCCGGCATGGCCTTGCACTCAACGCGTCCTCACTCAACGCGTCCTCACTCAATGCGTCCTCACTCAATGCGTCCTCACTCAAAACACACTTCAGTAGCAGGCGGTCTGAACAACTTTCTGAGTTGCCATGGTTGCTATTTAGTGCACTCCTCGTCATAGAGATTCGGCACCCAGCATAGACCGGCAGCATGCGTAAAAGGCTTCCCTCTTCGCTTGACTCCAAAGTCTTGCGGCATCCCTTGAACCCATACTGTCCAGCCTTGCCTATAAGGACCAGGGGCCAATTTCACGAATCTGCTAAGCACAAAAATTTGCTTAGCACAAAAACGTCTTGCTCATTATTAGTTATCAGCCAAAATTCTACGTGCTTTTTATGCTAAGCAAAAAAACAGCTGATTATCAATCAAAAACAATAAAGATCACGTGAAAATTTGGTCTGTAACCTTGTTTTTACCAAGGACAAATTTTCATGCTAAGCAAATTTTTGTGCTTGGCAGCTCCGTGAAATTGGCCCCAGATTAGGCCGTGGTTTCTGGTCGATGTTGCCGACTTGTCTCCTCGCGCCAAAGTTGAAACACAGTCAAGCAAAAACTTACTCAAAATACTTTAACCCTAATCCTGCCAGAACCAGCACAGTGCATCTGTGGTGACTGCCTGACCTTGCTGCACTCTGCACACGAGTCAACGTGACTAAGTATGCAATCTGATGCGTCTGGCAGGGTTTCTAGCCAAAATACCTTGGAGGGTTAGGGGTTAAACTAGCTGCACAGCGAATGTCCAAGCTAGATTGCTTGCAAAAGTTATTCTCTTAAGTATAAAAACTGTATCGCTGCAGCAACAGAGTGCACGGCGCGTCCACACAGACAGAAATCTTGGAGACAACCCCATCACTTTCATTTCAATTCAATTCCAACAACCTTGCATCAATTTACATCTCATTTCTAACACTCATTCAAACTCATTCAAACTTAAATTGATTTCATTCTTATTCAAACCCTACACTCATGAATATTCAAAATATCTCCATCACCAGACTACTGGCGATACCAAGTATGGTGTGTGTGGAGATTATGGGAATAAGGCTGCCAGTTTGCGGTTATTAAATTAACCGTGTAACCGTTGTTTTGCGGTTACGGTTACCGGTTAACCGTAACTAACATTAAAAAAAAAAAAAAAAAAAAAAAAAAATGCATGGGCCTGCATTGCATATATCTAATTAGCGCTGCTTTATCAAGAAATTTTAGTACGTGTTGATAATCGCAGTTCTGCTAATTGTCTGCATCAAATAGGCTGACTGGCTTTATGTTAGATAAGCTATCAGAAATGTCCATACAAAATGTATTCAATTGTACTATTTGTGACCTGCTCCAACCAAACCCACGCAAAGTTGACAATTGGTGGGGTTTCTTTTAATTGAAAAATAAATTAATAAAAAAAAAAAAAAAGGTTAACCGAACAGAAAAAATGTAACCGTGTAACCGTTTGAACGGTCGGTTAACCGTGTAACCGTTGCAGGCTTATATGGGAACATGCTTCTAGAAGTATATGTATGGAATCTCTCTTGGCCAGTCAACCACGAATTGATATGGGTTTGGGCTCTGACCCACTTATACATATATATACAGGTTTTTTATAAAATTTACACTGCCTATTAAAGGGATCATATACGTTTGGTAATTGGAACCCACTGTTTGTTTCAATCATATATAGTTATAGATATATACCATAAAACTAACCTTGACAAATTTCATTTCAAAAGGTGGTAGCGATTTTGAGATATTGCCGAAATTCTGGAGCGGTTTTGTTCATGCAGGAAGAATAATCTGCATTGGAATACACACTCTGAGAAACGTCACTGCAGTAACGCTTCTCAGATTCAAATTTTTTGGGATAAAAAGTGATATCTTTTTTCCATAACCGCAGTACTTCGAAGTGAAAAGTTTCTATAAATGCATTATACTATCCAAAGCTGCTGTACTTCTTGGCAAGTAAGTTTTTATTGCCATTAGTTTTTGAAGCAATTACCAAACGTATACGATCCCTTTAAATACAAAGAAAAGGTTGAAACACAGATGTTTACAGCAACGGGTAGGAAGCTGTTGGTGTAGTTCAGCAAGGTCTGGGCTCTTCGAACGCCAGGAGAAAGGGGATACTGTAGAGAGCACGAATGTACTGCCGTGGAGGTACTAAGCGCTGGACGACAGTTGTTAGGGATGACATGTACATGTGTGATGCCTTACATGGGTGCACTTATTTTTGTTCGGCAAAACATGTCATTTGTGTTTTCATTATGGGAGGTTATCTATTCAAAAGGCTTGGCCTGTAATGTTCGCTGTGCTGACATTTGTGTCTTTGTCTCTCAGCCCAAGAATATGATGGTCATCGGCATCGACTCCTACCACGACTCTTCCACCCGAGGCCGCTCTGTCGGTGGCTTTGTAGCGACCATGAACAATGACCTCACCAGGTACGTGTAGTATTACGTTCCTCGTTCAGTGTCATTTTCGAAGGCTGTGCAGGGTGCCGTGTGTCTGGGGGATCCTCCGTGGCCCGCCTTCCACGGGATTCTCCTGGAAAAACTGCCTAGAATCAGTCTATCGTTACACTTCTATACAATAGTTCTTTCATTCTTTTGAAACGTTCTCATTCTTTCCTTTGTGATAAATGTTCCTTCCGACTCCAAGTTTGTATATTCTCTACAGCTCACTTGATTGTTTTTTATTACTATCTATTGTCTTATATGTGTACACATTCCCGCCGTGAATATGGCCATTGATGCCGGCACAGCGTTAAACCCAAAACTCACTCACTCACTCACTTCGAAGGCCATGCAACATTTCGCCGAAATTGTTTTATTTTTGCGGAATCTGCCGAATTTGTCGTTTTGAACGTTTGATGACATCACCCAATGTTTACTGCATGACATGCAGTTGTCAGTGTGGTTCACCGCACGACGCTTGTTACACAGTTGAAAAAGGAGGTGTGGAAAGGGCTATTGTATGTACAAATCATATACGAACCTTGGCGAGGACCCTGATTTTGACTTGTTCAACCACGTTTCTGTTTCCAGATACTACTCGCGCTGCACATTCCAACACACGGGACAGGAACTCATTGACGGTCTCAAGGTCTGCATGCAGGGTGAGTCAGTTCGGTATTCTAACTGCACGCGTGTTGTTTCCTATTGCGTTTGTTGAGAGTCCTGAACAGGCATTTGTGATGAAACCATTATTAAGCATTTTTCATCCGTTCTCATCTCTCTCTCTCTTTTTTTTTCTCTCTTGTCACGTTTCGCCTGGCAGCTGCCCTCCGGAACTACCAAGAGATCAACAAGACCCTACCGGACAGGGTCATAATCTACCGCGATGGCGTCGGGGACGGCCAGCTGCCCGCCGTGGTGGAGCACGAACTGCCTCAAATCATTGACACCTTCAAGACGATGGGAACAAGCTGGAAGTGAGTCCTCTTTCCATTTTTAAAAAACCTCACTTTGGTTCAGGAAACACCATTGGTAATTGCTTGAATTATCATGAATCGGTAGAATTGAGGGGTTGTATTTTATAGTAAATATCGTTATTAGATACCAAGAATATATTGTATTATTATTTACTCCTGAAATCGGTTGGAAATTGTTTAGAAGTTCAGACAAGTCTTTAAGTACCCTTTCTTCTTCTTTTTTTTATATAAAAATTTTCACAATTTCATAATTAATATATATAAATTTTTTTATGACTAGGGTTTCGTAAATAAACAGGCTCAGGGTTTTTGAACACCTTTTTATTTGTACATCGAGGCCAGTAGATAAGGAATTCTTAATCCTAAATATGCTTGCGCGGTGAAAAGTAGCTTAACTTATTCCACCGAGGTTACGCAACTGCATTATTGTACATACTGTACGTGCCTGTACGACTAAACGAAAGCGCTGGAAAGTTTCCCTAACGCGTCACAGCACGGCACGGCCCAACTGCTTGTCGTAATCGCTGATCTTGCGGGAAGATTTAATTTGCATCCGTCACGAAAGCTATCAAAACTGCCCCTCACCGGTGACAACAAAACTGCCCGAGTTATTTTAAAAGCATGATAAAGGTTTAAGGTTGATAACCTTTTTTTTTAAATGGAGAATGTAGTAGGCCTATTCACACGAAGGACGCCGATAATCCGATATACCTCCATGATCTGACCACTGCGTGTGCAACAATTGAACGGACCACAGGAAACATGCCGCGGTACGGTGAATTTAGAAACATTTTGCAAAAAAACACGCGGCGCTGTATCGCTCAAGGCCAGGACGAGCGTTACTACCTCGAAATAAATACATTAAAACAGAAAATACGAACACATAAAAGGGTGAACATGATCTGAGAATTAACCTGCAGGAAATGACTTTCTTCATCGACGTTTGTTTGCCGGGCATTTTTACGTCTTACGATGTCAAATTCGACCAGTTCGTGTGTACATGATCTTGTTCGTGCAACGGAAAAATACATGCGTGTCGGCCATGGACTGGTTCCAGTCCTTAACTTTGTATATTGAAGCGTGCGGCGGGAACCATTCCAACAATGCTGCGTGTATTATGCATGGCACGGCTTGCATATGGGGCGGGCGAGCGAGCACATGGTTTTCTGCCACTATACATTATCACCGTACCAGCACGCAAAGCCTTGTTGATTTATCGGGGCATATTATTGGGGCAAAAACAGCGGAGTTTTGCTTTCGAAAATTTTGTAAGTAAATAAACAAAATACACCGACAGCAGAAATATAACAAGCGTTTTAACATAACAAAAAGTGCACGGCCGGCGTATTGAATCTTGGGCCGTGGTAATTGAAAATCGGCCGCGTTATTTCGAAAGTGGCCGTGTAAAACACGGCCAACACGGCTGGCTGGCTAAGACCTTGTCTAGCGCAATCATTTTGCTGGATGCCTAAAATCATTATTTACTTTCAAATTAGTAAGATATTTCTTAATAATTCGGTAGTAAATATTTTTGATATCTGCAAATCGTGTATCCTACCTTTAAACAAACCAGGAATTCTAAAGCTGTCGTGGAAAAGTCATGGAATTCTAAGGAGTTTATAAGGAGTCTAAAAGGACTCCCAGAAAAGAAATTATGGAAAAGTCATGGAATTCTACAGAGTTTATAAGGGAGTCTAAAAGGAGTCCCAGAAAAGAAATTATGGAAAGTCATGGAATTCTAAGGATTTTATAAGGAGTCATCAAAAGTTTCTACTCTCCCGGATAAACATCATGGAAATAATAAAGGTCGAAATAATTAAACTGGAATTTTGAAAAATCATCAGGGAAAACTCAAGCAAAACTCTGGGAATTTTGTTTTTGATGAAATGGTGGGAACCCTGTTAAATGTTGTTGTTTTTTAAAGTTTTATTTAGTGGTTTTGAAGCGTTTGAAGCAATACATTTTTGTTATAACGGATGTAATATATTTTTTTACAGTCCCAAGTGCGCCGTGATCGTTGTGAAGAAACGCATCAACAATCGCTTCTTCACCCTCAACAAGGGCAAACTGACCAACCCCCCGCCTGGAACCATCATCGACTCGGTGGTCACCAAGCCAGACTTGTAAGTACATTATCGTGTTTGGAAAGACAGCATCTTGAATTGTGAACCGCTTTGCACAAATTAGTGTTAACATTTTTACAGTTGATCAAAAAGAGCAGGAAATAAGCTTTCATTTGACATATGGCACAACTCTGTAGTGTAATGCATTGATCTTTTACGATTGTTTAAAATTTGCTTTTTCTCAGTTATATTAAAAATGACAGAAAGAATAACAGAAATGAAGATTTATAATTTTAGTGCTTCATTAGATGCTGTGGTTAGAGGATGACAAAAACCTTGATTAAATCTACTCTAGGGATCAAAACAACCTTTTCAAACGATCAGTTTGGAAAAAATAGGTGTCCGAGAAACCAAAATTCCTTAAAACCCAACAATTATTTGTTGAAAGAAAAATCACCTCCGAGACAATAAAGCAGTCCTTTACGTGAAAATGTATTATGCGACATGGGACTCATTTTTGCAGAGTGGGTCACAATTTTGAATCGTGAATTATGTTCTTCTGTGGTCATGTCAAAGAGAGACGAAATGGTGTCTGTTGGAAATTGTTAGACGAAAGCAGAATCACTGTCGTAGAAAGAGTTGGATCATTAACCAGTTCGCGCCGGATGACGAATATAAACGCAAAGTTTTCCCCAGATTCAAAACGGATGACGCATAAACACGCCACGAGCAAGGCTGGAAATGTCTGTCAGCAGCGAGCAAGGCTGGAAATGCGTGGGTGTGCTTCCCGGTACCGGCGGCCTGAACCCGCCTCGGATCGAGTTTCGTTAAAAATAATCCTGCGCGCCGGCTTGGTAATGTTAAAATAATCCCGGCGCGAACTGGTTAAAGGTCCATTGGTTAATAGATGGACCTTTTGAAAGAGATCATTGGAATTTAAGTGCTGTTAATTTTTACGACTCCGTGCACAAGTGCCCCCTCATTAGAAGGAAAAGGAAGTTTGGGGGTTAGGGGGGATGGGGGCCTGAGGGATATGGACACCATCTTTCCTGTCTGGTTCCTGTTATAATATTCTGAATAAAAAACACAATTAGGAGTCGGCGAACAGACGAAGAAATCTCACTGCTATACGAGTATCAAATGAACGAGGAGCGCAGTGCGTACTACCAGCGATGTACAGGGACATCAATTGGGCTCTCCCTGTGGCCTATGTGTTCTATGTGTTCTATGCACAAGAGATTCTGCAAGCTCCACCTTGATGGTTGAAAATTAACTGTATTATGTTTATGGCATTGCTAGAGGGGCGTTTTCCAAAACATTAAATAATATTTTCGAAACAAAATCGAAAAAAAAATAAAAATCTGAGTTACGTTTTTTAAAATATTTATTATTATTTACCCTTCCTGACAGGTATGATTTCTTCCTGGTCAGCCAGTCCGTCCGTCAGGGGACAGTCACCCCGACCAGCTACAATGTCATCTGGGACACGTCCGGTCTGGCACCAAACCACATCCAGCTCCTCACCTACAAACTAACCCATCTGTACTTCAACTGGCCGGTACGTTGTGTATTCAAAGTCCGTTCACAAGTCCTTTCGTGAAGCTAGTCACAAGTCTCTTCATAAAGGCAATCACAAGTAACTGGATGAACAATAACAAAGGAATGCTTTTGTCAAAGCTGATTTGAATAACTTGTGATTTGAATTGGAACTGAAGGACTTGTGATGGACTTGCAGGGACTTGCAGGGACTTGCAGGGACTTGCAGGGACTTGCAGAGACTTGCAGAGACTTGTGATGGACTCGACTACATCCCTGATTCAAAGTGTGTTTTCTAAACCACGGCAGAACCTCTGTTTCTGGGCTTTAACCAGTTCGCGGCGGAGGACGTATATACACGCACAGTTTTCCCCCAGATACAAAACGGATGACGCATAAACACGTCGCGAGCAAGGCCGGAAATATCTGTCAGCAGCGAGCAAGGCTGGAAATGCGTGGGTGTGCTTCCCCAGTACTATCGGCACGAACCCGCCTCTGATCGAGTTTCGTTAAAAATAATTCCGCGCCTTGGCTCAGTGATGTTAAAATATTCCCGGCGCGAACTGGTTAAATAGAGGTGTGCATTCGCGGGTATTAGGAAACCGGGGTACCAGTTACAGAAACCCAAACCCCAAAATTGAAATCTCAGAAGTTGCTGTTTCAAATTGTTAATGGATAATACTTCCACATTGGTGCGTCAATACAAATGTGTACAAAAGCTTTTTTATCCTTGTAGAAATGTTACTAACTGCAGTTTTGCTGTACACTTAAAACTACACATGCAGGGATGCCAGTTTTCTAGCTATTGGTGGAATTCTGGGTGGTTTTTTGTTGTGGTGTTTCGAGGGGAAATCTTTACGCCTCAAAACGAGTTTCGATCCTAGGCCGTTTGGAAACTTTGCAAGGAAAGAATTCCATACACGGACATCACCAATTGTTTTCCTATTTTGACCTATAAGCCATCGGCAAGCAATAACATATCCTAAAAAAAGAAAATTTTAGCTCAGAAAATGTCAAGTTATTTACTGAGAAAACACTTTTTGTTTTAGACCAGTCTCGTAGGGTTTGTGCACAGGGTGTCAATTGATGTTCAGGGGCCAATTTCACAGAGCTGCTAAGCACAAAAATTTGCTGAGCATGACAATTTGTCCTTGGCAAAAACAAGGTTACAGACCAAATTTTCATCTGATCTTTATTGTTCTGGATTGAAAATCAGCTGTTTTTTTGCTTAGCATGAAAAACATTTGGGCTGGTAAACTATTTTTTTAATGAGCAATACTTGTTTGTGCTCAGCAATTTTTTTTGCTTAGCAGCTCTATGAAATTGGCATTGCTAAAACGAAATGAAACAATTTTAACACGTCCTGAATTGTTTTCCGTCTCCTTACAGGGCACCATCCGTGTACCAGCGCCCTGCCTCTACGCTCACAAACTCTCCTTCCTGGTGGGGCAGTCTCTACACAAGTCTCCCAGCCTAGATCTAGCAAACAGGCTCTTCTTCTTGTAAGGTCGGTAGAGTCAACTGAAACGGTGTTTTTTACAGTACTACTCCAACAGAGGACGTCGGCGTTCGGAGACTGAATGCTTTAAAGCGACCAAGTGTGCCGAAGAGGCAAGACAACTGGTTTAATTGGAAGTTGGTTGAAGTACCTTCTCTTAGGTTCATCTGGAAGAGATGAAGGAGATGGATGTAAGCACAAAACGAAGGAAACATGGTGTTTTGGAGATGGAAGACGAAGATTAGGTGATGTGATATTTGCGCAGGATTTGTTGGATCTTGTTGGTAATTTTGATGATTCGTAAGATTGAGTGCGACACGTTGCAGTTTGACCTTAAACCTTCTTGAAGATGGCAAGTGTTGAGAAAGTGAACTCGTATCTCAAATAATTTGATTTTTTTGGTACTTTTATTAATGATTTTGACAATATGCAAATGTTAGATCCTGATTCTTCTGCATAAATCCTGCTTCCACTGCATAAAATGAAAACGTGAGCCATGCTAAGCCACGTATAAAGTGCTTTCGGGAAAGATTCCCAAATTAACTTGGGTTTTATTCACTAATATCTTTGTTTTAATAATCTTGTTTTAGAAGAGTAAGAAAAGAAAACTAGACATGTGTTTGTGGACAAACACAGAGCTGTTTCGGATGTCTAAAATGACTTTCAATATGTGGGTGGTGTGTATCAAGTCTGAAATCGATCGGATTTACCAAAGTGCCAAATATATTGCTTGAAAAAAACGTGTACAAATGCTATTAAAAAAACTGAACCTTTAATGTGTCGTCACATGACCCACGATGACGTCATCATCACAAGTTTTCTCTTGGCCCTCCTGGGGATGGTGGTCGAAGTGTGTGCCAGGTCTCAAGTCGATCAAATTTATGAAAGTGTCAAAGTCAATAGTCTAAAGAAAAACGTGTACAAAAAAATTGAACGTCATGTCACGTGACCTTGAATTACGCAATCGTGCCAAATTTCCTCCAGAACCATCTGTGGGTGGTGTTCTAAGTGTATGCTAAGTCTGGAGTCGAGTGAATTTACCAAAGTGTCAAAGTCAATAGTCTGAAGGAAAACGTGTACAAAACCTATGGGGAAAACTGCACCTTTAATGTGACGTCACATGACACCCGATGACGTCATCATAATGTCATCTTAATGTTCGACTATAACTCATCCTGGAATACATGAATACCAAGTTTGACCCCAATCGTACTTCCAGAGATAGAAGGTCCTAAAAACTGCGCCTTTAACGTGACGTCACATGACCCCCGATGACGTAATCATGACGATTTTCCTCTTGGCCCTCCTGAGTATGGTGGTTGAGGTTTGTATCAAGTCTAAAGTCAATCGGATTGACCAAAGTGTCAAAGTCAATAGCCTAAAGGAAAACGTGTACAAAACCTATGGAGAAAAATTGCACCTTTAACGTGACGTCACGTGACCTTGGAAAATGTAATCGCGACGAAAATCTTCTAGGACCATCTACAGATGCTGGTCTAAGTATGTGCGAAATCTCAAGTCGATCGGATTTACTAAAGTGTCAAAGTGTATTGGCAGAAAAAATGTGACAAAAAAGAAAAAAAAGAAAAAAAAGAAAAACTAGACATGTGTTTGTGGACAAACACAGAGCTGTTTCGATTGTCTAACGTTACTTTCAATATGTGTGTGTAGGGGTCTATGTGTGTGCCAAGTCTGAAGTCGATTGGATTTACACAAGTGCCAAAGATATATTAGTTGAAAAAAACGTGTACAAATCCTATGGGGAAAATTGAACCTTTAATGTGACGTCACGTGATACCCGATGATGTCATCATGACGTCATCTTAATTTTCGTCTGTAACACATCCTGGAATACTTGCATACCAAGTTTGACCCCAATCGGACATGTACTTCTAGAGATAGAGGGTCCTTAAAACTGAACCTTTAATGCGACGTCACATGACCCACGATGACGTCATTATTACGATTTTTCCCTTGGCCCTCCTGGGGATGGTGGTCGAGGTATGTGCTCAGTCTGAAGTCGATCAAATTTACGAAAGTGTCAAAGTCAATAGTCTAATTAAAAACGTGTACAAACCCTATAGGGAAACAAATTGCACCTTTAACGTCACGTCACCAGCGTTCTCACCAGGATTTTTTCCAAGGGTGGGGGAAATCAATCGCCACAGCAGTTTTGAAATTAAGGAGCGGGGGGGTCCAAAAAGGAATTTATAAACCTTAGAATGGGAATAAATGACTATTTTTAAATAATAAAACAGAGAAAATCTGCATAAATATATTTAGGTGCAAATTATATCAAATTTACATCTAATTTGTATTAAAGTATAAAATAATATCAATTGGTAAAAAAATTACACACAGAAAATAACTTGTACACAGCGCTAGCGAGTCTAGTCGTAGTCTTGGTGCAAGACGTTGTTGTTCATTATCGCGCAACTATCGCGAGATTTAGCGCCCCTGCGCCTAACGACTATCAAACAATAGAGGGCGCTGTTGGGAAACTTCCAGATAACCACCACACATCGGCTCAGAACAGATTCGCGGCTTCCAGAATACGCCCTCTATCGGTGGAATAGTCGCGACGCGTTTAGTGTTGAGTGCACAGGCCATATGGTTTTATGGTTTTACTAACTCATCAAGAACGTCTTGCACCAAGACTAGTCTAGTCGCGGACGGCTGCATAGCAGCACACACATGATCACGCAAAGCTAGTACTGCATGCTATATGCTACCGGCTGGCACGGCGCGGCGCACGACTCGCACGAGGTGAGTGTACTCGGTCCCAGCGCAGCGCGTCCTGCAGACCCGCACCGCGCCAAACCCAATGATAAGACCGATGGGGCCGAGCTGTGAGTGAGAACAATGTTGGATTGTACGATACGTCGAGTAAATTGGTATTTCGCATGGAAATAATCTGCCATTCAGCAGATTCTGCAAGTGCCAGGTGATAGTTAATAGCACACAAGTTATTTGTTAAAAAAAACAAGCAACAGAATAATATAGGCCTACACTCTTTATTTACACATTTTTTATAACGTGGCGGGGAATTGTTAAGCCGTGGCGGGGACATTTTTAGTGTGGCGGGGACTGGCGGAGAAAGTTATAGCGTGGCGGGCTGAGCCCATTTTCGCAGCAAGCGTGGCGGGCCCGCCACGCCTTAGTATGCCTGGCGAGAACGCTGCACGTCACGTGACCTTAAATGACGCAATCGTGCCAAATATCTTCAAGAGCCATCTGTGGGTGGTGTTTTAGGTGTTTGCCAAGTTTCAAGTCGGTCGGATTTACCAAAGTGTCAAAGTCAATAGTCTGAAGAAAAACGTGTACAAAACCTATGGGGAAATTTTTTACCTTTAACATGACGTCACATGACCTTGAATGATGTAATCGCGACGAATTTCTTCTAGGACCGTCCTTGGGTGGTTGTCTAAATGTATGCCAAGTCTCAAGTCGATCGGATTTACCAAAGTGTCAAAGTGCTATGCCAGAAAAAAATGACAAAAAAGAAAAAGAAAAAAAAAAACTTTAACGAAAACAAAAGCTGTTTCGGTGAAAAACCGAAACAGCTAAAAAGAAAACTAGAACTATGTCTGTTCAAGGAACAGAACATAGGGCTTTTTCGCTTTCGCATTTTTTTAGAGTATTTTTTTTCAAAAAAAACCGAATTTAAGTTAATTTAAACAGATTAAAATAAATTCAAACTGATTAAAACGATGACGTCACACGTTTCTGAACTTTTTGTGCAACTATCTATCACCTAACAACACACAATGAGGTGTTATGTTAACACGATCCTTTGCTGAGATATGCCTTCAACGTCTAAAAACGTGATAATTCAAATATAATCGTAATATGACGTAACATTTGTCAACATGACGCTAGAAGGCGCTTTAACATTTTATGAAGTCACTGTTAACATTTTTGTTACTTACAACCTAGCCAGCTTCTAACATCGTTGAAAGTAAGTTCACATCGTTTTTTACTTTTAAATTATAAGGAATTTCCGGTTTGGACCGGAAGGAAGTGTCAGGGTTTTTTGCATGTAATACAAATTATGAAGACCATGGATTAATCTATCAATTCCCCTAAAAATCTAAATCAGATCGTTTACAGTTTATTGTATATTGATTTTCAAAGATTAAATTTAGAAATATTTGGTTGCTTGTAATATGACACTTGATGACGTCATCGTGGCGTAATTAACAGAAAGCTCGAGAGCTGTCTTAACTTTGCTATTTAAAGCAAAAATCTGGATTATATCTATCGCGGTTGATTTTTAAGCGACGTTTTAAGGTTCTAAGGTCTTTTTATTGTAACTTCCGGTTTGGTGACGTCATAAATATTTCTCTTTCCCAATATGGTCTAAGCATGAAGCTGATTATATACACGGGTTATAAAGTTATTTCAGCAAACTTCGCAACACACATCAACAGATTATTCATTTTAACAATTTTTCAAACTGCCGCTAGAGGGCGCTATAACATGTTATGACGTCACAAATATTTTTTTTGAAAAATACATTGTAGCCAGACACTAACATCGTTGAAAGTAAGTTCATATCATTTTTCACTTTCAAATTATGAGGCACTTCCGGTTTAGACCGGAAGGAAGGGTCACGTGATTTCACGCACCTGAGATAAAATGAAGATCCTGGATTATTCGATTAATTGCCACAAAATTCAAGTTTCGGTCTTTTGCGGTTGATGTTTTATTGATTTTCAAAGATTAAATCAATTCCACCTTTAAGATAAGGTCACGTGGGCCTGATGACGTCTTCCTCGTGGTGTCTGTCGGCGAGACTGGAGTTCACTAGTGGGTCTTCACCTGGGTCAAGTTTATGGAAATGCGACTTTGTTTTTCCGTTAAAAGTGCTTTGAATTGTGCAAGCAACGTTTACAAAGTCTACGGGGTTGGATTCTGCGTAGCCGAAAGCGTGCTTACCTACCTGTCGTACGCGGCGCCCTTCCCCATGGGCAACTTGATGACGTCATCCTGTTTCACAGGTTGGCTGCTAGTGTCCTCTTGGGTGAGCGTACATGTGCTTGCACGAACGATGTCAGTGGTGATACATTCGCTCAATACATAATGCACTATCGGTGTATACGTACATGTACTAGCATGTATATTATACGTGTGGCATGCACGCGTAAGGGGTCAATGCTTTTTGCACCTAGGCCAAAACGATTACATTTGAAGGGTGCCGCAGGGTATGTTCAAGTTCGTTTTTTGCCCCAAAACACAGGGAAGTTCGAGAACTACTTTTACATTAACCTTTAGAGCACAAATCAAGATTGTATCTGTCAGGTTTAATTTTTTAGGAATTTTCAAAGGAAAAGGAGTCTTTTCATTCTAACTTCCGGTCTGGTGACGTCATAATTTTTTCTTCCCGTCAACTTGTTCCTAGCATGAAGCTGATTAAATACACCTGTTATAAAGTGATTTCAGCAAACTTCGCCACACACATCAACAGATTATTCATTTTAACAATTTTTCAAACTGCCGCTAGAGGGCGCTATAACATGTTATGACGTCACCAATATTTTTTTTGAAAAATACATTGTAGCCAGACACTAACATCGTTGAAAGTAAGTTCATATCATTTTTCACTTTCAAATTATAAGGCACTTCCGGTTTAGACCGGAAGGAAGGGTCACGTGATTTCACGCACGCGAGATAAAATCAAGATCCTGGATTATTCTATCTATTGCCACAAAAATTAAGTTTCGGTCTTTTGCGGTTGATTTGTTATTGAATTTCAAAGATTAAATCAATTACACCTTTAATATGACGTCACGTGACCCCTGATGACCTCACCGTGACGTATGTCGGCTAGGCACGAGCTTACTATGGGGTCTTCACTTGGGTTAAGTTTTATGGAAATACGACTTTGTTCTCTGGTAAAAGTACTTGTGCAAAAAAACGTGTACAAAGTCTATGGAGTTTAGGTTACTAAAAGAAAAAAAAGAAAGAAAAAAAAAATCAGAACAAAAACAAAGGCTTTTTCGCAAAATTGCGAAAAAGCCAAAAAAGAAAGAAAAAAAGAAAAAAAAAAACTTTAACGAAAACAAAAGCTGTTTCGGCTGAAAGGCCGAAACAGCTAAAAATCAGAGGTGCTGTTTCAATGACCAAAAAATGGTCGTATATTTGATCTTTTCTTTGTTATTGAAATGATACAGAACCCAGTATGGCAAGGGGTACATTTTAAAGTTTAATTCATTATTTTTTGGTTTTGTTTGTTTGTTGAGAGTATCGTTTAGTGTTATAACATATTTCGTTTTGGAGCCCCAAAAAGCCAAATTTCTTCCTGAAAGTAAACGACTATTATTAAATAAAGGATAACATTTACCTAATACATATGACCTAAAAAAAACCGTGTATTGGCAATTTTCCTAAGCCGATAACGCGAAAACAAAAGTGCCCTTTACGTATTGTTAAAATGAATGAATCGGAAAGAAATTGTCTGAAGAAAGCAAATTTTGGTGGAATTTTAATCTTCTTGGAAACGAAAGGGCTAGCAGGGTACAAACCTTTTTTTTTGGGGGGCTTATTGTTGATGGTATGCAGTTAACGGTAAAGAAAAAAGTTTGAATTATATTTGTTCGTGTACTGTACTGAAAATTACTCCTCGAAGGCTCGAAGTAACATTACTGATTTTTCCAGGAAAACAAATTTATGTCAGATGAAAAAAAAGTTATATTTTTTAACAAAGAATTTGATTGCTTATTTTTTTTTACCTATAAGAAAATCTTGAATCGTTTGTGGTTAACTAGTTATGTTTTTATTGAAAAGAAAAAAGAAAACTTGTTGTTGGATGTTATACTAATCAATTAACCAATCAGCCAATCAATCAATCAATCAATCAATATGAAAGAAAAAGAAAAAGAAAAAGAAAAAATGTTACAGCTGCTTATATTGTTAAGAAAAATTTGAATATTGTTTTCTAAAAAAGTGTTACAAAAATTGGACACAAATTTTACCAGTGATCTGTTTTGTTCATTACAGTATTTACGTACAATCCTTCCCTAATTTTTTTTTATTGAGAAAAAAAAATGCATGAAATTAAAGCCTATATGCATGACAACATTATTATTTGATTTATTTTTTAAGTGTAGTTACTTAGTTATTGTTTTACCTTTTAGAGTTTAGCGTTTGATTGAGTTGGCCAGTTAGATAATAGTTGAGAAGAACAAATACATGTACAAATTGGGAAGACTATGGTAAAATAACCCGACAGGCAGTGATGGAAGTCTCGAAACCTGGTCTTGGTCTCGAGACTGTTTTTTTTTATGTAGGTTTGAGGTCTTAATCCAAGTCTTGTCCAAGCAAAGTCTCAGGTCTCGGAGGGATGGTCTCAGTCGTGCCTGTGCAGGTCTCAGGTTTTACTCGTCGTCGAGACCACACCAATTTACGTTGTGCCAGACAAATTACGTTGCACCACAAAAATCTAGTCTTCATTACGAACATGTACAAACAACGCTACATAGAGAGAAAGAGAGGTCAAGTTTAGAGGTCAAAATTAGAGGTCAAAATTAGAGGTCAAGTTTAGAGGTCGAGTTTTGTGAATTAACTCAAAACTGTTCTATGTCCATCGATGTTTGTTCTCATGAAGTTGACCTGTTACACTATATGTCAGCCATATACTCGCGCAGCTTTACCTTACATACGCACTGTGGACATTCCTTTGTCTTCGTGTAGTTAACAAACTTTGACTAAATACGTATTTTTCTCGCTTCCCCAAAACAAATTTACCCTCAAATTTGGATTATGGGCCTCTCAGCTGTCCCTTCTATCTTTTCTATATAACCCTAACCCGTTTTTCCTCTAGCGCTCTTTTTCGGAAACTGAAAAACGGATTGTGGACGTGTGCAAGTCCACACACCGTAACCTCTTCTCGCATCGTGTGGACCTATATTGTTTGGAGGTCCACAGTGCGTATGCAAGACTAACTCACTCAGGGATTTAGATTTGGTAATGACTTAAACACCATACATTTTAATCCATTTTCGGTCTCGGTGTTGGAAAAGTCTCGGAAGTGTTGGTCTCGGTCTAAGACATAAGGGTCTCGACGACAACACTGCCGACGGGATGGTGTCTTAAGTTTTGTATTTAACTTGTGTAGTTTTATTGGACTTTGATAGCTTTGTAAATAAGTACTTGTAGTTTCTTAAGTTCTTAATACAAACCACCGAATGTTTACTATAGGACTTCTTTGAAGGTAATAGGAGCTTTTGCACTCCATGCGTTTTTTATTTTATTTCTAGTAACGACACCGTTTAAAATCCAAAGAATATTGTTCAAAATTTGTGGAAATTACACTTTGCGAGAATGTAGCAACAATTATTTTTTACAAGCTTTTGGTTCACGAAAGAATATTTCGTCAATTAAAAAAAAATCAGAAAATCAGTCAATCGACTGATCGTTGGAAATCACAGTTCTTGATTTCTTTATAACGACAGCCAGCCAGGCGGAATACACTCACTGGGTGTTTAGAACCAGTACGATCTTTAATCCATTCGAATGCTAGTGCTTATACGAGCCTTGGAGATTTTGTCATTGACAAGTTCATGCCAGACGTAAGCCACGTCCAAATCTCTTGTCTATGGCTATTGTCTAGGTCTTTGCCTATTGCAACTACATTCAAAATGGGTGACGGTAGTCGTAGCTGTAGCTCTCAAAAGACCATTTTAGGCATGACTATATGTGATCTGTTCCAACGAAACCTGGATAAAGTCGACTTTTTAGTTTTTCAGATTTTGCTTTTTCAAATTCTCTAGGTTCTCAGCTTTAAAATGATGTATCATTTACATATGTACCCCCACCCTGTCTTCCCTGGGGTCTGGATTTAGTGATAAAACCCTGACAACCTAATTATGAGATAAACCGCTTTGAAGTTCAGAAAAGCGTATTATTTCTATACACAAATGTTTCACAAAATTGACAAAAAAACACACTTCTGGTGGACGGATTTTGTTCAAATTTGAGGAGATTGTAGATTAATAGTGACTGACTTAGGAAAACCTAAAACCTAAAAATGGTAAAATCCATCCCGAAATGACTTCAGGAGTACATTGTGACAAAACACATTGTGCGACTTTGTCCGGGTTTCGTTGGAACAGGCCACATATGTTCATTCTAAATAATCCGACAACATTTCTTTCAAATAACACCAAACTCTCTCATTGCATTTCACCTGATCCGTGTTGTCACGCCTCAGTGACTCCTGGCAAAAAAAAACATCTTGCTGAAAACAATAAACAGAATCTCCTGTAATCCTGAAATCATAATTACAAGAAAGGTGCGTTTCCTTGTAGCTTCCAATCCTTTGTTTCTTCGTCTAGTTTGTAAAAAAACCACCATATCTTTAATTGTTGTAAATATACCAAAATTAAAAGTATTCATGTTAATTTTTTTTTTTACATTATATATATGTATGTTTTTTTAATATGTTAACAATTTCGGTAGAATTAGTGAAAAGGTTAGCATGTTAGAGTAAGCAAAGTCAATGGGTGACGTAGAAAGACGGGGCATTATTATTTGCATTTTCTCTTCGCTCTGAAAGTTGTCTTTTTTCCGTCTTAAAAAAAGCATAATTTCACAAGCATCTATTCTGCAGTGAACCTGTTAGTAGCTATTACTCCAAATATAGTGCCTTGTCCATCAAATTCTCGAGATTTGTCAGTTTTCCAACAGTATTTAATTTTCCTTGTCTTTATTCCAGTTTAGGTTTCTTCCTACCATGTTTTAGTCATGCTAAAACAGTCTGTTAAATTTAAAAACTGGTTGAAGATTTCAATTGAACCTATGATGTTGTAAACAAGAGTTCATTTAAAAAGACCAAAAAGAAGAAATTTTAAAAGGAAATCAGAAATAAGTAAACAAGTTGTGAAAAAAACTACAAGTGCATTGTTTAAGTTAAAACCTGAGCAATACATCAAACTACTGAGCAATACATTAATTTTAATACAAATGTTTACACATCTTAGGGAGTATAGGGTTTATTTGTTTGGTACTCTGTCAGATTTAAACAGTATTCATTGTGCAAAGCCTGCTGAATCCAACAGAACCCAACAACTGTAAAAAAACAAATGGTCTTTTGTTCACTGCTCACATCAACAAAATCCAACAGAAACTTACCCGCTGTGGGATTCAGCCTGTTTTATCATTGGATTTGCGGTAAGCAGGGATTATTCGCTAACAGTAAGCAGAGCCATAATATCGGGCCATAGATCTATAAAAATAGATTTGTTTGTAGAGCTATTACAGGGGACAACTGTACTGGTGTAGATGAAAAAAAATTGTCATTTGTGTTTCTGTGTAACAAAACCTGATACACTACTGTTATTACCATTTTTATCATTAATTTAGTATTGTATTAAGTTTTCTTCCAAAGTTGAGACATTCAATAAAACAGTTTGTTTGAATTTTATTATTTTTGCCTGTGTATTTCATTTGAGTCAATAACAGCTCTAATAAGGTAAAATAATATATATATATATTTTAGTAAGTCCAGTCTATCCTCTATATCTGCCAGGTTTGTACGATTTTGGCAAGATCGATGTCCACATTGTTTCCATTGTTCAAGGCAGTGCGCCACAGCTGGTACAAAAAGTTAGATTTGGTAAATGCCGTCTACAAAATTTAATCTAGAGTTGGCTTTTTCAGTATTTCTGGGCCCTTGACTTAAAGAACTCAACACTGATCCATGTTCTGATTTTATTAGGAAACTTACATCGAATTCAGTACACGAGGCCGAATTTTTTTTATTTGCTAAAGAAACTTCTAAATGATTCGGAAACCAGCTTTGTTCTAGCCAAAGAGATAACGAAGCCGAGGTTTTGAAAACTGGCACGCCTGATGGTACTTGCATGTTATACATGTGGCGCGGCGTGGCCTTTTTGAAGTAAATAAAAAACCTAAGTTTGTATGAACTTGCCAGACAGAATTTTAAAGTTAATTGAGAATGACAAATGTTACAAGACAACTTTGAGGAGCTTCTTCCTCAAATTTTAAGAAACATTGAACAGAGTGATTTTATCGGTAAGTTGCAGCATGGTCATGGAGGAATAAAAACGAATTTGCAGATCAGATCAGCAGGAGATGTTTCACCCTTTTCGTGAAAAACAAGTTTGACAATAACAAAACGAGTGATCGACTGACTGATAGGCGCAGTTTTAATGAGAAGTACATTTTTGTACACCGATATCGACCAACAAAAGATTTTTTGCTGTGATAGTCATGATATAAGAACATTTTCCGTGTTTTCTTACACAATTGGAAGTGTTGCAATTCTCAGTAATTTTCAGATACATATATGCCTGTCTAATCATAGAGCAAGGAACATCTGTTCCTTGCTCTATGCTATGGTCTAATCTAACATTTTTGCATTGATTTAACCTTAGACCCAATAATTGGGGCGTTTTCACTTCTTTTTTTCAAATTTTGGATTTTGTCTGTCGACAGACAAAATCCAAAATTTGAAAAAAGGAGTGAAAACGCCCCAATTATTGGGTCTAGATTAACCCATAGAGCAAGGAACAGTGATTAACCTTAGCTTAGTCATTGATGATCAAAAAGGGAGCCTCAGGGACAGGAAGTAACATTCTTTCATTTTGAATGGTAAAAAAATGTGTCGGAGGAGTAAAGCCATTGAAGTAAACACACCATTCTTGTTCGTTTCAAAACGGATGACGCATATTATTAACACACGCCACAAGCAAGGCCGGAAATTTGTCTGTCAGCAGCGAGCAAAGCCGGAAAAGCAGGGGTGTGCTTCCCGGTACTAATCGGCCTGAACCCGCCTCAGATCGAGTTTCGTTAAAACTAATCCCGCACCTCGGCTCGGTGATGTTAAAATAACCCCGACGCGAACTGGTTAATTAAAGGTAGTATATATACACCATTTGCAGACATAGAAAATATTTATTACCAAATTATTAAGAAATATCTCACTCATTTGAAAGTAAATAATGATTCTAGGCATCCAGCAAAACTATTGCGCTAGATATCCTGTAATTATTTCGAAAAATTTAATTTTATAAAGACAATTTTGCAATCGCTGTCCAACAAAAATAACATAAGAATAACTGCTCGACGCTGGTTAAAAACAGACGCTGTTTTTTGTGCTTTTCCCGGCACCGGTGATTGTAAAACTTCAGAAAAGTCAGTTAATTGGTAATTACTATAAAATACAACCCCCCGAATCAAGCAATGATAATTCAAGCAATTACCAATGGTGTATCCTACCTTTAAAAGGCCATGCATCTGTCCATCACCATAAACCATGATAAACCTCAGAACAATTAATTAGCTAAATCATTTGTTTAAAAAAAAATCTAATTTGTGAAACTACAGGTGTGTGTACTGGTTATATTTTTCAGCCGTTGATACCGAATTCACAGGGCTGCATTTCAATGGCAACCACAACAGTCTTTTTGATACACCACAGGACAGGTACACTAAGCTGAGTCAGACGGCGAGTCAGTTTACACTGTGTCAGCTGGGTAAGTCTAATTAGGCCCAATTACTAGTTAGGCCCAATTACTAGTTAGGCCCAATTACTAATTAGGCAAAACAAAATCACCAAAATTGTGTTGCTCTCTCACCGACCAACTTTAAAATCGGTTTGTAAGATACAGCTCATTGAACTTTTGACCTTGTGGTGTTTTTTAACTCTTACTTTGGACATCTGTATATCCAGTTGCGGGGATAAAACTGATTTTCTATTATTTAGGTTACGAAAAAAGAAGAAAATTAAGACCGATGAGTGTTGACCCTTAAGTCCCTAACCCTTAAGTCCCTAACCCGATTTTCCATTTGAACCCCTTTTTTTTCAGATAGGGCGAATTGCTGTGTGGACATGTTCGAGTCCATACAGTGTTTTTGGTTTGTGTATTGTGTGGACATTTTTAGTTCCCAACACTTATACACGTCTGTTGTTTTCTGCGGATAACGCCAATGTCCGGCCTCGCTCTCCCATTGCGCGGGGAGACCTCGCTTAGAGGGCTTCATGTGCATGGAGAAATTGAACGGGTGCGTGTCGCAAACAGGGGTTCCATGGATTGATAACTCTTTGTTGTCAGTATTATATTATGCCAAAAATTTGACACAGCAGATCCACAGCTTCCTTCCTTCTTTTCCACCTCCCCCTCTTTCCCCCACCCCTCTTTTAATTTTACTCATTTTACCCGGGGAACGTCCCCCCCCCCCCCCCCCCCCCCCCCCCCCCCCCCCCCCGATTCGCACCTGCACTCTGTCCATAGTTTTTCTCTTGCACTTCACTTTCTCAGAGGTTTCTGCATTTATTTTATCACCCGTTCTTCATTATTTCCCAGGGCTGTCAGCATTCATCAAACTTCCCAGTGAGAACAAGTAAGTCTGTATAAAGTGGGTCAAAGCAAAACGTGTACATTGAACATTTATTTCATGTTTTCCTCCATAATATAAAGATTATATCCACAATACCTAAGTAAATCGTCAAAGTACAGATGATCGAACATTTCCGTCCAACACTATTTTAGCCAAAGACGTTTGTAGGTACAGGCATGTCGCTATACTGCACTCTAAAAAGGAAAATGGATAGGGACGGCATTTCCACCAACCCTGGATCTAATAATCGCTTCCTGACTCAACAATTTCCAAATTACAGTGGGTTTAGAACTCAGCAGCCAGATTGCTCACAAGAACCAAAAGTAGCGACCACATTTCATCAATCTACCGCGACCTGCACTGGCTTCCAGTTAGACAACGGATTGTGTACAAAGTAATACTTGCGCTTGCATATAACTGTATCCACGGCAACGCGCCATTATATCGACAGGATTTGATTCACAAATATGAACCTCCTAAAAAACTGCGCTCACAATCTCAATGTCTACGATCACCTGTTCATCGACAAAGACATACGGCCAGCGTGCTTTTTTTCTACGTCATCTCCCAATCTTTGAAACAAACTCCCCCAAAACGTCAAAGATGCACAAACCTTGGATCAATTTAAATGCCTTCTCAAAACCCATTTATTCAATGTTGATAAATTTGTCCCTCTGTACAGCGCATTGGGACTCTGTGTGTAATGCGCTTAATAAGAACGGTTTATTATTATTATTATTCATTCGGATTTTACTTCATGTTATTGTTTCAGGTACCGTGCCTTCACTTACAACTTCTATCTGTTCCCCAGGAGTTGTTCAACCATCGATGCCCAGTTTACTTGCCAGGTAAATGGTGAACGAGTCTGTCAAGGAAATCTTGCATTCTGATTAGCATCTCTTAGTTTGTTTTTATTGTATCACCTTAAAGGGATCGTAAACGTTTGGTAATTGGAACCCACTGTTTGTCTCAATCCTATATAGTTATAGATATATACCATTATAAAACTAACCTGTACAAATTCCATTACAAAAGGTGGTAGCAATTTTGAGATATTGCCGAAAATCTAGAGCGGTTATGTCCACGCAGGAAGAATAATCTGCATCGGAATACACACTCTGAGAAACGTCACTGCAGTAACGCTTCTCAGATTCAAATGTTTGGGGACAAAAAGTGATATATTTTTTCATAACCGCAGTACTTCGAAGTGAAAAGTTTCTAAAAATGCATTATACTATCCAAAGCTGCTGTACTTCTTGGCAAGTAAGTTTTTATTGCCATTAATTTTTGGAGTAATTACCAAACGTAGGATACACCTTCGGTAATTGCTTGAATTATCATGAATGGGGAGATTTGAGGGGTTGTATTTTATAGTAAATAACATTTAACTGAGCTGTCCGAAATTTTACAGTAATTGATGCCGAAAAAAGCACGAAAAACAGCGTTTGTTTTCAACCGGCGTCGAGCAGTTATTCTTATGTTATTTTTGTTTTTTCGCGATCACCGTCCGGCGAATTTTTCTTTATAAAATTTTATTTTTCAGAATAATTACAAGATATCTAGCGCAATCATTTTGCTTTATGCCTAGAATCATTATTTACTTTCATATGAGTAAGATACTTCTTAATAATTCGGTAGTAAATATTTTCGATATCTGCAAATGGTGTATCATACCTTTAACCCTAACTACCCCAAACCCATCAAACTCCAACTGCAGCTTTCGCTAGGTTTTGGCAGGTTTGGTACCAAACCGTAACAACTTGTTGTTAGACTTTGTTTGACTCAGTACCAAAGGCCCATGCAGGGAGACCCTGTTGAATTCTGTGAGGTTCAGGACAGAAAGGCATGAGACTTGTCAAAATGTTAGAAATTTTGAGAATGCACAGGCATTTATACGTGAGTGACCCACATTGTCACGGCACAGTTCCTGGTCAACTGTAAGTGATGTACACTTTACACCTTGTATGTGTGTCCCCACTAAAACACATAATACCACTGGCCAGTTATCACTGTTCCAAGCCAATAAAACTTCAACTGTTGGAGTTTGGCAGTTTTAGTACTGTTAGGTTCAGTACTGAACATGTGTGAGCTGTTGAAGTTTGTTAGGTTTGGTATGCTTCCTAGTGCGAGAGCCTAGGGGGTTAGGGTTAAGAACCAAAATGTTAGTTTCTCAAATACCAACTGGTTACCCCAGTGTTAAGGTCTGGGAACGTACAATAGATAACAAGTCCGATCATGTCAACCAGTCCAGGGTCAACTCACAAGCTTTTCAAACATTCTGATACGGCAGATAAGTAATGGGATGTGCCTTCGATGATACAAGTGTAGTGACCCCTTTAAACTTTGCTTTATGCAAATGAGGCGCTCAGTCAGCCATCTTGTTTTTCCGCGACACATGTGAACAGACGTCAAACTATCGTTGACAACAAGTCGCGTTTTGGTACAGCAGTTATAACTTGCCAGAAGTTACGGCATTTTGCACAGTTAGTGCGTAGTTATCGCCCATTTATTTATATACCGTGCAGTGACGGTTTTACACGAACTCACCTCAGTAGAGGGAGACTTTTGTTCGCGAAATCGCGTGACATATCTACGCGAGTCGACTCGCCCCGAACTCCGCACGCGGTCGCCCCCATCGGGCTCACTCAACACGCGTGGACGGACTTCCTGCCGGAATAGTGTTCTCGGATCGGAATTGAACTACAGGGTGAGTTGTAGCAAGTAACAGTAGTTGTTTTTACATGTAGCAAACCCCTACAATTGGTGACCCTGACGTGATTGATTCACACCTTCAACATTTGGAGATATTTTGAACCCTACAATACATACAACTGCCGTTGATCCGTTTATTTGTTTGCACTGTCACCTCGCGATTGTCAACATGGCGCATGGAGGAGTTCCAAAAAACCCTGAACTGGAAGATAAACCTCAGTAGAGGGAGACTTTTGTTCGCGAAATCGCGTGACATATCTACGCGAGTCGACTCGCCCCGAACTCCGCACGCGGTTGCCCCCATCGGGCTCACTCAACACGCGTGGACGGACTTCCTGCCGGAATAGTGTTCTCGGATCGGAATTGAACTACAGGGTGAGTTGTAGCAAGTAACAGTAGTTGTTTTTACATGTAGCAAACCCCTACAATTGGTGACCCTGACGTGATTGCTTCCGGCCATCGCGTGTATCTATCGATGCAGGTGAGGAGGTACGACGTTGGGCTCGTGCATGTTCTCCATGCCAACGGTCAAAGGTACATCGACATACCAAAGCACCATTTGGCACCTTCAAAACGCCTGATGCCCGTTTCCGACATGTCCACATTGACCTTGTGGGACCACTCCCTACATCCAATGGTCACTCGTACCTCCTCACCTGCATCGATAGATACACGCGATGGCCGGAAGCAATCCCAATCAGCGATATAACAGCAGAAACTGTCGCTAAGGCATTCATTGACAGATGGGTCTCTGTTTTTGGAACCCCTGAAACCATCACCACGGATAGAGGACGCCAGTTCGAGTCGGCACTGTTCAGCAATCTCACAAAATTGCTGGGGACTACCCGCACCAGAACTACATCCTACCACCCGCAGGCCAACGGTCTCGTCGAACGTTTCCATCGCCAGCTCAAGGCATCACTGAAGTCCCATCTCGACCCTACTCGATGGTCTGAATACCTACCCATCACGCTGTTGGGTATTCGTGCCACCATCAAATCAGACCTCGGTTGCTCCCCAGCGGAACTGGTTTACGGCACTACTCTGCGCCTTCCAGGTCAGTTCGTTGCTCCATCCAACGATACCACTCTACTGGATGCCAGCTCATTCGTGGACCGCCTCAAGCATCACATGTCTCAACTTTCACCAGCATCGCCTCGTGCCACGCGAAACACGGTTCACATCCCGAAAGACCTTAAAACATGTACTCATGTTTACATTCGCTGTGATGCCGTCCGCAAACCCTTGCAGCCTCCATACAATGGACCCTACCTCATACTTGGCCGCAACGACAAGTACTTCACCTTGTCCGTCAAAAACCGCCGTGAGACAGTCAGCATCGATCGCTTAAAGGTGGCGTACACGGATAGCAATCCGGACGACAGTACCACCACCTCAGATTTCTTCGAAGCTCAACCACCTACTCCCAACTTGCCTTCACGGACGATCACAACATCACCGTCACATGCACCTACACCAACACTTCCAGTAACGCCTCCAACACCGCCTGTCTCCAAGACAACGAGATCCGGTCGTCACGTTCGTTGGCCAAAACGTTATGTGGAAGTCATCAACATTGGCTGAACATCGCTTTTATTTCACTATCGATGGTTCATCACTTCCTTTTTTTCCCCCATTCACCATCTGGGAGGGGGCTAATGTAGTGACCCCTTTAAACTTTGCTTTATGCAAATGAGGCGCTCAGTCAGCCATCTTGTTTTTCCGCGACACATGTGAACAGACGTCAAACTATCGTTGACAACAAGTCGCGTTTTGGTACAGCAGTTATAACTTGCCAGAAGTTACGGCATTTTGCACAGTTAGTGCGTAGTTATCGCCCATTTATTTATATACCGTGCAGTGACGGTTTTACACGAACTCACCTCAGTAGAGGGAGACTTTTGTTCGCGAAATCGCGTGACATATCTACGCGAGTCGACTCGCCCCGAACTCCGCACGCGGTCGCCCCCATCGGGCTCACTCAACACGCGTGGACGGACTTCCTGCCGGAATAGTGTTCTCGGATCGGAATTGAACTACAGGGTGAGTTGTAGCAAGTAACAGTAGTTGTTTTTACATGTAGCAAACCCCTACACAAGCATGGATTTTGGCACACTCTCAGAGTATGTCATGAGAAAGATATGTGGCTGAAGATCCTTGCAGATTTGTCCCATGATGAAATATTTCAAGAATAACGAGCAATGACAGCCATTTTTGGAAAGGTTCTAAGCAGTAAAATTTCTCATCAGAAGATTTGTCATCTGCACAAATTATGTCTTAACGGTACTAATTACTGACCTTAGCCAGATGTGTCTCCAGTTCACTCTTTGTAGCCTGTGTCTCTCCAATGCGTTTCTTGAAGGCCAGGTTTGTGTCGCTGTATTGCTTCTTCATGTCGTCTTCCGTGGTTTCAAGCAGGCTGTCGATGACGGCCCGCAGGTCCATGGCATTCTTGCGGTCCCGTTCCGTCTTCAGAATGTTCTCGTTTGTGAATTTCTGCCAGTCTTCTGGGGTGACGGAACTGTGACGAACAGAATCGTAAACAACTTAGAAATGGTGTTGATGATGAACCTATGGCTAACAATTTGGAAATTCAGATAGTTTAGCAATCGCAGCCTTGTTGATGATACCTACATGAACAGTGCGCAATTCTTCATGGATCAGTTTTAGACCGTGCCTGAATTACAGGGCTGTGGCTTCACATTATAGTCTATTATACCGGCTGCAACTACATGTACTTTCCATAGACTTGTGTGCAATTTCCAGCCGCAGACAATTAATTTGGACACAAGCCTAAAGGCCGGTTCATACTTCATGCGAATTTCAAGTCGTACTAGAAACAATTGAAGTTTCATTGTGACATTCTCTGTTGCCGTACCAAATTCGCTTCGCAATTACATTTGCGTGAAGTATGAACCGGCCTTAATTCAGCAACTAACATACAGGGTTGGAGTTTAAACCGCCTCACAGAAATGAAACTGCAATCACCTGAGCAGATTGTTTACCTTTATTTGAAAATCAATGCAGGGTTAGTTACTTAGAAACCTATCCACGTTATTGAAAATTGGTCAGGATAGTTAGAACAAGGGGTTAAGAACAGTAAGGACAACAAAAGATGCTACATACTTGGTTTCGATTTTGGCAGCGCCGAATTTGAAGTCGAGGTTTGGGTTGTCGTCCCTGAGCTCACGGCAGTCCCGGTCGATGTCGAGGGCGCCAAACTTGTCCGTCAGGTCTTTTTCCAGGGTGTAGCGACGCGACCGCATGATTCGGATCTGCTCCGTGGTCTGGTCCAAGGTGCGCTGTAGCAAGGCCATAACCACCCGGAGGGTCTCTCGCTCCTTGAGAAGGTTCTTCTCGACATCATCGTGCACAAGGTCGATGGCTTCGCGACCCTCCCTGAGAAACACCCCCCGCAAAAAAAAAGTGGACTGATTTTAAAAAGCTGCACGAATATGCCAGACTAGCTACGCTGCATTTGTTATCAAAATCCAGCAAAATGATTGTACTAGATATCCTGTAATTGTTCAAATTGTTTTAAATAAAAAAAAAAACCAAAACAAGAACAACTGCCTGACGCCGGTTAAAAATAAACGCTGTTTTTTGCTTTTTTCTCTGCATCCATGATTGTAAAACTTCGGACAGGTTAGTTAACTTAGTTTAACTATATTTACTATATAAAATACAACCCCCCCTGCCCCCAAATCCACTCATTTCTGATAATTCAAGCAATTACCAATGGTGTATCCTACCTTTTAAATCCACCCATTCCTGATAATTCAAGCAATTACCAATGGTGTGTCCTACCTTTAAATTGTCCTGGGTATAATGAGATTCAGACACGGTCAACAGTCTACAAAAGACTTACAATTTACCTGAATAGCAGGCAGATCTAGTTTGGTAGATGATGAGGTGGAGCGATTATTGTCTGCAGCAATTTCGGCTAATTCGCACAAAACCTATGCTTCGGGCTGGAGGGCTTTTAGCCAGTTTAGGCAGCAGCCTCGGTCAAGCCAAGTACTTGTACCGGCGTCCGCTGATGAGATTTGCCAATTTGTCGCATGGCTTTCACTAAGGGGCTTATCTCCTTCCACAATTGCTACATATGTGTCAGGTGTGGGTTATGTACACAAATTATACGGGTGGGTGGACCCTACCAAAGATTTTGTTGTTTCCAAATTATTAGAGGGTGCGCGCCGGCTTCGCCCGAGTAAAGATTCTCGGCTACCAATTTCCTTGTCTTTGTTGCGACACATTCTTGGTTCTCTACCTGCGGTATGCTCTTCGAATTTCGAGGCAGTTTTATTTAAAGCTGTGTTCCTGAGTGCCTTTTTTGGTTTTATGCGAGTTAGCGAATTTGCAGTTTGTTCAAGGCAGAGCCTTGGTGACTCTGTTTTGGGTTCAAAAGATGTACAGTTTTCTCAAGCTAATGATGACAGCAAGTCTGTTTCTGTGGTCATTAGTTTTCGAAATTCCAAGAATAATCAGCGTGGCCTCCCCCAGAGCGTTCGCTTAGTACAGTCTAGCGACAATGCCCTTTGCCCCGTGTCAGCCTTATTACATTTTTCAGCCCTTCGCCCTTGCATTTCAGGTCCATTTTTCTGTCACTTTGATGGGAGTCCACTTACACAGCATCAATTCAATGCTGTATTACAGAAGGCTCTTGCGTTTTTGGGTCTCGAAGGGGCCCATATCAAAGGGCATTCGTTTCGCATTGGGGCGGCATCTTCGGCCTCACATATGGGGGTTCCCAATGCTGACATTCAGACTATGGGGCGCTGGCGTTCTAATGCATTCTTATCCTATATACGCCCAATACCGGTTTGCAGCATAGCAAATACTTCGGGTTCCGACCTTTGCTAGTCGGCGCAGCTGGTCTTATAGAAGTCAGAAATGAATTCATACACCATGATCAGGTTGGTTTGTGATTAGTTTTATTTTGCTTACAATTTTATTCAGATACCGTTTGGATAGTCGGTGACTCAATCATCCGCCGTGCTGAGTGTGGGTTTGCCCTCCCAGTTCAAATTCACTGGAAGGGTAAAGGTGGGGCAGGTGTAGGTGATCTTTATGACCTCAGGGATGAGTTGAGTAAAATTTCTCCTCCTCCAGTTTTTCTAATTGTTCATTTAGGTACTAATGACCTGGTTAAGGTGGATGAGTTTGCTCTGCGTCAAAGGGTTGCGGTCATGCTTCGCGATTGTTTGGAATGGTGCCGAACTTTGACAATCATATGGTCGGACATTCTTCCCCGAGTTTACTATTTCGGAGCTTATTCTCAGCCAGCATTAGAACGCAAGCGCCGCACTATAAATAGATGGGCAAGATCGCAATGTGCAAAGTTGCCAAGAGCGCTGTGTTTGCATCACCCCCAATTTAATTGGTCTGAATTTTCTTTGTATAGGTATGACGGGGTCCACTTATCGCCGTTGGGCAATCGTATTTTCACCTCGAATATTCAACAGTTTATCTCATCCCATATTTCCTCTTAGACTCCCTTCCAAATTCGTGAGTGCCTCTCCTGGTAGTTGGGGTTGCTGGTTGTCTTTCTCCTTGGGCGCGCTCTGCGCGGGTGGCAATTTTTGCGGATGCAGACAGCCAGTAATCCAAGTTCTCATATTTGGGGGCATTTAAATCACTTCAGGTTTATGTCTATTTGTTATGCAAATTGAATTGGTTGCCATAGCGCTCGAAAGTATCCTGAGGCTATGTTTTCCCGACTAAACGTAATACCGGTGGGAAGCTATCGTGTGTTAATCCACATGTAAACTGTGAATTATACAGCATTTTAAGTGAATTTGGCTCATGTACATGTAGCTTTGGGCATGTGGTATTGCCCATAGGGGTCGGGCCTGGTGTTGCCCAGGGGCCTGTTGTTGCCCCATTTCTGGTCGGGCCTGGTGTTGCCCATTTTATTAAAATAACTTTACTAATAATTTACCGGTATGCCCATAATCTGGTATCCGGATGAATAAAACGTTATCTCAGGCTGTGGCCATAAACTCAAGAATTGTCTCTTTGGTCGTTAATGAGTCTGAGTATAAAGCACGTATATTATCGACTAGCAGGATCTGTAGTGATGACTAACTCTGTGGGCTAAAGGAAACTGAAAGAATCGATACTACAAACGAATGTTAGCGGGCCAAGACAATTGCGTATTATAGACAACTAGGCGGTCACCCGGGGTTTGTCGGTTCTCGGGTTTGTAGCTACTTCCCTGGATGGATGGGGATTGTGGATACATGTTGACCGAGTTTAAGCACGATCCGACCAACTTCAAAAAGGTGACCCCTAGATGACCTTTGACCTCGTACGCTCTAGCGAATGCAAACTGGTTCTTGCGGGGACCGAGCCGGACCCACCCACCGAGTTTGAACGCCGCACGACCCCGGGAAGGGGACGAAAAAGCGCGCACAGATTCAAAAAGGTGACCCCTAGATGACCTTTGACCTCGTACGCTCTAGCGAATGCAAACTGGTTCTTGCGGGGACCGAGCCGGACCCACCCACCGAGTTTGAACGCCGCACGACCCCGGGAAAGGGACGAAAAAGCGCGCACAGATTCAAAAAGGTGACCCCTAGATGACCTTTGACCTCGTACGCTCTAGCGAATGCAAACTGGTTCTTGCGGGGACCGAGCCGGACCCACCCACCGAGTTTGAACGCCGCACGACCCCACCCACCGAGTTTGAACGCCGCACGACCCCGGGAAGGGGACGAAAAAGCGCGCACAGACTTCAAAAAGGTGACCCCTAGATGACCTTTGACCTCGTACGCTCTAGCGAATGCAAACTGGTTCTTGCGGGGACCGAGCCGGACCCACCCACCGAGTTTGAACGCCGCACGACCCCGGGAAGGGGACGAAAAAGCGCGCACAGATTCAAAAAGGTGACCCCTAGATGACCTTTGACCTCGTACGCTCTAGCGAATGCAAACTGGTTCTTGCGGGGACCGAGCCGGACCCACCCACCGAGTTTGAACGCCGCACGACCCCGGGAAGGGGACGAAAAAGCGCGCACAGACTTCAAAAAGGTGACCCCTAGATGACCTTTGACCTCGTACGCCCTAGCGAATGCAAACTGGTTCTTGCGGGGACCGAGCCGGACCCACCCACCGAGTTTGAACGCCGCACGACCCCGGGAAGGGGACGAAAAAGCGCGCACAGACTTCAAAAAGGTGACCCCTAGATGACCTTTGACCTCGTACGCTCTAGCGAATGCAAACTGGTTCTTGCGGGGACCGAGCCGGACCCACCCACCGAGTTTGAACGCCGCACGACCCCGGGAAGGGGACGAAAAAGCGCGCACAGACTTCAAAAAGGTGACCCCTAGATGACCTTTGACCTCGCACGCCCTAGCGAATGCAAACTGGTTCTTGCGGGGACCGAGCCGGACCCACCCACCGAGTTTGAACGCCGCACGACCCCGGGAAGGGGACGAAAAAGCGCGCACAGATTCAAAAAGGTGACCCCTAGATGACCTTTGACCTCGTACGCTCTAGCGAATGCAAACTGGTTCTTGCGGGGACCGAGCCGGACGCACCCACCGAGTTTGAACGCCGCACGACCCCGGGAAGGGGACGAAAAAGCGCGCACAGACTTCAAAAAGGTGACCCCTAGATGACCTTTGACCTCGTACGCCCTAGCGAATGCAAACTGGTTCTTGCGGGGACCGAGCCGGACCCACCCACCGAGTTTGAACGCCGCACGACCCCGGGAAGGGGACGAAAAAGCGCGCACAGACTTCAAAAAGGTGACCCCTAGATGACCTTTGACCTCGTACGCTCTAGCGAATGCAAACTGGTTCTTGCGGGGACCGAGCCGGACCCACCCACCGAGTTTGAACGCCGCACGACCCCGGGAAGGGGACGAAAAAGCGCGCACAGACTTCAAAAAGGTGACCCCTAGATGACCTTTGACCTCGCACGCCCTAGCGAATGCAAACTGGTTCTTGCGGGGACCGAGCCGGACCCACCCACCGAGTTTGAACGCCGCACGACCCCGGGAAGGGGACGAAAAAGCGCGCACAGACAGACAGACAGACACACAGACAGACAGAGAGTAGCGTATTATTATATAGACTAGGCGGTCACCCGGGGTTTGTCGGTTCTCGGGTTTGTAGCTACTTCCCTGGTTGGATGGGGATTGTGGATACATGTTGACCGAGTTTAAGCACGATTCGACCAACTTCAAAAAGGTGACCCCTAGATGACCTTTGACCTCGTACGCTCTAGCGAATGCAAACTGGTTCTTGCGGGGACCGAGCCGGATCCACCCACCGAGTTTGAACGCCGCACGACCCCGGGAAGGGGACGAAAAAGCGCGCACAGATTCAAAAAGGTGACCCCTAGATGACCTTTGACCTCGTACGCTCTAGCGAATGCAAACTGGTTCTTGCGGGGGACCGAGCCGGACCCACCCACCGAGTTTGAACGCCGCACGACCCCGGGAAGGGGACGAAAAAGCGCGCACAGATTCAAAAAGGTGACCCCTAGATGACCTTTGACCTCGTACGCTCTAGCGAATGCAAACTGGTTCTTGCGGGGACCGAGCCGGACCCACCCACCGAGTTTGAACGCCGCACGACCCCGGGAAGGGGACGAAAAAGCGCGCACAGATTCAAAAAGGTGACCCCTAGATGACCTTTGACCTCGTACGCTCTAGCGAATGCAAACTGGTTCTTGCGGGGACCGAGCCGGACCCACCCACCGAGTTTGAACGCCGCACGACCCCGGGAAGGGGACGAAAAAGCGCGCACAGACTTCAAAAAGGTGACCCCTAGATGACCTTTGACCTCGCACGCTCTAGCGAATGCAAACTGGTTCTTGCGGGGACCGAGCCGGACCCACCCACCGAGTTTGAACGCCGCACGACCCCGGGAAGGGGACGAAAAAGCGCGCACAGACTTCAAAAAGGTGACCCCTAGATGACCTTTGACCTCGCACGCTCTAGCGAATGCAAACTGGTTCTTGCGGGGACCGAGCCGGACCCACCCACCGAGTTTGAACGCCGCACGACCCCGGGAAGGGGACGAAAAAGCGCGCACAGACTTCAAAAAGGTGACCCCTAGATGACCTTTGACCTCGCACGCCCTAGCGAATGCAAACTGGTTCTTGCGGGGACCGAGCCGGACCCACCCACCGAGTCTGAACGCCGCACGACCCCGGGAAGGGGACGAAAAAGCGCGCACAGACAGACAGACAGACACACAGACAGACAGAGAGTAGCGTATTATTATATAGATACAGGTAGTTAATGGGGCAGGAAATTGGAGATGATCCCCTGGACACAAAGTCGCTGGTGTGGATTTCCACTGGCATCCCTGTAAGACCGGACCGTGTCCCTTGCAATTTAAGGGCCCGGGCCCCGCCGGTTTAGATTCGCAGGTACGGTCCGCCACGCCTCCAGGGTGAAGAAGAGCTAAACTAAGTGTCCAGTCGACCATCCACAACTCCCCATCCCAAAAACTAGCGCAATATACAGAAAATCGCTGAGGTGTATCAAAGGATTAAATATTCACATTACAGTTATGGACATATTTGATGATATGGTAGCTGTTTTGCTTAGGCCCAAGAAGTTGTTGAAGAGTCAGTTGTGTGTTATTGAGGATGTCGAGAGATTTCATGAGGATATTCCTCTGTGAGTTGTATTTATGGCAATTCAGGAGGAAGTGTTTGACGTCATCTGTGCATAAGCAAGTTTCACAAAGTCCATTAGGATGTTTACCAATTTTATGAAGAAAGTTGTTTAAACCTTTACATGTGCCGAGTCGTAGTCTGTGTAGAATTACTTCTTGGGAGCGTTTCATTCCCCATTTTGAGAAAGTGAATGAGGCCTCGTATTTCATGTCATTTGCCAGGTTAGTTTTGGGAATAGTTTTAGCCCATTTTTTCTTAATTTGTTCTTTGAGGATATGCTTGATTTCACTGTCTAATAAAGGGATACAGCTAGGTGGATGTTATTTTTGTGAGTGGCTGACTTGGCAATTTGATCTGCTATTTCGTTTCCATGTATACCACAGTGGCTAGGGATCCATTCAAAGTTAACAATATTGCCTTGGTAGCGGATGTTGTTAATGGTGTGGCGAATATCGCAGACAATTTTATGTTGGGGAAAAGGTTTGGAAATAGCCTGGATGGCACTCAAACAATCACTAAAAATGCAGGTATGAAGAGGCTTGACTTCTTCGATCCATTCTACTGCAAGAAGTATAGCAAACAATTCTGCTGTGAAGATAGAGACTTCATTGTTGAGGCGGGTAGCTTTGGTATATTTAAGTTGGGGAATGTATACTCCACATCCAACCGTGTCTAGGGTGGGACTTCGGGATCCATCAGTGTATATGTGAAGAGAGTTCATCCAAGTTGTATTGATAATCTCGGCACTGATATTTCTTTTTTCACAGGTGTTTGTAGCATTTGCCACTCGAGAGATGATCTCAGTGGAGACAGAGGGTTTGCTGTAGTGCCAAAAAGGATGGGGGTCATTTAGAGGGAAGAGTGTGATATCCTGGCTTCAAAGGGGGTTTTGTGAGCTGTGGATGACCATTTATCAGCAAAATAATGTTTTTGCCAGTTATCAGAATTTATATAATCATTTAATTTGGGTGAGTATTGTGGGTATTTATTTTAACTCCATATAAATTGCAAAGTAATTGACGACGTAGTTTTAGAGGAGGGTCACCACATTCAGTCTGTAGCCTATATAGGGGTGAGCTGTGTATAGCCCCTGTACATATTTTTAAAGCTTGGTACTGGATACTATCTAATTTTTGTTTGATTGTAGAGGACGCCGAGTCGAAGGCTTCGCATCCATATTCAAGGATAGGTCTTATAAGAGCAGTGTAGAGCTGATGAAGCGTTTTACAATCAGCCCCCCAAGAAATACCAGTGATACATCGAAGAATATTAAGTCTCTTTTTGCATTTAGTAATGACACTGTCAATGTGTTCTTTCCATGTTAATTTGCTATCGAAAATAACTCCTAGGAATTTGGCTGAGGGGCATATTTGCACTTTAATGTTTTGAATGTCCAAAGAAATGTTGGCCTGTTTTTTATTGGTGAACAGAACCGCAGTAGTTTTGGGAGCGGACAATTTGAACCCCCATTTTTCACACCATGAGTTGATATTATTTAAATTTTGTTGAATTTTCTTTTCTATATAGGAAATGTTTCGGTTGGATTTCCAAAGAGCTATGTCGTCCGCATATTGTGAGATATTGACATCAGCCACATGATGGGAGAGATCATCGACAGCATGGGCCATCTGCCATCTTGCTGATGGATGTTATGACGTCATGACCATGACGTGGGCAAATACGTGGCGGAGTAATAAATGTTAGAAAGTGGGGTTAATTACGTACTTCATGACAAAACTCCAAAGAGCTGGGAGCTCGTTCATGTGTCTTATTTCTCCATGGTTCACCGAAATGAAAAAGAAACAAAATGTTTGACTTTCCTTTGCATTTAGACTCAATAAAGATACAATATGTTTCCTACCGTATCCTTAATTGAACAAATTAAACCCCTCTTAAATTAAGAATGGTATAGCCGGCCATGGAACAAAGCCAAAACTGATTAAATTTTTCTTGAAACGAATTGTGTGTTTTTTAATTACATTGAAAAATTGGGAATATATTAAAATTAACTTGAAACGCTTGTTCTTTTTTAGACTTGGCCCTAGTCTGGGTCGGTCCTACTATTCACCGACAACACACCGACAACACGCACATCACCGACAACACACCGACAATTAACAATGATCAAAAACGTAGCTATATTGACAAAAAAAGGTATAGCACTGTAATATACACAATACAAAAGAGTGTCATTGTGCTTGAGGTTACATTTCTTTTGTAAAAATTGTGTTTTTTTCACGCGAAAAAAATATCTCTAACTAGCACGGTCGTTGGCCGCCATCTTGCCTTTTCGAGGAGTTGGCCTATACCATTTTATGTACGGGTGTGCAGGAAATGAAATTATCATGTCGTACACAACAGAGGGCGCCCTGTACGGTTTTATGTTGACAAAGTTTTAGTTGGAACGGAAGGTGAGCTACGACTAATATGATTGTTTTCTAAGTAATATGAGGAGACAAAATTTACCATTCGAGTACTTTGGTAGGATAATTATATATATTTTTAATCGAACTTATTTGGGCTGGACCTAGAATAAATTGTTCCTGTTCCTTGATGATTGTACGGAGCCCCTAAAGGGATATATGACGAATACAAATCACTGTGACGAAATAATTTGAGTTTTTTATTTTGTGGGCTCGAAATCATTTCGTGCCCACGAATTCATTTCGTGCACTCGAAATAACTTATTTCGTGACCTCGAAATCATTTCGTGCCCACGAAATGATTTCGTGCACTCGAAATAACTTATTTCGTGAGCTCGAAATCATTTCGTGCCCACAAAATCATTTCGTGCGCTCGAAAAAAATATTTTCGTGCGCTCGATATCATTTCGTGCGCTCGAAATCATTTCGTGCGCTCGAAATCATTTTGTGCGTTTGCTAGAAATCGGTTAAGTAAATATGACGTTGTGTCAGCATTAAGCAGGTACATGTAATAGGCTAGTCTTGCTCCAAGACCGAGTTGTTTATTTGTTCCGGGCGCGCCGTCCGTCTATGCAGTTCATCAATCATCAATACTCCGAAAACGGACTTATTGAGGGCGCCCTTAATTATCACGAGATTTGTTTCACAACTCGGTCTTGACGCAAGGGTTCCGTGAACCCGTAAAATTCCGAGGACATTCCAAGGACATTCCAAGCGTAGCTCAAATAGCTACTCGCCTCCACGATCGCGATATACACGCTCTATGTTTCCCATAAATTTCACACGGCACCATTGCACAAATGTGGTTTCTTACACGTCCGCAAAAGGCGAAGACTTTTCGGCTGCCATGGCACCATGATACACCCGGAAATTGTTCGCCTTTTGCGGACGTGTAAGAAACCACATTTGTGGAATGGTGTCGTGTGCAATTTATCACACAGCGTGTATATTGCGACCGTGAACTACGTTAAATAAAAACGACTCAGCGCGCATGCGGGGGCGAGTAGTTATTTGAGCTATGCTTGGAATGTCCTCGGAATTTTACGGGTTCACGTGACCCTTGCGTCAACACCGAGCTGTGAAACAAATCTCGTGATAATCAAGGGCGCCCTCAATCAGCCCGTTTTCGGAGTATTGATGATTGATGAACTGCATAGACGGACATGGCGCAAACAAATGAACAACTCGGTCTTGGAGCAAGACTAGCCTGCTTAATGCTGACACAACGTCATATAATTTACTTAAGCGATTTCTATCAAACTACGAAATGATTTCGAGCACACGAAATGATTTCGAGCGCACGAAATAAAGTATTTCGAGCGCACGAAATGATTCGAGCTCACGAAAAGATTTTGAGCACACGAAATGATTCGAGCTCACGAAAAGATTTCGAGCACACGAAATGAATTCGATAGCACGAAATGATTTCGAGTGCACGAAATGATTTCGAGCGCACGAAATGATTTCGAGCGCACGAAATGATTTCGAGCGCACGAAATAAAGTATTTCGAGCGCACGAAATGATTTCGAGCTCACGAAAAGATTTTTTTCGAGCGCACGAAATCATTTCGTGGGCACGAAATGATTTCGAGCGCACGAAATAAAGTATTTCGAGCGCACGAAATAAAGTATTTCGAGCGCACGAAATTATTTCGAGCGCACGAAATAAAGTATTTCGAGCGCACGAAATGATTTCGAGCTCACGAAAAGATTTTTTTCGAGCGCACGAAATAATTTCGTGGGCACGAAATGATTTCGAGCTCACGAAATGATTTCGAGCTCACGAAATAGGTTATTTCGAGTGCACGAAATGATTTCGTGGGCACGAAATGATTTCGAGCGCACGAAATAAAAAACTCAAATTATTTCGTCACGGTGATTTTTATTCGCCATATGTCCCTTTAGGGGCTCCGTACTAAATTATAATGGTGTACTCCAACGATTGCCTTCCATTTCAACTAACTTTTATGCTGCGTTCCAATCGCGTCGTGTTTATCGTGTTCACGAGTTCACGAGTCGTATAATGGCGTTCTAATCGCGTTCACTCGTGTTCACAGTGGTGAACTCGAGGTGGATTTTTTTCTCCATGTTTTAACATTTTAAAATTCACGACTTAACGAATATAATACTCGCGCATGCGTGTTGGTTCACGTACGAGTTCTTGTGCGATAAAGACTGTCCCGCACGACTAACTCAACTGTGCGCGTGCGTCTTGGTGAGTAGCGTTTAGAATGCAACCTACTCGTGAACATGGGGAAATTCACGGTGAACACGATAAACACGACGCGATTGGAACGCAGCATAAGTCAGCATAAAACCGTACACGGCGCCCCGATCTGTTGTGTACGACATGATAATTTAATTTCCTGCACACCCGTACATAAAATGGTATAGGCCAACTCCGCGCAAAGGCAAGATGGCGGCCAACGACCGTGCTAGTTAGAGATATTTTTTCGCGTGAAAAAAACACAATTTTTACAAAAGAAATGTAACCTCAAGCACAATGACACTCTTTTGTATTGTGTATATTACAGTGCTATACCTTTTTTGTCAATATAGAATACGTTTTTGGTGTGTTGTCGGTGTGTTTTTGATGTGTTGCCGGTGTGTTGTCGGTGTGTTGTAAATAGTAGGACCCCGTTTACAAGGCGGTCGTCGCGCGCGTTATCCGTCCGCGAAGTGCACAAATACAGCACGAAGAGCGACCTCACGCGGCCACTGTGCAATGCGCTTAACCCCCAAAATGGGCCCAAAAGTCTTCATTTCCAAGTATCATGATTGAAACTGGATATTTGTAATCCACATGGCCTTAGCTATAACATATTAATTTTTCTTTTAAATCGTTTAATGCTTTCATATAATTACTTGACTATAACTCTTCAGCCGTGAATAAATTTCCGACATGTAAATTTGCTCATAGTTTGCATTTTTGAAGGGCGCCGCGCAAATCACGAAATTGTGGTGCCCAACTTTTTGTGTAACAATTCCGACTTGAGTCAAGTCTAGTCTAGTTCTTTTTAAACAAAATACAGACGAAACCTTCACAGGATGCACAGTAAAAAATACAAGTCTAATTAGTAGTCAGGCTCCTTCGTGATGTAGCCTTACAAATATAAAGGCTGGCGTTTGGGAACCAAAAGATCTAAAACGAATGGACTTGTCATTTTGTTGATTTGTTTGCATGTTGTTTTATAAGCGTATGCAATATACAAACAAATATTTGGAACGCCACAGGAATTAGGATCTCATCAAGACTCAAACAAAACTTAATATTATTTAGGGGGGAAAAAAATCGTTCCTTTATCCCCAGAAGCATAATTTTTGTATAGATAAATAAAAATAATGCGAACAAAACTTAGCTCAAGTTTATTATATATAAATATGCATGAGATGTAAAATGAGTTCAACAGTCGCGCGCGCGCGATATCGCGATTTTGTGAAAATGGCGTCGAGTGGCGACGAAAAATCCTCTAATGGGGACGGGGAAAAGGAGAGGAATAAACCCAACCTGCAGTTGTCCGACTGCAAATGCCCGATCTGTATGTCACTCTTAATCCAGCCCGTGCGAATGCCCTGCAATCATGAGCTGTGCATGCCGTGTTTTCGACAGAACGTCCAGGAGGCGAACTTCACCTGCCCGATGTGTCGGCTGAGGATTAGTAACTGGGCCAGGCGGCGGGCCAAGGAGAACAGACTTGTTGACGAGGGGAGGTGGATGCAGATTCGTGAGGCTTTCCCCGACCAGTGCCGCCGGAGGGTGGAGGGAGAAGAGGAAGAAGATGAAGACATTTCTGGTAAATATGTTCCTGAAAACTAATGTTAACAAAAAAGGCCAAACATAGGTTTTTAAGTTGAACATGATTAATGTTCAGTTGTTGATTTGATTTTGTAGGAAAAAAAATCACGCAAAAACCATAGAGCAAGGAACAGAAAACGAACCATTCAACCATTTCTCCATGATTCAACTTTCGGGGGGGGGGGGGGGGGCGGGGGGGGGGGGGCGGGGGGGGGGGGGGGCGGGGGGGGGGGGGGGGGCGGGGGGGGGGGGGGGGGGGGCGGGGGGGGGGGGGGGCGGGGGGGGGGGGCGGGGGCAATAGACCTGAGACATAATGACATCATGGCTCTGTTTACATTATGCACGTCGGGACGCTAGGGACAGACTCGCACATAGAAAAGCACACATGTAAACAAAGCGTTACGTCTACTTTAGGCGTATTAACACTGACTGTAACACTATAATTCCTCCAGTTTAATACGAATTTGCACAGACCCTAGAGACATTTATAGGGTTAAGGTGGGATAAAATTAAACTTGGTTTGCACAAAGGCAAATAAGAAGTTTTTAACGTTATTTCTTTTCACCTTTTTTCTCATAAGTTTTTCCAGTGAAGAGAATCTGTGAACCGGGTGCTATAAAACAAGAATATCAAGAGGCAATAGAAAAGGTAACGGAATTTATAATTTATCTTATGATTGCTGCCCTAGTATTAGGGTGGTCAGTTGCACTCACCGCGACTGGAGACATCCACACACAGACTGTCCGTGCGCCGAAAATCTAACCAATGTTTATCCCCAAAATTGTACGACTTTTCTATGTCAGAAACTGCAAGTAAAACCTTCATATGAAACCCCTGACTTTCAGCTATCGTATAATGCACATAAAATAGCAGTAGGGTAGATGTACGACAGCTTATACTTTTTGTGAATGAAGCCCTTTTGCTCCGCCCAACTTTTCTCGAGAAAAACCGATCCAAGCGTTCACGCGTTCGGGCCCAGAACAGTTTTAACTCAACGCGATTTCCGAACCCCAGTATAAAGTGAGTGACAGTTGAACGGGTTTCATTTTGATCCCGAAGGGGTACTGAACACGTTAGTGTTTACTCGATCCCGATAAACGATTTTGAGGTGCAATCCTCAAAATTCAAGGTAGGAGTTATCATTTACATAAAGTTTACTTGTCTTGTCTACTATACCTGTTATTTTTAAGTCTCTAATGTGCGTAGATTCGCTAGGAAAGTGTACTTTGTAAAGCTAGATTCATGACAGCTACGCGAAGACATGGCGAAGATTACGCGAATGTGTGTGTGCGCTCCGCGTTTGCGTGCCGTGTGTGAGGCATGTTTTGGGGCCATTCAGGGATATACACAATGTATACGGACTGTCATCATCGAATGGGGTGAATTTAATCAAATAAAACAGGATTTCTCAAAAACTAATTATCCGATTGTCTCGATTTAAAAAGCATTGTATTTCTGTCATCAAGACCTTTTTTTTGGTGTATAGTGTGAGCATTTTGGAGGAAGAATAATGTTTTACCTGACCACCCTACTAGTATAATATTGAACAAATTATACAAAACATTAATTAATTAAAGTTTATTATTTCCGATGGCAATTTTTCTTTTATGGCATTTTTCTGCCGTATGATTGCACCCCCCCTCTTCAGCTGAGGCGTGAACGCCAACAGATGGAAGAACTGGAGATCAAGAAGAGTGAGGAGTATATAGCCTGGCTGCAGAGGGAGGAAGTCCGATTGTATGAAGAGCAGCAGAATGATTTGGCCCAGCAACAAAAGCTTGATGAGGAGCTAGCCCGGAAGATGTCTCAGAAAGACAGCCCCATGCAGGTCAGTAGTCAAAGGTTGCATTGCAGTCCCATAGCAAGATTTGTTACCATAGCTGCTAAATTTGTCTATCTCAAAACCAATGGCCGTTGGAATTAAAATTAATGTCTTAAGAAGTGATGTATCAAGGGCAACTTTGGAAATGTTAAGAACATAAAACTAAGCTAAACTAGTGTCCTTGCTGCAGTTATCTGAATGCTTGAGAAGAGATTAATTGTGTTTCTTGTTATTTCATTTCATTCATTTATAGGAAGAAATCAGGGCCAATATACACGAGCAAGCTTTGAAGGATGAGGAGTTTGCCAGAAAACTACAACAGGAAATCTTAAAGGTAACAACTATTTTATCTTTTTGCTGTGTTCTGACTAATCATGGTTTCTTTTGTAGTGACCTATTTGGCACTATGAAGACTGCTTTAATAAGACATGACACAATATAACTCGCATGATTTGATCCACCAGTCATTTCAATCCCAGATGTATCATTAATAAGCATTTTTCATTGATAATTTGTTTGTAATCAGAGTCCTAGTGGTGTGGCATCAACACCAAAAACTACCACCATCATCTCCAAAAAGTCCCGCAGCAGCAATACCAGCGCTTCATCCAACATCAAGTGTCGCCGCATTGACACCTTCCTCTCCCCGAGCTCCAAGCAGACATCTGCCCAATCCCAAACCTCGCCCAAGGCATCGTCCTCTAAGTCTGCGCCCAGTGCCTCGCCAGTTTCAAGTGTCTCTTCTGCATCCAGCTTACGAGCCTCCAGTAATTCCTCTATCTCCAGCATCGTTCTGGACTTTGACAAGCCCTCGACGTCCAATGGGGATACGAATGACCAGGTCCTGATAGGTGATCCACCTTGGGGGGACAGGAGCTCAAGCGACTGCATTCTAGAAATTGTCTCCAATCCAGCAAGCCCTGATATCTCCTACCCGAGTCCCAGCAGCGACTCAGAAAGCAGTAAAGGCATCAAGGGCTGCTTTCTGAACCCAGACTTTGTCTTGGATGCAAAAGAGCCGCATAGAGACGATAACAGCAGAGACGAGAAAGGAAACAAGAAAGAAAGTGCCTTTGAGAGTGTTGAGAAGAAGTCCTCTGAGGAAATAAGTGAACTCAAGAGCATGAGGAAGCGATCAGACAGCATGACTAGTACAGATAGCATCTCCCCAGAGCTGAACCATTTCAGGCCCATCGACGTCTCACCCCGCACGTCACATCGTAGGCTCGCCAATGGCAAGAAGGAGTCGCCCCCAATTGTCCACACCACTCCTCGGAATCTTACCGCTAACCTGATGAACCAAGAAAAGCCGGGTGAAGACATCAGCCTCCCGCCTCTTGTTAAGGCTAAATTTGAGAGCCTGATTAAGGAAAAGAGGAGAAAGTTGACAGAAACCTCCAAAGCGACGATGACTGGCAAAGGTGCTGCAGGCGGAACCAGCTCATTGATGAGGGAAGAACTGAACAAGCGACTTCACCGCAAACCATCTGCAAACAGGCACATGCTTTTTACCGCTTCTGCCCACAAGCAAAATGCCAAACCAGAAAAGTCCCCCCTGGCTGACGATAAGCCCCCTCAACAAACTCTGATAAATAAAATCAAGAAAAATAAAACCTTGAACGAGACAAAGGCTCACCGAGCAAAACGGCCGACTGGTGAACTGGAGGATGACAATGATGTCATGATGGAGGACTTGGAGGATGAAAGGCCACCCTGTGTCCTCACAGAGACTACATTGAAACCAAGGGAACAGATGAATGGAATCACTAAGCACCACATTCAGAAAACTGAAGACGGATCAAGAGAACAAAGCACGGACAAAAACTGCAGAGTGAAACGAAAAAGCTGCAGTCCCAAAACCCTGAGTAAGCGACAGCGGTTAGATAACGAGACATCTCTCCAGACTTCAAAAGACGCTTGTGGTAGCCGCAATTCAAGCTACAGCCCAAGTAGTGTTAAGAAGAGCCAAGGAAAAGTCTACCGAATGAGAACAAACCAGCCCAAGCCAAAGCAAGGTAGCATCAAGCAGCTGTTTGCCCCCAAAGATGACGAGGTAACAAACCTGGACCTTTCCATCGCTTGCAAACAACAAAAGGTACCTTCAGGAAATGACCACACTCCCCCTTTGCCCTGCTTAATTCCCAACTTGCACTCCAGCGAACCCAAATCAGAGAGCAAGAAGGATGCCATAGCTCCTTCTAAGAAGGTACTGGAAGACAACTGCCAAGAAAATGCCTCTGAGGTAGCGATGGACACACAAAAAGTCATCCCTACCCCGGAAAAGGCAATCTTGATGGATGCCACTCTAGGGGCCAACAGGGAACAGATTCGGGAACAAAATGGAACTGCAAAACAGGTGAAATTAGGAAGCACCAACTCCCCAAATGGGAAGAGAACCTTGCCACCAGGGATTGCCGCAACTAAGACGAAGAACACGTCCCCACCATCCACAGTTGGCCAGAGACTGCCAAGTCCGCGTCACAAAACGCCCTCTAAGACAAGACGCAACACCATCTGGAAGTACATGGAGCTGGTCGGCGAAGAACAGCGGCGATTCCAGCAGGAGGAACAAGACCGTAAGTTGGCGCTGCAGCTGCAGGAGGAATTTGACCGACAGGAGCGTCGACAGGCCAGCTTGGTGGACAGATCCCAAGGATCCGAAGCAGCCTACCAGCTCAGAAGGAGATCCAAAACGGCGGTATGACGACATATTTGCATGATGTTTATTTTGCACGCTTTACGATTATACATTTTCCAGCCAAATTCTTGGAAACTGTTTTAATTTCTCCATTTTTGCTGCCATATTGTTAATGCGAAGGCTTTCTTACATAACTTATGTACATGTACGTAGCTGAAATTTTTTATTGTAAATACAAATAATTATTTTTCTGATTGATGTAAAAATGCAAAAACATGAATGCTGTGGTTCAGTTATCACTGTAATTTTTTAATTTTTTTATTCAGATTTTATTAATTTGTTTTAACATAAAGTATTGGTATAATTACACATGAAAGAAAAATGTTTGCTGGATAAAATAATTTTTAAAGTGCTGCATGTGACCACTCAAAAATGAATTGTTGCAGCATTTTTTTGTGGCTATATCACCATCTAGTTTTGTGTGTTGGTATATCCATAGTCACATTATCTCTCAAAACGCAGCCTTGCATGCTACATTGTAAAGAAGTAATTTTGAAATATATTGAAAAAAACTAGCGGATCGACTATGCAAGTTTAGGAACAAAGTTTCGCTCCTGATTAGAATCTGATTTGTTGTAAAGTTTTAAAAAGAAAGACATCTTTCATGTATCTACCCAAAGTGCCTGTTCAAAATATTCACAAACATACCTCTGGAAAAATAATCTTCCATATTTTTTGTAAAATAGATTTTAAAGTATGTACATGTACAGTGTAGAATAGGCAGTGAAGTGACTTTATCTTTAGTAGGTTTTTAATACAAACGTTTGTATCGTGTATGAAGACTTTGTGTGTTTGGTTTCCCTAAATCCTGGCCTTCAGTTTCTTCACAGGATATTGTTTAGGCTGTGCATCTAGTTTTGGTGTAAGACGTTTTTAGAGGAGTAGTTGAGGATAGACAGTTACAGCCTTCGCACACTCCATTTTACAAACCACTCAATTGAAGAACCGTACCTCTCTGCACCCTATTGATGAATAGTCCAACAATCTGCGCACGTTGAAAACATTGCACTGCTAATGAGGACGTCTTGAAACTAGACTGTCTCGTTTGTTGTACATGAGTGCTGTTTTTAATGTCGGCATGTGGTAAACATAATTGTACTGTCGACTTTTAATTAAATTTCTATTGTACATGCAGTTTTCTTGGACAGTTTTTATCTGTATAAACATTAAAGGTAGGATACACCATTTGCAGATGTCGAAACATTTTACTACCGAATTATTAAGAAATATCGCCAGACAGCGATCACGAAAAAAACAAGACCATAAGAAACACTGCCAAACGCCGTTTTTCCCCACTTTCTCCGGCATCTATGATTGTAAAATTTCGGACAGGTCAGTTAAACGATATTTACTATAAAATACAACCCCCCCAAATCCACCCATTCATAATAATTCAAACAATTACCAATGGTGTATCCTACCTTTAATTCGGGAAAAAGGCAAACTAAATATTAAACATTTCCACAATGCAAGGATTTAATCCTAGAAGTTTGTGAATGTGAATTCAACTCAAATTTTGGAAAAACCCCTTTTTTTTGCATTCATAACAAACAAATTCCACAAATGAGCCATTAATCTAAATATGATAGTCAAATCTATGTAGACTTTAATGGCATTTGTTTGTCACACGATCTTAGTTCCATTTGTGACCTGGGGCCAATTTCACGGAGCTGCTAAGCACAACAATTTGCTTAGCACAAAAAAGTCTTGTTCGTTAAAAACAAGTTATCAGCCAAAATTCTACGTGTTTTTCATGCTAAGCAAAAAAACAGCTGACTATCAATCAAAAACAATAAAGATCACGTGAAAATTTGGTCTGTAACCTTGTTTTTACCAAGGACAAATTTTCATGCTAAGCAAATTTTTGTGCTTAGCAGCTCCGTGAAATTGGCCCCTGTTCCCACGAAACCCGGACAAAGTCGCACAATGTGTTTTGTCACAATGTACTCCTGAAGTCATTTCGGGATGGATTTTACCATTTTGAGGTTTTAGGTTTTCCTAAGTCACTCACTATTAATCTACAATCCGTCTACCAGAAGTGTGTTTTTTGTCAATTTTGTGAAACATTTGTGTATAGATATAATACGCTTTTCTGAACTTCAAAGCTGTTTATCTCATAATTAGGTTGTCAGGGTTTTATCACTAAATCCAGACCCCAGGGAAGATAGGGTGGGGGTACATATGTAAATGATACATCATTTTAAAGCTGAGAACCTAGAGAATTTGAAAAAGGCAAAATCTGAAAAACTAAAAAGTCGACTTTGTCCGGGTTTCGTTGGAACAGGTCACATTTGGACAAATAGATCTGTGCCAAGGCAATTCGATCAGTCTTAGATGGCACTCAATTTTTGGGGCCCCTGTAAGCTGCCAAATGTTTACTTTAAATGTTTTAAGCAAAAGACTACACATAGTTTGTTGCATAAGTTTTTATTTAACTTTGAATGTTCAGTATTGAACAGAAGTGACATTCATTTCACTGTAAAATTTACTTTGTGTACATAAATAAGTTGGTCGTTTATAACCTGTAAATATATGTGGCTACATTAAACTAATTTTAATCTTTTATGCCAAAATTTGCTCCTCGTCACACGTGAGATTATAAATGAAATACATATTGTGAATAATAATGTCCGATAGTTTTATACTAAGGAGTTATGCAGACTGATAGAAACAAAATCAGATTTAAGAGTTGTCATTTGTATCTATAAATAACAAAAATGCAGGGAATAAAGGGGAGATGTTGGACTTAATATATAAAGATTTTGTGTGTGTGTGTAAAGTTAAAGGGATGTACACTTTTCCATTTTGTCATATCATAAAATGATTTAACCCTAACTCCCTACCCCATTTTTCTTGCAATTCCAAAGTGTTAAAGCAGCCAAACGTGGAACAAATGGCTGCTAAGTGCCCTATCACAACAAGGGTCTACATACATGACCCTTGGTGTGCAAACGTTTCCTATCCTTGGCACATAAACTGTCACCTTGACTGAAGCTCTATGGAGAATGTGCATAGAGCATGAGCAGTGTGAAAGTACAAAGTAACAATAACCTCAATGCTCCAAAATCCTTATTTGGATAAAAACTCAAGTAACTTCAATCCTGCAAAATCATCCAGCATTAGTTTTGGGCCTAACCGGACCTGGAAATGTTCATTAACATAAAAACCAAAAAGGAAAACAAGGTTATACGACACATAAGGGATTGTATTAACCAGTTCGCGCCGGGATTATTTTAACATCACCAAGCCGGGGGTGGAATTATTTTTAACGAAACTTGATCCGAGGCGAGTTCAGGCCGATGGTACCGGGAAGCTCACCCATGCACTTCCGGCCTTGCTCGCTGCTGACCGACATTTCCGGCCTAGCTTAATTGTGACATGTTTATTCGTCATCCGTTTTTTAATCTGGGGGAAACTTTGCGTGTATATACGTCCTCCAGCGCAAACTGGTTCATTACATGGGCCTTTTCAAGTACACATATATTGACCTGGTTTGTGTCAAGTAGCGCTGGACGATATCACGATAATATCGTCACGATACGATACTGAAGACGATATCGACAGTATCGACTTTGGTTTTAAAAATATCGAAATATCGTGACCCAGACGATATTCGCAAGATATAGTCGATATTTAACAAAATGTATTAAAACTGCTTGCAAACAAACAAAAAACTTCACTGAAATCAGAACTTAATATGTGCCGCAAAAGTTATTGTAACTTACGCCTTCCCCTGAACGTACCCTTTGTCAACAAACCCAATTGCAGCCGATGCGCCGCTCACTACTTCCTCAGTGAAAAGATCGTTATCCAATCCTAAAGTCCAGTTAAAAAATTCTTCGTTGCTAATTGGTGTTGACTTTCTTTTCTAGCTTTCCGCACAGACGTTCTCTCAACACAAAGGGCTACTCAAAGAATGTTGCCCTGGCCCCGCTTATCTCCAACAAAGATACATTGTATTTACTTACACTAACCCTTGCCTGGCAGATACAGAATGTATTTAAAAGGCTTTGGCTGGTGTATTCCTCGAATTTATTTATCTCTTGGCCCAACCGATGGTCATTAAATTGGGTGTGAGTACTTTAAACAAACTTTTCCTACTCATTTGCAAAATGTATTAAGATGTAAAAATAAAAAGGGGTTAAAAAACCCTGAACCTGTTTATTTACGAAACCCTAGTCGTAAAAAAAATATATTTCTAAGGTTAATTATGAAATTGTCCTTGTTTTATAGAAAAAAAGAAAAAGGGTACTTAAAGACTTATTTGTCTGATTTCCCAAAACATTTCCAACCAATTTCAGGGGTAAATAATAATACGATTTATTCTTGGTTTTTCCGGTATCTAACAAAATCGACATACACCTGACCATTGAATTACGAGGCTAGCGAAATAAATTCAAGGTTTATATAATAATATTTATTTCTAGTTTTATTGTTTAAAAAAGAACAAAAAAGAAAACGGGACCTCAACACTTAATATTTTGAGCTCCTCAACATTTTTCCAACAGATTTAAATGGGAAATTTAATACGATTTATTTTCCATTTTTCTTGTATTTGACAAAAAAGATCTATTTCGTGGCCCATAAATTACAAGGCTAGCTTTTAAAAACATTTACCAAACCTACACGAGCCAAGAATAAATAAGCAAGAATAAAATCGAGGTGGTACAAAATCCCGATGGCGGACCCCAGGATAAACTGAGCCATGAATATTTGAAATACTTTAAATTAAGACCCAGAAATCAAGGCATGATTTTGAAACGGGTATTATTTGTTGTCCTGCATTGTCCCTTAAAATGCACGAGCTGAGGTTTTATCCCAGCAAATTACTCCCGGAAGCATGTACTTCAATCTTAAAGTGAATTTCTAAACGTCCTAATAAGAAGTGGTTATTCAAATTTAATAAATAATTTGCTGGGTGTTATTTAATAAAACCATAATAGTTAATTTGTCCCTAAAAAGATGTGGAAATTGTAAGAGCTTGTTACATTTTTCAATTTATAAGTGGTTCTGTGGTGTAGTTTTACATAATATTTAATAAACACCTTTATAGTGCACGAGGAATAAAATAAAACCACGGGAGAATTATTCGGGAGTATTTTCCAAATATATTCCAAGTTGGAGCAAGCAACCCAGACAATGATTGACAGCTGACCTACAAAATGTATTACATGAACATTGTAGCAAGTAGACCAACATGTGGCCGACCATTTCAATAGCTGGGAAAGTGGCCCATGTTGCTTTGAGTGCCGACAGTACCCGACAAGGCGGAATTCACAAAGTAAAAAAGGTATTACATTATTGTCAGATAAGCCTCCAACTGATCAGTCATGGACCAATAGGATTTGGCAGTATAGGTTTTGTTGAACCAGCGCCACAACCTTTCTTCCAAGGAGCGCCCAGTTCGTTGCCCTCTATGAAAATTGGCCAATCAGAATAATCTATCTTTGCGCAATAAAACCGCAAGTGCCCCCTCCGACTTGAACGGCGGCTGGATTTTAGTGGAAGACGACGAAGCATTTTCACCGTCGCGTCTATTTTCAGCAACCATTCTGTTTATATAGTTTTCTTTTATAGACGTTCAGGAATCGCCACGATTCACACATGTCGTGTGACCGCGTTTAATTAACAGCGAGATCCGCGACGCGAGATCCGCGACGCGAGATCCGCGACGCGAGATCCGCGACGCGAGATCCGCGACGCGAGATCCGCGACGCGAGATCCGCGACGCGAGATCCGCGACGCGAGATCCGCGACGCGAGATCCGCGACGCGAGATCCGCGACGCGAGATCCGCGACGCGAGATCCGCGACGCGAGATCCGCGACGCGAGATCCGCGACGCGAGATCCGCGACGCGAGATCCGCGACGCGAGATCCGCGACGCGAGATCCGCGACGCGAGATCCGCGACGCGAGATCCGCGACGCGAGATCCGCGACGCGAGATCCGCGACGCGAGATCCGCGACGCGAGATCCGCGACGCGAGATCCGCGACGCGAGATCCGCGACGCGAGATCCGCGACGCGAGATCCGCGACGCGAGATCCGCGAGGGGAGATCCGCGACGCGAGATCCGCGACGCGAGATCCGCGACGCGAGATCCGCGACGCGAGATCCGCGACGCGAGATCCGCGACGCGAGATCCGCGACGCGAGATCCGCGACGCGAGATCCGCGACGCGAGATCCGCGACGCGAGATCCGCGACGCGAGATCCGCGACGCGAGATCCGCGACGCGAGATCCGCGACGCGAGATCCGCGACGCGAGATCCGCGACTCCCCTCCCTGCCATTGCAGTTGTGTGGATTCGGCGGCAGTGGGGCGGCATGATCTCCGCGGTTATTGTGTGGAATCGCGCATTGATATTGTTCGCACACCTAAGTTTGTTTTGTTTAATTGGTAAAACGGTTTTATGTACGTATTTATATACGCGTATGCACAATACAGTTCACGTACGTACATGTATATCGGTGGTACACAGTGTGCAATGGAACGGCACAATTAGGGGGTTGTATTCTTTGAACAAAAGTGATTTTCCGGGAGAAAATGAATTGGATATGCCAACACTTTACGTTTTAAAGAATTGCAGTAGCGGTAAGACTTTCGTAGGATGCCAAGCCGTGTGTTGAACTGATCAAAATGTGTGCTTTTCGAAACGACATTATTACTTATTACTTTTATAAGGATTGTTTTTTTTTCACAAAATGGGTGCAGCATGGGGTTGTTATAGCCCCATTCTGTGGCCGTATATACTGCCACTGGACTCCCTTCGTACTACTACATGTGTGTACCATGGAATTCCTCCAAGGTAATACTAGTATTATTAGTATATTACTTAGTATACGGTGGGAGTCCAGTATACGGCCACAGAATGGAGCTAGGCCTAGGGGTGGTCAGTCAACTCGCGTATAACACAAACATTCAAGTCCAGGCATTTTAGTCCGAGTTACTGGACCCTATTTATCGCATTTATTTTTATGCCAGTAACTCGGACTAGTCAAGGCTAAGTATTTTTGGCCAATGTTTACAATCCCGTGTACGTACATGTCATGACCAAGTGGCCCTAAATGTCCTATGTGATTGTGCCGCATGATGAGCAGACTGCATGGCCATATCATGATATAGGCTACCCCTAGAACTAAAGTATGGGGCTCTCGATGACCGAAGGGTGGAGCCTTATAGATAGAGAGGGTTTTTACTACCCCTAGAACTCTGGGTCTCTCGACGCCCGTAGGGCGGAGCCCGGCCATAGATAGAGAGGGTTTTTACAGGTTAACCGCCGTTAAACAATAGAAACCGTGCACAAATTCCGGGCAATAACTCCATACTGCCGCACGGTCTACCCCAACTAAAAATTTGTATAAGTACTTTATCAACTCACCCAGCTGTGGCCAACCAAAAACCGGTTGAATCTCGGCCAATTTCTGTAAAAAAGGTGAAAACTATGCCCGTTCCGCAAACGCGACTGTTACAAGATGGCGGATAACTCGTGCGTAATTTCAAGCCGCATGCGCATTAGCCGTTTTTGAAACACGAGCTTCATCTTGCGCGGCCTTATCATACAGTTTAGCAATGCACCAGAGGCACAGCCACAATATACCAAAACCAGGGTTTGGAAAACAGCACCCATTGAACACGTTTGCGGAACGGGCATAGTTTTCACCTTTTTTACAGAAATTGGCCGAGATTCGACCGGTTTTTGGTTGGCCACAGCTGGGTGAGTTGATAAAGTACTTATACAAAATTTTAGTTGGGGTAGACCGTGCGGCAGTATGGAGTTATTGCCCGGAATTTGTGCACGTTTTTTATTGTTTAACGGCGGTTAACCTGTAAAAACCATCTCTATCTATGGGGCTCCGCCCTACGGGCGTCGGGAGACCCAGAGTTCTAGGGGTAGGTTTTTACAGGTTAACCACTGTTAAACAACAGAAACCATGCACAAACAAACTAAAATTACTCCCATACCGCTGCACGGTCTACCTCATACACATTTGTATGAGTACTTTATCAACTCACCCAGCCAGCACCAACCATAAAACCGGTCTAATCTCGCCTAATTTCTGTAAAAAAGATGAAAACTATCCCCGTTCCGCAAACGCGACTGTTACAAGATGGCGGATAAATATGGAGACTTGAGAGCTTTATATATATACTTTAACCTGTTCGTGCCGTGATTATTTTAACATCACTAAAACATCACTAAACACGTCCTCCGGTGCGAACTGGTCAACCCTAATCACCCCGAATCCATCAACAACCATTGCCTGTTGTAGAGGAGTTTGGCGGATTCATACTGGTTGAATACTGGTTGAATCTGATTGATTGAGGATTGTAAGCCTAGCGGTACTGCAAGATTTTGATAGATTCAGGAGACCTCGGTATTGAACACACAAACACCAACTGTTTTGTGCATAAACGTATTGGTGGACTTTGGCGTATTCAGGATACTTTTTAGTAAAAGCACTCAAGGGGTTTATGGTTAAACCTTAGAAATAGTTGAATACTGTAACCCTTCTTCTTTTTTCCTTAGATTTAAGAATGCTGAAGGCCAATAATAGAGGAAGATGTTGATGAAGATGTTGATCAACATTATGCAGTGCACAGGTTCGTGACGTTAAAAAACAGTGTTTATTGTTAATACGGAAGTTGACCCATCTACATGTAGTATCTAAACATGTTCATTCTGCATTACATTCAAATTTAATGTCCAAGAAGTGTTTAATAGTCCGTGACTGTCGGCTGAAATGCATATCGGAACATAAAAAAATGCTTGGTACAGCCTTCAACCTCAACCCATTGCATCCTTTAAAATCAACTAGTATTTTTTGCCTTTCATCCGAGTCCTCCAAAACTGCAGTGAGGATTTTGAGAGTATTGTGGAGAATAAGGGTTAATACGGGGACTTGAGAACTTTATAAAGTAGATTTTGTCAACCTTATATTAGGGGTTAACGATGTATCGATAATTGCAATACTAAAATGCCACAATACAGCATCGTGATACGAAATTGTGTATCCGATACATAGTGTACATGTACATGCACGTGTTTAGAAATGGAGCATAATTTTACTGAAAACAAATGCGTACATGTAAACTGGTACATGTATGCATTTATTGACATTTTATGAATTTTATGGCATTTTTTTGTTTGGCATTATTGTGTTTTCTGTTTGTACCATATGTACTGTGATACGTATCGAGAGAAATTTGTATCGTTGCACCCCTACCTTAGATTACTAGAAATAGTTGAATACTAAATGAAATGTATTTAACCTTTCGGTTTTTTTTTCCTCTCTACATTTCAGAATGATGACAGTTACAGTTAAAGGTAGGATACACCATTGGTAATTGTTTGAATTATCATGAATGGGTGGATTTGGGGGTTTGTATTTTATAGTAAATATCGTTTAACTGACCTGTCCGAAGTTTTACAATCATGGATGTCGAGAAAATCATGAAAAACAGTGTTTGTTTTCAACCGGCGTCGAGCAGTTATTCTTATGTTATTTTTGTTGTTTTGCGATCGCCGGACGGCGATCGCGATTTGTTGTTATAAAATTTTATTTTTCGGAATAATTACAGGATATCTAGCGCAATAATTTTGCTTGATGCCTAGAATCATTATTTACTTTCAAATGAGTAAGATATTTGTTAATAATTCGGTAGTAAATATTTTCGATATCTGTGAATGGTGTATCCTACCTTTAACCAGTTCGTGCTGGGATTATTTTAACATCACCGAGCCGACGTGCAGGATTTTTTTTAACGAAACTCGATCCGAAGCGTGTTCAGGCCGATGGTACCGGGAAGCACACCCACGCATTTCCGGCCTTGCTCGCTGCTGACAGACATTTCCAGCCTTGCTCGTAGCGTGTTTATGCGTCATCCGTTTTGAATCTGGGGAAAACTTTGCGTTTATATACGTCATCCGGCACGAACTGGTTAAACCTTAGATTACTCGAATTAGTTTAAAAACTGTAACCTTTGTTATTTTATCTTAGAATGATGAAGGCCAATAATACAGCAAGATGTTGATCAACATTATGCAGTGCACAGGTTCGTGACGTTAAATAACAGTGTTTATTGTTACGGCAGTTGACCAATCTACTTCCTCAACATGTCCTTCCTGGAGTTCCTGCATTACAGTTAAATTCAATGTCTAGCCAGTGTTGGCTGATAATATGAATCCAAGAGGTTCAGTCTAAATGGTGAATGTTTTCATGTCAGGGATGCTGAGGAAACAGATACTGTACTGTAGTCCACTGCCGTAACAAAATGTATGAAAACAATTGCTTACTGAAAATGCCGTCAACATTTATCCTGGATCTCGATGATCATTGCCCAGAAATGAGGAAAATTCACTTGATGTAAAGCCTTGGGCAAACCTGGCAAACCTATCTGCTGTTAAAAGGAAGCTTTTTTAAAAGAAGCGGATGGATTGAGTATGAAAACAAAATTGAGCTCCATTTATTTATTTATTTTTTATTTTCTGTTACAGGTCCAAGATGTCTGCCATGTGTTACTGAAGTTCATCCAGCACCTGTACTGTACAGCTCACTTCATAAAATATCATTAATAAATACCTAGGAGAGTTTATAGGTTGTGATTGATCGAGACTTGATCCTGTGGAGGGCATTATGTTGTAGTAATTGCCCCGGCTTAATTTTTTTTAAACAAATTCGCTGTTTATTCAGTAAATAAAAAAGTATATAATATTATTCGGAATAACGTACTGGCTTGGGGATGACCGCTTGTTGGGGCAGTTGAACAAAGTTTTAAAAAATATATCATTGGAAAGTTTGCATAATGACTTTAGTTTATGATAAAACCATAATAATCTGGGCGCCAGCTCCTGAAATCTGTCATTTTGTTTCACCCCTATGAAATGGGAAAAGGTTTTTGAAGAAAGATGTCTCTGGAGTCCAAGGTGGCAGCAACCACTGTAATTCACTAATCCCTCTTGGTGCCCCACACCTTGCTACTCGCATCCTTCAAATGTCTATTCATGTAGATAATTAATGTGGAGCTAAATATTGTGTAAGCACCCGTTTGTTTCCTCCAATCATTACAAATCATACTCCACACTATGTGCAATCGAACTCCAAAAATAAGCTCCTTTTCGACTAACATTTTTCAGAGAAGTCAAATGACTGCCAGGGTAGGATATACTGTATATTGTGACTGTTTTTTTTAGAACTGTGGTAATAATCCTCATAGTATACACATTTCGATTTTGAGCGAAGCAGTACATTAATTGTTGGAGCAGAGCAAAATGTATTTTAATTTGTTTGTACTAGATTAGCAATGTATAATTATGACTTCATAATTCATGAAGATCTACTATGAAATTGTTTGACATGCAAGGTAATTTACTACACTATTGGGTTTTTGTTGGTAGAATGTAAATGGATAAGAAAATAAAGATAAAGAAAATTTCCAGTTAAATTAATGTTTGACTCTGCTTCCTTTTTTAATTTGTCTTTTGTGTAAATATTGAACCATATTTATTAACTTCTAAACTGATCTCGAACAATCTCAGAGCTGTAAAAGTCACCTGTTTGTGTCATTTTAATAAAGTGCCTTTTCAATAAATAAACATGACCCATACAAGTCCACCACATGGTGTGCTTGTTGTATCGTGGAAGAAGGAAAACTAAAAATGATGTGATCGGAAGGCATCGTTCGAAAACAGCTACTGTACAACCCAAAAAATATTGGGATTTGGTTTGTGTATGGTTATTATATTAGTAAAGCCGCGGGTTAGGGTTGTCATTTGGGTTGGTCTCTTTACGTGACGTGTGTGCAGAGGACGCCCGCTTCATCGGTGAATGCTGTCCAATATAGGTTTTAATCGAGACAATTAATTATTTATTTAAATTGGAAAAACAAATCAACTTACCTCTTTGTTCAATTTTAAACTACACACCAAATGCTAATATTGACCCAAAAGTTCTGAATCCTCCAATTTCCAACAATATGATTTTACACACCCTATACTAGGGTTAGGGTTAATCCACTCGAAGAAGGCGAGGACGCTGGCATGAATTTTGTAATTGTGTGGATTTCACTCGAAAAATGGACTAAAACCAGTTTTTTGCTCTTAAAATACTCAAAGCGAGGGGAGAATGACACTATTCTCCTCATTCGTCCAGAAAATTTTGTATTTTGACCGTTTTTGGCTCCGAATCAACACTCTGAAAACACCTACCCTAACCCTAACCCTAGCTACACACGTTTTGCCATAGGACTAGGGTTTCCTCAGTGCGCAACATGCACGCAACATTTTTGTTTTAACTTTTCACCAATTTAATATGTTTTTTCAAAATTTCTTTTTGGAAACGATAAAACAAGTATTCTAGTACTGCAAATAAATTGAATTTTGTTTCTCCCGTGCCTCAAGTTGTTTTAAAACCCTTTTTTTACAGAGCATGCAAACCCTAGGATAACGTAAAATTCGTGGTTATCATGTGGGTCTCCAAATTTAAATCATTCCCCAAACTATGAAAAACGGCCATTTATTAATCGAATGTACTCAAATTAATAGAATGTAGCACCAATGTTTTGGTATCGATTTCAATTTATGATATATACATTCGCTGATTTTTTTATTAAGTAAAACATCCCGAGAATTAGTCATTGTGTGGACGGCAATACTTTTTAGAAAAGTCTGTAAATATGATTGAAGTACGTGTTTCTCAGTTTTAAAGCAAGTAACAAAACAATAATGTCCATCTTATCACGAAAACATCATTTCTGGTAGATCGTTGGCATTTTGTTTCATAAAACAAGCAACCTCCCCTTCTTGGACAATTCTTGCCACTAACTCATTGATGCCAACAGAGGGCGCTCGTTTTTTGTCATTGTGTGGTTTTTTGAAAACAGCGAATGCCATCCTCTGTCACCGGAACCATTATGTACTTTTCATACTGATATTTTCCTTTATATCTTTAAGGTCCGTCGCAGCATTGCTTTTGATTTTGAAGTTTGTACACAGAATAATTGTTGACTTTTAGCCAAATTCGTCTGTACTAGCAAAAATATGCCAATTTGTTTTTGATTTTTTCCCCCGATTTTTCCCAACAGGTGCGTGCACGTGCCGGCGTAATACAACCAGAAAGTGCTTAAAGAATCCAGAATACAGAACACCATTGTGCCATTACAATCAATAGGCTTTGATTGATCAGATCCACTGTGTGTATCAACTCACAAACAATTCATGCTGCGCTATTTACAATGCTGCAAACGCCAAACGCCTAAATCTGTACGCGTGTCTACTAAGTAACTTTCTCTTGATATTTATAATTGTTGATCCAAACATAACTGTATACTGTACATGACTTAATATTTGTACTGTTGTATAGAACTTTGTTTGAATGTAACGTAACGAAATAAATAAAACCAAACACTGACGGTCATTTTACAACCCTGCCAGTTCACAATGAATTTCTAGTTTTAATATGATTTTCTACACAGTTAGAAAAGTGGTTATACCGTCCTTGTATATTATACACTACTTTTAGGTCATGCATGCATGTTATGTACAGACAAATTTAATCACACATACGGAGCACGCACACATGGTCTGTACATAAACCAAAAATCCACACAACGACGATTTTTTTTTTGCCGCGGCCTCCTCGCGAACACCGCCGTGTAATGAAGCAAGATATGAGGGGGAGGGAACCCCCCCCCCCCCCCTTCTTTTGTGGCGTTCACTGTGCTTGTGGAACGTGTATGTTTCTCCAGAATTCTTTTTAGTTTTTAGTATTAATATACGAGTGCATAGGTAAAAAACAAAAATTGGGGGGGGGGGGGGGATCTATGGTGGATGGGGGATATGGGGAGAGGGATAGGGGATAGCTTTATTCAGGGTAGCCCCGTTCACATAAAATGTTGCACGGGGCCCCGAGCATAAATGTTAAGATTATTAAATACCTAGGAAATCGAAAGTTGATAGCTTCTGAATGAACTGTTCAATTATTGGCAGGAATTACTGGCTTGGGGATGACCGCTTGTTGGGGCAGTTGAACAAAGTTTTAAAAAATATATCATTGGAAAGTTTGCATGATGACCTAGTTTATGATAAAACCCTAATAGTCTTGGCGCCAGCTCCTGAAATCTGTCATTTTGTTTCACCCCTATGAAATGGAAAAGGTTTTTGAAGAAAGATGTCTCTGGAGTCCAAGGTGGCAGCAACCACTGTAATTCACTAATCCCTCTTGGTGCCCCACGCCTTGCTACTCGCATCCTCCAAATGTCTATTCATGTAGATAATTAATGTGGAGCTAAATATTGTGTAATCACCCGTTTGTTTCCTCCAATCATCCAATCCTTTTCGAACTTGTCTCCCAGGTTAACATTTTTGCACCAAATGACTGCCAGGGTAGGATATACTGTATAGTGTGACTGTTTTTATAGAACTGTGGTAATAATCCTCATAGTATACACATGTCGATTCTGAGCGAAGCAGTACATTAGTTGTTGGAGCAGAGCAAAATGTATTTTAATTTGTTTGTACATGTACTAGATTAGCAATGTATAATTATGACTTCATAATTCATGAAGATCTACTATGAAATTGTTTGACATGCAAGGTAATTTGCTACACTATTTTTTTTGTGGTAGAATGTAAATGGATAAGAAGATAAAGATAAAAAAAAATTCCAGTTAAATTAATGTTTGACTCTGCTTCTTTTCTTTTGTCTTTTAGTGTAAATATTGAAGTATATTTATTAACTTCTAAACTGATCTCGAACAATCTCAGAGCTGTAAAAGTCATTTGTTTGTGTGACTGTCTTGAGTCAAGTCATTTTAATAAAGTGCCTTTTCAATAAATAAACATGACACATAAAAGTCCACCACTATGGTGTGCTTGTTGTATCGTGGAAGAAGGAAAACTAAAAATGATGTGATCGGAAGGCATCGTTCGAAAACAGCTACTGTACAACCCTCAAAACATTGGGATTTGGTTTGTGTAGGGTTATTAGTAAAGCCGCGGGTTAGGGTTGTCATTTGGGTTGGTCTCTTTACGTGACGTGTGTGCAGAGGACGCCCGCTTCATCGGTGAATGCTGTCCAATATAGGTTTTAATCGAGACAATTAATTATTTATTTAAATTGGAAAAACAAATCAACTTACCTCTTTGCTCAATTTTAATCTACACACCAAATGCTAATATTGACCCAAAAGTCTTGAATCCTCCAATTTCCAACAATATGATTTTACACACCCTATACTAGGGTTAGGGTTAATCCACACGAAGAAGGCGAGGACGCTGGCATGAATTTTGTAATTGTGTGGATTTCACTCGAAAAATGGACTAAAACTTGTTTTTTGCTCTTAAAATACTCGAAGCGAGGGGAGAATGACACTATTCTCCTTATTCGTCCAGAAAATTTTGTATTTTGACCGTTTTTGGCTCCGAATCAACACTCTGAAAACACCTACCCTAACCCTAACCCTAGCTACACACGTTTTGCCATAGGACTAGGGTTTCCTCAGTGCGCAACATGCATGCAACACTTTTGTTTAAACTTTTCACCAATTTAATATGTTTTTTCAAAATTTCTTTTTGGAAACGATAAAACAAGTATTCTAGTACTGCAAATAAATTGAATTTTGTTTCTCCCGTGCCTCAAGTTGTTTTAAAACCCTTTTTTTACAGAGCATGCAAACCCTAGGATAACGTAAAAATCGTGGTTATCCTGTGGGTCTCCAAATTTAAATCATTCCCCAAACTATGAAAAACGGCCGTTTATTAATCGAATGTACTCAAATTGATAGAATGTAGCACCAATTTGTTGGTATAGATTTCAATTTATGATATATACATTCGCTGATTTTTTTATTAAGTAAAACATCCCGAGAATTAGTCATTGTGTGGACGGCAATACTTTTTAGAAAAGTCTGTAAATATGATTGAAGTACGTGTTTCTCAGTTTTAAAGCAAGTAACAAAACAATAATGTCCATCTTATCACGAAAACATCATTTCTGGTAGATCGTAGGCATTTTGTTTCATAAAACAAGCAACCTCCCCTTCTTGGACAATTCTTGCCACTAACTCATTGATGCCAACAGAGGGCGCTCGTTTTTTGTCATTGTGTGGTTTTTTGAAAACAGCGAATGCCATCCTCTGTCACCGGAACCATTATGTATTTTTCATACTGATATTTTCCTTTATATCTTTAAGGCCCGTCGCAGGAATGCTTTTGATTTTGAAGTTTGTACACAGAATAATTGTTGACTTTTAGCCAAATTCGTTTATACTAGCAAAAATCTGCCAATTGTTGTTTTCCTTTTTCCCCCAGATTTTTCCCAACAGGTGCGTGCACGTGCCGGCGCAATACAACCAGAAAGTGCTTAAAGAATCCAGAATACAGAACACCTTTGTGCCATTACAATCAATAGGCTTTGATTAATCAGATCCATGTCGGTATCAACTCACAAACAATTCATGCTGCGCTATTTACAATGCTGCAAACGCCAAACGCCTAAATCTGTACGCGTGCCTACTAAGTAACTTTCTCTTGATATTTATAATTGTTGATTCCAAACATAACTGTATACTGTACATGACTTAATATTTGTACTGTTGTATAGAACTTTGTTTGAATGTAACGTAACGAAATAAATAAAACCAAACACTGACGGTCATTTTACAACCCTGCCAGTTCACAATGAATTTCTAGTTTTAATATGATTTTCTACACAGTTAGAAAAGTGGTTATACCGTCCTTGTATATTATACACTATTTTTAGGTCATACATGCATGTAATGTATAGACAAATTTAATCACACATACGGAGCACGCACACATGGTCTGTACATAAACCAAAAATCCACACAACGACGATTTTTGTTTGCCGCGGCCTCCTCGCGAACACCGCCGTGTAATGAAGCAGGATATGAGGGGGAGGGAACCCCCCCCCCCCCCCCCCCCCCCTTCTTTTTTGGCGTCAGTGTGCTTGCGGAACGTTGTGGTTTCTCCAGAATTATTTTTAGTTTTTAGTATTAATATACGAGTGCATAGGTATTTTTTTTTGGGGGGGGGGGGGGGATCTATGGTGGATGGGAGATATGGGGAGAGGGATAGGGGATAGCTTTATTCAGGGTAAACCCGGACAAAGTTGCCTTTTTTTGTTTTTCAGATTCTCTAGGTTCTCAGCTTTAAAATGATGTATGTACCCCCACCCTATCTTCCCTGGGGTGTTGATAAAACCCTGACAACCTAATTATGAGATAAACAGCTTTTAAGTAAAAAAAAGCGTATTATTTCTATACACAATTGTTTCACAAAATTGACAAAAAAAACCACACTTCTGGGTGACGGATTATGTTAGAATTTTAGGAGATTGTAGATGAATAGTTTGTGGTTTAGGAAAACCCAAAACCTCAAAATGGTAAAATCCATCCCGAAATGACTTCAGGAGTACATTGTTACAAAACACATTGTGCGACTTTGTCCGGGTTTCGTTGGAACAGGTTACAAACTGTACACACTGTATGCTCCTCGTAGATTTACCAGTTGGGAAGTATTTTTGCGGTTGTAACCGGAGGTAGCCTAGGGACACAAACTATTAATAAAAAAACAAGAATTGGTTCGGGGATTCGAGTAATACATTGTGCATTCACGCGTTTCCTAAATAAAATAACAGTTTACATTTTAATTGATTCATTTTATCTTTTAACAGGTCTGCAGACGAAGCTCAAACAGAATAAAGGAGTTAAAAAAGGACTCCAAAAAGGTATGGGCAGTTTACATTTTTTTCATAAAATTCCTGCCACGAATGCATCTTTGACTTTGGTATTTAATTTGTTGATGTACATATGTATGTACCGGTAACTGTACAGGTTACTGTACATCATGGAATCAAAGGCATTCAGATTACACATAAATGTAACCATGTAACCTGTCGGTTAACCGTGTAACCGTTTAACCGTTGCAGGCTTACTGTATGTACATGTAGGCTTATCACAAAAATAATGAACATCTTCTCCTTTTAAAAATCCCTTTTCAGGCCATTTTGCTGTGAAATTAATCTCCAAAGGTTTTTTAAGGGATGTTTACCATGAAAAAAAAGTCCAGGAAAATTTCGGTGATTTATAAATGAACACAGTCCTCCATAATTAGTGTTCTCAGAAAACATGCATGTAATGTATAGACAAATTTAATCACACATACGGAGCACGCACACATGGACATTGCTTCTTTTCTTTTTTTCCTTTTTTTTTTGGAGGAATACATAAATGTATTCGTTGTATTGGTCTGTACATAAACCAAAAATGCACACAACGACGATTTTTTTTTGCCGCGGCCTCCTCGCGAACACCACCGTGTAATAAAGCAAGATATGAGGGGGGGGGGGGGGGGGGTCCCCTTCTTTTGTGGCGTTCACTGTGCTTGCGGAACATTGTGGTTTATCCCGAATTCTTTTTATTTTTTAGTATTAATATACGAGTGCATAGGTATTTTTTTTTTTTTGGGGGGGGGGGGGGGGGGGGGGGGTGGGGGGGATCTATGGTGGATGGGGGATATGGGGAGAGGGATAGGGGATGGCCTGGGTGGCCCCGTTCACATAAAATGTTGCACGGGGCCCCGAGCATAAATGTTAAGATTATTAAATACCTAGGAAATCGAAAGTTGATAGCTTGTGAATGAACTGTTCAATTATTGGCAGGAATTTTTAAGAAAACCCGAAGATGTATGTAGTCATTGACGAACATTCATTTGTGGTATAGTTAATACTAACCCTCCCTCGTCTCAGTTTGTTAGATTTTCGGTTATTCTTCAAATAAAATCCTGAAAAAAATTACAAGTTGAAATATGTCAGCTGGACGATTGAAGACAGCTGACCGATTGAAGACTGAGGGTGAAGGGTCAATACCCAAGCGGTTTCGCAAGGCCAGGCCAGGCCAGGCCAGGCCGTACACAAGCTATATAGGGCCAATGTTAAGATTATTAAATACCTAGGAAAGTAATTTATAGCTCCTGAATGGACTGTTCCAATATTCGCAGGAATTTTTAAGGAAACCCGAAGATGTGTGTAGGCATTGACGAATATTTATTGATGTTATAGTTAATACTTGCGCGTCAGTTATCAGTCGTAAGTGAACTAAAAAAGCTAAGATCAAAAATGTATTTGATTACCCTGGCGTACATGCCTTTGGATTTTAAACCCTTCTGTTACCGCTCCCTCCAATCTCAGCTTTGTTTCCGATATGCAAATTAGAGAGTAGCAGCACAGAAAAGGCGGCAATATAATCCCGCGATGGCTTTTTATCGTCAAGTTCAAGTCACCAGTATCAGGGGGCCTTTCCATTTGATGACCGGTTATATTGGCATTTTTGTCAGGTGAGTACGCGAAATTTAAACTTTAATAGGTGTGATGAAGAAATGTAAAATTCAGATAACATAATGAAATGACTTTTGCGACCTTAGCATATCATAAAACTAACAAATTAAGGGTCGTTTGAAAAGACCATCGAAACTGAAAGATTGACCCGCGTGCCGCGCCTGCGCAAGTTTAGCAATAGGCCTAACGTTATGGCTGTATACCTCCGGCATTTAAACTTTAAAGCCCATGCAATGTCAATCTTAATACTACATGTACTAGTTTACTACGCCTACCACCAGTACAGTAGTCCTACATTATATACCGTGCCGTGTCTATCTTTTACAAAAATTACCACTTATATGTAAGATGCAGGCAGAACTTAAATCCTTAAATAAAGAGGAAATTAAGTGTCATTGATCAAAGTGGAACTGGAAGAACTGCCATTGACTTTAGGTTACACGTAACGTAAACGTTATGGCCATAGGCCGGCTGGCCCAACATAGCGAGCCGTTGTGATACCGCTTTGAGTCTGCCCAGCTCGACATAACCGGTTACAAATGATTACAATGTACTAATAATTGTGTGTTTTAATAATGTGCGCTAGTGTGTGTTGTGAATAGGGTGATCATTAACACTGAACGAATATGGGGTGTGCATGTACGTGTGTGCGCGTGCTGACATTATTACAGGCGTCAAGCGGTCATAATTTAATCGCTGTTTAAATGGGCTTGGATACAAAATAATACCAAGTTACACTTACAGGGCAAAATATTACCTGTAGAAAACGGTCCACTTTGTTCTACATGTTTGTGGGGGATTGTGGGCGAGTAGTCAGGTGGTCTGGTAAATTATCTGTTTGGGTTGGCCTTGTTTTCCATTTAGTTTACACAACGAACATGTGTCAAAATCGAGTCAGAATCACTGGGCTAACCTTGTAACGCGTACGCGTACACAGCCATGTCAATGTACACAGTACATGATGTATGTGTATTGGTGTAAGGCCGTGTGTATGTACGTATGTGCACTACATACAGGCCCCGATGAATGTAATTTTAAGCTATTCCTTCTTATTCCTCCGGTTTGAGCTAACAATAGTTGATGTGCGATTAGGGAAGAACTTAAATTAAAAAATAATTCACCCTAACGTCCTTGGCATTTTATTTTGTGTAAAAATACACAGTACTGATAGTCATGTCTCCTCATATGCAATTTCGAGAAGTGGTACATTGTTTTAAAATGTTCAGGGATTGTTACTAGTGGAGCACTGTCAAACCTAAATCTCCTACTTTTCCTAGAAGCCTTTTTTGTTTACACCCAGGGGAGTATTTTCAGGGTATTGTATCTAGGCCAACATTTACAATGCATTATTGATTAATAGCCATTATTCCGACCTGCTTGTGGGTGTGGTGTTTATGTGGGAAAAGTTACAACAATAACAAGAATTGTTGAGGTTAGTTGAAGAATTTTATGTTCGAATTACATGAAAACCACACATTTTAGGTAAATTCATTTTTTTGGGGGATGGACATTATTCATAATGAGAGATCGGGCAAAATATAAATTACCAAATAATACATTTAATAATCGAAACTTGTGTCATTTTGTTTTCTGTGTTTGTCTTTGGCAGTTTAACCATAATAAATAAAAAAACAAAATTCCAAATTATATTCCACTGTAAAAGAGGGAGGGAAAGCTCTTTTAAAGTTTAGGGAAAGTTCTGAAAAGTAGTGGAATTACAATACAAATGTAATAGGTCAACTGTACGTGTTTCTCCAACATAATCAATTTTTTAAATTTTATTATTGTCACATCTCCAGTGGTCTACAATAGTTGTACATACATACATTGTAAACGGACAACGTCCGGACACAAGCATGAACAGAACTGTAAGTACATGTAATTTACAATTTTAAAAATGAGTGCTTTTTAAGTACACTGCATATTTATATTGGAGAAAACAATGACCAAAAACTAATTGATTCAATAGACATACTTGATAATGATAAACATGAAAGTTGGATTTTCATATCAGACTTATAAAATGTGAAAGATTTAAAAAAGTACAAAAACCCTCCAGATAAATCTACATACATACCTGTATAGCAATGTGACATTGAATATTTTTATATATACACTGCCCGACAGTCTGAACAAAAGTAAAACTTTTAGGTGTGCATTAATAATAAATGAACTTTAATACACCAACAAAACCTTAAATCTCCTTTTTTAGGCCAAGTGGTATCTACGAACCCTCCAGCCTGGTGATGAAAGTGACCATGAAGATGTGAGTTGATAGTTTCTTCTGGTGTAGGTTGCACATATAGACATACATTGTATTGTCATTGGACTGATATCAATGATCATTTAGTATTTATTGAGAAAATTGAGGTTTTCCTGCCTAAATCAATTATTTAAAAATAACACAAAAAACAAAAAGTCTGATCAATATTTAAAAGATCCATCTATCACATATGACTCCAACACACAAGGCTTGTGCTGCATGTATGACTATGCCTCTTCCCAATAAACACAACAAAACTTGTTAATTCTAAAAACACTTATTTAAAGGTAGGATACATCATTTGCAGATATCGAAAATATTTAATACCTAATTATCAAGAAATATCTTACAAATTTGAAATTAAATAATGATTCAGGCATCCAGCAAAATTATTGCGCTAGATATTCTTTAATTATTCAGAAAAATTAAATGTTATAAAATAAAATTTGCGATCGCTATCCGGCGATCGTGAAAAACCCTAAAAATAACATAGAAATAACTGCCCGATGCCGGTTGAAAACAAACGCTGTTTTTCGTGCTTTTATCGGCATCCATGATTGTATTACTATAACATACAACCCCCCAAATCCACCCATTCATGATAATTCAAGCATTTACCAATGGTGTATCCTACCTTTAAAATGGTCCATCCCTTTACAGTTTTGCTTCTTTAAATTTAACATACTGAATCTGTTTTTGTCTGATGTTTAGGAGCTGGACAGTGAAACCTCTAGCCTGGCTGAAGTGGTTGAAAATGAGGTAAACTGTAAAAACAAATAGTACATCAATAACCAATGAATCTGGGCTTGCCTCAAATATTTTGAATTACATTTTGTTTTGACTCACCCTGTACACACTAGGCACTGAGAGCTTTCACTCGATATCATTATCTCATTTTTCATGGAAACTGGTGTTTAGCTGATTTTGCACCCGAAGACTTCAATGGTCCTTCCTAATCCACCCACACATCTTTAAAAAAAAGGAAATTAAAATTACAAAGACAAATGAAAAGATGTCTTTATTTCCACTAGTGTACACATGTATTGCTTTAAAGGGAAGGATTCACCATTTGCACCAAATTGTTACTACTGATTTATTAAAAAGTAATTTATCTGAAAGTAAATAAGGATTTTAGACATCCAGCAAAATGATTGCGCTAGATATTCGGTAGTTGTTACGAAAAAAATTGTAAAAACAAATCTTTATCACTGGACGGTGAATAATGATGAAAAAAACACCAAAAAACACCCAATAACTGCCCGATGCCAGTTATGATTAATGTCGTTTTTCTTGCTTTTTTTTGGCATCCATGATTGTAAAACTTCGGGCAGGTCAGTTAAACAATAATATAATATTAACTGGAAAATACAACCCCCAAATACACCCTCTTCCTGATAATTTATGCAATTACCAATGATGTATCCTAAATTTAAACTCAAATTGCTAAATCTGTTTTGTCTGATGTGTAGGAGCTGGACAGTGACATATCTACAGGAAGTGTGGTAGAAGAAGCTTTTCAAGACCAGGTAAACTGGGGATCAATACATCAATATTCAAAGAATCACTAACCAAAGGGCTTGCTTTACTTAAATTATTAACTTTAGTGCTAACTTTTAAGGGCCAATATTTAAGAGCTTCTAACAGAATTTGTAAAGTCATGTCCAATGTGAGATGTACACTGTACAAAAACAGTTTTTTTGGTACATAGCGTTATGGGGACAACCCATAGGGTTTGTGTGTAAACTGAAATCTCTCTAATATCAAACTCAGAACACTCTAAAATTCTAAAAATTTTAGGATCATCCTAATTTGTCCTCTTCTTCATTTTCTTTCATTATACGTACTCTAACCCGATTTTCCCTTGTTCTACCTTTACTGAACACCCAACGCGCTATGGGGACTCAAAAATGTCCCCACTACTCGGTCTGTCTTTTCCAAACAAAAGAGCCTGTCCCCCTAACGCGGTGAGTGCTAGTACACACAAACAAATTGTGTGTGTGTACGTGCCATAGCAGACATCAATACGAAAGTAGGTACAGACAAAACACTGTAAACTTTTGGAGTTTTTTAAAGGTTTGTACAAAAACATGGATGTGCCCATTGTGAAACACACAGCGAAACAATGCGAATCTGTATGTCAGTTATATAATACAAATATTGAGTGGCTTTAAAATGGGGAGTGTTGTCGCTTGGTGAGATCTGGACTTTTCCATTTTATTTGGCTTCGCCTCGTGAGATGAAGGGGTCAAGATTTTTACCTTGCGATAATGTTCCTCCCATTCCTCTCTGCTTGAGCCACTCAGTATTTGCATTCGGCACTTTGGAGTGTATCCTGTTCACTTGTTAATTGTTTGTGTATTTGCCTATTGGGGTGAGTTTGTTTATTTTATTGTTTTGACGTGCTTGTCATCTTGAGTTAGTCTTGCATATGCACTGTGGACCTCCGAACAATATAGGTCCACACGATGCGGGAAGAGGTTACGGTTTGGGGACTTGGCCAGGTCCACAATCCGTTTTTCAGTCTCCGAACAAGAGCGCTACAGGAAAAACGTGTTAGGGCTATTTATAGAAAAGATAGAAGGAACAGTGAGAGGCCCAGAATCAACATTTGAGGTTAAATTTGTTTTGGGGAAGCGAGAAAAATACGTTTTTTAACTACACGAAGACAAAGAAATGTCCACAGTCCGTATGCGAGGTAAACCTAATTGTTTTTTCATGTGTGTAAATAACATATTTTTTGTATCCATTTAATTACAATATATTTTAATTTGATATCGAAATTGTATGTAGACATTTCAAGGTTGGGTAGGCAGGCTTTAGGGCTACAGTGTTTAAGTACACTTTTGCATACCCTGGCGAGCTTGAAATGTTTTCTTGTCTTTGTTTGGATCCCACCCCTCTATCTGTTGTTCTGATCCCCAGGGGCTCTTATATAGGTATAATAAATTAATAGTACACATACCTTGCACCTTGTCTGCTGTGTACAATGTAGCTATCTGGCACATAGCCATGAAGTCACTTCATGAAGAAGTTCCTGGTAAAAGAAAAGACAGATTTTACACATTTTTATTTAATGTAAAATTGTGCCAACAATATTTAAAACAAGCACAAATTCAAGCAGAAGCTGTGTCGTTGTGACCTGATAATTATGACAACAGTTTTACAACTCTCTAGTCTGCAAATCTGTGACACTGGGCTTCTAAACTTCTTAATCATATACATCCCCTTCACACAGTTTATAAACAATATCCAGCTAGTATTACCTTTGACCACACTCATAAATTGCCCGTTCCCTATGGGAATACATTTGTAATGAGCTCAGTGCTCCAAAACAGCCCAGTCGACCAAGTCTGAGAAAGTATCAAACCCAATCACATATCCCTGCACAACAACAAGAACAACACCAAACTCTTGTGGAGCCCCATCTAAAAAAAAATTATCTAATTGTACAGTTACTTGTGTGTACATGTATGACCTGTACATGTACCATACATGTACACATGTACCATACATGTACGTGTTGTAGGTTACGGCCATTGATGAATTGATAAAAAATTAACCTTTTACTGAAGTTATCAAAATTATCTACATGTGTGGCAATGTCACTTTACACATTCATGTGACATTTTGGTAATTATTTCGCTTTGTTCATCAAGGCCGGTCCGTCTCAGCAAGCATCGGTGCCGTACTTTGTAGAACTAGACGATTTAGTCGAAGATGACAGTTCGGATGAAGACTGGCTTCTGGACAACAACGACAGCTCCACCAGTGATGTGAGAGAAACATTGTTTTATATCATTTTGTTATTTGTATCATTAATTCCATTTTTTGGCAATTTGGGGTTTGACTTTCATAAAAACAAGGATGGTTCTCGATACACACTACATACATATACATAGCGAGGACATTTATTTGGAAGGGGGGAGGGGGGAGGGAGGGGGGTGTGGAAGTAAATTTGCTGACTCGAAGCCAAGGGAGCGCAAAGTAATTTACGGGGTAGAGTCCGGAGTTTCCTGGCATTTTTTCTTGGATTATTTTTCTTTTGAGCGAACTCATCACAGAGTGGGGAGGGGATAACTGGAATTATGATCAAAAGGTGATCAACATCAAGACATACCATCGCCTTTTAAACAGTTCACTGCAAAATCGCCTACCTTTATCAATTCACTGCAGTGTAAACATTGTGTAGGCCTATTTCACAAATCAAGGTTCATATTTTAGAATTATAGTTCTGTGTAAACTTGAACTGATGTAAGGACAAAGATTTACTGCTGTGTGGTAACTTTGAAGTCTCAGTGACCTGCCTAATGGTCACTTAGTCTTTAGTCTCACAAAACTTTTGGGTTAAATGGGGGTCAATGTACATTGTATACATTGTCCCATCTGCTCTTATTCCTCCATGATTGTCCATAGATGGCGTGAATACAGTATGCTGGAGAATTACGGAGAAGGATTTCTGTGTTCCCTTAGTTAACATTTGGAGCCTTGGTCTGCAAATGGGTCACCAAATTAATAATTGGGTGGCCCATTTTGTGGACTAAGCTGTTGTGGTGCAGTTGCCGACTGAGGCTCGAAATGCCAACTGAGGGAAATTATTGGGGTGTGTGACACTCCTCCCCTCACATCCCAACCCAAACCCAAACTGTAACCCCAAGTTCATATTGTATGTGTTTATATGCAGGAGTTTGAAAGTGCTCCCGATTGGGACTCGTCCAGTCATTGCGATGAAGAGGTAAATTTGAGACAATTATGGAACATTAAAAAAAATAACACCAATAGGCCCTACATATAATGTCACTGCTTCTCCCTTGGTAAATGTAGATGAATGAAAAAAATGCCAACAAATACAAAATGTCACTGTGAGGGAGTGTAAATTCTATAGCAATGGGAACATGTTGAAACAATGCCCTTTACCCTAACTCTCCAGGGTATTTTGGCTAGAAACCCTGCCAGACACAACATATTGCATACTTTGTCACATTGACTTGTGTGCAGAGTCCAGCAAGGTCAAGCAGCACAGATGCACCATGCTGGATCTGGCAGGGCTAATTAGGGTGGGTTCAAATGTAGGAACCATAAGTGGAGTGCCGTGGTCTCGTGGTCTGGAGCATTGAATTTGTAATCTGTATGTAAAGATACAGGTTGTGGGTTCGAGTCCGGCCTGGGACTATGGTGCGTGTGCCCTTGGGCAAGGCACTTTGTCACTCATTGCTTCTCTCCACCCAGGAGTAAATGGGTACCTGTGAGGGCAGAGATGGTTATTGTGGTTGATTTAGCTGCTTTGCGCCGAAATGGCAGCATCAAGCTGTATACTCCCCAGGGAGCTGAGATGGTATTTGGAATGTTTCATGGGCCCAATGACCGGGGTAATAATAAAGCGCTTTGATACACCCAGATTGTGGGAGTCTAAAAGCGCTATATAAGAACTGGCATTATTATTATTTTTTTATTATTATTATTATTCATTCTGTAAAATTCTTCTAACTGCCACCATGCATGCCAGGTAACAATTTGAAATTTGCCGCGTATTCGACCAGAGATTTGCAAAATTTTGTTCGAAATCTGAAACTGCCTATTCCAAAACGTGTAACAATATAACAGACGTATTTACATGTGTATCATACTAGACTGCAATGTCAAGTTATATCCCACATGTATTAAGTTAGCAGAATTACAAATATTACTTTGTGAAAAGATGGAGAGTTTTTAATTCTTTTATTTCGCTTTGTTCATCAAGGCCGGTCCGTTGGTGCCGTTTGTAGAACTAGACGATTTAGTTGAAGATGACAGTTCGGATGAAGACTGGGTCCCGGACAACAACGATAGCTTCACCAGTGATGTGAGAGAAAAATTGTTTGTTTTTTTTGTTATTTGTATCATTAATTTCATCTTTTGGCAATTTGGGGTTTGACTTTCATAAAAACAAGGATGGTTCTCGATACAGACTACTTTCATACATGTACGCATACATACATGTACGAACCAAGTACTACAACAGAAAGTACATGTACCGTATGTCGCACAAAATAGTCTGTGTTGCATTGTCATTCCGAAAGTTTTGCAGGCAGGGGCCTAGCGAGGAAATTGGGGGGGGGGGGGGGGGGGGGGGGGGGGGCGGAGAAGGGAGGGGGTGTGGAAGTAAATGGAAGCCAAGCGCAGCGAGCGCAAAGTAATTTACGAAGTAGGGTCCGGAATTTTAGATGCTCTATCTGTGGTCCACCAATCCAAGGCATTTCCTGGCTATTTTCCTCTGACACTTGGAATCAAATTTGCAAAGACATTCTTGTCATTTTTTATTGAGTGGCCCATTTTGTGGACTGAGTATTTTGCGACAAGTGCAGTTGCCGACTGAGGCTCGAAATGCCAACTGAGGGAAAGTATTGTGTGGTGTGACACTCACCCCCCAAAACAATTTCCCAGTGGCTACGCCCCTGTGAGCAAGTATTCTGTAGTACTGGCAAACTTGAAACCCATCTTTTAGTTGAAACCCAAACTGTAACCCCAAGTTCATATTGTATGTGTTTATATGCAGGAGTTTGAAAGTGCCCCCGATTGGGACTCGTCCAGTCTTTGCGATGAAGAAGAGGTAAATTTGGAACAATTATGGAACATTAAAAAAATAACACCAATACATGTCACTGCTTCTCCCTTGGTGTAAATGAATGGGGGGGAAAAACTGGGAAAAAAACAAAAAAATTCACTGTGAGGGAGTGTGAGTTTTTATGTTGGCGATCGCAATTTTCTTTTTCAATATGATTTTTCGGACAATCGCAATAATTTTGATGGATGCCTAGAATCATTATTTACTTTAAAAAAATAAAGATATTTCTTAATAATTCAGTTAGTAATTTATTTTGATATCTGCAAATGGTTTATCCTACCTTTAATAATCCTTCAAAACTGAAAGAGAATTGAAGAGGATTAAGAAAGGAGGATAACAATCCTGAGTTTGTGGTTTTTCTGCAGGAGACAATCACTAATACGGACTGGGAGGACTCATCAACCGATGAAGACGATGAGGTAAATTAGGACAATGGGGACAGTAAAAGAATATCAATACGTAATGCAACAGCGATTCAATTCCTCCCCTGGTCTACATGTTTGCGAACAAAATAAATGTAACAAAAAATGCACGGTCATGACTTAGGACATTTAACCAGTTCGCGCTGGATGACGTATATAAACACAAAATTTTTCCCAGATTCAAAACGAATGACGCATAGACACGCCGCGAGCAAGGCCGGAAATGTCCGTCAGCAAGGAGCAAGGCCGGAAATGCATGGGTGTGCTTCCCGGTAGTACTATTGGCCTGAACCAGCCTCGAATCAAGTTTTGTTAAAAATAATTCTGCGCATCATCTCGGTGATGTTAAAATAATCCTTGCGCGAACTGGTTAATGGTTTGACTAATGAGTGCCGCGTAACTTACAATTCTCCAATGAAATGACAAGGATGTACTTGGATTTGTTATATAATATACAAATAATGAATGTTTGCACGATGGTAAGATTAATATTATGAGGTTACAGATGGAATGTTCCCATTGCACAAGGCGGAGCCGAGAGGAATGGAATGGTGTGGCCGTGCGATGGAACAAAAAATACAATGCACATGGTCATCGATCCATTAATCAGATGACGGGATTTATTTAGGTGTTGTATAAACAAGTATGTTTTTGTATTACTATTTCATACCTTAACTAATTTGTTGGTTCACTTATTTACTTTTCTATTTAGAACCAGTCCCCCAACCCGGCTCATGACGAAGAAGAAGTGCATAGAGTACATGTATCTCCTAAGAAAAACAGAATCAGAACACCTGTAAGCTTACATAATTAGTGCATGACAGTGCATGCTAAAGTGGTTACCAAAAAAATGTTAATCCACGTTTGAGGAGATTGTCCATCCACCTTCAACAATTTGAGAGACTTTGTGATAATCTAGTGTTGATGAGTAGGGTGTTTAGAAATAATCCCGACAAATGATAGGTGTGGCTAATTTGGATCTGGATTAAGATATATATGGCCCATTAGAGATGGCATGTCCAAAACTGGTTTGTTGACTGGAGCTTCTTACTTTATTTGTCTTTAACACGTCTTCATTCACTTGGCCCAAATATGGTAAAATTGTGTATCTCTGCAAAAGTTGTTATTGAAAAAAATTATACGTTTTGGTTATTGTAATTTTGCATTAATTTAAAACCAATTTCATTTGAACTGTTTTTAATTTCTCCAATATTAATCCATTCTATTAATAATTCCTTCAACATACTATTTTTGATAAATTTGCCAATTATAGGATTGTTTAAAGATACATCTTTCCATTTTGGAACATGTCCCCGCAAATTAACATGCTAAAATGATGTATCTTTTTAAAAGCGAAAACATGCTACACATGATTTACGTCTTTAAAACTATTAAATAAGACAAATTATTTGTTTGAAGAAATGTTACATTTGATGCACTGCGAATGATGACATGATGAAGATAGAAACTAAAGGTACATGTGTACTCGATCATCACATGTCATTACACATGTAGTATACCAGCCATTAAGAGTACACTTCTCTTTCTCACAACAGGGAAACCGAGCCAAAAGAAGTTGCCCTCTTTGCCATGGGAGGTATAAATACCTATCCCAACACCTTCAGCGAACTCACCGTATTCGAAATAAATACAAGAGACATGTTGAGCTCGGACGAGCCAAAGAAAGGTAACACACGGTTAAGAAAGGCGAGCCAGAGTCATGCCAAGCCAAATGAGTGAATTCGGTCTGTCGCAAGTCCCATGTCTGAAATGATTAGAAGCGACTTGGCACGATACATAGTGAGGTGACAAATGATCAACTGTAAGGGTTGGTACATTGTAGATTGATACCAACCTGAATTTATATTAACAAAATGAATGTATATTGTTTGTGATTGATATTTAGCTGTCACTTGCTAAATACATAGCATATAACAATCACATAAAATTTTGACTTGTTACCCGTTTTTACTAAGCCAGGATTTTTGTGCTGATATGAGCAAATGCTTGAGCAAATGCTTGGGCAAATGCTTGGGCAAAAGCTCTTTTAAAAATATATTACAAGTATGTTATATTCTTATATCTTATGTCTTGCAATCAGGGAACCCATAAACCGGACAACAAAAACATCGAGACCAGGAGTGCAGCGGGCAACACACCGCTGCACATACAAAGACTGCCCCTCCAGAGGCTTGAAAAGAATTGATATTCATTTGCGGGTGCAGCACAAAATGACGGTATGTATGCACAGTTACTCTGTACAGTACATGTATGTTACCCAAATGTACTACATATAGGTCTCTTCACACTAGCTAGATGACCCTCTGCAGGTGTAGTGTGAAACGATCACTCAATAAACAAATAAAAATGATACAGATGTAGCAGGCCTTCATTTTAAAGGAGCGCGATCGCGCTCGCGCTCCTCCGCGCTCCTTAAATTTTTTAAGGAGAGCAAAAAAAAACGCTCCTTACAATTTTAACAAGAGCAAAAAAAAAAAAAAAAAAAAAAAAACCTGCAACTGACGAGTGTCATAACAGTAAAAACACGAAAGCATTGCTATTGCTAACACAAGAGAATTTGCGATTACAATTCTCTCCTCGCACCCCCAAATAAAATCACATCAGATTTATCTTATACCAACAACAGTCATCTAGTCTTTCGTGTTCGCCCATTCCATTTATTTCGGACATAACGGGCCTAGACTAATTCTAGACTAATTCACGCTTAATTAATCCATACAAGTCACAGAGAGAGAAATATAATGTCACTGGATGGGAAAGCGCCATCATTCTCTTAACCAAAAGTTGAACTACTGGTGAATGTTGTGTTCCTTTTTTTAAGTATGTGTTAAAGGCATAGACACCTTTGGTTGTCATTTTGAGTAACTACAGATAGTGTCCAGGGCCTTTAAACTTGCGTTTTGTTAGCGAGAGCAAATCACTCTCCTTAATTCATTGTTTTGATTTAAGGAGAGCGATTTTAAAATCACTCTCCTTAATTCACCTTTTGATTTAAGGAGAGCGATGCACAGCTCTCCTCAGATTTATTAAAATGAAGGTCTGATGTAGCACAAATGCTGGTGTTGCATGTAGTAGGAAGAACAATTAAAGAATTGAAATGTATTTAAATTGTAATAAGTCTACACTGGTTGCACCCATATTAATTTTGACATGGTTCGGACGGACGTACATAATGTTAAAAGGCCTTATAATTCAAGGAATATCTGTCTGTATGACACAGGGTACATGTGTGTTTCTGTCTGTAATTTGATTATCTCGAACATGACTTTTATTTAAATCACACAGCTAAGATCTGCCGAGTATCGTCACTACTTGACGAAATCTAGGAACACTGGTAGTGGTAGATATGGCACGTCTAAGACAGCAGAACCAGAGATACCAAACCTGGACAAGGGTCCAAAAGGTGATTTATTACACCCCAAATCCGCTAAAATAAATTCCCACATTTTTTTGATATTAGCAGACTTGGTCCAGAAGGCTCAAGGTAAGAATAGTGATAGATCATTTTGATAGACTTGGTGCAGGAGGCCTGAAGCAGTGCTGGTGCAATTGATGAATTTTGCCGAGAATCCAGTACTTTTTATTCTCTTTTTATTGACTGCGTGATAACGTACCGTGTTGGGGATTCGGTCCATTATCATTGGTCATCCCCAACCCGGTCTGTTATTACGCAGTAAGGACCAGGTTACTCCTTTAATAAATACCTTTTTAGTTAGGAAATAAACAGTGAATTTGCTCCAATTCTTTCACAAAACAATGCCGCCCCCTTGATCTAGTCGACCAATCAGAAGCATTTTTCCTATGTTTTTTTCCTTTCAAGCAGATATCTTACGACAATTCCATGATTTCGTCGAGGTTGAAAAAGGATCGACCAGATCCGCCAAAAAAACGGCGGCCAACACCGTTCGCCAACTGCTATTGATAGCAGAAAAAATGGGCCTGGCAATCAACAAGCTTGTTTCGCCAAAGGTACCGCAAAAGTAAGTTCACATGTATGATGTTCACAGAACAGAATTCCAAATTGTAATGAGGTTACAAACTAATATAAAGCAAACAAGTTCGTTTCTCTAAAACTGTACATGTACATAGCGTTAACCTTGTGGGGTCCCAACATTTATGACGAGGTGCTTGAATTGTGGGATAACAAGTAAGACCATAACTCCCTGTTTGTCATGTATACTTATTTTGATTTCTTTTGACGATAATATCCTGAAACAATCAAATTTTTGCTTTACTTTTTATGTCAGAGCAATTTGACCGACAATGACATTTTCAAGTTTCAATTTGAACCTGAATAATGCGACATTGAGCCGCCTTGAAGTTAATACTATACTTGCATTTTGGCCACAGAATTAATGACTATTTAATCAAACCATGAAAACTGTTTGGACCCAAAATATTAAACATCAGTCTAATTTATTCGAATAAACTTTCAGAACCATACTCAAACCCTCACCTCACGAAAACTGAAGGCTCACTCGCATTACTGTTGTCATTTCCTACTTGTAGATTAGTAACGCTTCTGAGGAATGAGCAGAAACAAGATCAGACCATATATAAGTACCTGCTGGCACTGAAGCGGTTTGTACAGTTCTTAGAACTGCAGGACGAGGCAGCATTGGCCTTTAAGATCCGGCCATACGAGATAAAGAAAGCCACAATGCTGCTTGACCACTTCATGAGAAGTGTTCGTCCTGGCATCCTAGCCAGGGCGAACCAAAACAAACGAAAAATTCAAGGTAAGAATGTTTTTCTCACATTTCAACAAAAATACACAGTTGCCGTTTCAAATAATTAAACGTGAAATGCATCATCCGTTTTAAATCAAGGAAAAACTTTACGTGCCCTTTGGCGAGAACTGGTAAAAGAAGTTATTGGGTTTAGAATTTATATTTTATTGTAAATGTTGTCATTCCAGGCATGGGAAATCTCAGCTTTTAGAACCAGTTCGCGTCGGATGACATACACACAAAAACATAATTCTGAGATTCTAAACGGATGACGGATTTATATAAACACGTAACAAACATATCTGTCAGCCACAGGATCGCAGCGCGATTTCATGTTTCAAGTTTTGTGAAAAAACTCCAGCGCTTGTGCTTGGTCAATGTAAAACATTTTTGTCATCTGTTTCCTTATTACAGAACACATTTTAATCCTACAAAGTTTTGTCTTTGCAGGCCTACTGGTCGACAGCCAAAAAATATCAACATTCCGTGGACGGTCAAACCAGGAATTAAAGACCCTAGTGAACGCAAGTAAGTTTAAAACTGCACACATTACTCTCGTGAATGAACACAACTGTTTTTGAAAGATACTGAAATCCCCAATAAAGTTGTTTTAGAGTGACAAAGCTTTGGCAGGTGTTGTAATCAATCTCCGGTTGCCGCAGGGTTGGACATTTTCCAGTGGAAAACACATCAGGTTTTCAACCCTGCATCAACTCCAAGATTTGTCCAGTGTAAAAAGGGCTTAAAATATGTAACATTTAAACCCCAACATGACCCAATATTACAAAATACTAATACATAGCAAGTAAACTGTAGCCTTGACCTAGCACAAAAAACAGCGTTTGTTTTCAACCGGCGTCGAGCAGTTATTCTTATGTTATTTGTGTTTTATCGCGATCGCCGCCCGTTGATCGCGAATGTTTCTTTATAAAATTAAATTTTTCAAAATATCTAGCTCAATCATTTTGCTGGATGCCTAGAATCAATATTTACTTTCAGATTAGCAAGATATTTCTTAATAATTCGGTAGTAAATTCTTTCGATATCTGCAAATATCCTACTTTTAAAGGTAAGTAAAAACTACCGAATTATTAGAAAATATCTTACTTATTTGAAAGGAAATATTGATTGTAGGCATCCAGCAAAATTACTGCGCTAGATATCCTATAATTGTTCCGAAACATTATTTGAAAACAAATTTGGGATTGCCGGATGGCGATCGCAAAAAAACAATAACAACATAAGAACAACTGCCCGACGCCAAATTGAAAACGAATATAGTTTGTTATTCCTTTCCCTGGCATCCAGGATTGTAACACTTTGGACCTGTCAGTTAAACTATATTAACTCTAAAAATACCATCCCCGAAATCTACACATTTTTTATAATTCAAGCAATTACCAATGGTGTATCCTACCTTTGAAGACAAATGGGGATATTCATTAATGTTGGGCACCTGTGCAAAAGGAGCAGACCAACAGCTTCATTACGCCGTCACTAAACTGGACATTTACAGGTGCATGTACAATGTACATGTACATGTACATGCAAATGTATTTGGATTTTTTTACTGCATGACAAATCATTTTTTTATTAATCAAAATTGGGGGTGAGTGGGTGGGTCAACAAAATTTCTAAACATTGAATGGCCCCTAACTTACAATTCATTCTAAAATCCAATAAAAAAGTGTGCGACAAAAATATATCGCAATAATAAAAGATCCTAGGTTGAATTTATGGAATGTCATTAAAATTCATAAAAAAATGTCGTTAAAAGATTGGAGTACGCCAATATATTTCACATCAAAAGCTCATACATGTATCATGTTAATGCATTATAACCTTTAGGAACAACCCTCACTGCGGAGACCTCTGCCCGAATGAGAAATCTACTCATAATGGAAATTGTGCTGACACAAGCACCACGGGCAGGGGTTGTTGAGAACGCAACGATGGGTGAATATAGGGCCCGAAAAAACTTAACTACACCTGGGACTTTTGAAGAAGTGACAATGTTTGAGGTTAGTAAGCATTAAAATTTGTTCATATTGTATGTAATTCCACTTCACTTTTTATTCCTTGGCCGCGCAGAAGCTTGCCTTCTCGTAATTCTATTCTATCGTGCGATCTCACTCGGATTTTCTTTTACTGCGACAGAATGTTTAGTCACCTTACGAAGCTGGCAAAATGTCACACATTGATGGTGCTAATAACTGTTGAAAAAAAATAAAGAAAAGGAAAAAATCAACAAAAACAACAAAAACAGTAATTCTCAAATGGAAAACAATATTTTGACTTTTCCACACACACGTAGTTGGTACAAAGCATTTTGTTTGTACCGATTTTTCACAAAGTGCAGAAAAGACTGGTGGACTGTTGACTAAATTTAAATCTGTAGGTATTTCTTATAACAGGCTTTCGCTTTATTGTTTTTAATTTGTTTGATTAATTGTGCATTGTGCAGGTTGCAAGACACAAGACAGCCCGGCAAGGACCAGCCACGGTGTTCTTGAATGACGACCTAAAGCGGTTTCTAGAACATTATGTGAGGTTTGGTAGGCCTGCTTCTGGAAACAAGGGTGAGTTATGCCTAAATTTGCTTATGATGTGTACAAATGTACAGTATATCGTTCCATATTATAAAACCACATTTTTTAAAAATCAAGCAAGCTTGAATCATCCAGTGTGACTGACACTACGGTATTACACGGCCTATATTGACACCATTTCAGCTCCACGAATTGTGCAATAAAATTATACAAAACACAATGCTGCACAATACATTGGACATTCACAAGCTACATTGTATGCATTTGCATCACATGTGGATCGTTACACTCTGCAAACTGTTATTGATACGCGAGTGTGGCACATTCTGGTTTCGCGCTCAGCGCAGTCCGTGTTTCATCTTTACTGTGCGTCAAGTTTACTTGAAGATAAATTTGTTACTCCACTCCTTTCTCAATCCTGAAATATTGGACGATTTTTGAATTACCTAATACTTCCAAATTCAGATGGGGCTACAATACAGTATGATGTACTTTACCATTAATTTTGTTCGAGTTGTATTAAATATGTATCACAGGTTGTAATTAACCCACAATCCATTTAATTGATCCTTCACATAATCAACATCATGTGGATAAAGGGGTTACATGTATGACAGTAAAAACAAAACCTTTTTTGCAAAAATAGCTTTACGTGTATATTCCCTCTTGTGAACAGATATTTTTCTGTAACGAAGACATAGTCTTATTTATTAGTACTCATTCAAGTACGCCGATGAAACTATTTACTTGTACCGTATTTAACTTTAACTTTCTTTCAATTTAGGGGTTGACATATTGGCAGATGAAAGCCCGTTGTTTTTAATGAGCAGTGGTCGGGCGGTAACCAAAGTGGCACAACAGATGCAAGCAACATGGCGTTCTATGGGAATGTCCGGCTCTGTCAACCCCACCATCATTAGAAAAACAGTCGCAACCAAGGTACAACTTGTTTCCGTGTTTCTTGCTCTTATTCCCGTCCTTTAGTTATTTCATTGCATGACTACATATAGATATCCTCCAACAACTGTTGTGCTGATGATGAGCCCCTTATAAAATTAAAAAAATCAAATGCTTTCTAGTGAGTGGCAGGTTGTATTTCAGAGCACTTTTTGGAAGATTAACATTCAGGACTTTTTGTTCTCAAACATTTTGTCTGGTGACTTGCTTCGATAGACATGCCTCTGTAAGCTAATTTTAAGGAATAAAGACCATATGCGAGTGCAGCAGACGACAGTACGTCAACAATTTGGGTCATTTAAAATAACCTGGCTTCATCCTCATGATAAATTGTTGTATGATAAAAAATAGTGAAAAAGAGAATACAACTCATTTTCTCACTCGTGGGGGATATTAGATTTTTGGTACGTATGTCAAAGAGTTCCCCTGCGTGACAGCGATTCAACAAATTCCATTGCAATTACTTTTAGGTCAGGCCCTATTTTAATGTAAATTGACCGGAATAAGACATGTATGAAACTGATGGCACATCCATATTGCTGTCAAATAGGGTTCCGAGGTACACATATTTTGGTATATGTATGGCTATTGTTTTAACAATTTAATATCAAATATAGGCTGTCAGAACTCTCGATGAAAGGTCAGCAGACAGTGTGGCGCAATTAATGGACCACGACCCCAGCACCCAACGGAGCTACTACGTAGCTACGCAAGTGATCGGGGATAAATTGCAGGCGTGGAAAAACATTTCCACCATCATGACAACAGTAAGAATTTAGTTTGTGTACAGTATGAATTATGCCCCCTAATAATTGCTTAGGGTTAGCCAACCAACCTTATTTTGACAGCCCTGACCCTAATAGAAAGAAAACAAATACTAACACCATAATTTACTGATAGACATATCTACCATTATGATGTGCACAAACAAATGACTGGGGACTAGCTCTCAATAGCCCTATAGACTGTGGTCGTTTATTCACTGGTATTCAAAATGCATCAAAGTGCACCACACTTTTGTACCTGATGCAATGTGCTGCGTCTGGCAGGACTTTAAGGGGATTTTAAAAAGGACTAACTAAAACACAGGAATAACATTATTGTAGTTCATTTTATGATGCAAGTTTGAAAATAGATGTGAACCCTGTTCAAAACGCAGTTTCTGAAAAATAGAGAACGCCCTACAACTTTTATTCAAAGGGCACTCATACATCTAATCATTACCAGTGGCCCATGTGACATTTGTAAGCTTACGACACAACAAAAACTACAGTGTACAATAACACATATCTTTAAACTTATTTTGTAGCTCAGTACTAGAATACTTGGAAACTGGCTCACTCTTGTTTATAAACATTGGTGATGCAGGCAGGGTATACTGTAGACACCTCCATACGACAGATTTTCATGAAATTAATTCTAAGTGTGGAAGAAAATCTCATGTTTCAACTTACCCTGTGTTCTAACTAAAACCCCTTCCCCAAGTTTTAACATCATTTCAGTATTAAGTCATGCCATCAGTCTGGCCATCAGGCAATCTTGTCATTCTGCATTGTCCCTTAAATTAAGCCATATTTTAGGGCGAGTGTAGGAATTGGGCATAACACAATTATACAAACATTTGTAAATTTGTAGAATTTTAAGTTGTAACATCATTTTTTGTTTGATATATTGTTCAGTTTAATCTAAATTACAATTGCACTCACAATGTTTAACATGTATTTCTCTGTCTGAATACCAACCAGTCTGAAGAGTCAGCACCCCCAGAACTACTGCTACCCTGTGATGACACCGATGCTCCGGGCCCCTCATGCCAGCAACAGCACTCGACAGTAAGATACACATTAATTTGATAATCACAATGTCATAGCCAAACAATTAAATCTGCTTGTCATTGTTTCTGATCACAAATCAATTGAATTAAATCAGGCATAACACAATTATACAAACATTTGTAAATTTGTAGAATTTTAAGTTGTAACATCATTTTTTGTTTGATATTTTTCAGTTTAATCTAAATTACAATTGCACTCACAATGTTTAACATGTATTTCTCTGGAATACCAACCAGTCTGAAGAGTCAGCACCCCCAGAACTACTGCTACCCTGTGATGACACCGATGCTCCGGGCCCCTCATGCCAGCAACAGCACTCGACAGTAAGATACACATTAATTTGATAATCACAATGTCATAGCCAAACAATTAAATCTGCTTGTCATTGTTTCTGATCACATATCAATTGAATTAAATCGGGCATAACACAATTATACAAACATTTGTAAATTTGTAGAATTTTAAGTTGTAACATCATTTTTTGTTTGATATTGTTCAGTTTAATCTAAATTACAATTGCACTCACAATGTTTAACATGTATTTCTCTGGAATACCAACCAGTCTGAAGAGTCAGCACCCCCAGAACTACTGCTACCCTGTGATGACTCCGATGCTCCGGGCCCTTCATGCCAGCAACAGCAGACGACAGTAAGATACACATTAATTTGATAATCACAATGTCATAGCCAAACAATTAAATCTGCTTGTCATTGTTTCTGATCACAAATCAATTGAAAAATCAATGGTGGGTACCAGTAGGTACATGTCTTGTATGTATTTTGTACTTATGTAGATATGTGTAATGTTGTGAGCTTGTCACTAGCACACGGATAGTAGTTGTTGCTTTGATGCTTGCTTGGTTTATTGTGGCTCAATACATCTCTGTACATCACATGAGGTTCTATGCTTGGCTACATTGTTCTAGGGTGCAATCTGATCCAAGTTGGGGTTCATGCATTCCAATGTGGATGAGGTAATGTCTAGGTTTGAGTGTGAGGTTTCATATATCACTAGGTGCCTAATATACACAGCTTTCATGCAAGGATACTACATCCCTCCTCACCTTAGAATGGAACTGGCTAATATACAGGAAGAATGCAATGAATAATATAATGGTGATTTAAATCTAAATCTAATTTTGTTAAATATAGTTGATTAGTAGAGAAATGTTCATTGTTCAATGTTTAGAGTTCATGAACATGATGAGGCAGTGGATCAATTAGTCAGACTGGTGTGAAGTTTAAACGAAAGTATGATCATTGTACTGGGTAGACTTATAGAGATTCATCGCGGTACATGTATATAGTTTAGTTCAGTTCAGTTGTTTCCGATGATCAGTGTCCAAAGTTAAAGTTCAGTCGTTTCCAATGATTTATTGGTGTTCTAGTCGTTTCCAATGATTTATTGGTGTTCTAGTTGTGCTGCACTCTCTTTCCATTGTGGATGCAGATATTATTGACGGCCCACTTGGCCAGGCCAGAGTTGACGTTCGTTCGTTAGTCCATGGCTGCATCATGGTCAGAGTTGACGTTTGTTAGTTTGTTGGTGTTGTGATTTACACGCTCGTTTGTTCTTTGGTGTCGTTGCTTAACACGCTCGTTTGTTCTTTGGTGTCGTTACTTAACACGCTTGTTTGTTCTTTGGTGTCGTTGCTTAACACGCTTGGTGGTTGGCTGATATTGTTTTGTGCATATATAGTGGATGTAATAAAGTTGCAGTGAGAGCGTCATAAGCGAGCCAAAAGCGTACTGTAAGCTACTGTTAAGCTACCTATAGTGTCATGGATTTCGGCGATGTCATCACTGCGCTTTGATTTACAAAATTTCAAAGTCCGAGAGCACAAAGTGATAGCCAGCCGTTCGCGGTAGGTGTGACTGGGGTAAAAACTTCAACTTACCTAACAACAAATCTTAAATTGCCTTACAGGTCAAGAGCTTCTACGGTACAACTGAAAAAACCAAAGGAAATTACAGCTCTAAACTAAAGGTGTACGACTTGTCTGATGTCGCCAGCATGAACAAGCTGTACAATGAGTACCAGAGAATGGCCCCTGGGAGCAATTATAGAGATGCTGTAAGTGTTAACACCCGAGTCGATATATTTTGACGCTTAATATAAAGAAGAGGAAAGAACTATGCAATTGAAAAGATTTGAAATTACTTCACAGTCCAAACAAAACCAAGTAAAATAGACTTTACATGTATGAGGTGATCTTTTTGGAACAGATTGGATTAATACAGCACGCCCACATAGCTTAGCTGCAAAAAAAGTGTACACAACAACATTCAGTGTGGGAGGCCTTCTGAACAATATACTGTAAGAGTGTGTTGGGGGTGTGGTTGTAGATGTGTGTCCAGTACTAATCTAAATAATATTTCTTCAATGCAGGCAAGGTACATCAAAACCCAAATGCCAAAATTAAAAGGCTTCAGCGACAGGCAAATTGCTGATAAAATTCGTCACGGTAAAGACAGAGGTGAGTGTACTTTTACACATGTGCATTGTTAAACGTACATGTACACATGTACACGTATGTACTATAGAGACCCTTAACCAGTTCCCACCGGAGGACGTACCGGTACCATAAACACGCAAAGTTTCCCTGATATCAAAAATGGATGACGCATAAACACGTCACAAGCAAGGCTGGAATTAAATGTCTGTCAACAGCGAGCAAGGTCGGAATGCATGGAACCCGCCTCGGATCTAGTTTCCTTAAAAATAATTTCGCGTCTCGGTTGGTGATGTTACCAAAAAACCAGCGCGAACTGGTTAATACAATTCCGCACACACCCTGTTTTACACAAACTTGTAATTTTTTTTCTGTAGGGATACCGGTAGCTGTGGATGCCCCTATAAACAACCAAAGGTAACTTAAGTTAATCCTAGTTATACCTAACTGCATATTATATTTTTTATACATAACCTGAGTCCTGCAAAGTCCTAAAATTCCAAATTGTTAAAACTCCCTGTAATTACCTGAATCCTGAAAAATCCTCCAATATTTGTAGCTGGTGGTCACCACTGCCTGAATCATGCAAAATCCTTCAGTGGGTTTACTATTCAGCTAAGTATAAAGCAGCCAAACATGGAACAAACAGCTGCTAATTAGTGCCCTATTACAACAAGGGTTGGCACACGTGACCCTTGGTGTTTCCTATCCTTGATACATAACTTACACCTTGACTGAAGCTCTTTAGAAAATGTGCATAGCATGAGCAGTGTGAAAGTACAAAGTAACAAATAATCTCACCCCTTTAAAATCCAAATTTGGATAAATACCCAAGTAACCTCAATACTGCAAAATCACCCAGCAGTAATTTAGGCCTGATTTAATTACCTCTGCATAATCCTCCAGTGGCAAAACCCTAAATGCCCTTAGTGTTCCTGCAAAATTCTATGTTGCATCAACTTCCAAGTGACCTCAATCCTGCAAAATCCTGCAATTTGCAAAGTGGATTTTTGAGGATTTTGGATGGCTAGGGTAAACAATATGTTCTCTACAACAGGTATGGATTACCTTACTTTAAAAAACAATACATGTAATTTGTTAGATCATTTCTGAAAATTACAGAAAAAGATAATTTTGTAAATTTCCTTTAACCCATCAACAGTATATTACCTTTACCTGTTTTTGTTAACACCGGACTATTTACTCCTTTGTATCATACTTCATGTACATACATTGTACACAGTTTGTACATGTACATTTAATGAAAATACCTTACGTTTAAACATGTCAAACAATTAAGTTGAAAATAAAGATTTAAACAATTGTGTTCAACAATTCTACTTTGAATTTTGAAGAAAAAAACCTCCAGCTACTTTAATGGTATGATCAATTGGTATGCTCAATGTCAAGCATGATCAGTCCTATACCCATAAACAACTCCTAATATGAACTTTGTCGCATGCGTCCCACGTACACTGCACTTTACCTCATATGAATGCCTAGGACATTAGGGTTAATGTTAATTACAAGAAAGAAAGAAGGTGGGTAAATGTTAATGTTTTGCTAACAAATTACATATTTGTATTTTTTTTCCCCAGATGCCTGAGTACGATAACCGTTGACTCAGTTAAATTCATTGTGCACAAGTACATGGTCCATTTTAGGGACATTGTCAATGAAAAGGTAAGAAGCCTGGTTTGGGGCAATTAACACATACATATAATGATGTATGACATTGTATGTGAACACACAAAGACAAGCGGGATGTTGACATTGCATTCATGTACATAATTGTGTGTGCACGTGAGGGGGGGGGATTGGTTTCAAAAGTCAGCATTTCTTGCATACATACTTCTTGGATAACCCTTTATCAATACCGCAGTGAACCATTGTTCCTTAGATTTTGGTTTATAGGTTTAAAAGTAGGATACACCATTTGCAAATCTCGACAAGCTTTACTACTGATTCATTAGGAAATGTCTAACTCATTTGAAAGTAAATAATATTTGAAGGCATCCAGCAAAATGATTGCGCAAGATATCCTATAATTGTCCCGAAAACATACTATTCTCATCACCTTTCACAACCATTCAGTATTCATTTGTGATTTGTCCTTTAAATTACAGGTCCCCTTCACAAAGAACGAAGAGTTCAAAGCAGGGGGATTGAGAAGAGGTAAAGCAAAAGAAATACATAAAAGTTGCTTCAATTTTGTTGGTGAAGCTTTCTAAAAATTGTTTAATCCTAACCTTCTCCTACACGTATGTAAAGCTGTCGAACGCAATCTTGAGTTTTGTGCAAACTTATTGTCCTGGGAAAGTACAATAAGTTTGCGAAAACTCAAGATTGCGCTTAACAAAGCTGCAAAAATGTTCACTACCTGATGAAGGCAAGAATTGGGGTTAGTTTTAACAATTTGTACAAAAACATCTACATGTATGGTTTCATTACCAGAACAAATTAATAATACTATCTTAACCTTCCTCCTGATAAATGCAACAGTAAGCACCAGAAGGAAAAGATTGTTGCAAATTGTTACATTCACGCATAACAGGCAACAAGTCTCCTGATCAAGTGTATTCTGTTGCATTTGGCATGGTTCTTAGAGACTCCAGGTACCTGTTTGGGTTAATGATAACAATATTATTAACAATTGAACAAAACTTACCCGAGGTTATTAAAAGTCATTCAGCACTACATCAAGCTCCACACTGCAGTACAACGACATCCGAATTCTGCAAATTTAAAATGTGGTCATTTATTGGCTGCATTTCGTTTTAACATAGTTGTGGAAAAGCATTTTTGGTTTTTTTTATTACCACCGGATCATTGAATTACTTGATTTGTTTTGTCCTTTCAGCAAAAATGCCTTGTCCCCTATTTGGGAAAATGACTGAGGAGATGACAGAAGTCGTGTTTGAAGAGCTTCTGCAGGAATTTAATACTGGCACAGAAGTAAGTAACCGATTTCAAAGTAACTATAGAATGCAAGGCCACTCAACTTATCTCGGCTTTATTTACCCTAGGACATAGAATGGAGTAGCCCTGCATTCTATGTACCACAATACCCATAGAATACAGAGCCATCCATTCTATGTCCTAGGGTAAATAACGCAGAGACCCATAAACGTCCTGGAGAAATCTGGGTACAACTACTGTATAAAATGCAGGGCCACTCAACTACTCTCGGCTTTAAACCGTTACACGGTGTAATTTGTCCAGTTCAGTTAACCTTAATCTAATTTTTTGAAATTGGCCCTTCCATTTTAGGAGCATATACTTACCAGTACACGGTAAAACAATATAAAGGTTTGTTTGTCGGTGTTGCGGTATATAGGGGCAGGGGAATTTTGTTTACCTGTCTAAATATACATGTATATCATTGTTGTTTGCGATTTCCCTTTTTAAATTAGCAATGGCAATGTTTAACAAAAATTCTGCCGTTTATGTGGTAACAAGTAAGATGTTTTTCTTTGAGCGTCTGTTACGGTTTATAACCGTAAACTGTAACCGCAAAACATGATAAGGTTGCACGGATAATTTAAAATTGAAACCGCAAACTTGCAGGCTTATGTCATTATTATAATCGACAAAAATAAAGGTCATGAACATGTACCCCAATTCCTTGACATGCTTGCTTGATGGCACTCACTCAGTACAACTAAATCTAGGACTCCCTTCTCGTTGCGGAGGGAGTCTAGAATATTTTGCTTATTTGGAAAGTGGCTTAACATATTAAAATGTCAATATTATTACCTCATAATTTCACTCACACATATGTATACTGCGTGTGTCCTTATTGGGGAGTAACCCTTATTTGGTCAACTGGGTTCAGGGTTTCCATTTATGCTGGCTGCGCTGATCGTTAACTCAGAAAAACTCTCCTCATCATTTTCATAATGAGTCCTACATCATGTAGTGCTTGTACTACTCTGGTCATCATTGTCAAGTCCAATTTTTACCCGGACTAGTATTAACTGAACAATTCCAGCTCTAAAATAGCTTAATTTTTTAAGGTATCCAGTCATAGATCGTGATATACAACACTGAAATAAACAAAATCACTTACCACAAATACCACTGCCACTGCCAGTCTAACTGCAACGATCATGCACTCAGCAAGAAAAAATGTCGGCGCACGTGCAGCTACGTGATGTGTACATGTACGATGCATGTACAATATGTACATTGTACATCAGGTCGAAGTACAGTAAAGATAGTATGCGATAAACGCCCCTGATCATAGTTGATTTTGATTGGCTGTCTGTTGGTGGTGGGTGAAACCTGTAATTCCTGTTGGGCTTTGGTCTAAGTTCAAGTTCCAATTTGGAATTACGGTGAGAAGCAAACAATATCCAGACCCAGACAATAAGCATTTAAGCACAACGCTTAACATACACGAACATTTAGCTACGACTTTCAAAGTTAGGCACTTCAAATGTTAAAAAAATATGAACGTTAAATCATCCTACCGTACACTATCGAACACTAGCGTCTTGAGGCATAACTAATTGTAAACGCGCCACATTTTATTTTATTTTACTAATTTGCGGCTTTAGAGAAAAAAAGGCCTAACATTCATTTGGTTGATGGGGCTAGTAATCAAATTTCTGTTTTCACTTCTGTTTCAGAGTGTGGAGTACATAAGCAAAGTGCTTCTACATGAAGCAAATGTAGTCATTGCCATCGACTACCTGAAGATTGACCGGGCCAGTGCCGAAAACGTTCTCTCAGAACCCTAATTATTATTATTATTATTATAGTTTTGTTTGCAATTTGAAGGCAATTTTAGCCTTGTCCAAGGCGTTCGTCGTTGTCCGTCTGAAATCCACGCACAGTGCAAACATTACGCGCAATCAACGACCACACTTTTGTCCCGCCCATATTACTTGTAATTAAATTAGAAAGATAGAAAGATCTTTCAGTTAAACTCTCGTTTTCTATAATAACTTGTTCAAAAGTAAAAGTGAACTGAGTGATTGTAATTTTCATAAAAACGTTGTTTTAATAATTCCATTATATTAAATTCACGGATTTTATTATCGACTTATCGCTGCCCAAGGGCCGAATTGTGAATGATTTACAATACAGGCCAAATAAAATAAACATAAGAATAATAATAAATTGGCAACTACCAAAAAAAAATAAAAAACTTCAAATATCAAATAGAATAATGCACATGTATATAGGCCTAAGAACACAAAGAATGTGTTTTATATTTGAGATAAACAATAACGAAATGCTTGTCTTGAGGATTTTAAGATTTTAGAGTAAGTAGGTCTAATTTGTAATTGTAATTGAGGGTAGCATTTCGATTTGATCAAATGTCAATCCATTGAATGTCAAAAAGGTCATATCCTGCAGCCGATTTCACGAAACCTTACGCAATTGCGTAAGCAACCTTGTGCCACAATTTATTGCGTAAGCTGCGCTACTTTTGTTTGCTGCGCAACATTTCGCTTACGACAGTTTCACGAAAGTTTGACAGTGCGTAAGTCCGCGGCTTACGCAACAAATTATGGCGTAGCTTGCGCAGTCAATTTAGGTGGCGTAAGATATGGCGTAGCGACTGAAAATGACCTATTTTACCAGCAAATCGTAATTGACGTGGAGCCCGTCATTGCTCAACTTATTAAGCTTGATAAAAGACACTCACAGTTTCATGATTGAAGTAAAAGAATCACTATTTTACCCGTGACAGAATTGTTAATGTTGCCACACGATTTCGCGGAAAGTCGGACAAAACTATTTTTAAAATGGTGGGCGAAGGTGATACAACGACGATTTCGTGAAAGAACACAATAATACGCAAACAGTCGCCGTAAACGGTGTTTAAAACGTTGCGCAGCTACGCCAAGTTTCGTGAAATGCTCCGTAAGGAAATGGCGCAGCTACGCAACATTTTTGTTGCGTAAGCCTTACGCCACTTTTGAAAATGGCGCAATTAGCTACGCACTTTTCGTGAAATCGGCTGCCGGTCTTTTGTGAATAAATAATACAATACATACATTAGAAAGTAAGAATTGAGTAATTATTGACATTGATAGGGCCTATTGAGTAATTGTAATTTTCATAAAAACGGGAAGGCAAAAATGTTGTTTTTAATTACATTCTATTAAATTCAAGGATTTTATTATCGACTTATCGCTGCCCAAGGGCCGAATTGTGAATGATTTACAATACAGGCCAAATAAAATAAACATAAGAATAATAATAAATTGACAACTACCAAAAAGAGTAAAAAACTTCAAAATAATATAAAATAGAATAATGCACATGTATATAAGAACACAAAGAATGTGTTTTATATTTGAGGTAAACAATAACGAAATGCTTGTCTTGAGGATTTTAAGATTTTAGAGTAAGTAGGTCTAATTTGTAATTGTAATTGAGGGTGGAATTTCGATTTGATCAAATGTCAATCCATTGAATGTCAAAAAGGTCATATCCTGGTCTTTTGTGAATAAATAATACAATACATACATTAGAAAGTAAGAATTTTGTAATTATTGACATTGATGAGGCCTTAAACATTCATATCGCAAATGTACAATTGTTTTATTAAACAAGAGATTTCTGTTAATGTAGGATACACCATTTGCAGATATCAAATTTGTTTACTACCGAATTATTAAAAAATATCTTATTTGTTGTTTGTAAATGTTTTGTATAAATTAGTTTAGTCAGTCGTTAATTGTTGCTAGGGCACTATATAACGAATGATAAATAAAAGTGTTATATTTGAATTTGAGAACGACAATAGTCCGTTTACCGCTTGAGTTATTGAGTTACTACTGTCTAATATAGTTTATGTGAGGGGTGGGGGTCCCGTATGCTGGAAAGGAAATACTTGTACATTTGTACTAAACTTATTAAAAGGCTTCAATTTGTCTGTTAGGATACGTACCCCAAAATGGTGTCAGTGGAACGCATAATTTTAAAACAAACGACATTTGAAAGGTAATTGAAGCTCATACAAACATCAATAGCAAATAACGAATATTTAATTAGCAAAATGACGCGTTCCATTTGCCCCATAAGTTATTTTGGGACAACCTTTACGGGAGGGAAGGGTGTCACGGTATACCTCATAATTATACAACTTCACAAGGCCCACGGAACTGTAACGAGTAGACACACAACAAGTTGTTTAAAAACCGATACTGTACACACAAAAATACATTTCAATATACATTAGGGGATCGATAATCAAAGTTGTACAAACTCAACCATTTATAAAATTCTTGCCGAACCACACAGTGAATATCGAGGCTTTTAACCAATGTTTTATTTATTTTGTGAATAACAACAAGATTTACGTTTGGCAACCTGATGGCAAACGGTTCGTCCACATTTGCGGGGAAAACAAATTATGTAGGCCCTTTTCTAGTCTTAAATCGAATGATTAGGCATAGCGATGTTGTTAAAAACACAAAAAAATGGAAAAAAGTAACATTTTAATATAAAACGAGGGACATTTTAAATGTTGGACAAAAAATCAACAGTTTATCAAATTCTTGCCAATCCACACAAAGATATTGTGGATTTTTCACACACAAATTTAATTAGACAAAACAAAACAATATTAAAGCTTAACAATCAGAGAAAAATACATGTTTTGATGTGGCAGTTAAAATTTGGGCATAACACTATCATTTAGAAGATTATGACCATTTGAAATATTTAAGAAAGAAGCTCTATTTTGGACGTGCCTCCTGTCTTCGTACTTAAGCCACACAAAAACCATGACCACAACATGAGACAAATCCACACAACGACTAAAAGATGTTGCCTAATCCACACACTAACCAAAAAAGTGGTTATGCGGTGGATTTGGAGACATTCTGCCTATCCACACAAAGAATGCAGTGTGCACAAGGGATATGCAACGGCAATCCCGCGAGATCCGCGACGCGAGATCCGCGACGCGAGATCCGCGACGCGAGATCCGCGACGCGAGATCCGCGACGCGAGATCCGCGACGCGAGATCCGCGACGCGAGATCCGCGACGCGAGATCCGCGACGCGAGATCCGCGACGCGAGATCCGCGACGCGAGATCCGCGACGCGAGATCCGCGACGCGAGATCCGCGACGCGAGATCCGCGACGCGAGATCCGCGACGCGAGATCCGCGACGCGAGATCCGCGACGCGAGATCCGCGACGCGAGATCCGCGACGCGAGATCCGCGACGCGAGATCCGCGACGCGAGATCCGCGACGCGAGAGTGTGCCGTGCCATTCAATTTGTGCACGGTGCATTCACTGTGTGGTCAGGCATGATGTGGCGAGATCCACACCATAACCAGTTTTGAGGTTATTGTGTGGATTGGGCAACATCTCAGTGTCACTGTGTGGATTTTTCTCATGTTGTGGTCATGGTTGTTGTGTGGTTTATATGAGAGTGGTGTAGGCACGTCCTAAAAATATCTGGTTGCTTTAAAACTTTAATCAGTCATAATTTTCGAAATGAAAGTATTATGTAACAATTTTGATTACCATATTTAAACATGTATTTTTACTATAATATCCAAACATAAATTTATTTTTAATCACATAATTTATTTTGTTGTTGAAAAAAAGGCATTATTCACTGTGTGGTTTGGCAAAAACTTTTTGAAAATGATGAAATTTTACAAATTTAGTTAATTAGCTCTCATTTTATATTAAAAAGTTAATTTTACGAGTGTTTGTTTTTTAAACATAATTTGAATGTCTACTCGTTCGATATATAATAAAAAAATAAGGCTTACATGGTTGATTTATTTTTAATAGCGAAACCAAAATGTGCCACCCAAGTTGCTTTTTGATGGAATAATTGAATAACATACTGAGGCAGTGTGCGCTAATATAGTGAGTTTTATCACAGTCCACGATTATTACAGGGCGAGTAAAAAGAAGCAGAACTATGAAATATATTTCGTATAAACAACTATAAAGCACCAAAATTATGAACTGTGAGCCTATTTATTAAATTTTATTTCTAGGTGAGAAAATTATTTGAATTGGTATGAAAAATGTTTTATCACTATTTCAACGAATTACCCCTAAAACAGTTTCGTCCAAAATGCGATCTAATGTGTGTTCTGACTTTTTGGAAAAAACAAAGAAAGTAAAATAGAATATACGTTTCAACAAACAATATCTTTATTAACAACCCTGCTTCTGCCTCATTAAGATACAGTTCACTTTATGCGCTTTTCACAAGTCCAGCTCGTTCTTCCACTAAGTCCACCAGCTCTTTGGGTTGACAAGTATTGAAAACGCAGTGATATGACTGCATCCAAACTGACACCAACATATCCATCCTAATACACAATTATGTTTTTATTTGTAAATATTATTCCACATTTTGTGTGCAGTTAATTACAAATGTCAATGGGTTCAACAGATTCCTTGATTTAACCATTCTTCAACGCCTACAAATTGCTCCGTTTCATATTGAGCAGGGTCAGGGTACGTGACTACCGATTTTTCTTTTCAGCATCTACGAACCCAAAACGTCAAAATAAGTGCTAAAACGTACTAACCCCAAATTCATATATTTTTTTTTTAAATTAAAGCAAAAGCAAATGACATACATGTACATTCACTTTAAATTTGCCTTATACTAGACTAATCCGATCGATACCAGTACTATATACGTTCACCTTTTAAAAACGAGATAAAAAATCCCTGGAATTCATTACTCTTGTCTTTCCATTTTTGTGAGAGGAACCCCCCCCCCCCCCCCACCATTGACGTCCCATAAACCATATCACAAGCAGAGACAACCCACAAACTCAAACGATAAACCAGTTTTTTATGGTCTCAACATTAACAGAACTTATTTATTATTTCATCAACTTTAACAGAACATGACGGTTGACTGAACTATACATTCGTTTGACTACACTGCAAAATGTTAATTTTTGGCACCCATCAATATAAAAAAAAGGAGTTAAATTTATCGGAGGGTGATTAACTAAAACGTTCATTATACATAGTAATTAACCCCCCAAAATATACTAAATTAAAGCTAGCTGCACTGATTGTGCCTGGCCATTAAATTTAAGAAAACAAAAAACAACCAGTCACTCATTACTAAACTTATACAACAATCCAATAAAAATAAAGATTTTTTTGAATCCCATTAGAGATTGTTTAAATGAAGTATACAAAATATTCCCAAACTGTTTCTGTACTTATTTTTCTCTGATACACATCTTGATCAAAATCTATAAAACCATGTATAGTTGTACAGTTTTACAAGTTTTAACCCCCCTCCCCCTAATAAAAAACCCAAACAACAACAACTTAACATAAAACCTGATTATGCGAACAATGACCTTAAATAACCCCTATATGATTGTTGACAAATCTGAAGCATTTACTCATTTTTATTTATATCAAATGGAGCAAATACTAATATTCTAGCAAATGCTTGAAATTAAAAAGTAAATACTTTTAGTCTTTAGCAAATACTTTCCAGTAAAACCTTTTGCTTCATTTTTATTCATACAAATTCCAGTAAATGCTTTAAAATTGGGTAGTAAAAGCAAATGCTAGTTTTTATGCATACGGCCCAATGCTCCAGACCACAAGACCACGGTAGCAATAAAACAAAATAATAACTGCTCCATGCCGGTAGAAAACGGACGCAGTTTTGCAAATGCTAGTTGTTATTCATACAAGTATTATAATCTTTCTTTTCGGTTTTTACGCTTAACTTGTTTTGGCAATTATAAGTTGGATAGAATTAACTCTGCAGCCGATCTTGACACATTCAAATAATCGGTTGCGAGTACGATTGTCGCTTCCTGCAGCAACACCTTGCTGATGTAGTCTATTTTCTGAAACAGAAATGAGAAAACAGGAATTTAGTTACATAGGCCACCGATGTATACCCGATGATGATGATCATGCATTTGTAAAGGGCCATCTATCTAGTTGCCTATTCCGAGGCGCTGCCAGGAACACCGGGGCAAACCCCTTCTCTTAGCGAAGAGTGTTACTGGGTTCTTTTACGTGCATTACACAACGCACGGGACCTACAGCTTTACGTCCCATCCGAAGGACGAAGCAATAGTGGTTTAATTGCCTTGCTTAAGGACACACGTGTCGACACTGGGATTCGAACCCACGCTCTGCGGAACAGAAAACCGAGTTCTTAACCGCCCGACCACGACACTCCAATCGATCATTTATCAACGATACATGTACATGTACATGTATACATGTATACGTTTTAGATTCAATTTCTTGAATTTGTATTAAAGTAATGTTTGTTTCCAATGGAACTATATGCATAGGCCTTTATCAGGATACCCCATCAAGAATGTTTGTTTAAGATGGTGCACCCTGGTAATATTATAGGCCGTATTTTTTCAAAACCCCAGCTTCTTTTCGTCTCAGGTTTCATTTATGTAGCATTAGCAAATGGAGCCGGGGAACCGAATCCAGGGGTTTATAGAAAACGACCTCAAACATGGGCCGTTTTTCAAAGCCCAGCTTTGTCCGTTCTGGTTCTGACTGGTTCAATTACCATTGATAAACTACGTGCACGTAAACGAACCTTAATAGATACGAAGTTTGAAAACTTTGTTCCGGTCACGTGATTTTATCTAACACAGGGGAATCCCCTAGCACGCAATCACGAACAAGCAAACTGCGTGTACAAAACAGGCGGTTAGCCAATCAAAAGTATCTATTCCAGCCATCAGAACACTAGTGTTGTGATGTGTCTATAGATCACGTACAATACATTTGGAGATGCATGGTATGATGTAGCGGTGGTTGTTCGTAGATTTGTAGATATTGTAAATTCAGTGAAGTTCCATATATAACGCTCACTTTTGCTAGGTTTAGTTTCCCAGTGTTTACCTTCCCCTGCTTCCCCCATGGTGGTATGTAGCAACGATATGGCTTTAGGGGAATTTTGGGAGCTGCACTACGCGTACGTATACCATGGAGGAATAAGAAGGAAACACGGCTGAAAGTGACTGAAACATTGCTCGGCCATTTGTTTCCCTCAAAATGCGCATGCGTAATATCGCTTCCCAGTGCTGATCGTGATGGCCGTACATGACAATAGCAATAGCACGCAACAGCATGCAGACGACGCCCTGACGTAGTGACAACGGCAACGAAAACAGTGTACTGTAGTAGTGATGGCCCCCTACTGATGACTGCACTGTAACTAATTGTAAGTATTTATGGTAAAACCTACCTCCATAGTAAAACATAACTTAATTTTAGTCCAAGTTACTATACTACACCCTAGTTATCGCTTTTTTAACATTTGGATCATCTGGTGATGGTCCGAGCCAGTATAACAATTAATTAATATAATGAAATTATCTGTGAAACACACAACACCATCAGATTTCACTCGCAAAACGGCCAAAGGGGGATTCTTTTAACTTTGTTTGGGTTTTAACTCCTTTATTTGTCACTAGAAACAAAGTTTTTGGGGCACTAAATTATGTATGTCTGCATGTTTGTATAAAGTACTGTACCGGTTTATTATAGATTTTGATGCAACTTGGATGCCCATTGGTGAGAAGACAATTATTCATTTTATATTGCTGAGATCAAAGGTCTTTTAGGGGTCATTTGGGGTTGTCTTAGCCCTAGTCTATGGCCCCCCACTACTACCTCTGTGCACAGAGGTAGTCTAGTGCGGGGCCATAGACTGGCTAGGGTTGTCTAAACATGTAGGTATCGACTGCCAGAAAAAGCAACACTCGCAATCCGATGTCACTTTGGCAGGGATTCAAACGATTCTCTTGTTGGTGATAATGGGGTGTTGTTAAAACCCTAAATAACAAAAAAAATTGGGATATATTTCGGTTCGGGATATATTTTTATATGAAATATGCAGGTTGAAAAAATCATGTATTGTTTACGCAAGCATTGGCATGTCATTTATGGGGATCAGCATCATACTACTAGAGGTAACTAGAAATGAGAGATCAGTATAGCTTACTTGAGTGTCACACCCAAACTCCTGCACAAGTTCAGTGAAGATTATTTCAGAGCTCTCGTCGGTCAGCTTACCGAATAGGGGACAAGGCATTGTTGCTAAAACGAAAAAAACCCAAATGATTAAGTAATTTGTGAAACTGCAATCAAATGCAGAAATATACATGTGTTAAATTTATTTTCTCGTTCAGTCCTGTTGCGTTTTTAAATTGGTTTAAATATTGTTTGGCCAAATAAAAACATTAAAAAAGTAATGGGTTATTTCAAATGTTGTCGAGGGATTCGCTGGTCCCGAGCCCGAGAGAATCATATGGAGATTATGATGATGGCGCTGATTTAATTTTTACAAAAAGCGGCTCATTTAGGAACTGCTTAAATATTACCAAAGACTTTTTAAGATCTTGGGCAAATGCACGCATGTTGACTTGAGTTGTCCTTTTGAACCAGTTCGCGCGGAGATAATTGTAACATTTACAAAGCTCAGGCGCGGGATTCTTTTTAACGAAACACAATACATGGCGGGTTCAAGTTGATATCAGTTGGAAGCACACTGACCTCGCTCACTGCGAACCGGTCGCTGACAGATATTACACGCCTTGCTTTGCTTGTGACGTGTTTATCCTTATTCCGTTTTGAATCTCGAGGAAAACTTGGCATGTATTTTGTTCACCCGACGCAAACTGGTTAAATTATCTTATTGTGTGCAAATAATTTTAAATGTCTTTTCATGTATTTTGATCTTGCAGGATTCAGATGTCCCAGTACCAACCAACGCTGGAGGTAGTACTGGGTTTAAATTTGTCATTGTGAATGGCTTTCGTAAGAGGTAAATCTTTCTTTTACTTTTAAACCCTAACCATCCTAGTCTTGGTTGCAAGACGTCCTAGCCGTATAAATGCATGTATGTGGTGCAGTGTATTAAATGCCGCAGGGTTTGTGTACGCACTGCATGACTGGAGTAATCTGTAGCATGCAGATGATGTCATTTCTGAGTGCGCTGATTGGATGAATGACGTCTTCATGAATAAGGCATGATGCCATATATTTAGATTACACCAGACTAAAGTGGCCAGACTAAATGTCTCAAGGCGATCACAAAGATATGGTAATCTGCAAAACATTATACTGTATGGCTAATCATAAACCCTGCAGCGTGTGCCCTGCAGTGTGTGTGTGCGATGCAGCGTGTGTGATGCCACATTTTTTGCTGTCAATGATTGGCGGTGTGGTACGATGTGACAGGATTCATGAACATGTAATAGGATATAATTTGAAGTACATGTACACCGAACTGCATATTAAGTTCCTCAATTTTATTGAATACAATGTACCTCGTGTCAACCCTCCAGCTTTGAATGTCTCATTCGGTTGAAAAGGGATCTGCAATTTAAAAGACAATAGTCACAAATAAAATGTTGATGCATGACAGCTTTATAAATCTTTTTTAAGCTGGGAACTTCATCCCTGCCAAATATTCAAGTTTGTTTTGTTTGTGTTTGGTTTCGCTTTTCTGTACTGTAGTACACATTATAAATGAATGTAAAGGAACAATAATTTTCAAACGGGGATGAAAGAAGTCTACCTTTCCATTCACAATGTCTCTAAAATGAGACATGTTCTTGTGTAGGGTATATCTCAATGTTGCATCAGTTATGGTACTCAAGCATCTGGAGATAAAATGGAAACATGTTAAGGCCCAGTCCCACCGAAAGCCGGATACGCTACGGATCACCCTGGATGCACTACGGTTCATAACAGTCTGTTTCATCCGGGGCGATTCGGGGCGATCCGTAGCATATTCGGCTTCAATGGGACTGGGGCTTCAATACATTTACATGTCTGCTTTTTGTTTATGGAAATTATACATCATGTAAATTTACTACATGTACTTGTACATTGTAATGTGCAATCACTTTTGTGTGTAGGAAGCTCTCCTGCGTTTTGATCAATGGATCAATGTTTGTGAAACACAATCCCACTTCTGGGTCCAATCAATGTTAAAATAATCCTGGTGCAAACTAAGTAACCACATACATATATGACCTTGTGGCCTAAACAATGGATTATGTAAATAACCTATCTAGAAATGTGATATTAGACCTGCAGTGGCTGTGCCTTACAGTGCCTTATCAATGTGACTGAACTCCCCCAAAAATATATCCACTAGCAGTTGAACCATGTAAATGGTGTATTTTGATGGATCCTATACAGCAACACACATCACAATTTTCATGTGAGCATAATATCCTGAATCCATCAGAGTCCACCAGAAATTTAGGTGATGGATTTTGATAACTCTAAGGAGAAACACACTGCGTTTTTTTGTATGCCACCATGGTATCCTGAAACCGCCAGAGTCCATCAACTTTTGCTGGTGAATTATTGATGGACTCAGGATATCTTCAGTATGCATACTGCTGGAGTCTGATGGACTGATCAGGACACCAGCAGTTTTTGCAAACCAAATTTGGCGACTTTTTGCGGATTCAGGATACTTTCTAGAAAAAGCAAAGAGGGGGTTAGGGTTAAAGATACTGTACATGCATGTTTGTTGAGTACCGGTATACCTTGGGGTTTCAACAATAAAGCAATATGATGTACAATTGTATCTTACCTTTGGCCACTAGATGTTACTGATTCTTGTTCTGAGTGTTCAAGAGAGAGAGAGAAAGCAAGTAAACCAATTTTGTTTTGTTTTGTGGATCAGGTACTGACGAACACTGAAAAAAGACACATGTCATGCGCACATGTTCTATTTGTATATTAAATACAGGTGCAAACATGTACAAGCTAACAAATACATTGTTCCTCTACTAGCCTTGGTCAAGGCGTTCATCGTTACCCGTCCGTACGTACAGCGCAGCGGTACGGTAATCTGAGCTCAAACAACGACCTCACGCGGCCACTATTATATGCAAACTAACTGAGGATACTGGAACGCCTTGGATCATTGGTTAATTTGAGATTTTGGGGGCGTTGCTCATTATGCTAATAGATTAAGCTGACCTTTATAGTCGTTTTCTTATTGGTCGATCGTTGCGTAGAAACTGCATAATTTGAGCTAGCGGTGAAAGGTCATAGCTAGCTCGCGAGTGTTTACGAACACCGCCATCGTTGACATAATATTTTATCGGAGAAAGTTAAGTGATTTTTACGAAGGCTTGAAGGAATTACACATGAAGATTTGAACTGTCTTGCTTGATTGGTGAGGGCCGCAGTTATTTTGCTCGTTTTACTGGGTATTTGCTTGAATGTTGACAATGTTATGGTCAAAACTAGTTGTGTTTAGCTGCTTAGTTTTGAGTTTTCAACCGCGGTGACTGGAGAAGGCCGCGACTCTATTGAAACGTGTCGAACTCGGCCGTACATTATATCACACGCATCTAATCTAGCTGATCTAAAAACCGTGGCTCGGTAAAACGCGGAACTCTGATAATTAAATGCCTTGCCGGCTGAATTTTGCCAAGAAAATAATCTGAGAAATTATTGAGGATATAAGACACTTGTCCCTGTTTAAATTACGATATTGCGATCACTTTGAAGGTTGGTCCTGCAGCCGTAAACATGCCCCCTCCCCACAGCGTTGGACCATGCTTGGACCATACGCCTGGGTTAATGCCGATTATGCGGCGATAAGAAACTGACCGACACGCTGAAAACTGACGCTGAGTACCTGGCCGTACGTGCGAGCTCCGAGCAAAATGGGGCTCAGGCTGCCTGAAAAATGACGGATTTCCCATAACCTGTCGGCAAATCCACAAAAACACCGTGACCACGAAGAAAGGATTCTAATGGCCTTTCGCTGCTCGGGTCTACTAATCTTCGAGGGATAATATTTTCGCTGCAAAATTCAAACAACATGACAGATCTTCGGACGACAGACGATGCTGAATATCTGCCATTTTGTCTTAAATGTCATGCTGCATCAAATTTGATGACGTCGGGATTCAACCGCGTTGTGATTGGACACTTCACATCTTAGCCCCGCCTATACTTATTCGCATACGAGGTCATGCGCCACAAATGTGGCGCAAAATATAGGAAAAACATAAGATTTCAAAAACCCAATGATCCAAGGCGAAAAAGTAGCCTCAGTTGATTTGCATAAATAGTGGCCGTATAAGGTCGCTGTTCGCGCTGTATCTTTGCACGGGGCGCAAGCTAGCATGCAGCATATTATGCGGGGCGCGCGTATACAGTATATTTCTGGACGGATAACGACGGACGGATAACGACGAACTCGCCTTGACCAAGGCTATTCCTCTACAGATGTCTCCAATACACATTGTATATCGATCATTCATAATTACATTGTACCTGAGACAGTTTACCCATTCAAATTTGTCGAGAGCCTGTCAGCATCTGTGTGCCGCACGGTGGATGATAAGACACTGGAAATAGTTTTAAACACTTTTCCAGTGTCACTTGAAATCCAGTGTAATCCAATGTAATCCTCCCATATTGTTACTTGCATTTGTCTCGTTGATTCCCACTGAGATGAAACCCGTTTAAAAATCATTGTTTTTCTTTTAAATGTGAGAATTACACCCTTAGACATGTACAAATTGTACGGTACGTATGTATACACAGTGTACATGTCATGTACTGTTGCCAAAGGTTAGATGCGGTTATACTTTAACACTCACCTTCGCATACTTGTATGTCTTTGTAGTGACGAAGTTTGTCCCCAATTTGCTTGTCGCTAAAGCGTTTTAGCGCTGGCACTTTACTTTGTATGTATCTGGCCTGTATTAATTAAGATAAAAAGGATTTGTTTTCCGTCAATACTTTATAGTAAATTTGCTGGAATACAAAACCAGTTAGTATTTGTTTCATTGTACAACTTGCGCTGTTAATTGGAAAGGTTATCCACTATTTTCAAATAGTACTCATTCATATTTGAAAAATCCACTTTTCAAATTGTTAAACAAAGGTCGAATACGTGTATGGGTCATTTGACCAAGTTTGAACACAACACCTTATTACATCAGGAAACTGTTGTGAGGCAAGCTTTAATTTATTTACAGTTACGGGTTACAAGTGAATCAGTACAGTAACCCGGTATAAATAATTCACCCTGGTGTAATAATTTAGTCAAAACGTACATAATTTGCAAATTTCTCTTTTGTAGTATGCAGGAAAGGTCTGTTCAATAAAATATTGCAACATGATAAACGATGTAAAAGAGACATCCCCCTGTTGCAACAAAGTCATACATTTTGTTATAAAATGTATGACTTTTGGGGAAACTGTTTGAATGGTACGAAACTTGAACAATTCTGTCCAACATTCAACTTTCCGACAAACTGCAAATAAATTGAAATAATTAAGTCGATATAGGAAACGTTAACAAAATTGTAGCAGAATGTAGCAGTCTATCCCAACCTCAAGACTTTCCTCAATCCCTCCCCCTTTTTTTTGTATAAACACATTTAAAAGAAAATTTAATTTACCATTCAATTTCAAAGTCAGGCCAAATCTACATCGTACACAATCTACGAACATACTATAAGTCAGAATGTTTTGAATTTGTTGTGAGGTGTGACACTTAAATTGTACATTTTCTCTACTCCTTAAAATTTTTTTTAAAAAATATGGCGAACAAGAAATAAATCAACACCTACTGTTTCTCTGTACGACCGCCCAGGGGCCATCTGTCTGTATTCTTTGGAATACCTCAGAATCTGACCCACTTGCTCTTCAGTGAACAACTTGTTGCCTCCTCTATGATATGGATGTTTTACTTTTGTTGTCACGGTGCTCCCATAGAAGCTGGAGACCTGCAAGAACAACAAGCCAGTTTGGTATTCGAACTTAAAGATTTGACAAACAAATTTCTTTGAGAAAAACATTTTGTTATATGCGTACAATAGCATATATCGGGTACCAGCAAATTTAAATAGATCGTTGTGTTTTCGTTTCATTTTTTCAATCTGAACGGAATGTATTGTTACAAGTTACCTTAGAATGGTTATTCTGGCCAATAATTGGCTTTCATGACAATGCTGGTTCAGGGACCAATTGAAGCTGGTTTTTAATACACCCGACGTGATCGAGTCTCGACCAATCACAAGATACATATGTATGAACTTTCCAAAGTATTTATTACCCCTAACCCCTTGAGTGTTTTTACTAGAAAGTACCCTGAAACCGCCAAAGTCCACCAAAATGTTATGCACACAAAAAGTTTGTGTTGGTGACTCCTCAACATACAGGTAGAGGTACTGTATCCTAAATCAACAATCCTGTAGTACTAGTACCGCTAGGCGTACAATCATCAATTCATCAGATTCGACCAGTATTTGATATGGAGGTATCCTGAACCCGTCAAACTTCTCCAAAACAGGAAAAGGATTTTGATGGATTCAGGGTGCTTATTTAGGGTTGTTGTGTTTAATACGTAATGAAATGTTGATTACATAACTTACTGCAGTCATGCACAGTGGAGGTGGTAGATCCTGTGGTCGAGGTGATGGTGGGTTTTGTGCCGGGGGTGAGACTGGTGCCGGGGGTGAGGCTGGTGCCGCTGGTGAGTCTGATACCGGTGGTGAGTCCGGTGCCGAAGCCGGCTCTTGCAGCTCTTTGATAGAGTGTGGGACATTCTAAAGAAAAAAACAAAAAAGCATATGCTGACAAACGAAAATTGTACTGTTTGGGAGAAAAGACAAAGAAATGAACAAGTTCAAGGAAACCCCACAAATAAAAGATTTTTGTTGCTTACAATAATATATCTACGTTAAAATGTATTTTGGGGATTTTATTGAACTTGTTCACATCTCTCACCTTGGGCAATCCTTCACCTATCACAATGTTTTCATTTTTCATATGATTTTACATAAGGTTTTAATATGATACCGGTACATGTAACTGCCAGTAAGCAACTTGGTGAATTTGAAGCTCATCAATACTGACTACTTGATGATCTGGAGACAGTGTAATGTGCACACATTTATGGGTTCACAAAGTTATTTTGGATAATTACTATGTTCACATAATTATTCAGTCACTTATATGCTTTAGAAAATGTTATTGAAGTAATGATATGTAAGTAGAATCACCAAAATAAACTTTTCAAAAAAATAAATAATAATAATATACCCAAATATAGGAGTAAATATATTAGGCGGCAGTAATGTATGCAAATTAGTAATATTTCCACACTTGAATTTTTTGAATTTTTTAGTATGTCATTCTAGGGATCTGATGGAAGTGCACCGTGGTGAAAAATATTCTATTGCAATTTGTGTGAGGTCAACAATTTCCCTGGACTATTAGTGCACTATCTTAGCATCAGTAGTTATTGTTCTGTGTTCCCCAGCCTTTTGTTAAACTCTGAACATTTTTATTATCACATGCCATTGCCAAACTAGACTTAGAACAAAATTTGTTTCTGTTCTGTTTTTCTGTGTCGACTTTTTTAAAAGAATGTACAGTTAACTGTACATTATGAAAAATAATTAACACTTTTCTGAATACAGTGACGTCACAAGAGTAGTTTAAAATATGAGAATTAAAATGTCAACTATATATTTTTCTGAAAAATGGAGATCCGGCCATGTTACAACTGCTAAGATTAATTGTATAAAAACAAAAATTCATGTACAGTATGTAAAACTCAATATCTTAAAATTCAATATCTTACAACATAACATAAAGTGTTGTTAAACCATACATTTGTAATCGTGAACCCCATCATTGTCCCATTTTATGTTTGTACTTTGCAAGAAGGCGACTTGTGCTGTTAATACAATTAATCCTTTAATAATTTGTATTGGTGTGCGCTGTTCAATGTAATAAACATGATACATGTAAATATACATTGTACGATGTACACCAAATATGCACATGTTGCATTCACGTGAAAGTGTGAGAAATTGTGTAGTATTTTATGTAGTTTATTTGTTCCTGCACGACTGTCTAGGACGTTGCGGTTAAGATATTTTAATTAACTAACATTCAATAATTACCAGAGTCATGATGTTAGAAATGTCTTGCCACGCAGACATTTTTTCCTTCATCCCTTGCATGGCCACATAGTATGAACGCTGTGTCGATGGATCGTGGCTCATGAGCTGTGCAACATTGTCTGCATCACGCTCCTTTAGATGGTGTACGGCCTGTATGAGACAAAATAAAACTGCCATTTAACCCTTTGCTTTGAAAGTGTAATATTAATAATAATTATGTGCGGTGCTTACTTATATAGCACTGTATCACAAACCGTATCAAAGCGCTTTCACATTATTACCCCGATCATTGGGCCCATGAAACATTCCAAATACCATCTCAGCTCGGAGGCAAGTATACAGATATTCAACTAAATTTCTGCAGAAGTCACTGCGAAATTACCGTTCTGTTTTGAATGAAAACACACGTTGATAAACACGTGTGATCGTCATTTTACACCTTGTGAAAATTGTGGCAACTACTCGTGAGTACTCGATTACTCGCGAGTAATTTCTTCGTGAGTACTCGAGTGGGAAAAATCACTACTCGCCCAGCACTATCAACCACAATAACCATCACTGCCCCCACAGGTATACGTACGTACCTATTTACTCCTGGGTTGAGAGAAGCAATGAGTGACAAAGTGCCGTAACCAAGAGTACACGCACTGTAGTCCCAGGCCGAACTCGAACCCACAACTGTAGCTAATGGCTAAACCTACAGATTGCAAATTCAATGCTCCAGACCACGAGACCACGGTAGCAATACAAAAATATAAAAAAACTGTTCCATGACGGTAGAAAACAAGCAGTTTTGTAATGCTTTTTTCTCGGCATCCATGAGTGTACTTGTAAAACTTCGGACAGGTCAGTTAAACAATATTTACTATAAAATACAACCTCCCAAATCCCTCAATTCCTGATAATTCAAGCAATTACCAGTGGTGTATCCTACCTTTAAAGGTTTCATTACATCGAGTTACAAACTTGCAAGAAAACTGTTAACAAGTGTACCTTTGTTGCCACAGTTTTTCGTATGATAGTGGGATTTATTGCCCCAGGCAAATCCATCGACCTCCAGGTTGCTTGAACGTGTTGGGCCACTTTGGTCACTGCTCGGCCATTGCTTGTCAAGAACAGGGGACTAGAATCCAAGAGGATGTCAACTCCTAAACAAATTTAAATACATGTATCTGTACTAAGTATGTAAACATAAATTATACCTTCGAATCAAAGAATATTTACTTTTTTTTCATTTCTCCAACTTTGACTACAATGTACGTCTCTTTAATGCAAGGTACACGTGGTGCTACAGATAGACAAAATACATGGAACAGAAATCCTGTAAAGAACTTTGACCTATTTGCTCACCATTACACCTGGATAGTGGCCGGCCATACTGGACGTAGTACTCCAGGTACGCTCTCGTCTCCTGTTGGCAAAATATTACTGCCGGCCCAGCCCTTGCCGTCTTATGCTTGGCAACCTACAACAAATGACTTTGTGTTATTTTGTGTCAAATCACCCAATTGGGGTAAACCCCACCCTCTTCAAATTAGTTTGTATTAGTTGACCAGGAACTGTGCTGTGACCAAGTTGAGCTCACCCAGGAATAAATGATAATGTTTGGTACTAAACCAGCCAAAACCTAGCAATACACACAGTTAGAGTTTGATGGGCTTGGGGTATACTTGTAGGTAGGGTTAAGGCTGTCAAAATACTGGGAGGGAAGTTTCCCGAAATGTTGTAGAATCTATGGTAAAGCCATTGTGCTCTCAGTCAACTTTCACAAAGAGTTTCACCTGAAAAGATGTAATCTCCTCAAATGTCTTTGGTAGAGTATGGTTTTTCCGTTCCCTAAATTCGCCAAGTGTGGCGTTCTCGATGACGCCTGCCCGAGGCGCCTGAGTCAGGAGAAGATCTACTATCAGTAGATTGCGCAGCCTAGCTGCGGTCTCCATTGTAAGCTTGGTTCCTGAAAGATGGTTACACCATCAATTGGTTAAAATCACATGATAATAATAATATACAGTATAAAATGTACATGTACACCATGTATGATTTTGCTGTATGAAACAATACGAGGCTGTTTGACTAGTCACTACAGTCTTGAAGGGTTCAAGAACTCTCAAAACTTTTTTGTTTATTCGTTAATTGTTATCATCTTCACTATATAACTGACTGTTTTCTGTAATTATCGCTGTTAAGCGCTGTGATACCATGCGTAAGAGCGCTTTATAAATGGTTATTATTATTATTATTATTAGTCATTTGATGATCTGTATGGGTATTGGCCATGCAGCCCCAAAATGTTACTTACTTGGGTTGGTTAGAGACTGTAGCTCTTGCTGAGCTTTCAACCGGAAATTCTGGATGTGCTTCGAATCTATCAGCACTTCTGTATTGACAAACAATAAGAATTACTAGAAATCAGTCTGTTCCAACTAATTTAAACCATTTTTATGACGTCACTTTATTTTTTTAAGTGTGGATTGGTATCTACGAATCTTTAGTAAAGTGTGGAATCGGAAATACAAATCCAAGCTAAAACTGTCCTGAAAACGTAAATCTAGCAGAGTTTACGAGTAATACTCAACAGAGGCTGGCAAAGTAGAGGCAGCGAATCTGACAAATAGTACTCAGCTGAGCTGACGAGTACATATTAGCAGATATCAACGTACATCCAGCGAGGATGATGAGTAATACTCACTGGCTGATTGAAGAGCAGAATAATTTTTAAAAGCTCTAATTTCTGAAATACAATTTTTTTTTTAAACTTACTTTCAATCTCCAACTTCTTGTGGTTAGCCCTGGCAACAATACCAGGCCGAACACTTTTCATGAAGTGTTCGGTGGTCAGGGCTGTCTTGTTGACTGTTGCTGGACGAAGTCGCAGCAACAGCATATTGTCGTCCTCGAGTTTTAGAAACTCGGTAAATCTTTTTATCGCCAGGAGGTACTGGTAGATAGTTTGAGGTTGTTTTCCCTCCTGGCGAAGTGTCATGACCAGTCTACGATAAAAGGTTTATTAATCATTAGTACGAGTTGTGTTATAAACTAGATAGTTTTCAGTATTTTATTTTTGAACAAAATAATGAAAACAGCTATTGTTTTCTTAAATAATGTGTAAATTTATATCATAAGGTTTTGGTTGTGATACTAAGTTTGACATTTTGCTAAATGTCAAATGTTTGATTTCTTTCACTGATATTTATGTGTGCAGAACTCATTGGTCTAATTTTATTATTTGATGTGTACATTTTTAAGTATGTATCTAGATAGGGATGCTATGGATGAAAATTAAAGTGACATTATGATAATGACATAATATTACAGGTCATGAAGCATTTTTAACACCCCATTTCTACAAAGCGTTGGATGCAATTTGTGCAGCTGTACTACATGTACTCTGCGGAAGAATTGTAAATTACCTCTGCGGTATCTTTGGCGTCATAATTTGGGTTATCGGAAGCCCCATCTTTGACGAAACCAGCTCCAGCTGCCGCACAGTATTCGTGGCAGTCCTCCTTGCACTATGGGTGCCCCCTTTGTACACATGTACAAAGTCCATAAATTTATGGAGAACCGCTGCATAAAAGAAAAAAAAAAGAAAAAATTAAACAAGTTTTAACCAACCAGATATAAGTTGAAAATCACAACTGCAAACCTGAAACTGACTTGAGGAGTCAGGTACTGACATGATGTTTGACTCATGTGATAGTACACAGGTTCGAAATATGTTGCTGTCAAATTCAACGGCCCAGATGCGCTGCACACATTTTCGAAATAAGGTCACGGTACGCTACCCAGAATGCTGTGCATTTCTTTCACATTAATCTGTGAAGCCGCATCAGGGGCTAATTTCATAGAGCTGCTTAGCACAAAAATTTGCTTAGCATGACAATTTGTCCTTGGCAAAAACAAGGTTACAGACAAAATTTTCACGTGATCTTTAGTGTTCTGCATTGATAATCAGCTGTTTTTTTGCTTAGCATGAAAAACACGTATAATTTTGGCTGGTAACCTTTTTTTAATGAGCAAGACTTTTTGTGTTAAGCATTTTTTTTTATTAGCAGTTCTATGAAATTGGCCCCAAATGTGCTGCATTCAATTTGAAAGGTACATATGTGTACACAACAACAAATTTCACCATGTGAAGGCGGTTTACCCAGATCACTTGACAAATTGGTTCTTGTGTTCATGAGGGGTGACTGCCTCAGTTCTGCAAAAAAATCCCCCATACATCACTGTAATGGTTTTATTAGACAGTGCTCATCAGTGATGACATTAATATTTCAAATTCAACCAACATTTTGTTTGCCAGTTATCCTTAACCCTAACCACCCTGAGTCCATCAAAATCCATTTCCTGTTTTAGAGGATTTTAGCGGATTCAGAATACCTAATGAACAACTGGAGGAGTGTGATGGATTGAGAATTTTAAGCCTAAAGTTACTGCAGGAGTTTGATGGATTCAGGATACAGAAATTCAGGTGAGGGACTGTGATGGACTCTATGGAGAAACGCACTGCAATTTTGTGTATGCCACCTAGGTATCCTGAATCCGTCACTCCATCAAACTTTTGCTGGTGGAGAATGATGGACTCAGGATCTCTCCAGAATGCATACTGGTGGAGTCTGATGGACTCAGGACACCAGCAGTTTTTGCAAACCAAAATTGGTTGACTGTGGCGGATTCAGGATACTTTCTAGTAAAAGCCGTGAAGAAGTTAGGGTTAATCATTCAAAATCCTGATCAAACCGCGCCGATGATTTTTGAGGATTGAGGGTTAGGATTAGTGGCAGAAGAATGTTCATACTTCTTTCAAACGCATTAGAATTGTAATTAAAGGCTGTTAGGTTCATTATAAAAGCACCGTTCAAATCTGTGCTTGCACTCCGTGGTGTGGCCGAGCTGGTTTGTGATGAGCACTTCGGTGTGCGGCTTCGTCTTGCCCGGTTGCGGCACTTGGCAAGATAATGCCTGTATTGTGTAGATTTTAACTGGGTATTAAACAAAAAAATAGTGTTTATTTTCCAAAATAACTGCACCTTCAAACTTATGGGACGTTCTCAGACCCAGGTCACAAAGTGACCATACAGTCCTTTTCGGTAAGTCACCAGGGTAGGCATTTCTGAAGTATCAATGTATGGGGGCGTTTCTTTTTTTTTACCAGAAAAACAAACAAACCTGCTGCCCCAAAGGCAGCATCTGGCAAGACGCAGGGTTAAAAGGTAAACAAACAGACTGGCCATACATGTACATACATATAGTATGCAAAAGAATAGTACAAAAATAAAATGCTGCAGGTGTATTAATTATATGGCATAACAGGGTGAGGACCTGGTCATTACTGCGGGAAAACAAACTGTGGTGGGATGAATTATTGGTAAAATCACTTGCAGTACCTCTAATGTCATATATCTCATCTCTTGCAGGTTTTGTGGAGTTCAGTATGTCGGGGAAACCCAAAATGCCCTAAACAAAAACGGTTCTACGGTCATCGATTGACCCGTTTTTTACAGTGTTATCTAATTTTGTCGTTTTGGCAATTACTGTCGCGAAGTTTGACACATTGTTCAATAATCAAATAACCCAAACCCCCCCCCCCCCCCCAAATTAAGATAATTACCTTTAATTCATGTTGTTTTCGCAAGTGGATGTCAATTCTTTTAAGCCCTCTTGCAGGGCAGTCTTTGTAACTGCAGCGGTGGATGCTTCGCTGTACAGATCTAGAATTGCCTGCCACTTGGCGGTTGATTGGTTGTCTGATTGAAAAAGGACGATTTTAATTTGATTGTAATCGCACAATTGTATATGTAACCGGTGTGAACAAATTGTAGATGCAAATGTAAATTACAAAATAGATGGCTATTTTCAGCGATTGTTTCAGGTTATGCCTACACCGTATTACCTTTCTCTGGCCTTTGCCAGCTCGACGAGCCTCTTTCGTTTATTTTTTATCCTATGTGTCCTCTGCAAATGCTGCGACAGGTACAGGTACCTGCCACTGCAAAGAGTACATTGTCGAGTTGCTCGGTTACCCTGTTGTGGTGTAAAAGAAATTAAGTCAACTACAGCTAATTACACTGCTAGTTAATCTATTGAAACACAATATAGTAGTATTTAGCTGCGAGTAAGGATGATTAGCCTCCCCAATTATTATTGTCATTATTATAAACGTATTTTTGTGCTTGCATCTTGTTTGTTTGATTTCGTGTTAATTATGGTATAACCTAGCAATATGCTTTCTATTTGTAGTGTGCAATGTCATGCACTACAAATAACTCTAACTCCCAAACCAATTTGTACAAAATCATATTACAATTGAAGGATTTAGGACTATTAGGGTTACTGAATGGAAAGCTTACCGGTCTTCGCATTCTCTTTTTGGGTTGCATACTTGTAGCTCCTCCATCTTGACTGGGGTCTTGGCACTTGTTATCAAAATAACAACAAATAAGTGAAACAAGTTATGGACAGGCTGCACGACCTCCAACATATCTTCCAAATTAAAGGTATGAAATAGTAATGAAAATTATTTTTATACAACACCTTGATAAATCACCGTCATCTCTCTGGTGGATCGTTGACAACGTGCCACACAGCAAACAAATGTTCTAATCAACGGTAAATAGAACTTTTATTGCACAGTTGTGCAATGAAAATCAGATGTCGTATAAAACAAGAAATAATTCATTCGGTGACAAATGTAACGTTCCATTCTACGAGGTAAAGCCTAGTTGAATGGGAACAATCCATCTGTCACTTTATGAAATTATTCTTACCATTGCACTCAAAATATTAATTATTTGTATAATGCACTATATTCACCCTGCTGGGTGCTCAATGCCCAAGTGTAAATCATTTTGCGTGTAGGGCTGTACCGAATACCTGAAAAGTCCATCATTAAAAACAATTGGGGTATTACTCGGGGGTAGAGGATTCGTGCTTTGTAGTCCCGGTGTAATTGCATTCGGCACCAATTTATGAATGTGGAATGGTGACAAGCAGAACATGTTTGTGGTAAAGTTTGTCATTGAATAGTAATATTTGACTCAATTAGATCGCAGTGATTTAATTTAATTGATTCGATGCGATGCGATGCGATGCGATGCGATGCGATGCGATTTCGATTCGATTCGATTCGATAAACCAAGAGAGAAGTAGTGATGTTCCCAATTTACCTTATCTTCATCATGTGATGAGATTTCTTCCTCATCCTTGTCGCATTCCAACTCCTGCAGATAAACCATAGACTTGTGGTTTAATATTACAAATTTTTACATGGTGGCAATTTGATAATTTTGCAGGATTGAGGATGGTTCCTAGCCTGAAGGGCCTAGGTGGTTAGCATTTAAGTAAAAGTTTGATGTTTTGGGGGGAATTCTTATTTATTCATTTAAACCAAGGAAGAGTTGTTGAGAACATTATCTATTGGTGTTATTCTTTTACTGTCCTGTAATTGCCCTCAATAACAATTTACCTCATCTTCATTGCAATCATCGTGTGATGAGGTGTCTTGCCAATCACTCTCATCATCACTCTCCAACTCCTGCGGATAAACCACAGACTTGGGTTAAGTTTGGGTTTCAACATAAAGATGGGTTTCAAGTTTGCTATTATTGCAGAATTCTTAATTGTTCACATTGAGTTAAAAATATTGGCAAAGTTTTTTTCGCAATAACATGCCTGATGCTTTATTTTTCTTTATTCGATTCATGTATTTGTACCACAAATTGCAAAAAGATGGGATTAATTTCACAAATATTAGTATAAAAACTAAAAACTGTCTACTGACCTGATAACTAGTAGAAGTCTTACTAGTACCGGTGTCGGGGAGCCAGTCCTCGCCGCTGCTAGCATCGTCATCAAAATCCTCCAAAGGCACATATTGTTGTTTTATTCCATTGGATGGACCAGCCTTGACAAGATTATTAATGAAAAAAGAAGAAACAAACGTAATGTTTGTAATTATGCCAATTTAATATACATGTAGGATCTAAACATCACCAAATTGTGTACAGTGACTTTGCCACATGTACTGTACATGTAGAAAATTTTCTTTAACTGATCTCTAGTTGATTCTTCATTCAATTCACCACTGCCCATATTAACCTACATGTACATGTACATGTCATATGACAAAATTACAGTACCTGTTTGTTTTAATTGCAGTGAAAGTATATGTAGAAAATATGTCCTGATTTTTCTTCTTCTTTGAACAGGAACTTCTTTGTGACCACCGTGCTAAATCATGAAGTGACTTCGTGGCTACTGTATATATGCTAGCAGATAGTTACATTAGACCACTCTGGAGATGCACCCAGGTACTATTATACCCCTATATGAGCTCCTGCGAGGCAAAGTGGTAAATACCACCCTAAAAACCCACAATTTTTGTAAATGAGGTTAAGAGTTAAAGGTTAAAACCTTATCTGCATACAGATAAAACTCTATATAACTCCACTTAAATTTGGTGTGTGCAAAATCATGTTGAAATATGTGTATATTCAGGACTATCGGGGTTACTTCAGTGTTGTAGTCAAGTACTTTACTACATCATGAGTCCGTGTTAGAGAAATACAATGTAGATATTGCACATGATGAATTCACAAAGTCCTCTAAAGGCTCTTACATGAACATATTAGCCTTAAAAGTTAGCAATGTAGTAATTCCAAACAGCCCAGGCAAGCCCAGATTCTTTGGTTAGTAATGTACTATTTTTTTTCCAGTTTACCTCATCTTCCACCGGGTCCGCCAGACTGGAGGTTTCACTGTCCAGCTCCTACACATCGGGCAGAAACAGATAAAGTAATTTAAGTTTAAAGCAGAAAGTAGCAAAAATGTACACAGTAATGGCAGTTTATTAATCGTTAAACTAAAGACATCTTTTCATTTGTTTTGTTAAGTTAAAATTCATGTTTTTAAAGGTTCAGAAAGGACCGTCGAAGACTTCAGGTGCAAAAGTCGCTAAACACCACTTCCAGGAAAAAAGAGCTAATGATATCAAGTAGAAGCTATCAGTTTCTACTACATGTTGAGTCCAGAATCATTTTTATCTAGAAGCATATTTTTTAAATAGATTTTAGGCAAATACACACATTGGTTTAGAAATAAACAGATAGACTATGCTTTCGGTATGATACAGATTTTTGATACATTTTTAAAATTTCTGAATTGAGCCTATTTTGGGGCAGCTGTTCACATTGCACCATGTGTTCTAACACTGCTGTGTAGTGAGTGCGAGTGTATAGTCTTGACCCAAAACTTGAATTTGTATTTGTTTTGTGGATGTTCATTCGTGCCACCAGCATACAATGCAAATTGCATGCTAACCAATTATATCAACAATACATGGTGCTATTCACAGATTTTTAATTTTTTTATTGCAAGCACAGACAATGAAGTGCGTGTTATAAAAAGACCGACTGTACATCCACAAAAAATACAAATTCAGCCTGGGGCAAAATTCAGTCTTGAGCCAAGACTAACGAAGGTCATATACATGGTTAGTGAGTGGGGGCGTCAAAAATGCTCTTTCCACATGTAGATTGGAATAGCAACGATGAAAATTGGCTACATGTAGTGATTATAAATATTAGTTTGGGTTTTACTCCACCTAGAAAAATAAAAATTCTGAAGGAGTTAGGATTACATTTTTTAAGCACTGGCTTGGTTCAAAAAAAGATGTACTATGTTGGATGGTATTGTACAAGCCTATAAAATACTATAAACGTTTACAGTGTTTTGTGCATCTATTTATATATTGGTGTCTGCGTCCTACACTTGCCCAAAATGGCAAGCCAAAATTGCAAAAATCAGTGGCAAATGTGGTATATGTCCATGTAGGTGCCTTACACACAAAACATTTTAGTGTTTGTTGTGTTTGGTTTGTGTACATGAACATATTCAATTGCCCTTAAAAGTTAGCAATGTTGTAATTCCAAACAGCCCAGGCAAGCCCAGATTCTTTGGTTAGTGATGTACTATTTTTTTTCCAGTTTACCATATCTTCCACCGGGTCCGCCAGACTGGAGGTTTTACTGTCCAGCTCCTACACATCGGGCAGAAACAGATAAAGTAATTTAAGTTTAAAGCAGAAAGTAGCAAAAATGTAATGGCAGTTTATTAATCGTTAAACTAAAGACATCTTTTCATTTGTCTTTGTAATTTAAATTTCATGTTTTTAAAGGTTCAGGAAGGGCCGTCAAACACTTCAGGTGCAAAAGCCTCTAAACAGTCCACTTCCATGAAGAAAACAAAATTATATCAAGTGAGAGCTTAAGCGGCTTTTGCACCTTTAGATTAAATGTTCTTAAGAAAAGCTAAACGATCATTGAAATCAGTATAATGTTTAAAAGTTCCCGTGCAACCTATACCAGAAGAAACTATCAACTTACTTTTTCATCATCACCTTCATCACAAGGCTGGAGTTTTTGTAGATACCAAGATGCCTTAAAAAAAAATAGATTTTAGGTTTTGTTAGTGTTATGTGATCAAATTTCAGACAAATTTCCAGCTTTGTCAGACTGTGAATTTATAACAATCATGTATTCGATATCACGTATCTATTGTGTAAAATTAACTGCAGCTATTTTTTAAAGTAAATATCTTGAGGTTTTTACTAGTTTGGTACATTTGGTAAGTCTGATATGAATGCCAGCCTCCATGTTTATTATTACCACGTATGCCTAATGAATCAAATCAACATTGTTTCACCCAATTTCAATATGCAGTGTAATTCAAAGAACACTCATTTTGGAAATTGTATTACTTACAGTTCTGTCCATTGTTGTGCTGGGACACTCGGACCACTGAAAAAGTAATAATAATTTCGAAAAAAAATTGATTATGTCGGAGAAACACATTTCACCTTGGTACATCTGTATTGTAATTCCACTTGTTAGCACCTTCTCTAAACCTTAAAAGAGCCATCCCTTCCTTTTTTACTAAAAGTGAAATACAATTTGGAATGTTGCTTATTTCCTGATAAGATCACAATCAGATGGAAAACAAATTACGCAAGTTGGGAATTGTATTATTTTGTCATTTCTATTTTGCCCACCCCCTTATTATTAAGTGTCCCGCCCCTAAACAAGTTTTTAACCGAACGGTTTTTTTATATTGCCACTTTTTCAAATTAAACACACTCACAAACAGGTCGGATAAATGGCTATTATTTAATAATGCATTGTTAACTTTTGCCTAGAAACCATAACCTAAAAATACTCTTCTGGGTCTAAGAACAAATGGCATCAAGTGCATTCGGGTTTGACAGTGTTTCCAATAATAATCACTGAAAAAGTAAAGGAATATACCAGCAATTGCACAGGCGACATGATTTTGACCACAAGTCAACAGACTACAGTACTGTTATTTTACCCAAAATGAATGTCTAGGACACGTATTAATGAGGTTATTTAAAAAAAATCTTAACCGCACGTTATTGTATTGTTAGAAATATACATTTGCTATAGCTTTAGATTACACCCGCTAATGCCATAATTAGTAATGGTAAGTTCAGTTGGGGCCTGTAGGGGGAGGGGGGGGGGGGGGGGGGGGGGTGTGTATGTGCGTGTGTGTGTGTTTTTTATTTTTTTTTATTTTGTAGGCCTTAAATGGAATGCCAACCCAGACAAATAGGTTACTCGCCACACAACCCCTCATCATTTACATGTTGGCAAAAGTAGTCATACGGTAGTAGGGCGCGGCATAGGCATAGTGAACCTTTTTTGCTACAGTACAGGTAAATGTCGCCCTGTAACTTAAGCTAGTATTAATTTGTATCCCAGCCCACAATAATGATTGACAGCTATAGTATGCCCAACATTAAAGTGTCAACGATTGTGACCGCTTGTCATCCGCGATTGACATATGTAATACACGCCTTATTCAAATATTACACGTAATACATACACACACCCACGCACGCACGCAAGTAAGGCATACAGATATACATTCAGTGATCACCGGCGCGGCGCGGCCCGCCTCTTCACAAACGTCGTACACACGTACAGTACATGCACACAACACAAACATCACACTGGATCGGTTATTACAATGTAACAATGTTCACCTTGTCGTATTATCTGTGCATATTGTGGGCGGTCTAGCTGCCGGCCGCGCCGGTGGTGAGCAGCGCTGATTATATGGTGCTAAAGTGCTTGATCAGGCTGGCGCGCCCTTGCCTAACGTTAATACGTGTAGCCTAGGTCTTACAGTTCAACTTTCAATGTCAATTATACTTCATTTCCTCTTTTGGATTTACTTTTAAAAGTTATATAGTTAACGTTAGGCTTTTTTAGGTGGTTTAAAGAATTGGAAATGGGGTTTGGATACGGTAAATATGCTCTAGGGATGATTGAATTTGTATTTAATTTGTGGAAGTTGAAAGCACAGGCTTGTCGGGCCTACTAAATGTACATGTAGTAAAACGTTCACGTTGGCTTGTTTTAATGTTTGTACAATGTATACTACACGGCCGCGTATAGCCAGTTAAATGGACGGTGGTGTAAAAAAAAATAGACTGAGGCCTTAATTGGCCTAACGTTAGACCTAATTTGCTAAATCTTGACGGTATTTATGAAAACCCTGCATCTTTAATAATTTGTCAGTTTTGTCAAAGTTAGACACGGTACATGGTGGTCCATATGCCTAAATATTGACACTACACTGGGCTTAAATGTCGGACGCCATTGTCTGTCTTTAAATATATAGCATAACGTTAAACCATAGACATGAAGAGAAAAAAAAGAAAAACAAATCTCCATGTCTATGGTTAAACTTGCGCAGGCGCACGTGGTCACTCTTCAGTTTCAATGGTCTTTTCCAACTACTCTTAATTTGTTGGTTTTATGCTATTCTAAGGTCGCAAAACTCATTTCATTATGTTATCTGAATTGTGCATTTCTTTATAACCCGTATTCAAGTTAATATTTAGTGTACTCACCTGATAAACACGCCAAGATCAAAGCAAAGGGCCTGCAACATACACCACTGACTTGAACTTGATGAAGCTGAAAAGCGACCGCGAATTGGCGCCTTTTCTTCTGCTACTCCCTTAATTTGCATATCGGAAACAAAACTGAGATGGGAGGGAGCGGCAACAGAGGGGTCTGAAATCAAAACGCACGTACCCCAGGTTAATCAAATACATTTTTGATATTAGCTTTTTTAAATTCACTTACGACTGATAACTGAAGCGCAAGTATTAACTATACCATAAATAAATATTCGTCAATGACTAAACACATCTTCGGGTTTTCTTAAAATTCCTGCGAATAATGGAACAGTCCATTTAAAAGCCATCAACTTTCCTAGGTATTTAATAACATTGGCCCTATATAGCTGAGAATTATCTCGATTGTGTACGGCCTGGCCTAGCCTTGCGAAACCGCTTGGGTATTGACCCTTCACCCTCGGTCTTCAATATCAGTCCGCTGTCTTCAATCGTCCAGCTGACATTTAAACGTGTATTTTTTTCAGGTTTTTATTTGAAGAATAAAAAGAAATCTAACAAACTGCGACGAGGCAGGGTTGTAAACAAATATGTCGAGGGGCTTTCTGACTAAACAGGAAGATTTTAAATTTGATAGTTCCATTTTTTCCCCATTTATGCTCAGGGCCCCGTGCCGGGGAAACCACATTTTATGTGAACGGGGCTACCCTGAAAATAAATACAAAACATTAAAATAAATATAAATTGAAAAGAGAAACAATCGGAACAATCGACGGAATGAGAAAATGCTTGCTGTATGCATGGTGGATCTTTTTTCGGTTAACATACCTTAAAGCTCAAGCTACGATGGATGGAATGCTATTCGTGTTTTCAAGTATAGCACGGCTAGGATATGAGATCGAGAACCCCCACCCTTCCCCCCTATTCCCCACCCCTAGCAACAATATTAAATAAATATTAAGGTAATTTTAATTGATAGACACATCAGTTTACCGTTTAATACTGCATTGTAAATAGCGCAGTATGAAACGTTTGTGGGTTGATACACAAACCGGATCGGATCAATCAAAGCTTATTGATTGTAATCGCACGAAGGAATTTGGGCAGCAATTATGTGCTACTGTGCTACGCAACAACAAAAAACACGTTTTGTATTGTATTACTAGTGTAACCGTGTCCTAGCTAGCTAGCTAGACAGGTGGCCAATAATAATCCTGGAATACACTGATGGGGCACGTGTACGGTCGCGCGTGTCACGTTGAACAAATCTGATTGGTCAAGATAATTTAGGCGAAACCCTTTACGTCAGAGCTTTCATAACAAAATGCAGCCACTCCTCTAGAATAAGCGCAGCCGCGCGCACGTATGGTATATCCGGTTACATGTAGTAATAAGTGCAGTGACTGGCAATACACACGCACACGCCACTAGTATTACGAAAGCTTATTGGCTGACCACTTCCTGTTCAAGTTGCAGTTGGTGACATCGCGGTTTATACCATGCACAATATTGTGTGTGGGACCGGCCGGATGGGATGTACAAAAAATGTAGGTACCGTGTACACGTACTGTACGCACTTGGTCAAGTTATCTTACGGATGCTGACAATCCACACAGTGACAAAATTATTGCCAATCTCCTCTCCCTCTGGGTTTTTTTTTAAGTTTTTTTTTTAAGACACCCCCAATCTGTCGCGCAGATGACACCATATTCTAAGTCTAAGTAGGTCTAAGTAATGAAACTGTTGATGGAAAGATGACCATTTATGGCTTTAATGGCTTAGTATAATGTCTATTCTTTTCCGGAACGTTTATACTTAGCAGTAGAAGTACAAGCGTTAAATTAACTTCACATCCACTCAGTACCAGGTTTTCTTTTTAAAATGTAACTTAGAAAGGCGCCGCAGCCAAAAAGAAAATAATAAAAAATTAGACTTGGTGAAATACATGCAAATCAATTGTCTCTTGTAATGAACATTCAAGAAAACGACGAAAATAATGCCATGAAATACACGACACCGAACCTGTGACAGAGGATGGCATTCTCCTAACCCCAAAAGCCACGAAATAACCAGCGAACAGCGCCCTCTGTTGATGTTGGCATTGACTAGGCGTTGTCTCGGCAAGAATTGTTTTCAAAGGGGAGGTCGTCAATTTGTTTAATTAAATTGTTTAAAGCCAACCAACTTGGTATGTTAGCTTTAAACGACATTTTATTTCTATAGAAGATCAAACAAAGTGGAGAAATGTGAAGATGACATCATTTAAAGACATTTTCAAAAGATGTTGCCATCCACACATTGACCACTTTGGGAGTTATTCCAGTTGATAAAAAATTAAACGACCCAGTTCATAAAAAAGTAATCAGTTTCTGTTATTCTATAGGCAGTTGGCGTCATTATTGTATAAGCAAAGATAAGAAACACACTGTGGGCAGTCTTTTAGGGCTTTTTTAATTTTTTGAGAACCACACGATAACCACTATTTTTCGAACATTTCTAGGTTTTCGAGACACTCTGGAAAATCGTTTTAAAACAATTCCAGGCACAAACCAATTTAGTTTGAGTTGTTTTACAATACTAGAATAATTGTTTTATCGTTTAGGACAGATTTGAGCAAATCATTGCATACTTGAAAAAAGAAAATAAACAAGTATGCCATTTACACTGCGCGCACCTCAAAATCGTATTGGTCATTGACAAATACGGGTAGGTTAGGGTTAGGGTTAGGGGGTGGCCTTTTGAGTGTCCGTTTAGAACGCAAAATGGTTCCAAATTACCTTTGTTCCTGGAGAATGAAGAGGAACATTCCTCTCCGGCCTCCTTTTTGTGTTTTTAAGTGTAAATTACACATTTTAGAGCAAAATTCGACTACAATCCACACAACGACAAAATTGTTGCCGTTGTCCTCGCCCTCTAGTTGTGGTTCAATAATAACCCTTTACCCTTGAACACAAAATTTATGGTTTTACGCACAGTTATCACGGACTCAGTTTAAACCGTTGATGGAAAGATGCCCATTATTGCTTTGAAAACTAAAGTAAAGCCCATGTATTTCCAGAACTATAAATAACACCCAGCATGAATTAATACACAATACCAAACCTGAGACAGACGGCATTCTCCTAACCCCAAAAGCCACAACATAACAATTCTTTAAAATCATCTTTGCAAAATGCACAGGATTTAGCACACTTGACTTTGCGTTTAGGTTTTTTAGAACTTGAGAATAATGCAGGATCCAGGTCAAAATTAGAATTTGAGGATTGAGGTTAGGCCAAATTAAAAAAAACCTGTTTAGCGTCACCGCCCGCTTCCTTTTTTGGGGCCGCCTCCTTTTGTTGTTGTTGTTGTTGTTTAAAGATAATAACATTTTAAGATCGTATTTTAGACTTTAGCATCACTGTGTACATGCTCTGGAAATATTTTTTGTCCTTATAGGAAGGCTAGGGTGTGATGTGTAGTCGTGTACGGTGCATACTTGATCGACCCACATGAATTTGAATGTTTAATCGTGGGTGAACCATGTTTTAATTATAAATTGGTTCAATAATAACCCTTTACCCTTGAACACAAAATTTATGGTTTTTCGAACGCACGATTATCATGCACCCACTGATTAAATTGTTGATGGAAAGATCCCCGGCCCATTATTGCTTTGAAAACTAATAAAGTAATGTCCATCTATTTCCAGAAGCATAACGGCATTAAATACACGATACCGAATCTGTGACAGGCGGCGCGGCATTCTCACAACCCCAAAAGCCACAAAATAACAAGTGAACAGCGCCCCGTGTTGAAATTGGCATTGTCCTGATGGAGAATTCCTTTAAATACTCTTTACAAACTGCAGGATTTATCAGGATTGAGGACACTTCGAAGTTAATGCATCAGAGAGGATTTTGAAGGATTGAGGGCGTTTGGGGTTTTTACAATTAACTGAAGGATAATGCAGGATCCAGGTCATAAGGCCAAAACTAAGATTGGATAATTTTTCAGGATGGAGGTTATTTGTTACTTTGTACTTTCACCATGTTCACACTATGCAAATTCTCCAAAGTGTTTCAGTCAAAGTGCTAGTTATATGTCAATGCTAGGAAACGTTTGCATACCAATGGTCATGTGTGCATACAATTGTTAATACTAATAGGGCACTTCGCAGCTGTTTGTTCCATGTTTGGCTGCTTTTATAGCTCAATGGTAAAACCACTGCAGGATTCAGGCAGTGGTGCCCAGTAATGCATAATGGGAGTTTTGGAGGATTAAGGTTACATGGAGTTTTAACACTTTGGAATTGGAGGATTTTGAAGGATTCAGCAGGATTTAGGTTATGTCCACAAAATGGGGTAGGGAGTTAGGGATAACAGCAAATTTTGCAATGCAACAAACGTGCTAACCCTATTTATGACAGCACCCGTTTTTTACTTTAGTTGAGGGTCCAAACACAAACTCACACAAAAAGCAACATCATTCAGTTTCTTTAAAACTGTATTTTCCCTCTTTCAGTTTACATTCATTCCTTACAATATGTTTGTTTATAAATACTTGACAAACGTGTATTTTAAATAATTGTATATACATGCACATTGTCTTGATCCATAACAATTTTGTTCAATCTTTTCATAAAGTTTTAAGCATAGTTTGTGTAGGTTGTGTTTATTTTATATATTTTTTATTGTCGTCAGTGGCAGGTTCTCTAGACAAACTTTAACATTAACCCTGCTAAATGCAAAACAATGCACCAAAGGTGAAAAGTTGTTGCATTTAGAAGGCAACGCAGGTATTATGCATGTTATTGCATTTAGCAGGGTGCTTACAAAATACTCCTTGGGGGTTAGTGTTAAATAAATATTATACATTTTTATTTGCAGTTCAAAATAATCACATGACAACAAAACAAGGATAAGGCCAGAGGCATGTGCATGGCATTAAAAACAAATTACCCCAAAAAATGTGACCCAAAGGCCTTCAATTCCAATGCCTCTGGCCTCGCACAAAATATACATCTATACAAATATAAAATGACCCATCTGTAAAAGTATTTACACACAAACAATTTAAAATTAACATTAAAAATTAAAAGATGCGCTGAAGGCGTTAGTCTTTCTGCAGTTTACACTCTACATGTACAGACCGTGTAATACATTGTAATCCACCTGAGAATTTCCAATCTGGGACTTTTTACAAGCTGGTGCCGGATTTGATCCGCAAAACGACTCGACCCTAGGAAACCATAGTTAGTTTCAGATCAGTTCGATATCAGTTAGGGTGCAGTGGTCAAGCCTGACCTCTGTTAACTTTTCTCTTTTGCTGTTGGTCGCCGATTGACCCTCGTAAGGGCACGGATACCCATTAGTAGGGAACATTAATAATTTGCAAGCTGCAGCCAAAAAAAAAAAAATATCCTTTATTGCGTGTATCCGATTGTAATCCATTTTATCGCAAATTGGCGATAAAATATATTATAATCGGCACACGTGCAGCAATCGCTCTGGGAATATCCAAGTACTGGTATTCAGGTCATAAGGGGTCAGGACTTAACACGAGATGCCAGAGTGACTACTTGTTGAGGGTTTCACGCGCTTGGCAACAATATTGCAGGCGTACTTGCCTAGGTGTAAGCAGAATGGCCAATCAGTAGCCATCATTGGAAGCAGGAGCGCAAGTGGAAATCCCAGAAAGCAAACTAAATCACTGTTGCTGCAGCTTGCATTGAAAAATTGCAATGTGGGCACATGAATCGTGATGCATGAATTCTGGTGCTTGATGAAGACGTGGTAAGATATTGAGACCACTTGTTGACACTCGGGTCAAATTTGAGACGATGCATCATCTCTAGCCTGCTCAAGGAACACCTGGTAGCTATGATGGCAATTGGAGATCTTCAACAATGGCCGATACACAACGTAGATTCCTGGCTGAGCTCTGTTGCACCCGTTCTATTTTCTTGATGTCAAATTGAGTACGAGGGTCTCATATGGAGGCCGAGTACTCTACAATTGGTCTAACGAATGTCTTGTAGCTAGTGGCTTTGATGTTACAGCTGTAGTGATGGAGGTTCCGGCTCAAAAACAAGTATGTACTGTACATCCGTAGAACATCAGCAAAGCGTGGCATACATCTTGGATCTGAAAACAAAATACATTTAGTTAAAAAACAAGCACGAGTAAAATGGAATTGTGGGCAGAGCTAAAGAATTACAATGACTATTGAGGTACGTTTTTGTACAAACACGACTGTGTGACATTTAGTGTGTGAACGTTTTTTCATAACCGCATTTGCTCATAATTGAGATACGACCTTATGAATTTGATAAATTATGCCATACCGATGTAATATTTTTCCATGAAACTCGTGCAATAATGTATGGGCAAACTTCTTTATAGTAAATTTTTTTTTTAAAAACTACATTTTTAAAAATTTGACAGTTACAAGGTTTTTGCACTGACACAATAATATTTGCAGATAATGAAAATCATGGGGGTGGGGGACAACTTGATAAGCTTAGGCAATTGGCAGTGCTTAAGGAACGAATGTTGCATCCTGACGCAACTTTTTTGATCATTATGATATATTATCTCAATAAGACCATTCATTGCAAATACGATTAAAAGACACAAGTACAATTTAGAATGTTTTGGGCACAATTTCAATATTTTTTTGTTATATATTGGTTGCAAAGAAGCATTGTTTTGACACAAAACTATATGTCATTGTTAATTGTCACAAAATAAATGTCATCTGCAGTGTACATGCGTTTGTTTTTGATTGAAATAGGGGACGTATGACAAAGGGAACAATGGGGTCCCCTATTCCGCAAAGGTCCCCGATTCAGACTCGTGTGCAAATCCTATGGCGATCATCCGAAAACGTTAGAGTACAAACAAAAGAGAGAAGACGGTCGGACAATGCCCCGTCCCCTATTGACGGCATTTACCCACTTGTGTGTACATGTAAGTGTACGTACATGTGTATATTCTAATAAAACACCAAATACAAACCTGTGAGCTCAGGATCTTGATCGTCACGTCCAGCTTTTATTCTGAATAAAAAAGAAATGAAACAAAAGAACAAGGAAACTTAACCGTGAGTGTAACCCACAAAAGTAGTCCTGAACCCGTACCCGCCTCGGATCAATTGTTTGTGAAAAAAAACAATTCCAGGTCTGGGTCTGATCAATGTCAAAATATTCCCGGCGCAAATTGATAAAGTCGTACAAGTAAGTACTTTCTAGAGATGTCAGACAAGTCGACCGTTGAGACAACTCGACTCGGGACAAGTTGACCGTTGAGACAACTCGCCCGTTGAGACAAGTCGACTGTTGAGACAACTCGACTCGGGACAAGTCGACCGTTGAGACAGCTCAACTCGGGACAACTTGACTTTATGGAAATGTTTATGGAAAAAGTTTCAAAAATCTGTGGCAGGACCAAATAAATCTTATCCAAATAAACTAAAGAAGAGGTACATGTTTTTAGAAAACTGTTTCAGACTGCTAACTTAGTGCTTTATTGATTTAACCCAGTTTTCAATTACATTTGTACTTAGTTTGAATGGGATAGCACCATCATTTTCCTAAACTAAAGCAGCTAAATCAATCATCTCGCCCAGCGGCAACCCCAGCCGTATATCGGTAATTCCCGTATATCAACCAGGCCCGAACCAAAAAAACAACTTGTGTAGCATAACTCCCAAACGGCGATCAGCCAAACGGTGATCAGCCGCCGTCAAAATCCCTGCTAGTACTAGTACTATCCCCAAAACATGTGAGTCGACTTGTCTTAACCAGTTCGCGCCGGATGACGTATATAAACGCACAAATTTCCCAAAATTCAAAATGGCTGACGCACAAACACGCCAAGTTCAAGTTCGGAAATGTATGCCAGCAGCGAGCAAGGCCGGAAATGCGTGGGTGTGCTTCCCGGCACTATCAGCCTGAACCCGCTTCGGATCCAGTTTCGTTAAAAATAATCCCTCGGCTCGGCGATGTTAAAATAATCTCGGCGCGAACTGGTTAACGGTCGACTTGTTTTCCCATTTATCGAACATACAGTCGAGTTGTCTCAACGGGCGAGTTGTCTCAACGGTCGACTTGTCCCGAGTCCAGTTCCGTCGACTTGTCTGACCCCCCTTTCTAGTAACCACATACATGTCATGTGTTCCAACTTAACCCACCAACTGCATATGCACATAACAATGGTCGGGTTCAAGGTCTATTATTTAAGTAACCATCAACAAGTCTAAGAATTTTAGCTACATTTGTAACATGCATGTGGTGCTATATTTTTTCTTGACTAAAACTCGTTTCCAAAATAATTACTATATAATAAAACTGTTTGTGAAAATCGTTCCAACTATATTGTACACGTTTGTTGCTTACCTCAGGATTTCAACAATGAAGCAGTTATGTACGGTCTAGTACAGTCATGACAGCATGCACAATCTCGTGTAGGGCCGATTTAAATGAATTATCTAACTAATTCCTACACTACACTGTGACATGCATGCTGACATTGACAATCCACACGGTGACAAAATTATTGCCAAATCTCCTCTCCCTCTGTTTTGATAGTGGTTTTAAGTTAGTAAGACATCTCCCAATCTGTCCTGCCGATGACACCCATTGCTTACAATACTATAAGGTCTAAGTAATGAAACTGTTGATGTAAAGATGAATATCTGACTTTAGAGACAAAGTAGAACGCTAGGGAAGCCATATTATATATCATGATGTCACAATCATCACCTTTGGAACTCAATCACACCCAGTACAGTAGTGTACCAAGGTTCATCTTTTCTAAATGTAACTTAAAAAGGCGTCACAGCCAAACAAAATAAAAAACACAAATGAGACTATGTGAAATACATAAAAATAAATTGTCTCTCTTCATAAACATTTGAGAAAACGACGAAAATTATACCATAAAAGACACGACACCGAACCTGTGACAGAGGATGGCATTCTCCTAACCCCAAAAACCACGAAATAACAAGCGAACAGCGCCCTCTGTTGATGTTGGCATTGAGTAGGCGTTGTCTCGGCAAGAATTGTTTTCAAAGGGGAGGTCGTCCATTTTTTTAATTAAATTGTCTAAAGCCAACCAACTTGGTATGTTAGCCTTAAACGACATTTTATTTCTATAGTAGATCAAACAAATTGGAGAAATGTGAAGATAACATAATTTAAAGACATTTTCAAAAGATGTTGCCATCCACACATTGACCACTTTCATTACCAACACACTCTCGTAAAAGTTGGTACCTTAATCCTGTCTTAACTTATTCTTCATATTGGGGCTTGTGGTTTACAGACTGGCAGTTTTATGTGCGGTCAGGGAATTTCAGTCTTTCAACATTGGCTGGGTTATTGGAGGGTCAACTTCATGGTCAACCCCCTGGAGAAAAGGACCAGGGCAACCTCATTATAGCTAGCAAAGGGAACTGTACATGTACTACGCAGCTACACACACGTACATGTACACTATGGACTTGGGCACAGAACAAAATAATGACTGAACTATAGGATTTTATACTGAAAGCAAGAATCTAATAATATGAACCAAAAAGTGGTAATACCAGAGAAATAAGATTACAATAAAATTTGGATCGAAAAACTATCACTGACCCCAGCTAAGTCAAATTACTAAATTTAACTTTTGTATAATACATTTGCATACTCAAATTAAGAAAATCAATCTTAATTCTCCAATTAAGTTCGTCACAATGAGAAATAGCTGATAAAGGAAAGTCTTTAAAGGGATCGTGTACGTTTGGTAATTACTCCAATAATGAATGGCAATAAAAACTTACTTGGTAAGAAGTACAGCAGCTTTGGATAGTATAATGCAATTTTAGAAACTTTTCACTTTGAAGTACTGCGGTTATGGAAAAAGATATGACTTTTTATCCCAAACAAATTGAATCTGTGAAGCGTTACTGCAGTGACGTTTCTCAGACTGTGTATTCCAATGCAGATTATTCTTTCTGCGTGGACATAACCGCTCTAGATTTTCAGGAATAATCATCTCAAAATCGCTACCACCTTTTTAAATGAAATGTTGACAGGTTAGTTTTATGGTATATATCTATATAGGATTGAAACAAACAGTGGGGTTCCAATTACCAAACGTATACGATCCCTTTAACCAACGTGTTGGTTAAAGCGTAACCAATGCGTTGGTTGTCCGTCAACCAGTCATATTGGTTGAAGGTATCAACCAATCTATTGGTCATTCATAACCGATATGTTGGTTGTCCTTCAACCAGTCATCCATGATTGAATTTAGATTTGTCAGTGCAAACATAGTGAAAAATTCGCATTACATTTCATTCGTATTTAATAAACTGACGCGGAAGAAAATGTGGATGAATTTATGACATAACTGTGTATGGAGGTTGGTGTACACGACACCTTTTCCTGACTCTCATTACCAGCACGTTGTCGTGAAAGTTGGTACCTTAATATTTCTACACAAAACCCCCGACACCGGGGGTTTTGTGTACAAACCTTACCAGCTTGATCAGACGGTTATTTACGACCCCCATGACAGCGGCCAAGCCGCAAGCCTGGGAGATGACCTTTTCGGGCTTGGACTGCTGACCGCATTCTTATAATATTGCATATACTTATGGTGTACAATTTCTATGTACTGTACATGTATATTTACACTGTACAATTTACATGCGGCTGTAGAAACTATGCACACATGCAAGATTTTACTTTGTCAAGCTTAAAGGGATCGTACACGTTTGGTAATTGGAACCCATTGTTTGTTTTAATCCTATATAGTTATAGATATATACCATAAAACTAACCTGTAAAAAAATCATTTCAAAAGGTGGTACCGATTTTGAGATATTGCCGAAAATCTGGAGCGGCTATGTCCACGCGGAAAAAATAATCTCCTTTGGAATACACGCTCTGAGAAACGTCACTGCAGTAACGCTTCTCAGATTCAAATTTTTGGGGACAAAAAGTGATATCTTTTTCCAACGAAGTGAAAAGTTTCTAAAAATGCATTATACTATCCAAAGCTGCTGTACTTCTTACCAAGTAAGTTTTTATTGCCATTAATTTTTGGAGTAATTACCAAACGTATACGATCCCTTTAAGGCATTGAGACTTCCCACCCGTGAAGTATATTGTTCATACAATCATAATGCATTGTTTGTGTATACACTTTTAAAGATGGACTACAACGGAATAATGATAAAGGCTGTGTTGCTGTTTTTTGTTCGAGAAATGTATAATGATTACTAATATATCATTAGTATTCAATAAATCTTGTTCCTTCATGCAAAAAACAACAAAATTGATCGGCGTTCTACGACCCAGAAAAACTCAGTTTCAGCAAAAGCCCTTAACTCATAAATAATTCATACTTTGTGTGTGACGTACTACCCATGAAAACGCATACATATGGTGGCCCTGAAGGGACTCCGCAGATCGCGAATATTGACGTCAAATTAGACGTCAATATTCGCGACTTTTGGGGAAAGTCGTGAATATCGACGTCAAATTTGACGTAAATATTCGCGACTTTTTTGGAAAGTCGTGAAATAATTGACGTCAAATTTGACGTCGATATTCGCGATCTGCGGAGTCCCTTCAGGGCCACCATGTATGCGTTTTCATGGGTAGTACGTCATCACTTTTCGCTGGTTTACAAGTCCGCTGGTACTATATCGTGGATTTCATTGTGGTTTTCAGTGGATCTTTGCCGGGAACCAGTACAGGGCGGGAAATTTCAAAATCAAAGAATCGAGGTCTAATTTTGTCGGTCAAATTGCAAAAAAATTATTTAGAGAAAAACATGACCATAACAATAAAGTGTTACCTGAACACAACATAAACAAGGTCCGATAATAAATTTAATGTGTGAGTTTTCGTTGTAGTCCATCTTTAATCATCCATCGATAAATGATGATTCGTGCAAAAGTAACAAACAAATGTTCAAGAAACACATTTTGCTTTTAATATCCTTGTTAGAATTGATACACTATTAACAATTAACTGTTTTAGCGAGTAAACACTTTTCTTGCTATCAGTCTGTAAGTTTAGAAGCTATAGTGTGGCTAGGTACTCATGAGAAACTCTGATACGCAAAATATTAGCGAAATTCGGTCATTTTTGTAGGAGCTGGAGCAGTTTGAAGTTTTAGGGGGTTATGCGGCCAGAACCCCGGCCACCAATCTACCTAAAAATGGCCAAATACCCCTACCAATATGTCACTTGACATGCTTTCATGTGTTGACCCAAATCTGGGTCATTTAAGGTGACCTTGCCATTTGACCTCAATTATCTCAAAAGTATATGCTCCGGTTTTGATGTAGTCGTGAGATAGTTAACTGTACATAGCGCACACGAAAAATCAGCTTGGGCAATTACCAACTCCAGGAGAAAAATGACTTTAACTACATGTACCAACAAATGTGTAATATCACTCCTATGAATGCGGATACAGTATCAATTATCAACTATTATGCATGTATTTTTGAATTCGATCTCGGTATTTTCAATGCCCGCCTCGGTTTACCGAGATCGAGATACATGTACATGCATAATAGTTGATAATTGTGACTGTATCCGCATTCATAGGAGTGATGTTACACATTTCGTCACCGACACCACGAAGTAGCACTCATGTACACACAGCGAATAGTTTTGATTTGAAGATAAACGCGTTTGAATGTTTGCAAGTTATTATCCCGCAAATAAAATGTGAATTGAAAACCTGTTTGGGATTTATATAAAGTACTACATTAAAACGTCGTGAATGTGTTACTTATGTTTCCATGGGTTAATTAATTACGAATTAATTAAAGATTTAAGAAGAGTGTTACTTCGTGAAAACGAAATCTGCAGAAAATCCGTACAGTGCGCGTACACAAAGATATTATCAGTGCTACTTTGTGAAAACGAAAACTGCAGGAAAACCGTACAGTGCGCGCACATACAACTCAGTGCTACTTCGTGGAAACGAAATCTGCAGGAAATACGTATAGTGCGCGCACACAAGTGCTTGTGCTACTTCGTGAAAACGAAATCTTTGAATGCAACGTCGTTTTCAATAATGACCGTAGAGCGTCGTAATGCACTGATTGAGCGCGCGTACAATTCATGTACACTGTAAAATGTCCGTCTGGTGGTACATGTGCGTGTACCCCTGGGGACGAGAGTAAAGAGTCACTTCGTGGAACTACACAGACATGCAAAGTGCTCAGAATCGTTTTCACGAAGTAACACTATAGAGTTTTACTTCGTGAAAACGAACAATCCACCAAACCGCGTTATTTTACTTACACTCATTAACCTATTTACCATAATAATTAACTTTTTAAATTGTAGAATTTAAAATATAATAGTTTTTGTCTTACTAATAATGGTCGAGTGCTACTTCGTGGTGTCGGTGACGATTTGTTGGTCGTTAAAGTCATTTTTCTCCTGAAGTCGTGTGCGCCATGTATGGTTAACTATCTCACGAATAAAAAAGGTGGATAGAGAATTTTGTGCTTTTTCCAACGATACCTCACTTGCTGAGATCAAACCATTCTGTAGGGGTATTTGGCCATTTTTAGGTAGATTGATGGGTTCTTGCGGCAAAACACCCTACAACTTCAAACTGCTCCAGCTCCTATACAAAAAATGACCGAATTTCGCTAACATTTTGCGTATCAGAGTTTCTCATGAGTACCTAGCCACACACCAAATTTCATCGAAATCGGAGGGGGTCGAGCAAAAAAGTGTGCGGAATGACGTGTAATGTGACCCATGTACTCTGGGCATAACTCATGTATGCATTTGTACACTAGGATACCTTTTTTGAAACAGATTCTCTCGGCAAAAGGTAGTTCATTAAACATACTCGAAGCAGTTAGATATGGACAACCAAGGATTAATCTGGCGGCTCTTTTTAACAGTCGGTTGAGCAAGTTATTATGTGCATTGTATCTGCCTCCCCAAACCGTACAGCAATTGTCCAAACTCGGTACATGTATTACAAAACTTTTAACCAAAGTATGCAGACTGCTTTTCGGGATGATGTGGCGAATTCTACTTAACATGCCTAGTTTAGAAGAAACTTTGTTTTTTATATAATCAATAATGAGGAGACCATGTTAGTGAATCGTCAATGATAACACCCAAACACTTGAATGACGTAACCTGTTCGACCTGATCGTTATTAATAACAATGTTAAGGTGGGTTGAAGCTACCTTGTGTTTAGAGCCGATGACCATAGACTTAGTTTTGGTAGCGTTAATTGTTAACCTATTTTGGGCAACCCAATCATTAATATTTGCCATTGCTGTGTTAAGGCTACGTTCTATTTCATCTCGGCTGGAGGAGCTACATGTTATTGTGGAGTCGTCTGTGTACATGTGCATTTGGCAGTTTTCGGGAATGCATCGTGAGATATTTTGTGTAAATTATGAACAACAAAGGTCCCAAAATTGATCCTTATGGAACGCCAGTTCTGAGAGGTAGATCCCCAGAGTAGCGTTTTTTAATGCAAACTGATTGTTTGCGATCGGTTAAATATGACTTAAACCAAGTCATAACCGACGCAGACAAATTCATCAATTGTAGCTTCTCCAATAAAATATTACACTGCAAGAAAAAAAGGGTATTTGTTTGCCCAACTTTTACCCAACGTTGGTACAATAGTCAACATGCCCAGCTTTTGAGCGAAAACAGTTCCAACTACTGTTGGGCAAAAAATGTACCTAAAAGTTGGGTAATATTGCAGACAAAACAGTTGGATACTTTTAATCACCCATGAGTTGGGTAAATGTAAAGAACCAATTGTTGGTGAAACGTTGGTAACCAGTTGTTGGTTAGTGTTTTTCTCTCAATAATTGGGTAATATATTGTACAGATTTTCTCAAATTTAGGGCATATTTTTGACCAATTGTTGGTGTTTGCGGTACGCCTAAATAAGGGATAGCTTGAAAACGAGGCTTCTTTTTGTATATTTTATTGCAAACTTCATTATCAATCTGTAAAAATAAAACGTTCAAAAGCTGTTTACTTTCTCTTTCAAAAGACTAATATTGCAAGAACCCAATACAACATTGAAAGGACAAGTCTCATACAAACACAACAATGAAAAATGTCGTCTTAAAAGCAAATTTTCCCCATGTAATTTCGCAATCAACACGTTTTGGGGTTCTTAGACTTAAGACAGGTTTTCTTCAAACGTCTTACAAATAGAAAAAAGAGAGTAAACATCATGTTTCATTCCAAAGAACATTTTGCATTCTACCTCTCATCAGAACCAACTGCAATGTTATTTGAGGCTGCCTCAGGGTCGACTTGTTTTGTAGCATTAACGTGGGCAAACAAAGGTTCTTAGAAGCAGCAGGTTATTTGTTGCAAACATACGTCTGTAAGAAGGTCCAACCCCCTTGGATTAGTTGTTGTTGATACTCGCAATCGAGGGAAAAGTCCGGTTTTCAGCAAACATCTATGTCTTTTTTGACAGACATACGGTTGTGGATGGGCCTAGCTTCTCGATGAAAACGAAGACATTTGTGAGTCAAGACGCTTGTGGAAAAAGTATTTGGATATCTTCTGTATCAAAAATAAACAATAAAAGAACTTTTAGTATACTATAGTTCACCACCAATCCTTGGGAAGAAAGTAACATGCATTCCAAACTCTTGGAGCACATGTCTTTATGTATTAAGAAAGAAAATGCCTTAGTTTGAGAGAACAGGAACAAATTGTTGGGAACACGAGAGCGTTTTAACCAACATTTTGGAAGAGCAAAATACTCACTGTCTGAGGAACATGTGAGATTATACCCAATCTTGGGAGGAAATAGGAGCACATGTTCCCAATATTTGGAAAGGAAAGGCCCAAACCATGTAAGTTCTATACGTGTTTTTTAATGTTAATATTTATGTCCCAAAATATTGGGGGTGGGTTATTCCTCACAAGTAATGATTTATGTGTTGCCAACTGGAGGATTAAGACTTTGGGACACCATAACACTGAGTTCATACGAAATAGTTCTATAGCATTTCAATGCGGTATTGTGTGGTAAGCACGTCACAACGTTAGCTGTACTCAGTACTGGGCAACTTTCAGTTCTGGTCCATACACATTCAAACAGGCACACTCGTTCCTGTATAATAATTTCTCTCTATAAACTATGACACATGTACAATTCTCACCTACACAAAACGTCCACCGAGGCGTTTATGCCTCGCTCTTCTATAACTTCGGCATTTGATAAAACGCCATTGCCTCTCAGTTGTTTGTTCATGGTCGGCTACTGCTGCAGGATATAGGCTGCATTATGTCTGGCCGACAAAATGGCGTGTGCACGACGATAACATTCCCAACAATTTGATAACGTCATACCGTAATGTCCATCTGTTGAGATTGTTACTCCACTTTCTACCCAACAATTCGTGGTTGGATCAAAGAAAATAATAATACAACATAGTTGGGCAATGTTTGCCCAGCTAACATGACTAACTACGTTGTCGATGTTTTTGCTTACCCAACTATCAAATGTACTCAATAGTTGAACAACATTTCACCAACAATTGGCTGATTGAGTTTACCCAGTACTATTTTGCCCAGTTTTTTAACAGTGTATGATCTACTGAATCAAAAGCCTTGCTCAGATCAATAAAAACAGTGCCAGTGATTTTCCCGTGCTCTACTGCACGGAGACAATTATCAATTAATCCATGCAGAATGGTTTATGTTGAATGCAGGGGTCTGAAACCTGATTGGCAAGGGGAGATCAAACGGTTTTCATCAAGGTAGGAATACAGATCGTGCACGGCCCTCTCCATAATTTTTGAGACAATCGGAAGAATGGAAATTGGCCGATACTAGTTATTAACACAACCTTTGTCCCCACCTTTATGTATTGGAATTACAGAAGCATGTTTCCAAGCATTAGGGTATTGACCACTTCTTATTGAGAAATTTAATATATACGTTAACGAGTTAACTACATATGGACAAGCAACCTTTAGGATCTTTACACTTAGGCCTACGCCATCAAGGCCTGTTGCTTTTCCCACTGCCATCGAGTCGATCTGTTTTTGTACAAAAGCTTCATGCAGTGACCTCGAACACGAAAGCCGAGTTTACACGAAAGCCGGTCCCATATCCAGTGATGCTCGGGATAACAAAGGACTTTACATCAATGCAGCTTTACAATGCAATACAACCAACTTCCGTCGAAAGATGCAAACAATTGCCCTTTTTGAATAAAATTGAATAACAAGTTTCGCCCCACGAGTTCTGGAAAGCGTAAACATCTTTTCATCATTGTCACAGCAGAGGTTGATTGCTTTTCGGTCAAGGGTGGCGCCACACGGTCTAGTCAGATCACAGCCCACGCAAAAGTGTTTTCTTGCCGCTCAGATCAAAGCGCGTAAAAGCCATGATTGCACTGTCCCCATTGGTCAAATCCCCAAACGACCTGGTTGGTTGACCAATAATTTTGACCATTCATGCATTGTTATACTAAACTCAAGGGCGCTTTCGCATGTCGGGTCCCCTGCTCCACACAGGCTTATACGTAGGGTAAACGCGGAGTAAAGTCGCCCGACTTTAACATGTGCCTGCCTGGCCCATGCCCAAAGATTTATTGTGAACAATATTGGCCCAACACGTGCATCAACGGTACGTCAATGTTCATTTTTTTCGACTGCTTTTTCATTTTCAATACAATTTTTGTCATTGGATGATAAAAATTAAGGTAAATAACAATTTTTATCAACTACAAAAGACAAGATGTTAAGATTGGATGCCAAAAACTCTTTATTTTTCGCATGAAAAAATTGTTACCCCCTATTTTGAAAATGGACGTTATCACAGCGTTTCGCAATCGCAGCCTCGAAGGGCCCCCCTCCGTCCCCCCCCCCCCCCCCCCCCCCGGCATGAACCATATGTACTGACGGTTTGTGTACAAACCAGAGTGCATGTACTCGAGCGTGTATCTACACTGTGTAGGATAACTAGTGTTAAAGAATACATTCGCGATCCTTATATCTCTCAAAATAGTTCTTTTTTTTATTTCTTGTAAACGATAAGTTAGGCCCTATACTATTTCTGGTCCTAGTTAACGATGCTGCTATTGGAAGCCATAAACGTTGGAAATATGTGGACGACCTGACCCTCGGGGATATAGTTAATTATGGTGAAAATGCTCAACTTCAATCCCATCTTGATGATCTCTCAGAATGGTCCAAAGCTAACGATGTTCTCCCCAAACCTGCTAAATGTCAAATAATGAAGATCAGTTTCCTACGACGAGTTACACCTAACCCCATGTTTACTCTTAATGACATATCCCTAAACAAGGTTAATCATATGAAACTGTTGGGAGTCGCGATTCAGAGTGATCTCAAATGGGACATTCATGTTGCTGATATTGTCTCTAGAGCCTCTAGAAAATTATTTACCTTATGTATTTTAAAAAAATATGACGCCCCCTTGACTGACTTAGTTTCCGTCTTTACATGCTACATTAGACCAGTTTTAGAGTATGCCAGCCAAGTCTGGCATACCTCGATAAGTAAACAACTGGCTAATAGAATTGAGAATGTACAAAAACGTGCTTGTCGCATTATGTTAGGCTATCATCGATATCATAGTTACTCCAATGCTTTGGAAGTTCTAGGTATGTCTAGCCTTGAAACTAGGAGAGACACCTTACTGTATAACTTTGGCACTAAACTATTACATTCCAACAGATTTAGAAATATGCTCCCCCCCTCTTAAATTGAATAACACAACTCACCAGAATACTCAGAAACAGTTCCACGTCTACGCTTGTTATACCCAAGTGCAAAACTGATAGATACATGAAGTCCACAATTCCTGTTTTAGCTAAACTTTTGTAATTCTTAATTGTTTACAATATAGGTGCAAGTGAGTACTTTGTGTAATTTTATACTTCCACTCTTTTTAACTGCTATGTAACAATTTTTAATTCTTGTAAAGTGTAAACGTGGTCACTTCAGCTACTCTTCTGTGGCTGCCTACCTCGTGTTTTAATACGAATAAACCAGAATAATAATAATAATAAGGCTACACGTACTTCATTTGTTAATACAATTGCTGTTTTAAAGACCCTTACAATTTTAAATGTGGTATCCAATCTCAAGAATATTCATTTTATCGTTGCAATACATTGCAAACCAAACGAACGCGCGCTGCATGCGTACTGACTGATTACACAAGGGACTTCACATCCTGGCCTACAGCAACCACAGCTGTCTTTATACAACAATCAGCTTGTTTATATCTACCAATACTGTTGATGTTAATTTACCAGTCACCACATGCAGTGAACACACACATACCATATATTGGATAACCCATCAAAGGCTTCAAGGATATGAAGTTGTAAGGAGTTGATGCAAACTGCAAAGTTTGTAGTTGGACATACATTTATTATACACATGTAATGAGTACAAATCTTGGGGCGTCTTCAGTCTCCGCAGATTAACTTTGGTCTTATTTAATTTAATGTCGTAATGCAGTAAAGCAGATTTGAAAATAAATTCAATTTAAATTGATATTAGTGACTAAAACAAATAGATAAAAAAAACATGAATGGGATAGGGGTAATTGCCTTCGAGTGGCAGAAATGTTTCATAGCAATAATCTTTTACAGCGCAGAGTTTAGTTTCTTACGAGGAACCGCAAATATATATTTTTTTTAAATCTTAAAAAAAGGGGAAATTTGGGCCACGTCGATAATATTTTATCAGTCTAGATTTTATAATTAGGAACAATCTTGCAGAGTAAAACATCAGGAATTGGTGTAAAGCATGACTAGTTTAAATGAAAGGACGTAAACCTTTATATTACGTTTGGGAAGTGTGTGAACGCAGTACTATTCACATAGCTGGTAAAATACAAAGGTATCACCGGAGCCGAGCGGTAATAAATAGTCGCCTCTTTGAAAAAAGTCGAATAATAAAGCGACTACAACCGCCCGCCGTAAGCATAAATAACTGCCATCGTCATGGTCGAGGTTCATTGCTTTTCAGTTCAAGCAGTTTAATTCACCTACTGTGATTATAATAGATGTCGTAGGCGTGTGTCCCTGACAACACAAAGGACCTGTGATTCATCTTAAAACTTACAACTGTAATTTCCCTACAGATATCTGCCTTTGATCATGGTTTGCTATACGTTACTTTGTTATCAGAATTATTTCTTTTGATAGAAATTCAAGGATACAACCAGAAAAAAAGTGCAACTTGTTTCCTTTGTACTGCCAGCAACAGTTCAATTGCCACTACAGTTATTTGGTGAACAATTCAGAATAGATAAATGGATTTTTTTACAAGTAGTTTTCATTCTAGGGACCTTTTTCTGGAACCTACTAATTATTTAGACTTCTATGCTATACAGTACGTTATGAAAAGGAATGAACAATTGTTAAGAATCAATAACAAATATGTATTTGACTTCACGGGTGGGATAAGTCTCAATGCTTGAAGCTTGACAAAGTACATCTTGCATATGTGCATAGTTTCTACAACCACATGTAAATTGTACAAGTACATAGAATTTGTACACCTTATAAGTACATGTACATGTACATGTATATATGCAATAATATTGTAAGACTGTGGTCATGCAGTCGGAGCTGGAAAAGGCATCTCCCAGGCTTGCGGCTTGGCCGCTGTCATGGGGGTCGTAAATAACCGTCTGATCAAGCTGATAAGGTGTGTACACAAAACCCCTGGTGTCGGGGGTTTTGTGTAGAAATATTAAGGTACCAACTTTCACGACAACGTGCTGGTAATGTTGGGAGTTATTCCAGTTGATAAAAAAATCAACGACCAAGTTTTAAAAAAAGTAATCAGTTTATGTTATTCTATAGGCAGTTGGCGTCATTATTGTATAAGCCAAGATAAGAAACACACTGTGGGCAGTCTTTTAGGGCTTCTTAAACAATTTGAGAACCACACGATAACCACTATTTTTCGGATCATTTCGAGGTTTGGAGGCACTCTGGAAAATCGTTTTAAAACAATTCCAGGCACAAACCAATTTAGTTTGAGTTGTTTTACAATACTAGAATAATTGTTTTATCGTTTAGGACAGATTTGAGCAAATCATTGCATACTTGAAAAAAGAAAATAAACAAGTATGCCATTTACACTGCGCGCACCTCAAAATCGTATTGGTCATTGACAAATACGGGTAGGTTAGGGTTAGGGTTAGGGGGTGGCCTTTTGAGTGTCCGTTTAGAACGCAAAATGGTTCCAAATTACCTTTGTTCCTGGAGAATGAAGAGGAACATTCCTCTCCGGCCTCCTTTTTGTGTTTTTAAGTGTAAATTACACATTTTAGAGCAAAATTCGACTACAATCCACACAACGACAAAATTGTTGCCGTTGTCCTCGCCCTCTAGTTGTGGTTCAATAATAACCCTTTACCCTTGAACACAAAATTTATGGTTTTACGCACAATTATCACGGACTCAGTTTAAACCGTTGATGGAAAGATGCCCATTATTGCTTTGAAAACTAAAGTAAAGCCCATGTATTTCCAGAACTATAAATAACACCCAGCATGAATTAATACACAATACCAAACCTGAGACAGACGGCATTCTCCTAACCCCAAAAGCCACAACATAACAAGCGCCCTTTGTTGATATTGGCATTGTCCGGGTGAAGAATTCTTTAAAATCCTCTTTGCAAAATGCACAGGATTTAGCACACTTGACTTTGCGTTTAGGTTTTTTAGAACTTGAGAATAATGCAGGATCCAGGTCAAAATTAGAATTTGAGGATTGAGGTTAGGCCAAATTAAAAAAAAACCTGTTTAGCGTCACCGCCCGCTTCCTTTTTTGGGGCCGCCTCCTTTTGTTGTTGTTGTTGTTGTTGTTGTTTAAAGATAATAACATTTTAAGATCGTATTTTAGACTTTAGCATCACTGTGTACATGCTCTGGAAATATTTTTTGTCCTTATAGGAAGGCTAGGGTGTGATGTGTAGTCGTGTACGGTGCATACTTGATCGACCCACATGAATTTGAATGTTTAATCGTGGGTGAACCATGTTTTAATTATAAATTGGAAGATAGGGTGTGACATGTTTACTGCATGACTCGAATTAAAGATGTGTCAGGCGGCCATTTTGAAAAAAAAAAAAAAAAAGGGCCTTCTCCTTCCTTTTTAAAAAAAGGGCATGACGCTAAACATGTTTGTTTTTTTATTTGGCCTTATTTGCTACTTTTTACTTTCACACTGCTCAAACTATATGTACTTTCTCCATAGAGCTTGTCTAGGTGCAAGTTATGTGTCAATGATATGAAACATTTGCATACCAAGGGTCATGTGTGCAGACCCTTGTTGTAATAAGGCACTTAGCAGCTGTTTGTTCCCTTTTTGCTGCTTAATGGTAAACTCACTGCAGGATTCAGGCAGTGATCCCCAGCAATACATATTGGAGGGTTTTACATGAAGTTTTAACACTTTAGAATTGGAGGATTTTGAAGGATTCAGCAGGATTCCGGTTAGATGCCAAACAAATGGGGTAGGGAGTTAGGGAGAACAGTAAATTTTGCAATGCAACAAACGTGCTAACCCTATTTTTGACAGCACCAGTTTTGTAATTTTAGTTTAGGGTCCAAACACAAACGCACACAAAAAGCAACATCATTCAGTTCCTTTAAAACTGTATTTTTCCTCTTTCAGTTTACATTCATTCCTTACAATATGTTTGTTTATAAATACTTGACAAACGTGTATTTCCAATAATTGTATATACATGCACATTGTCTTGATCCATAACAATTTTGTTCAATCTTTTCATAAAGCTTTACTGCATGCATAGTTTGTGTAGGTTGTGTAATCTTGCAAAATCTAATGAATTTTCTATTTTGTAATCATTGTTGTCAGTGGAAGGTTCTTTAGACAATCTTTAACCCTAACCCTGCTAAATGCAACAGAATGCACCAATAGTACCAAGTTGTTGCATTTAGCAGGATGCTCACACAATAGCCCTTGGGGGTTAGGGTTAAATAAATATTATTATTATTTATTCGGAGTTCAAAATAATACAACAAAACAAGGACAAACATGTGCCTGGCATTAAAAACAAATTACCCCCCAAAATGACAAAAAGGCCTTCAATTCCTCGCACAAAATATAAATTTATACAAATATATAACGACCCATCTGTAAAGTACTTACACTTAACCAAAATACAATTAACCATTAAAAAAATTAAAAGATGCGCTGAAGGCGTTAGTCTTTCTGCAGTTTACACTCTACATGTACAGACCGTGTAATACATTGTAATCCACCTGTGATTTTCCAATCTGGGGCTTTTTACAAGCTGGTGCCGGATTTGATCCGCAAAACGACTCTAGCCAAGGAAACCATCAGTTCGATATCAATTTGGGTTTGCAAATGATTTTACTGAAAAGTTGCAGTGTGGGCACAGGAATCGTGATGCATGACTTCTGGTGCTTGATGAAGACGTGGTAAGATATTGAGACCACTTGTTGACACTCGGGTCAAATTTGAGACGATGCATCATCTCTAGCCTGCTCAAGGAACACCTGGTAGCTATGATGGCAATTGGAGATCTTCAACAATGGCCGATACACAACGTAGATTCCTGGCTGAGCTCTGTTGCACCCGTTCTATTTTCTTGATGTCAAATTGAGTACGAGGGTCTCATATGGAGGCCGAGTACTCTACAATTGGTCTAACGAATGTCTTGTAGCTAGTGGCTTTGATATTACAGCTGTAGTGATGGAGGTTCCGGCTCAAAAACAAGTATGTACTGTACATCCGTAGAACATCAGCAAAGCGTGGCATACATCTTGGATCTGAAAACAAAATACATTTAGTTTTAAAAAAACACGAATACAATGGAATTGTGGGCAGGGCTAAAGAATTACGATGACTATTGAGGTACGTTTTTGTACAAACACGACTGTATGGCATTTTGCGTGTAAACGTTTTTGCTTAACCAGTTCTAGCCGGGATTATTTTAACATCACCAAGCTGGCGCGCGGGATTAATTTTAACAAAACTCGTTCCGAGGCGAGTTCAGGCAGATAGTCACAGGAAGCACACACACGCATTTCCGGCCTTGCTCGCTGCTGACAGACATTTGCGGCCTTGCTCGTTGTGTGTTTATGCATTTATTTACGTCGACCGGCGCGAACTAGTTAAATGCATTTGCTCATAATTGAGATACGACCTTAAGAATTTTATAAGTAATGTCATAATGATGCATTAGTTTTACACGAAACTCGTGTAATGTATGGGCAAATCTTTATAATAAAAATTACACAATAAATAGAATTTTGACAAAACGGGGCTAGGGTTACATGCAGTGCCAAAACAAAGTTTGAAAGACGTTTTCTTGTGCATGTCATGTCCAAAATTGTCACTCAGTACAGCCTGCCCTGGGCCAACATGACCAGGAAAGACAGGGCAAGTTGAGCATAGCCAAGCCATGGCTGCTGTGCTAGCTAGGTAACTCATTTAGATCTCACATCACAGTTCTAAGAAAGGTATTTATTTCACACATCGTGATAAAACGAAATCACCGTAGTGCTATCGTACGTTCCGCCGTGAGCCACGGTCTGTGTTTAGCGGGGACGACCTGCGCCGGGTGCGGGTCCGCCGTGCGTGGAAACGAATTTGGAAACAATCCAACATGGCGACGCGCACTACGAGTGCGAGTGTTTTGCTAACGTTAAATTTGTTAACGTTAAAACCGTGATTGCGACCGATACAAGTTATAATGACATGGTGTGCCCGACAGGACCACCAAGGATGTTCAATATAAAAACAACAATTAAAACACGATATTAATCCTTACCTCATAAAAGGTGCTTTTAAATGGGTAAGACAAATCGAAATTGTTCACACAGATACACACTCGGTACATAATACACATACCATTACGTACGTATGTAGATGTCAATGTACTGTTGTACTAAATCGTACATGTACATGTATGTAGAATGTACGTACGTCCGTACGGACGTCGTTGTGTACGCACGCACTAATTTTTGTTTGGTGAAAAACATCCTCAACAACCCAAAAGAAATATCTATGCGCCGAATCCACACAACAACCACGGCGCGCACGCCGTTTTCTCTGCCGGCAATTCCACAGCATAACAGCGGCAAGGAGGGGAGATCCGCGACGCGAGATGCGAGATCCGCGACCCGCGAGGGGAGATCCGCGACGCGAGATCCGCGGCGCGAGGTGGCAGATATAGAACTCCATAAATTACAAATAACAAACACTGATCAAGAAACATAACAAAAAACATAACAGAAGACAATACCCAAATAGCTCCCGCAGGATTACCCAAAAGAAACAAGTTTCTGTCGAGGGGCTCTCCAAACTAATTGGATAATACATTTAAGGATAAATAGATTAGATATAAAGGGAATAATAAATAAAATTATTTAATAAAAATATTAAAAAAATAAAAAAATAAAAAAAAATATATAAATGTACATGTAAATAAAGGCAGAGGGACAGTGGCTATTGTTATGGCAGTCGGCCTTCTGGCTTCTTTTGACCCGAAACTATTGATCATAACGAGTTTCCACAAGTCGGTATGGTATAAGGGCATGTTATACAGGGTGTAGCCTAACGTTAGGCATGGATTTATTCGCAATTTCTGCTCAATTTACTAGATCATAGATGGAGCAGTCTGCACCCATTTTGAGAATCGCACGGCATGCCGTAACAATAGCCAGTTTAACTGAGCGCATTGTTACACCTCGTTGTCACATGCATGTTAATACAAAAAATAAGTGAAAATAGTTTTATATTCAATACCAGAACCTGAGTTAGGCTAGGCCTACAAAAATGGAAATATTGCTGGGGATTAAGAAAGAATGTAGCTCAAAAATTTCACATCTAAATCTCAACATGTCACAAGCTATAGGGCTGGAATCTGAAAGGAAAAGGGGTCAGTTTGGAAATTAACAACTAATTTCCTTTTGAAATAGAAGTATACTTTTATTGTGTTTTGATTAAATTGATTAGTTTTTATCATAAGCAGAATCTGTACTAGATGACGCAAGATAAACCAACATTTGCTGCTTTAAACTGAACAAGCCATAAACCAATTTGGTGATCCCTGTGGACTCGGAGCATTTCCTCAGGAAAAACACAATGTCTTGTTTGGGAGGCAAATTTGTTTGCACCAACACCACCACCACTTGAAGCATTCAGTGTGTGTGTGTATACCTAACTTGCTATTTCGTCCTAGACCATCACCATTCTTAATTCTCCTTTTGTTTATTTTCTTGATGGTTCTTAGGTTCTGAGGATATTCAAAATTCAAGCACAGGTAAACTCCATCGTGGACTTTCTACATCACAATGGATTGTGTGCATTTGGAAAGATGGGCAACTCATTTTCTTCCCACTTCTTATTTCTAGCAGTGGAGGAAGGTTCATTCTCCAATACAAGTCTCTCCAAGTCCATCAGCCAAAACAGGGAGAATCTCAATTTATGCTTGCCAGCCATGTTGTTATAAAGGATCTTTGACAATGTAGAGACTAATTGCACAGGTATATTCTGAACAATCAAAGCTAAAGATCTGTGCTGAGTGTGCTCACATAATTATTTGCTCACCTAAATCTCCCAATTTTGAAGAAAAACAATTCACTCCTAGTCCAGGAGCTAGCAGACTTTTATCGGTATTGTTGCGTACAAAAGGTTTGACACCTGAAATGAGTAGGACTATGTGTGGGAACCCCAAAATGTGGATTCTTAAGTTTGGCACTCTTGCACTGCCCCCTGGGGGCACTCTCAAAATGACCCCCTTATATTTTTTATCGGTATTGTGGCGTACGAGGACCAAATTTGTGTCATATGTACTTCAAGGGAGTCTAATTTCAAAAAGCCAATTCTTAAGTTTTCAACTAATGCACTAAGCCAATTAGCACTTTTATCGGTATTGTCACGTACGAGGACACATTTTGGCTCAAAATGTACTCCAAGATATACTGATTCCGAATTTCTAATTCTTAAGTTTCAACTCCATGCACTAATCCACTTAAGAATGGGTCAAAGATCGATAATTGACCTAATTACGTTTGGAATAATGTGACCCGCTCCATCGAAATAAGGAATAAGTCTCAAAAGAGTTATGGTCTGATGAAGATGACAGGTGTATATTTATTTGCCGAATCCACATTCCGAGAAAAACAGCTCTGAAATAAACAAAATTGACCAAAATCATACGGACAGCACAAACAAATACTTGGTCACGATTTTCACCCGTGCATTCACTTCAACGGCCGATTGCGTAAAACGGCCTCAGCGACTTATTCCTGATTACGATGGAGCGGGTCACATATGCCATTTCTCCGGAACCACATGGGGTAGAGGATTGAAATAAGGTTTAATGTGAAGGTCTAAACATTGTGGACAAGGACCAGTTGTTAAAGTAGTATTTTGTTGGTGTCTTCATGGCTTAAACATGCAATTATGCCTAAAAGTGTACCCTTTTGACCCACCACGTGTTTATAATTGTATCGGTATGATCGAGTATGTCCACAAAACTTATGTCAACATGTTCATCTGGCAACCCAGAATACGTGTCCATCTGATGCACAAATCCGCTTAAGAATAAGAAATCGGTCAACTCATGAAAGCATGTTTAAGCTATTATTGAGTTATTCCTCATGAAAAGGAGGCCTTCATCAAAAGTTTAATTTACCAAGAGCTTTTCGGAGTTTTCATGTGTATTTTAAGAATTGCTCGCATCCAATTATTAAGCTGGATAGTACAGTAACCATGTGTCTGTGTCTAGGACAATAAGACTATATTTATGCCCTATTGTTCATTGTACCTTATAAAATAAGCACGAGCTCTCGTGACAGATGAGGGCACTTGACAGAATATATTGATTGAAATAAACTTTAATTAAAAATCAAATCAAAATTACGTGTAACACTTAATATGTATTATAGTCATGTTCTCAGTTTGCGATTTGAATGGTTACGGCGTTTACCACCAGGCACTTTAACCCTATAACCTGTAAACCTAACCTGTAAACCTAACCCGTCAACCCTTCTTATTCCTCCATGGTCAACCTAACCCCCAAAAAGGCTCCATAGGTTTGTGCACAGAGAATACCCATAGGGTTTGTGCACAAAACATTCCAATGTGTTTGTGCTAAACCCTAACCCTAGGGTTTAACAACATATTTTTTATCAAAGTCAAAAAAATGTAAGGCAAAAGTTGAGGGTCAAAAAAATTAACTTGAAGTGCGTGGGTCAGAGGATGTCACTCCCGAAATTAGAGGTCAATCGGACATTGGGGGGTGGAGTTATTAACATTCAAAGTTAATGCACCCTCAGTTGGTATTGGGATTTTCAAGAATCTACAAATTCATGTAACTTAAAAACTGAAAAGGCCGCGTGGTCCAAATTTGGCATGAATAATTGTGAGACTACACTCTCGGAAATGTATTAGAATCATTTGACTGACTGGTGTTCTTGTATTTTTTTTTATGTATTTACAATTAAGTTTCGAATAACTCCAAGGTCAGATGGCCCCTGGGGTCGTGGATCGGAGTGGATGTTTCCTCGACACGAGGTCTCTTCTTTTAAACTTGGAGTCCGTGACTACCTACGGGTCAAACGTTATGACCTTTTAAGGCACTTGTATTATACACTAACGATAAACCAGCCCGAACAAGACTACGAATCTTATGTTATCTCTGTTTTTGTGTCCGAAGACTGGGCATAATTGCATACCGGTACGCAAAGTTACGTAACTTCTGCATAGTTTGACCCCGGGGGTCATGGTGACCTCTGGGTTTTTAACTGGTACGGGTTCAAAGGTCTTGACCTCTCAAAGTGTGTTTCCTATGCTTTGTGCACAGACCTTTGACCCCCCCCCCCCCCCCCCAACCCCCGTCTGACCTAGTTAAGAACCAAGAGGTCACGTACGGGTCGAGGGGGGTTGTGACCTTTGACCTCGACTTGAGTAGAAAAAACTCGAGGGGGGTCGCACGAAATAGACTACGGACAAGTAGCCCCTTCCTCACCCTAACCTCTAACCCTAACCCTAACCCTAACCCATACCCATATCTTGTAAATAACACAAGTATTTTCCCTAACAAAAGTTGAAATGAGGTTTTGAGTTCTGCATACGTTTCAGACGATTTCAGTCTTTCTATTAATTTCTTATGTTTTTCATTGTTTTTGTTATTTATAGCGCCACAAACCTAAAGTCCATAGCTATCCCTAAACGTACCTCACGATACGCTAGACGATCAGACGATCCCCGTGGAGAAAGGGGGTTTAAACCGTTCGGGAAGTGCCATTTAGCGAGCTTGACGACCGGCTTAAAGATCCAGTCTTTGCCAAAACTCGACACGAGGGGATACGAAAGTTTATAGACAAAAAGATGGTAACAAACTGAACAAAAAGACGAACGATAATCTATATTTGTCAGGAATCATTAATTTATTTTAATTTTATAACTGGACATGTGACGAGTTATTATCAGGGACATTTGTAATATACATTTTGAGTACAAAATAAAGGTATAATTATAAAACGAAAGTACTTCAACGTTCCATCAAGTTAGAGGATATTTTTAAGAAGGAATTATAGGTCTAGATTAACCATCAAATCGGAGGCTATTTTTAGAAGGAAGTACGGGGCTAGATTAACTATCAAGTTGGAGGATATTTTTTATAAGGAACCACGGGGCTAGACTAACAATCAATTTAGATAAATTCTTTTATTTTTTATTATTATTTATTTGTTATTTTTTTATAAAACAATTACGGGGCTAGACTAACTATCAGGTTGGAGGATATTTTTAAGAAGGAATTATGGGGCTAGACTAACCATCAGGTTGGAGTATATTTTTTAGAAGGAAACATGAAGTGTACAAATCATTTTGGGTGGGGGATAATTTTTAGAAGGAAATATAAAGTAGATGAACCATCATGGTAGTCGAATCATCTTTGCTAAGGGGATATATTTTTAGAAGGAAACATGGAGTGGACAAACCATTTTGGCTAGGGGGATATTTTTTAGAAGGGGTTATAAAGTAGATGAACCATCTTGGTAGACGAGCCGTCTTGGTTAGGGATAATTTTTAGAAGGAAACATGAAGTGTACAAATCATTTTGGGTGGGGGATAATTTTTAGAAGGAAATATAAAGTAGATGAACCATCATGGTAGTCGAATCATCTTTGTTAAGGGGATATATTTTTAGAAGGAAACATGGAGTGGACAAACCGATTTAGCTAGGGGGATATTTTTTAGAGGGGATTATAAGGTAGATGAACCATCTTGGTAGACGAATCTTCTAGGTTAGGGGATAATTTTTAGGAGGAAAGAATGGAGGGGACAAAACATTTTGGCTGGGGGATATTTATTAGAAACCATTTATTATTATTACGATAGCGTTTTAGTTAATGTAGTTGGACTAAAAAATGGATATCTGGTTTGTGCTGAAAGAAGTGAGTTAAGAAATGGAAGGAGAAACAAGAAAAAAGTGGATGGAGAGACAGTAAAAAGGTAGGTTGTAATGGGGAAAGAAGTGTAATATTAGGGTAGAAATGATTGAAAAATAAAGAGGAAAGGTCTCCTTACTCTCGATGACCAGAAGAAACGCTGCGCTATAGAACCAGCATACACATATTATTTATTGATCGTTAACGTGGTTGTCGTTAAGATCGGAGTAAACATAAGGTTTACACATCCTAGATATACCTCACGATATATCAAACGTTAAATCTATCACCGTGGAAGCAAGGAGTTTTAAACCTCTCTAGGATTGCCTTTAGATGAGCATGACGACCAATTATAAAAGATTTAGTCATATATCATACTCGGCAATAAGCGATAGATAGTAGGAAAACAGGTTATTAGTAAGTACAAAGATGCGTACCAGATAAAGGTTATAAATAGGCCAGATTCCTTTTTTGAAATTAATTTTGTTCAAGTTAGATGGGGAGTTTGTTTGTTTGTTTATTTAAAGCGTAAACAACATTTATTCTAAAAATGTATGGGGCATAATTGAATGGATACGAAAGTTAATAGACAATAAAATGGTAACAAACTAAAACACACAGACGAACGGTAATCTGTATTTATGTGGAAACAATAATTTATTTTACTTTTATAACTGTACAGTGACGTGTTATTATCAGGAAATCAATTACTGAGTCTTAGGGTCAATAAAGCCGAGAGTCCTAGGGTTAATAAAGCCCAGAGTCCTTGGGGAAATAAGTTGAGAGTCCTAGGGTAAATAAGGCCGAGAGTAGTAAATAATGTCGAGAGTCCTTGGGTAAAAAGAAATAATTATACGAATGCAATCTTTGTGAACTTGGTTGATGTATCTGCCGAATGGAGTGGAGCAGGACTTTCTGTAGGCCAACTTCCAAGCGTTCAGGCGTTCAGAAACAGCCATCTTGTTAATGGTCCTTGATGCGTTAGTGAATGACATCTGTGGGATTTAATGTTTAATAGAGAAGTGGAGGGAACTTTGGAATATTGAGGAAAAAATACATTGGGCCATAAGGACGCAGCGCGGGTATTTATCAGGACAGTAAAAAAACAAACCGATTAAAGTAAAAGAAAATTTACAGAGTTCAGGTTAGTATACACTCTAAAAAAAAAGTACACAATGTTGCGTAAAATCGTACTCTTTGTGGTGGTTAAAAGGGAACATGGTCGTTTGCGGGGTAAAACGCTACGCAACAGGGGTTGTGTCAACATTTACTCAACTTCTGTGTAAAACGTTTACCCAACAGCGACGTCAAATTTCTTACCCAATTTCGTTGCGTCAAAATTATACCCAATAAATGACTACCCTTTTGATACCCAGTTGGTTCAATGTTACCCAACACCTGTGTACGTACCTGCTTTTTACTCAGCTATTGAGCACTTTTCCCCTAACAGTTGTGTCAATTTAATAAAAACTATTTTGTTTACAGCATACTCCAGTGACATGGACATAAATAACAGGTTTACTTTTCACCTTCTTTATTCATTTGTTTATTTTAATTGACAGATATTAAATTAAGATTACAATTTGTTTCAAATACTTCATTCAAATTTACATTCATTTTGTGAGCATATTTAACTAAAACAGTTTGTAATGCCTTAGAAATTTGGGTCTGAATCTCCTCACACATAGTGGGGCAGCCATTTTGAAAATTGTGATGTTATTGCTTGTATTCAAAGTATAAATCTGTGGTGGTCCTATGGCAAAATATCTTTGTCATTACAAACCAAATGTCATGCTTTTAAAGGCAAAATCCTAACACTCACCACCACTCAAACAATCATCAATGCAAATAACCTACCAGTGTTATGTTTAAATATTGTCCACATACATTTTGTAAGTTCAAACCTGAAGTTAATTCAATTATTTTAATATAATAGCAAACTGCTACAAAATTACAGCCAAAAAATAAGGGAAATAAACCACAAAACAACAGCTGTTGTGTAAATTATACATGTACATTGACTTGAACCTACCTTTTGTATCTTGACACATTGTATTTTGTTTTATGTTGTGTGTTGATTCAATTTACTAAGGCCACAACATGAGATTTAACTTCTCATAAAACAGATGGAAAATTGTACAAAAGAAATTATCAATTTGCAAGTTGTGTAGCCTTGTGTGCACTGTGCAACACAGCTAGAACTTTGTCTCTTGTGATCAAACTATACAGAATATTATAAATAACAAATTGAGTGTTCTTCTTTTACAACAGCAACTGAATAATGTGCTAGTGATAATTTGTTATTAATTCTTGAATTAAATCCTTTATCCAACCTTCGACATCAAATCTGTTATGGAATCATCAGTGGTTGGAATACCCGGTGTCCTGTCATTTCTGCGAAAGAAAAATACAAGGGAAATGCAATATGTAACTTGAACAATTATCCTTAGTTTATACATGCAATATTGAAGTATACTTAAACCATGGAGCTACGTGTTTATAGCTCCATGTTTTAACAGACCGGACTGTCGACGTTTCGCTGTATGTAATGACCAGTCGTCCCCCACCCCCAAGACCCACGCCAGTTTCATACTCTGTTGATAGAGAGTGATGTCGGGCAGGCCAAATAATAACTGCGGTTTGAACAATTTCAATGTTACAACGCATGCACATGCATGACATGTGCGTGTACATGTACATGTACATGTATGTATACGTACATGAATGTGTACGTTGTTCACAACGTGACACTGCAATCCAATCATCAATCTTATTTTATCCCAAATAAAACAAACATACTTCAAAATAATGCAGAACATATAGCCCACGTTTTCACAATAACGTATTTTATTGATCTGTACATTGTAACAAGTAAATAATTACCTTCCAACCCAGAAATCGGCGATTTCGAATCCCACTATTCGCAGCACGTTCGCAACTCCACGGTCTGCCATCTTGAATGTTGATGTCATTTCGAGAAGGCAACAGATGAGCAAAATGTACCCATTTCGAGGCAATATTTACCTATTTGAGGGCATAATGCCTATTTTGTTGTTGTACGCTGCAAGGTCAACTTGACCTAGTAGCTAGGCAAAAGTTCTTTCTTACACTAACGTTGCTTACAACTTCAATATTTTCGGTTGCTCAATCAAAAGGTCAAAGTTACTTTTTGAAGGGTACTGGTCAAATCGCCACTTAACCCATAATTGGGTAAGAAAGTACTCAACTTTTGTACCCAACACATTTACTCAGCAGATTTTGACACTTTGTTTTTAGAGTGTAGGTATTAAAGATGCCGGCGTGTAAAAGTTCTTACCAGTCAATTTTAGTAAATTTCAACAAGGAGACCATAAACAAAAATGTCTAAAAAGCGAGAACTCGTCAGGTGCAGTTCGCTCAGACCATGGGTAGGTTTCGTCTCGAGACTGCACGACCTACCCCATAAGAACTTTTACGTGGTGTTAGAGAGAGAGAAAAACCAAGTGTAACATACAAATACCTTGCAGTCGGTCAAATTGCGTTAAAGCGCTAGTATACAGAGAAAGGCGTATAACATCGATGGCAGCTAGGAGCGAAGTGTGAACGTGACGCAGGAATTTGAATCATCATTTGAATAGCCATGTGCGCTCCACACGCGCGCGTGTTAAAAACAATCGTTGGCGCGTATCAATAAAGTGTGTGGCGCAGCATCAGAGTAATACAAGTATTCGATAAGGTTAATAACGAATTGTTTATATTAGACGTATCTCGTTCTCAAGAATTATCGAAATAAAAAATATTTGATTAATTATTTATAAAGATACAAAAATCTTAATTATGGTAATAAAAATAGGCGTCGACAAATTGAGAAAACGTTCGTGAAAAGAAAGAAGAAAAGAGTTGTAGTAAGAAAGGGAAAAACAGAAGAGAGAAAAAGATAGATGAACGGCCCCGCAGACTCTCGAGAATTACGAATGAACGCCAATGCAAATCATTCGACTTGTCTCTCATTGTTATTTATAGCGCCACAAACCTGAAGTCCATAGCTGTCCCTAAACGTACCTCACGATACGCTAGACGATCAGACGATCCTCGTGGAGAAAGGGGGTTTAAACCGTTCGGGAAGTGCCATTTAACGAGCTTGACGACCGGTTTAAAGATCCAGTCATTGCCAAACTCGGCACGAGGGGATACAAAGTTTATAGACAATAAGATGGTAACAAACTGAACAGATAGACGAACGATAATCTATATTTGTCAGGAATCATTAATTTATTTTAATTTTATAACTGGACATGTGACGTGTTATTATCAGGGCCATTTGTAATATACATTTTGAGTAGAAAATAAAGGTATAATTATAAAACGAAAGTACTTAAACGTTCCATCAAGTTAGAGGATATTTTTAAGAAGGAATTATGGGTCTAGATTAACCATCAAATCGGAGGATATTTTTAGAAGGAAGTACGGGGCTAGATTAACTATCAAGTTGGAGGATATTTTTTATAAGGAACCACGGGGCTAGACTAACAATCAAGTTAGATAAATTCTTTTATTTTTTATTATTTTGTATGTTATATTTTTTTATAAAGAAATTACGGGGCTAGACTAACTATCAGGTTGGAGGATATTTTTTAGAAGGAAACATGAAGTGTACAAATCATTTTGGGTGGGGGATAATTTTTAGAAGGAAATATAAAGTAGATGAACCATCATGGTAGTCGAATCGTCTTTGCTAAGGGGATAATATTTTTAGAAGGAAACATGGAGTGGACAAATGGTAACAAACTAAAACACACAGACGAACGATAATCTGTATTTATCTGGAATCAATAATTTATTTTACTTTTATAACTGTACAGTGACGTGTTATTATCAGGAAATCAATTACTGAGTCCTAGGGTCAATAAAGTCGAGAGTCCTAGGGTTAATAAAGCCCAGAGTCCTTGGGGAAATAAGTTGAGAGTCCTAGGGTAAATAAGGCCGAGAGTAGTAAATAATGTCGAGAGTCCTAGGGTAAAAAGAAATAATTATACGAATGCAATCTTTGTGAACTTGGTTGATGTATCTGCCGAATGGAGTGGAGCAGGACTTTCTGTAGGCCAACTTCCAAGCGTTCAGGCGTTTAGAAACAGCCATCTTGTTAATGGTCCTTGATGTGTTAGTGAATGACATCTGTGGGATTTAATGTTTTATAGAGAAGTGGAGGGAACTTTGGAATAATGAGGAAAAAATACATGGGGCCATAAGGACGCAGCGCGGGTATTTATCAGGACAGTAAAGAAACAAACTGATTAAAGTACAAGAATATTTACAGAGTTCAGGTTAGTATGTATTAAAGATGCCGGCGTGTAAAAGTTCTTACCAGTCAATTTTAGTAAATTTCAACAAGGAGACCATAAACAAAAATGTCTAAAAAGCGAGAACTCGTCAGGTGCAGTTCGCTCAGACCATGGGTAGGTTTCGTCTCGAGACTGCACGACCTACCCCATAAGAACTTTTACGTGGTGTTAGAGAGAGAGAAAAACCAAGTGTAACATACAAATACCTTGCAGTCGGTCAAATTGCGTTAAAGCGCTAGTATACAGAGAAAGGCGTATAACATCGATGGCAGCTAGGAGCGAAGTGTGAACGTGACGCAGGAATTTGAATCATCATTCTAGCCATGTGCGCTCCACACGCGCGCGTGTTAAAAACAATCGTTGGCGCGTATCAATAAAGTGTGTGGCGCAGCATCAGAGTAATACAAGTATTCGATAAGGTTAATAACGAATTGTTTATATTAGACGTATCTCGTTCTCAAGAATTATCGAAATAAAAAATATTTTATAAGACCCCCATAAGTCCCCAGGCTCTTTAACCCTAACCCTAACCCTAACCCTAACCCTAACCCTAACCCTAACCCTAACCCTAACCCTAACCCTAACCCTAACCCTAACCCTAACCCTAACCCTAACCCTAACCCTAACCCTAACCCTAACCCTAACCCTAACCCTAACCCTAACCCTAACCCTAACCCTAACCCTAACCCTAACCCTAACCCTAACCCTAACCCTAACCCTAACCCTAACCCTAACCCTAACCCTAACCCTAACATTTCTTATGTTTTTCATTGGTTTTTTTGTCCGGAAACTGGACCAAAATGGTCCCCCATAGACTTGTGCACAAAATATTTTCCCTAACAAAAGTTGAAATGAGGTTTTGAGTTCTGCATACGTTTCAGACGATTTCAGTCTTTCTATTAATTTCTTATGTTTTTCATTGTTTTTGTTGTCCGGAAACTGGACCAATAAAAAAAGGTATATGTTTTATTATCTAGGGTGACGCGGGAGCGTCACGCCCAACGGGTTCGCCCGGCTGGAAGTGGCAGCGCCGCGGCACCCTTACTTTGCCAGTGCACCGATTTTGCGTTAATTTTATTCTTTCTTTCTTCTTCAGTCCGACTGGAATAACTCGCGATCGCTCCACGGAATCGAAAAGAACCCAATAACGAAAATGATCAGGAGATCAAGGGCATGAGTTCTATTGGGACAGAATTTTGATTTTCGACTTCTCAGAGGGGGTTGTCATACGAATCTGACCATCTGACAATGACCAAAAAAAATGTGAAAATTAATTTCCTCAGTTCGACGACAGAGGGGGTTGTCATACGAATCTGACCATCTGACCAACCCAGTCTCCTTCTTAAAAAATTGTGTACATATCACAATTGACCAATTGTGTGTATATCACAATTTAAGAAACTGTACATGCGCAGTAATACCGGCAAAACGGAGGTTGGTCTTGAAAGAGTGAATAAACAAGTGTATGATGTTCTTATTACTTGAATTAGTTGGTTTAAGTTCATTACTTTGTTTTGGGGTAGAATAAGGGAAAAGTCGGGTTAGGGTACAGAAAGAAAAACAAAACTTGAGATACAATGCAATTAAACTTGCGTCAAATAATAACAATAATAAGAATTGCTGTTAATGCGGTAATATGAATTGTTTTTTTCTTGTACCCTAACCCGACTTTTTCCTTTTCCAATCCCAAACTTAAACAACTACTGCAACTAATAAGAACATCATACACTTGTTTATTCACTCTTTGAGGGCCAACCTCCGTTTTGCCAGCATTTCTGCGCATGTACAGTTTCTTAATTGTGATATACACACAATTGGTCAATTGTGATATGTACACAATTTAAGAAGGAGACTGGGTTGCAACTGACATGTGAATGAATTTCCTCAGTTCGACGACAGAGGGGGTTGTCATACGAATCTGACAATCTGACATGTGAGGGGGTTCGCCCGGCTGGGAGTGGCAGCGCCGCGGCACCCTTACTTTGCCAGTGAACCGATTTTGCGTTAATTTTCTTCTTCTTTCTTTCTTCTTCAGTCCGACTGGAATAACTCGCGATCGCTCCACGGAATCGAAAAGAACCCATATAACGAAAATGATCAGGAGATCAAGGGCATGAGTTCTATTGGGACAGAATTTTGATTTTCGACTTCTCAGAGGGGGTTGTCATACGAATCTGACCATCTGACATGTGAATTTCCTCAGTTCGACGAAAACGGCACTAAAAGCATATGTGAATGAATGCATTCCTAAGTGAAACTCGGTGCAAGAATGTGTGATATTTCTTGCGTTTTTGTGAGTTTCGGGCGTTTTAGCATTTGCTAGTGTACAGTGCGCATATACTGCGCAATTGTGCGGCGTTGTTTGCAAGTGTGCGCTGCGCAAATGCCGCCAAAACGCTTGCGCACACAACCACAAATTTCAGCTCTGGTAATAATTTTCGCTGTCTGAATCGCTTCAAATTATCGGCAATTTCGGTCAATTCTGTGTTTCTGTCTAACTTTCTTGCTTCTGCCGCAATTTTGTTTCATTTCCTGCTGAAAATTGTCAAACTATTTCGCTTTTTTTGCAGCAGTCACAGTGTGCCCTTTGTAGTGAAGCACAACGGCAACTTGACGCTGGGCAATATCATCACAATCGCAGACGTTCGCCGATGACAACGACGACGCCGACTCGCAGGAGGGGGGGGGGGAGGTTAAAATAAGTAACAAAACATCCGAAATAACGAAGCTAAAACGTATTTTGGCTTCAAAAGTGACCAATTTAGACAATTAAGACAGAAACAACGAAGTAGCAGCTGCTATTGACTAGTGCTATCTCCTCACAGGGTAGGAGCTAATGGGTATACGGAGAACAATGTAATGGTGTACAGTACTATATAGTATATACATACTAGTAGCCCGTAGGTCTGTGGCAAGACGCAACACCGTAGGTCTGACGGCAAAGTAGGCTGATTGGTTTATTTAGAGTCGGGTAGGTTAGTGGCTCGACTAACTGTAACGGGTGGTTCTGTTCTGTGTGGGAACAACGTGTACCGAGGTGTCAACTTGCATCTATACTCAACAACCGTTTGCTGTTTGTTCGCACATCGGCAAACTTACATCATTTGTGTTTTTTTGCAGGTTTCCTTCGCTCAAACAAAACACAAAACTAAAAAAAATAATGGCGCGCAGTGCGGCCGACAAGCGACGGCCACCCAAGGCGTCGCCGCGTCGCCGACTGCGTCGCAAACCCTACGGGGCGCGGGAGAGTGAGCTGCCACTCGTCGACAGCAGCCAGTCGCAGTACACTAGCGACGCGCACGAGATACAAGCGCACATGCCCAAGTCGCCCTGCGGCGACAACACCGGGCCGCAGGCGGCGCATCGCGCGCGGGCGCACTCGTGCTCGCGCGATAGGGCGCATAAGATCAATCGGCGTCGGCGCAGTCACTCCGCGCAGCCACGCGATGACACGCGTCCGGCCCAGCACGTGCAGCTGCTCGATCTACACGCAGTTCATGCACATATGGCTGGACGCGCGTCGCGACCGCATGGCGCGCATTCCGCATCGAAAGCGACGCCCCAATTTCCATGCGCCGGCGCCGCTCACCATTACCAAGCGAGAGAGTGAGCTGACACTCTGCAACAACAGCCCGCCGCAGTACAAGGGCACCTCACTGCCGCACAAACAGATGTGTGCCGGCAAGTGCAGCCAGCTGCCCTCCGAGTAGACTTGATCCAAGTCGGGATTATGTGGTAACATTGCTCATGGTCATCCACACTGTGCGCCTCGCGTCACGTCCACGCTTATCAGTAGCGCGCCCTCATGCGCCACCCATGCTCATGTGTGGTTCAGAAATCCCGACTTGACGGATGTGCCACACGTTTGTACACAACCTATGGGCTCATCTACCGAAAACGGTAGCGGCCAATCAAATTGCAGAATTGTATAAATTAGCATATATCTGTAATAATATGAACTTTGACCCAGTTGTGTGACGGACATACGTGGACATTGTGATGTACAATGTACATACACATGTGCATAGTGTACATTATGTGTAAATGTACAAACGGTTTAATAGTCTTGCTATCGTGTACATTGTCCGGCCGTTAAGTTTGCACTATACCATACTCTAACTAAATAAACGAAGTATGGACGCAGTTATTTAATTTGAAAAAGGCATCTAGTGACAGTATTGCCTACCATTCCTCCATAGTCCGTTAGCGGTCTAGCGAGTCCGTACCGATTGGCGGACTTATTTGGCATACATCGCATAACCATGTGATGCGTATGCAAATAATTTATGAATAACTACATATCACCGCGGGGGGTTTGATTGGCCGATCCGTCAAGTCGGATTTACTGCACTGACATGATGACATCGCGTTGATGCCGATAGCGGAACGACAACCAGATGACGGCGCCTTTTTTCTAAGGCCAACAAAGCACATAAACTATTCGGCCGGATTGACGAAAGCAAATTGGTAGTCTTAACTCCATGGTAAGTCTGACTTGGGTCAAGTCTACCCTCCGAGTACATTTGCGCGCGCCTCTACGCGGCATACGAGAAAATGCGCCGACTGCGCACGCACAAGCGGCGTATCGCCCGCCTCTTCAAAGAGGATGCGCAGTGGTGGGCGCACACGGGCGTCAAAGCGCTGCTGCCGCCGTCGCCGGCCACCATCATCGAGCTCCTCTTCAAAGAGGATGCGCAGTGGTGGGCGCAAACGGGCGCAAAAGCGCTGCTGGCGCCGCCCGTGACGGTCGAGCAGACGTCGCTCCCAACGCCTGCCATGCAAATCGTACAGTCGCCCGGCGCCGACATGACGATGCTCGGTCACGTCGCTGGCGCTCGTACGGCGAAAGCCAAAAAGAAGCGCGCGAGCGTTGCAGTGAAAAATCTGCCCAAGCGCGCCGCCACCAGCACATCCGTGCAGCCAAGCAGCGCAGCGCCGCCACCGCAAAAGCGGGCGCAACCGAAGCGCAAAGAGCAGCGCGAGCGTCTGCGGCAGTTGCTGTCGGCCGCTGTCGACGCCGAGTTTGCCGCTTACGACAGTCGCGCCGACAACCGTGACGCGCTCGAAGCGCGCTTGCGTGAGCTTGTTGCCCTGGCGGCGGACGGTGACTGCATTCTGTCGGCGCGCGAAAAACTTCTTACTGTTCAAACACAAGCTACTAAATAAAAGGAAGTGGACAAGTCAAAGGTAAAATGCTCTGAGAGCATAATAAAAGGGCCAACGGGTTTCCAGTTAAAGTAAAATGCTGTGCGAGCATTCCAGCTAAAGTAAAATGCTGTCTCAGCACTGCACTCGCGTCAAAAAGGAAGTGGACAAGAGAATGCCAACGGGTTTTACCTCTTACCCCCCCAACAAGCGCAGACCGAGCGAAAGGTCAGCAGGTGTGGGCCACTAGTTCGGTGTGGGCGGGTCGAAACCGTTGCCCTCCCACCGAGCAGTAGATGTTAACTGGTTAGCACCGTACCGTAATCACTGCATTTATTTGCATACACTAATGCTGGTGGGTCATCGTAAGATAGCCATTACGGCTTGGTCGGAGTTCAATTTTGGTTTTGCGTAGCTATAAAGAGTACTATCACCAATGTTCGATATACGCTGCGCGCTCTCCTGCACTGACGACACTGTCTGAGAGGTCCTAGGTGCCGCTATGCACGCTCTTCTACTCTGGCGCATACTAGCTACGCCCATAATTCTAACCTACACCCTCCAGCTAGCCCAAGACACTTGACAGCCTTCGCTCCGCTTTGCATGCACATCTGCGCCGGCGTACTTTCAGCATCTGTCACTACACCTAATGCATGAGCGCCTGTGCCTGCATAGGGTTGCACTTCATACACTGCAACAGGTTATCACGTCAGTTGACAATGACAATTCTACTTAGCACCGCCTTCTTTCTCCGCCTTTAGACCACCGTACGTAGCTGTGCATTGCGCGCATTTGTCTCACAAACGCTCGCAAATACACAGCGAACGCACGCTTTCTCTAATTCATCCGACACGTGTGCCGGATTCAAAAAAAAACGATGTCACCTTGCTTCAATACTTAACAACTTTTGCACGGAAACATGTGAGCGCCAACAGCAGCATACTTACTACTTGATACACAGCGCGCACAGAGCGGGTAAGAAGTGAACTTCACCGTGGGCCCACAGCGCGCGTCGAGATTATCCGTTAATAAGCCCATTATAAGCTTATTTATAAGCTCGTGCTCATCCGCCCTATCGCGCGAGCACGAGTTATTGTTTACGCGCCGTCCATTTCGTGCCAGTTATTCAGCTACCGCGTTACATAGCCGGTGATCACCTTCCCACTCTCTTGCGTTGCGGCCTTCTCTCTCTCGCAAAGAGTGCAGCGCTTTCCCCTCCAATGCGTGTGTCTCTCTCTCATTGGCTCATTGAGTCGGTGCTTTAGACTACCCGATTGTGAGTCCATGCTGCTATGGGAGGAGGGGGCGAGGTGGGAGGGCAACGGTTTCGACCCGCCCACACCGAACTAGTGGCCCACACCTGCTGACCTTTCGCTCGGTCTGCGCTTGTTGGGGGGGTAAGAGGTAAAACCCGTTGGCATTCTCTTGTCCACTTCCTTTTTGACGCGAGTGCAGTGCTGAGACAGCATTTTACTTTAGCTGGAATGCTCGCACAGCATTTTACTTTAACTGGAAACCCGTTGGCCCTTTTATTATGCTCTCAGAGCATTTTACCTTTGACTTGTTTATGTAATGCCATTGCCCATGCCCAACCCGGTCTCTGTAAGCAGACAAAATGAAAGCACTCGTATCCAACAGCCGGTAGAAGTACCCAGTAAGACAATAGCACAAGGTGTTAAATATGACACTGTTGATGTACATGTAGGTCAGGCCACTATACAACCAGAAGTGGCAGAGTAGTACAACCATAGAGCAAGGAACACAATATTGTAAAGCTTTTGTAAATCCTCCTGACATGTATTTTGTATCTAGTTATGTTGTCGAATACTCTAATGGGGAACATTAGTATATTGCTTGTCTTATTTTAATTTCCTTGTCACAACCGGTGTTTCCCTTTCCTTGATTACATATATCCTAGGCTGAAGTCAGAATGACCCAAACCACATACATGAGGCCTCGCCCCGAACCTGACTTGTCAAGCAGCTAGTTCATGTCCGAGACAGGTCGTAAATAACAGTTGGGCACCATTAAGAACACAATTAAAGGGGTTCAGTGGCCTAAACAATAAACCCTTGTCCAACCCAAAAAGTGGATTTTTGGGAGGTGTGACACTTCTTTTTACTATGACAAAACGATCACTGCAAGGGTGAACTCGATTTGTATTTAGAGAAGAATACTATTGGTAACTTTTGTGTCCCTCCCAAACAAACATATATTTTTAACTGTGATTTATTATGCGGCTCCCTGCCGTCTGGCACGCGATAATCGCGTGACCGCTCAAGCATTTGGGTCAGGGTGAACAAGTTCGCTGAACAAAATGAGCAATAAAAGAAAAAGAACCTGAAAGAATTCTACAGACTTTAGTGTTTGAAGGACTTGAACCAATGCAACAAAAGATCGTCTTTTAAGTGGGCGTTGGGCTGAAAAAGAACACTGTCACTGGACCGGCTTTGATAGTAGAATTCTTGGAAAAGCCTGGGCAACAATTATATTATATTTTGGTACCAAATGAATATTCACCTGCGTTTGGCTTGAAAGCCCGCAGAGGGACAGTTCATTATAATAACCACATTAAACATCATGTCTAAGATGTGAAGTTTGTTTCACAAAATTACCGACTGCATTGAAAATAAGCTTAAGAATGTTCAATGGTGACATCACTGACACGACAACCCAATCTTGAAGCGATTTCTTGTTTTTCTTTTATGTATTTGTCATGCTTTTTTTTAATACAGCCTAAAAACAGATTGGTTAAAAATAACCAACCAGTTAGTAGATATGTGTCTATATATTGCTCAATTTTAACAAAAATATTGGTTATTTTGACCAATATTTTTGTTTAAATGGCCAATATCATTAGTAATTCCAACAACTATTGTGGTTAAAATTGACCAATATCATTGGTTGGACTCACATCTACCAATAAATTGGTTCTTTTAACCAATCTGTTTCTAGGGTGTAATCACCAAACAATGGAGTTTACAAGGCCATTTCACGTAGAGCGAAAGAAGTCAACGTCTATTATAAATACACACTATCCAGTTTCGCAATTGTGTCCCCTTAAAATATATGTATTAAAACAAGAAATAGTTAAAAATAAAGCAGCAGATGCGTTCACGTGCTTCACGCATTGTTCTCGGATGTTGTGGTGAATCACCCGTAACTATTAGATCAGAATGTAGGCTGATGAGTAAAATTTGATAAACAATACTTTTTATTTGCCTATAAAATATAACCATAACAACTTTCACTAAGGATCCCATTTTAGTGTATGACACTTCCGGCTAATCGCGCAGAGTCACTTCAAAGTGCGGCAGACGCGGCATGTGAACTGCATACACACGTGGTTCAGAATCCAGGGGTGCGCTTGTGAAGTGTATGCGTAAAAGGCCCGACTACGGGAAATGGCATCATGATTCCGGTGCACGCGGTGATCAACATCAGATCACTTCCACCTGTGTTTGTACTTTGTTATGTTATTTCCTCGTAACATTTTGGCTGTTTTCACTCTTTCTTAGTCAGGATAGGTTTACACCAGGGACCGCAGCGCTTGTTGTGTATTTTGTCGTCATGCTCCACCTACGCCTGTCTCGGCCGTGTCCCTGCTTCGCGCCTTGCTCCTTTCTTCACGGTAATAAATAATATTTACTACTGACAATCTATTCTCAATGTGTTAAAAAAAACAAAGAGGAAAGTTACCTTTCCGATGTACTTTTCTTTGCCAAGTCATCAACAGTTGAAACCGTTATGTCTCAAACTGATAAAAACTGACTGTCAGCTTAAAGCCGACACCGAAGAAAGGTCGAAGGCAAAAACCTTAAAACTGTCATCAATAATAACATGAGCAATGATGTTGATGAGTAGAAAACAAAACCACAACTGGTTGGTGCGGCTACAGAAAAGTGGGACTCCAATGTCGAGACCGTTTAAGGGCTTCGGAGTTCTGATTGGCCCAAAGTTTGTCACGTGACCTTGAAACAACTACGTAAAATGTGGATGCGACCTTTAACGTCCCAAACCGAATTCACAACGTGCACTTTGGAATTTGATGTTATCACTTCGGCAATTGTTATATTGGAAGGGGCAAATGTGAAGGTGCGATATTACGTAGTGCAGGGAATCCGTGACGTCAGCATGAGATCCGAGAGCTGGCTGCGCGGCAACAGCTTCCCTGGTTTCTAACGAACGAGTGGCGAGTAAATACGAGGGACCCGGTTTATTTGTCAAGACAAACTCCCCCAATTGCCACTGACTGCTAATATAACCTTTTCTATTTTATCAGCGAAAGAATGCTATTTTTCAGACTCGGCAAATAGACCGAGACTGCTCTTATCCGTGTAGATTACGGAACTTAACTCCGGCACGATCTTTTATAGGGGGCCGAAGGTCTATTGCTTACCCTTGCCATTTAAGTTTGTGCGTGTGTAAACACCTTCCATCGTAGACGTCGGACACAAGAATTTGGGGGAAAACAATGGGTCCACGATTGACAGAATGTCCACGATTTCAAATCGTGTACAAATCATAATTATGGAGGTCTTGTGAAAACGTTAGTACATGTAGTACAAACAAAAGAGGGATAACGGTCGGGCAATGCCCCGTCCACGATTGAAGGTGTTTACACACTTGTGTGTAATTTTTTGATATGGGGGTAAAATGAAAGAAGTGTATTTATTTAAACATTTCTTTTAAAAATGGCTGAATAACAAACGTTCGAGTGTGTCTCTGTAAATCTATACACTAAAAACTGGATCTCCAAGTTTACATTTCGAACCCCCTAACAATATCGTTTTGTTTTTCATACGCCTCGTATAATTTAACATGCCTGAGCCTATCAACCAAACGATATTAATAACATTCGCACTGCTACCAAATGAAGTACTTATATCGTAATTGTTGTCTGACTTTGCATGAAAACTTTGAAAACTATTGCTGAATTAGTTGAACCCCCCCCCCCCCCCCCCCCCATGTCAATATTTCTCAGTCTGATTCCGTATACAGATAAAACGAGTGAGGATTCATTTTGCAAGCCCAACCCCTGACGTACATAGAAAGAACGGATGCAACTATTTCCTCCATCTCCAAGCCCCAAAATTCAAACTAAATACCCACGAACCCAGTATGGGGGCTAAGCATGTTGAATAATTCTGCGCTATGACTAAAATCACATTCTGAAATGACTTGGCATAAAAATGAAGAAAAATAGCCATTTCAATGGGTTTGACACATTCCGTATAGTCCTTAACAAAGAAAGTTGATGGTTGCCTGTGCTATAGATGAACTGTTATGTAACCGTTAAACCCTAGATTCGGTTATTAAATGACGACGCAAATTGGATGTTTGATATTTAACCCTCGGCTGCACCAACTAACATTTTTTTAAGGGATGCACAACGGGGATCCATCGGTAGGCATTTTATGTTGGAGGGTAAATAACTGTGTTGGGGGGCCCAAATCTTGTTCTAATGGTTTGAACAGATGGATATAAGGACCCTGGACACACATATCAAAGATTTAAACATTCTGGCTATTTTATGTATTTTTTTAAGGACATCCATTGCAAGCATGTAAACATTGAAATCAGTATTGCGCAATACAGACATGAAACAGCAATAGGATACACACTGTACAAATAACAACGACCAACAGCTCTAACTACCCCCCAGGGGATGTCTGGGTCACGATTGATAACAGCTGTGTTTGTTATCTACCCCAAGGCCGCTCAAAGAGATGTCAGAGACTTTTTTTGACAGCGGCTATACACAATGGGATCAGATTTCGATTTGTTTGCACAACTCTATGGCTTTTGGCCAAAACCATTATTTTGAAGGGATGTTTCACCCCCTGAATGACCTCCTGGGTTAGAATTTTTTTTCCAGTCCATTCAGCAGGGTCTAGGGATAGATGAAAAAAAAGGACAGCTCCGGTCCCATTGACTGAAAAAAAAAAAAATATAAACAAACACATAGTTTTTGTCCACCCTTTGGAGGCACGTTGCTGGACTGAGGGTTAATCATATTCACTACAGAAACACGAGTAAATTAACTGCATCCTTATACCTTTAATTTGTATTCAAACAAAAGTCTTTTGTGACGACGAAAAGAAATGCATTTCATTATTTCGTTCCTTTTTACGAGCTATACCGAGTCGCATCTCTGGCAGCAAAACAAGACAGGCAAAGGTTCGTTATCAATTATAAAGAATGTTTGTTTACGGATAATTTAAATAATTTTATATGATACTTGTGAGCTCCCATCAGGGATGTAGTCGAGTCCATCACAAGTCCCTGCAAGTCCATCACAAGTCCTTCAGTTCCAATTCAAATCACAAGCTATTCAAATCAGCTTTGACAAGAGCATTCCTTTGTCATTGTTCATCCAGTTACTTGTGACTGCCTTTATGAAAGGACTTGTGACTGGCTTTACGAAAGGACTTGTGAACGGACTTGCAGGGACTCGACTACAACCCTGGCTCCCATACTACCAAGGCTTCAAGAATTCCATCCAGGCTGCAAATCACTACACCATAATGCAACGTTGCTCCGGTCAACACGGAGCAAGAAGATGAGTTGATACATATTATGCTGTCTGGATGAGATCTGACCTATCACCACCTCTCGAAATCTTCGCCCACGATGTTTTTTCCTCTGTCCCTAGATCCAATCTTTGCGTTTCCTGTATAACAAAATAGGAGCGTTAAAGGTGCACCGTGCAAACTCCACGAAGACGGTCCACATTGTTTACACAATTTGGGAAGTTCGCTCCAGTTTGTCTTTTCGAGTCTATACCACAAGCGCGTATATATAGTGGATCTGGAAAGCTCCAAATTACGCACCTACGCTATCGTTTTAGTAGCCATTTGAACATTCGGACTTCTAACGAAAAGGGCATGCCAATGCAACATGACTGTTTGAAATTAGAAAAAAAAAAAAATTCTGGCTATCAAAGATTGTTTTAGTCAAAAGTTCCACTCTCTTAATGTAAAACAGTGACTAGCCCACTCTCAAAAAAATAATATCATATACAACCACTCGAAAAGGAGTCAAAAGAAGTTTTTTCAGACTGAAAGCAACTCCAAAAAGAGTGAAAACCACTCCAAAAGGGTAAATTGTTACTCTTTCAAGGAGCCATAATGAAGGACTACTAAAAAAAAAATGAGCTGTCGTTCATTATTATAGCTTCTATAAAAAGAGTGAACCTTTACTCTTTTATAGTGGTTTTCAATCCTATTGGAGTTGCTTTCACTCTGAAAAACTCCACTTCCCTCTTTTTCGAGTGGTTTTATAAGAGATCAATCTTTTGAGACAATTGTTCCAAAATATGTCTATTATAGCCGAATGAGGCATTTTTGAGGAAAAGTAGTTCACACACTTTTTCTGAAGTAGTTTTTCCTGCTGAATACGATGAGGGGTGTGAAGTTTCAAAATTTTGACATTTAAGGGGTCAAAATAAGGGGTCAAAGGTCATCAAGTGCAAATTTAACTTTTTTCAAGAAATTGTTCAGTCATGCAAGCTACATCCATAGATCAAAACATCAAATAAATCAACAATAGGCAAGTTATAGCCCTTTTATTTTTCATATTTAAAGGAAAATGTATTAACACCATCTTAGAAAAAGCCCGTTTTCACGAAACTGGCTGGGTTTATGAAAAACTTAGTTTTGTTTTAGGAATATGGTGTAATTTACTTTCCATGCTCATGCTGCCATCAATATTCTTTTGTCTTAGTTAATTAGCCATTGAAGATGACATTTGTGTGCTCCATGTGCTTGGACTTGTGGGAATTTTGGCTGCCTCTTGATGCTGATCATTGATTGTTGTCATAACTACATGCAATCAGCTTAAGAGGTAAGTTAGCGTATGTGTAGAACTCTCAGCAATTGACACAAGTTTGTGCAGATGAAAGATGATTGATATAAAAAGTGAAAGTGAAAGTACACTGTGCACATCCATGTACACACAATGTATAGGCATGTATAGGCTGTCATATTTCAGTCATCCGCAGATGCAACTTATCAGGGCCAGCTCTATGATATGAACAGTTTTAGCCAAATCAGTGTTTTCCTGGCAGTTTTTACGTCCAAGATGTTTGTTTCAATATGAATTACAGTTAATTTATTTAGCCAAATGGTAGGAAAAGTTAGTCAATCAGGTAAAAAATTAGTTTTGGCTCAAATGGCTAAAGGCAGAAAAGCTGCCCCTGAACTTATGATGTCCCTACTTTGTTCCAGGTAGCATGGAACCCGTTCTTAACCTGAAGCGCCAAGCAGAGGTTTCCTTTGACCGATGCATAATATGCCAGGAGAAATCCAAAGACGCATATCTGAGTGAGGCAACATCAAATGGCATTACGTCACTAAAGAACGCCACAGAACTAAGAAGAAAACTGAGGGACTGTGATTTTAGGGAGGCAGTCGACAGACTGTCAGCTATATTCCACGATAGGCCTACTTCTGAAGTGCAAAAACTATCATATCACAGACTAACATGCTACAGTAAATATGTTAACAAGAAAGAAATTGAACGAAGACTAAAAAAGGAAGATGTTGTGCAGTGTCAACCGCCAGGTGTCGTGACTGATGCGTTACCAGTATTACGAAGCAAGGTGCAGAAAATGAACTGGGAATTGTGTATGTTCTGTCAAACAGATGACCAGTCAAAGTTATGTAACATCAGTACTTTTAACATGAGCTCGAACATCATTTCCAAGGCAAAATATGTCCACAGGTTATTGGTGCGCATTGCAGACGTAAATGATCTTATCGCTGCCGAAGGATGCTATCATCCAAACTGTCTGAAACGTTTCTTTCGTGAAGTTGAAACTGCTGAAATTGACTGTCAGTCTTGTGATTTAGCTGTCGTCTGGCTTGTGCAAGAGTTAAAGAACCATGCTAAGCAGGGACATTTACTGGACTTGTCTGATGTTTTCAACAGGTACAAAGAGTTGGCTAGTGAGATTAATTTTGACATTCCGTCCTCTTTCATTAGTAGGCGTGGGTCATTCAAAGAATTCCTCAGTAGGTTCGTAGGGAATATTTTTGATTTCACTCATGTGCTCCGAAATAACACTCCAAATGAAAGAACGACGCTCCTTATTCCAAAATCCCTTTCCCATGTACCCCTCTCAAACCTGGTCGATCAATCTGGCTGTGGTTATGATGATGAGGCTAGCGATGATTTAGATAAGATTCAGATCTTCAGAGCAAGTGATGACAATTTCTTGTCAACAGTGCACGTGGCGCTTAAACTTCGAGGAGACATCATGGCACAGCCAGCATTCAAAGGTGTAGATGTTAGCGAAGCTGCTGAAATAGCATCAGTGCCGTCAAGTTTGCAAACATTTATTGATGTTTTGCTTGGTGGCCAACTTCATGTTGATAATGAATTTGATGAATCTGACTTGCAGGAATTAGATGATATCAGAAAGAAACGTGTCCTGAGTATTGGACAAGATCTTGTTTTTGGAGTCTGTGGGTCAAAAAAGGCTCCCCTAAGCAGGTTGGCCTAGGACTGTCATTGCATGAAGCAACAAGATCAAAGCAACTTGTAGATCTTTTTCATAAAGCAGGACACGTCATTAGCTACAGGCAAATACTTCAGATTGACACAGGCATGGCAGAGGCCACATTACAGAGTATGGACCCGAATACTGGTGCAGTTGTTCCTCCAAATTTGGTGCCTGATCGGTTTGTTCACTTCTCAGTTGATAACATTGACATAAACGATGGTACACTAGATGGAAAAAACACTTTCCATGCAACACAGATGGCTGCGTGGCAGCGTGGACGTACCTACGGATGGGAATATCCTTGAAAACATTGAGCCCTCTAAGTTGACAAAACTAGAGACCCCCGATGTCTTGGACAAAATATTTGAAGTCAATGGCAGATTGGGCAGTGCTGACCCGAACTTTGGTGATGTGGATACTATAGTTTCAGGTGAAAGAGGGAAGCGCATCAAACCCGAATATTGAAGCTGCTGATACAGCCTTTTTGTACTCACGCCAGAATGCTGAATTGAAATCATCATGGACAAGTTACAATCAAGCCCATACTCAAATTGTCCCACCGCGAACCACAACAGGGTATCTGCCAATAATCCAAGCTCCTGCGCACGAACTCTCCACATTAAACACCGCTGTCATCAGGGCTGCGCATGTTGCAAAGACTCTTGGCAACAAATATGTGGTAATGACTGTAGACCAGGCTTTATACCCTCTTCTGATGGAACTGAAATGGAGTAATCCAGCGTATTCAGAAATGCTCATTCCTCGCATGGGAGGACTTCATATTTCAATGAACTTTTTGAAGGCGGTGGGCCAACATATGGCCGACTCCGGTTTGCAGCAAATATGGGAGGAAAGTGGTCTCTTGGGTCCCAATTCAGCAGAAAAGGTTATGATTGGGAAGTCATACGCTAAAGGAATGAGAGCTAACAAGTTGACATGGCAAGCATTGTGGAGACTGTTGTTACCTCAGATGTTAGCATACCTGGAAACCAAGGATACAGAAATGATGCGCAGTCTTTCAGAGGCAGCTGATGATGATAATCATGATACTCTCATTACTATCCTTGGCTCAGAGACTTTTCATGGTTACCTCAAGGAATTCATTGAAATCAAGGGCGATGATGTCAACTTCAAATTCTGGTGGCAGTATCTCAATATGGTTGCAATCTTGCTCAAATTCCGTCACGAGAGCCCAGCGCGATGGACAGTGGGAAATGTACCTCGATGCTTTCCGTGCGATGCTTCCATACTTTCAGAGATATGACCACATCAATTATGCTAGATGGGGCCCAGTGTACCTATTAGAAATGAAGCAACTTCCTGAGGACATTGAGCGCAAATTTCGCCAAGGACAATTTGTGGTTAAGGGTTCTGACAAAATGTTCAACCAAGTTGACCCTGACCATAGTTTAGAATGGGTTAATGGGATTGGTAAGAGAGCAGGCGGCATTGTTGGGATCACGAAAACGACATCTGCACTCAGTCGATGGACTCTTTCGTATAATATGCGAGCTTGCGTTGCATCACAAACCAGAGAAATGACATTCATGTTGATGACGACTTTTCTCCAAACGAAGCAACACCTGGCAGGATGAAACGTGCCAACCAGGATGAGGATAACATTCTGAATGTTCTGAGAAGATTGAGAGTTTTTGAGGCTTCTCCACTTGGCGGACAACTGGTGAATGTAGCCACGAAAGATGTTGCGACATCAGAAATACAGGACTCCCTCTTACAGGTCGAGACACTGTGGGGCAAAAGCAGTTGGATGACTTTGTCGCACAGAGATTAGATGCCAGGACAAGGTGCATGAAGCTGACAGACACAATGCATAAATCAAAAGCACCAACCTTTGCATCCCTTTATCAGACCCAAATGGACAGAGCAAAGGGAAAGGCAAAAGTCGTAAAAGCGAATCATCGACAGATTTTCCAGAGATTAATTGCTGCATATCAAGCAGGACGACCAGTTAATCTCGACAAAATTCTAAGCCATGAGCTTGTGGAAGCCCCCATTAGTATAGCAGAGGAAGATGGGTCCCTCAGGTCAGGGAACAAGGCAGTCATTGTGGAGGTGCTGACTAAGGATGTAAATTGTCCACCAGCCATTGATTCACCGTCCGCAGGAAGTTCAAGCCTAGTGATTGATGGCCAGGCCTTAGTTGTGGCCTTCGGAAAGCACGATGATGCAAAGACATTTGGGGATTACGCCGACAAATTTGTAAAACATGTTCTGAAAGTTGGTCAGAATTTTGGTAGAATTGATGTCACATTTGATTCCTACAAGAATACAGACAGCTCTATCAAGGACGGGACTAGAGCAAAAAGAAAGAAAAAGTCTCGAACTATTCGTCGTCTTGTTGAAAATAGGGACGTTCCTTTGCCTTCTAACTGGAATGGCTTTCTGGCTTTATCAGAGAACAAAAGGGACCTTTCTGCTTTTTTGTCTGATGAACTCATGCGGGCAGCACCAGATGGAAAGACTCTTATAGTTGCTGGTGGACTGGGAATGGAAGTTAGAACGAATAATCCTGACATTGAAACAGGAATGCTACGATCAAATCATGAAGAAGCAGATACCAGAATAGTTCTGCACTGCATTCATTCAGGCTCTGAACGCATAGTAGTAGCAGCACGTGATACAGACATTGTCATCCTGCTCATCACTCATTTCAATGAAATGAAGTGTAAAGAACTTTGGATAAAAGCTGAGACATCAAAAGCTCCTAAATATATTCCAGTTCACAACATTGTGATGACACTTGGATTCGAACAACCAGTTCTGGAATCGATGCTTGCATTCCATGCGATCACCGGATGTGATACTGTATCATACCTACTGGGGCATGCACTCCAAGAAAACATCATGGGATGTTTTTGTGCAACATCACGAATTGTTGAACGAGATTGGAAAATCTGAAAAGTTGTCTCAGGAGGGAGCACGAATGGCCGAAGCCTTTATATGTAAGATTTTCAAGGTTCCATATGACTGCTGTGACAAAGGACGCGCCCACTTATTCAGTAAATGCAAGGCACCAGAGACTTTCCCCCCCTCAAGTGATGCAGCCAGACTTCATATCCAGAGAGCGCACTATCAAACTTTGCTTTGGAGACAAGCAAATGTTCCTGTCCCTATTTTGCCATCACCGACAGACTCTGGTTGGAAGGACAATGATGGAAAACTTAAACCAGTTCTCACCACACTACCTCCAGTACCCAAGGCCTGTAGTGAGATTGTGTTCTGTGGTTGTAAGAAAGGGTGTGCCACAAAAATATGTGCTTGCAGAAAACTTAACTTCCCCTTCACCTCAGCTTGCAGATGCAGGGGACCAGACATGCCCAACTGTATACCAATTAATACTGTCCCACCCCAGCCCCATCATCTATTTCAAAAGTCAGACCTTCATAAGAATCATTCAAGGACGACTTAGCATTGTTTCTTAAAGTCGGTTAGGGAAATGCCGGTTAAGGTACCAATGACACCGATGCGCGTAAATTTCTAAAACAATCACAAAGGGTTAAACATAGGTAGAATACTGTTTTTTCTGTTTAGTAACCCTCAACATCTTAGAATTATACCAAGAATGCTAAGACAATTGATATTAAGCATAGCTGTGGTGAAGAGAACTAACACTGAATCGCTTTATTTAAAATCTCATCCAGTTTCGAGAAAATGGGTGTTTTGTTCGATGATTGTAATACATTTTCCTTTAAATATTAAAATTAAAAGGGATATAACTTTCCTATTGTTGATTTATTTGATGTTTTGATGGTATCTATGGATGTAGCTTGCAGGACTGAACAATTTCTTGAAAAAAGTTAAATTTGCACTTGATGACCTTTGACCCCTTATTTTGACCCCTTAAATGCCAAAAATTTGAAACTTCACACCCCTCATCGTATTCAGCAGGAAAAACTACTTCAGAAAAAGTATGTGAACTGCCTTTCCTCAAAAATGCCTCATTCATTCACCTTTTCCGGAAACTTGTCCCAGTCTATGTGCTATAGTCACTCTTTTATATTTAGAGATAATAACAGTCATAGACGAAAATAATGGTGTCGCTCTCAAACAAACGTTCAAAGTTAAACGTAGGATACACCATTTGCAGATGCATATTTACTACCGATTTATTAAGAAATATCTTACTCATTTAAAAGTAAATAATGATTCTAGGCATCCAGCAAAATGATTGCGCTAGATATCCTATTATTCAGAAAAATATAATTTTATAACTTCGCGATGGCCGGACGGCGATCGCGAAAAACCAAAGATAACATAAGAATAACTGCTCGACGTCGGTTGAAAACAAACGCTGTTTTTCGTGCTTTTCTCGGCATCCACAATTGTAAAACTTCGGACAGGTCAGTTAAACGATATTTACTATTAAATACAACCCCCCAAATCTACCCATACATGATAATTCAAGCATTTACCAATGGTGTATCCTAGGTGTATCCTACCTTTAAAGTTTTGCCCTATCTAAAAATCTGTACTCTCAACATTATTCACGAACAAGTTGACTGCATGTGGAAGAAGTGCCTAAAGTTCTCACAATGACAACCTATGAGGCAACACCTAATAATAACACATGTAAGAAGTACGGTACGGCCGTGGATACGTGAACACAATGTGAATTAATACGTCTTTACAGGGTAATTTATATAGGTGTAAAGGTCTCCACAAGGATTTTCACGAAATAGAAATAGATACAAATTACTCAAAAAATAGAGTTATGGTTAGGGTTAGGGTATCATGGGGTATATTAGGTCAAAATTTCAACCCAGGGAATTAATTGTGGTTGAAATAGGAGCATAAGTTTGAAAAACAATTGTCGATTTTCTAACCATTTTGTACACAAGAACAAACCAATGTCTCCACAAGGATATATAATAAGTGCTACAAGTGGATATCATTATATTGTACTTCCACCCGGTAGTGGGAGGCCACAGCCTTATTTCCGATTATCATCGGATGAATGAAAGTTGCACACTGGGCAATAACTCGTCCTTCCCGTTTGTGTGTATACGATACGATTTGTGCATTTAGGGCAATTGCTGCGTCACCTGTTAGCGTTCTGAACCCTACCTTTTGTGTTTATAAGATGATGCCTTATCCGTTGTGATCATGCTGGGTAGTTGTGCCTTTTTTTGTTTTGATATGAATAGGTTAATGCTAGGTGAAAATATACAGCGTGGCCACTCATCAATTTTGAAAATCCCAAGATGAAGGCAGTAAAATTCCCAAGAATTCCCAAGATGTCATAAGATAGCACGGATGATGCTATAGCGGGCCAGAGAACCCGCGTAAAGGCCCAATTTTGTGAATAAATGTACAGTACAGTCAAACGCCTTTATAACAAGGTCCTTTTAAAATTATCTTGTTATAACAGGTACCTTGTATTATCTCAGTAATGAAAAAAAAAGACTCAGGAACTATTTTGTCCTCGTTATAAGCATCGTTATAAGCATCTTATTATCAGGGTTCGACGTACTACAAAAAAATGATCTAAATGTACAGCGTTCAAAGTCGCTGTCCACACTTAAAAAGTTGTTTGCGGTTTAGATGAGTGCCATAAATATAAAAAAGTTGTTTGCGGTTAACAAAAATGCCTAAAATGTATATACAAGTTGTTTGCAGTTAACAAAAATGCAAAAATCCCAAGATTTCGTGAAATTTGGATACAAAATCCCAAGATCCCAAGGTCTTGCCCAAATTCCCAAGATCTTGGGGAAAATCCCAAGGAGTGGCCACGCTGAAAATATACATGTACATGTATACGTGACATCACGCACCCCACGGTAGCGACGCGAACTACAAGGCACAGGGTTGGACGGAGACTAGACGTAGAGACTCTCTGCATACTACCTACATGTACATGTACATGTACATCTGGCCTTTTTTCAGTGACCATTAGCCTCTGTCATGAAATGACGAAAATCAACCGAAGAGGGCGTTTTGCGGAAATTTGTCAATATGGCTTCCGAGCTCTCGCGTAAGACTAACGTAAGTAGCTATACCATGGAGGAAAGACAACAGATAGTTAGTGAATTGCGGGGAAATACTTAATAAAAAATGGCCAATCATAAAACTAGATTTTCTTTCCTGCACTTGAAAAGACCCGCCGTGTATTTATGCTCCTTAGAAAACCGGTTAGGCCCAATTAACATTTAAACAAAACAACAAATTCAGTGGCACTGAACTGAAGCTTTATTTGAAAGCCATATTTGAATGCCATACAGTAAACACAATTCTGGGGCCAATTCATACAACTTGATACATGTACAAGCAATATTATTTTTGTATTTTTAAATATTTGTTGACATTAAATATAAATTTGGGGCTTTACACACAAGCACTTGGTTCACATAATTACTATACGGACGTTAAACCTCAACATTCCTGATCCTGCAATGTTAATTTAAAAACCAGTTTTAAATACTGTCACATTAAATGTACAGACGCCTGTGAAATTTAGTAATATTTTACCCTTTTATTGACTGAAACCTGACATTAAAAGAAGTTCGTAAATATTAAACTTGGATTTTCCAAGAATTATTCAATTGCGCCACGACCAATTAGGGAGCACTCGGTCGATCACGGTGTGCACAATTTCTGGACGCCACCGTTTTGGGGTTTTTTCGGACTAAGCTTACACCTAAATTGTTAACAATAACAGAGGGTAAATAGCAAGCATTAATAACATTAACATGGTAAAGGTACAATGAATTTGCAGTTTGTCAACAAAGAAGTTTGGCAACATTGCATGAGGAAAGTCGGCCCAACATTAACTGTTTATAAACAATGTAAACGTCGAAGTACAGCTATAGCTCTCACAACGGGCGAGTTGTCTCAACGGGCGAGTTGTCTCAACGGGCGAGTTGTCTCAACGGGCGAGTTGTCTCAACGGGCGAGTTGTCTCAACGGGGCGAGTTGTCTCAACGGGGCGAGTTGTCTCAACGGGGCGAGTTGTCTCAACGGGGCGAGTTGTCTCAACGGGGCGAGTTGTCTCAACGGGGCGAGTTGTCTCAACGGGGCGAGTTGTCTCAACGGGGCGAGTTGTCTCAACGGGGCGAGTTGTCTCAACGGGGCGAGTTGTCTCAACGGGGCGAGTTGTCTCAACGGGGCGAGTTGTCTCAACGGGGCGAGTTGTCTCAACGGGGCGAGTTGTCTCAACGGGGCGAGTTGTCTCAACGGGGCGAGTTGTCTCAACGGGGCGAGTTGTCTCAACGGGGCGAGTTGTCTCAACGGGGCGAGTTGTCTCAACGGGGCGAGTTGTCTCAACGGGGCGAGTTGTCTCAACGGGGCGAGTTGTCTCAACGGGGCGAGTTGTCTCAACGGGGCGAGTTGTCTCAACGGGGCGAGTTGTCTCAACGGGGCGAGTTGTCTCAACGGGGCGAGTTGTCTCAACGGGGCGAGTTGTCTCAACGGGGCGAGTTGTCTCAACGGGGCGAGTTGTCTCAACGGGGCGAGTTGTCTCAACGGGGCGAGTTGTCTCAACGGGGCGAGTTGTCTCAACGGGGCGAGTTGTCTCAACGGGGCGAGTTGTCTCAACGGGGCGAGTTGTCTCAACGGGGCGAGTTGTCTCAACGGGGCGAGTTGTCTCAACGGGGCGAGTTGTCTCAACGGGGCGAGTTGTCTCAACGGGGCGAGTTGTCTCAACGGGGCGAGTTGTCTCAACGGGGCGAGTTGTCTCAACGGGGCGAGTTGTCTCAACGGGGCGAGTTGTCTCAACGGGGCGAGTTGTCTCAACGGGGCGAGTTGTCTCAACGGGGCGAGTTGTCTCAACGGGGCGAGTTGTCTCAACGGGGCGAGTTGTCTCAACGGGGCGAGTTGTCTCAACGGGGCGAGTTGTCTCAACGGGGCGAGTTGTCTCAACGGGGCGAGTTGTCTCAACGGGGCGAGTTGTCTCAACGGGGCGAGTTGTCTCAACGGGGCGAGTTGTCTCAACGGGGCGAGTTGTCTCAACGGGGCGAGTTGTCTCAACGGGGCGAGTTGTCTCAACGGGGCGAGTTGTCTCAACGGGGCGAGTTGTCTCAACGGGGCGAGTTGTCTCAACGGGGCGAGTTGTCTCAACGGGGCGAGTTGTCTCAACGGGGCGAGTTGTCTCAACGGGGCGAGTTGTCTCAACGGGGCGAGTTGTCTCAACGGGGCGAGTTGTCTCAACGGGGCGAGTTGTCTCAACGGGGCGAGTTGTCTCAACGGGGCGAGTTGTCTCAACGGGGCGAGTTGTCTCAACGGGGCGAGTTGTCTCAACGGGGCGAGTTGTCTCAACGGGGCGAGTTGTCTCAACGGGGCGAGTTGTCTCAACGGGGCGAGTTGTCTCAACGGGGCGAGTTGTCTCAACGGGGCGAGTTGTCTCAACGGGGCGAGTTGTCTCAACGGGGCGAGTTGTCTCAACGGGGCGAGTTGTCTCAACGGGGCGAGTTGTCTCAACGGGGCGAGTTGTCTCAACGGGGCGAGTTGTCTCAACGGGGCGAGTTGTCTCAACGGGGCGAGTTGTCTCAACGGGGCGAGTTGTCTCAACGGGGCGAGTTGTCTCAACGGGGCGAGTTGTCTCAACGGGGCGAGTTGTCTCAACGGGGCGAGTTGTCTCAACGGGGCGAGTTGTCTCAACGGGGCGAGTTGTCTCAACGGGGCGAGTTGTCTCAACGGGGCGAGTTGTCTCAACGGGGCGAGTTGTCTCAACGGGGCGAGTTGTCTCAACGGGGCGAGTTGTCTCAACGGGGCGAGTTGTCTCAACGGGGCGAGTTGTCTCAACGGGGCGAGTTGTCTCAACGGGGCGAGTTGTCTCAACGGGGCGAGTTGTCTCAACGGGGCGAGTTGTCTCAACGGGGCGAGTTGTCTCAACGGGGCGAGTTGTCTCAACGGGGCGAGTTGTCTCAACGGGGCGAGTTGTCTCAACGGGGCGAGTTGTCTCAACGGGGCGAGTTGTCTCAACGGGGCGAGTTGTCTCAACGGGGCGAGTTGTCTCAACGGGGCGAGTTGTCTCAACGGGGCGAGTTGTCTCAACGGGGCGAGTTGTCTCAACGGGGCGAGTTGTCTCAACGGGGCGAGTTGTCTCAACGGGGCGAGTTGTCTCAACGGGGCGAGTTGTCTCAACGGGGCGAGTTGTCTCAACGGGGCGAGTTGTCTCAACGGGGCGAGTTGTCTCAACGGGGCGAGTTGTCTCAACGGGGCGAGTTGTCTCAACGGGGCGAGTTGTCTCAACGGGGCGAGTTGTCTCAACGGGGCGAGTTGTCTCAACGGGGCGAGTTGTCTCAACGGGGCGAGTTGTCTCAACGGGGCGAGTTGTCTCAACGGGGCGAGTTGTCTCAACGGGGCGAGTTGTCTCAACGGGGCGAGTTGTCTCAACGGGGCGAGTTGTCTCAACGGGGCGAGTTGTCTCAACGGGGCGAGTTGTCTCAACGGGGCGAGTTGTCTCAACGGGGCGAGTTGTCTCAACGGGGCGAGTTGTCTCAACGGGGCGAGTTGTCTCAACGGGGCGAGTTGTCTCAACGGGGCGAGTTGTCTCAACGGGGCGAGTTGTCTCAACGGGGCGAGTTGTCTCAACGGGGCGAGTTGTCTCAACGGGGCGAGTTGTCTCAACGGGGCGAGTTGTCTCAACGGGGCGAGTTGTCTCAACGGGGCGAGTTGTCTCAACGGGGCGAGTTGTCTCAACGGGGCGAGTTGTCTCAACGGGGCGAGTTGTCTCAACGGGGCGAGTTGTCTCAACGGGGCGAGTTGTCTCAACGGGGCGAGTTGTCTCAACGGGGCGAGTTGTCTCAACGGGGCGAGTTGTCTCAACGGGGCGAGTTGTCTCAACGGGTTGAGACAACGGGTGAATAAATTCACGACTAGTCGCGAAAACATTCACGACCGTTTATGTCCCTCCAGGGTCACCATAGTTACTTCATCACTATACTTCCTCCCCTCTACAACCATTTACAAGTCACTAGCCAAGTTCAAGAAAAAGGGGGGAAAATGTATTATAATACTCCAAACTTTGGAAGACGTGGTTAACCAGATACAGACCACGGATCCGTACTGTGCAAGATTTTCCCAAAGACGGCGACGAACCAAATTTATGGAAAACCCTCTATTACATTACATTTAACGGTATCCACATTAGTATTCTTCCCATAGGTCCAGGGGCTGAAAACCACCCGTCCATCTAAGCCTCGCACCTTGTGAGTCTCAAGCAAGATTCTAAGTAGGTTCAAAGAGCCTCCCCACCAACCCAAAAAAATCCGTACATAATTTATTTGCACATTTTCTCCTCCATTTTCCACGTGATGTAATGCCACCTTCGCTTACCATATACCCAGCTACTATTTTGTCCCAAACTGCAGCGTATGTACGTCATCAGTCAGGTTTAATTCAAATACCAAAAGTAACGCTGAAGCTAAATTCAAAGTAAAACCACAGTTGCCCAAGGCGAAACAAAACTCACAATACGGGCTTTGAAAACAAAAGAGTCGAAGTTTCGTCTGACATTTGATGTTAAAAAGTCGGAATTGTACTCTGAACCTGGATTTAAAGAAGAGAACAAAAACCGACAAAAAACAATGGTTACGGAGCCTTTTGATAGCGAATACTCGTTAACCTTGAGCACACTATGGAGGAATAAATAAATGTTTGTATTCCTTCAAGAGAATACACAAAGGCACAAAGGTCAACGTGGCACAGATATATTCATTTTTTTGCCACAGATCTTGCTATACTTAAACCCAACATAGGAACCAAAAGCAAATTCGCACGAATTTGAACAAATGTGTGTTTTTTTCGAATTGAACGGAACACAATTGAAAGAATTACTTTAATAGGTTTCCGTGGAGAATTTCCGGTTTCAGGAGCCAAGCATAGTAACAGCTCACTGACATGTATCCATCTCTTTACAATTAAAAGTGATATTTATATCTTTACGGTTACCAAGGCCAACTACTTTACATCCATACAAAAAATCTAAACGAAGTTATGAAACTATTTTACTCTCACCAACACGAAAACATGCTAGCACGTTGACTCAATGAAACACATATTTTTATATATTTTTTTTTTGGGGGGGGGGGGGAGGGGGAGGGGGAGGGGGGAGGGGGGAGGGGGAGGGGGGAGGAGGGGCTTTTGTTTATTTCCGAAATGGGAACAACGGGTATTAAATTTATGATACACCATTGGTAATTGCTTGAATTATCATGAATAAGTGGATTTGGGAGGTTGCATTTTATAGTAAATATCGTTTTAACTGACATGTTCTAAGTTTTACAATCATGGATGCCGAGGAAAGCAAGAAAAACGGCGTTCGTTTTCAACCAGCCTCGGGCAGTGGTTCTTACGTTTTTGTTTTTTTTGCGATCACTTCCGGCGTTCGTAAAATTGTTTTATAAAATTCAATTTTTCGGAACAGTTATAGGACATCTAGCGCGATATTTTTGCTGGATGCCTACAATAATTTTTTTTTTTTTTAATAATTAAGATTTTTTTAAAAATAATTCGATAGTATTTTGTTGTATATCTGCAAATGGTGCATCCTACAGGACGTCTTTAACTGCAAGAGATGTGAGAAGTCTTCACATCGAGTGAGTGTACTAGATATTTTGTTCTAGCGTATTGTGGGGACAGGTTTTTGTTTGTGAAAAAATGGACCGAGTAGTGGGGACATTTTCCTGTCCGCTGGGTCTTCAGTAAAGGGGTCCAGACTCTAGAGGTAGAATTGGGTTAGAGTATAATGAAAGAAAATGAAGAAGACGGCAAATTAGGGTGATGTTGGAAGTGTTAGGTAGAAATAATTTTCTGAGTTTGAGTTTAGAGAGATTTCCTTGTGCACACAAACCCTATGGATTTTCTCCATAACGTAATGTACGAAACGAATAGGTGATCTTCCGGTGACAGTCGGACTAGTCAATAAATCATGAAAAAGGCAGATTTTCAAAAACGCTAAAAAGTGGAAGTAAGGTATAATAAAGCGGATAGCACTATATATAAACAATTGTGTTAAGAATACGATTATGTTACAGTTGGATGGACGGTAAATACATAGGTGAATTGTATGTAAATGCTGAACAAAAGAATATTATAATAAACCATGCTCGATTAACTAGTGCGGGTTTTGTTGACGTCACAAACCGTTATAATTAGACCCACATAATTGGGACTGTCACGGGAAGGATTATCTCATTGTTGTTGTTGTGTTTACCCCTAGCAGTGCGAGTTGCGATTTAATGTAGTATTGCGCCCTCTCGTGGTGATCGTGTTTTCGCAGAAGTTGCACAATTATTCAGTCACGCCAAGTTTTAGTTCATTTTAGTGCTCGTGTTTCCATCCTTTTGGAACCACCCTATTCCGATAGCCTCACACCAGAAGATCACTGGTGAGTTTAAGATTATAATTATACTTGTTTTAGTGATTATTGATCGTTATTTGATGAGCAATTGTATCGTAATTTTCAGTCACATTTTGCCACCATGATTTTCTGTATCGCATCGATAATTTTCTTGTGCCTTGCGAATACTCTTTCCTTGTTTTTGTGCCTTAGAATTTACCTCAATATCGAGGCCGGTTTCTTAGGGGACATGATTGTAATGATCAGTACTGTTTTCTGGTCAGGATACACTGGCTGTTTGGTCATTTTATGTCTTTATGTCGATGATTTTAAAGGTTATATAAGGTTAATAACTTAGTTTTTGTGTGCACACGAGGCCTGCCTAAGAACATGTACTCGCCATTTTTCCACGTGTTATGAATATTCATGAGCTGGATTCTATATTTGGCATTAGCGTATCCTTATTTGGAATTTGCAGTAGTGCTGCGGGGTTTTACAGTGTATTTAGGAACTATGCCTTTTTCTTTGTTTTAGGTTGCTGATTTCAGTATTCCAGACCCATAAGCAGTTTGAGGACACTTCATCCTTTGGAGAGCACAGTTTTGTAGGTTAATTTTTATAGATTGTCTAATGTGAATTTACAATCCCTTTGAGTGTTTTGAGATAATGTTATGCACTTACCTTTGCGATGGTTCTTATACATGTACATGCATCTGTTTGTCATTACTTTTTGAGCTTTAAGTATTTCATTAATATTTGTATGTCTTTGGTTATTTAGTGTATTTTCCTTGTATTTCTTGTTTTACAGTTTTACCTCATGTGGTCCACCCACGACACAGGAATGAGAATAAAGCAGTTAAAGTTCAAAAATCCTGTATTAGTCAGAGGTTAACTTGTCGGAGAGAGGGCGCCCTCGGCGCTCCAAGTTCGTCATAGTAAAAAAAACTTTTCAAGATGATCGAAGTACTCGACTCAGACGAAGCAACCAGCGCCAGTTCTCAGCGAACACGGGCATCACGCAAAACCAGCAGAAGTTCCTTGAAGTCAAACACGAGCTCAGCAGCCATTCTGGCTCGTGCTAAAGCCATGTCTTTGAAAACAAAGGTGAAATTCACCCAGAAAGAGGCAGAGCTTCGGCGGCAAGAACAAGACGTCGCCAATTCTCTTCTTCTATTGGGCGCAGAAAAGGAGTATGCAATGGCAGAAGCAGAAGCAGAATTTTTAGAGTCGGTCGCCTTGAAGGAAGGTTCCGTCAGTATCCAAGAAGATTTACAGTTGCCAGTCGTTGACTCCGCTGTCCGCACCAGCGACTATATATCCCACCACTTCAGGGAACCTGAGACAGAATTGCCTGAGAAAGAAAAACCAGCAATCAGGATCGAAGAAAAGTCCCCACCAGAATTGTATCCTGTCATACGAGACAAAATGGATAATGCTGAAACCAAGCCTGCACTGCCATCACAGTCTATCCCCAAAGATGGCAAGCTACCGGAGCCCCCTAGCCCACCCATTAAGGAGAGTCTCAACTCCATCAGTAACATGTTGGTAAAGAAAGAGCTAATAAAGAGTGGAATCAGAAAATTCAAAGGCGGTGCGGGCAACTACCGGGCCTGGAAGTGCAGCTTCCAACAAGCAACGAAGGACCTGGAGCTGAAGCCATTTGAGGAGTTAAACCTAGTCCTGGTTTCCCTTGAGGGCGAGACAGAATCGTTCGTCCAAAGGATCTATGCCATCCACATTGACAGACCAGAAGAGGGCCTCGAGCGAACCTGGGAGTATCTGGAGCAAAAACATGGCTCCCCAGAGGCAGTGGAACGAGATATCACAGGCCGACTAGAGCAGTTCCAAAAGATCCCGCCGAAAGGCAGCACCAAGCTAGAAGAGTTCGGATATCTTCTCCTTGAGGTCCAATACCTGAAGGAGTCGGAGAAGTTTCCAGGGTTGCTGGCGTTGGATTCCTCGAGGGGATTGCAGCCCCTAGTGCAGAAATTGCCAGAGTGGCTACAGAACAAGTGGCGAGAGAAGGGGTCTGAATATAAGAAGAAGCATGCAGTCCTATTCCCGCCTTTTGAGGAATTTGTTAAGCTCATTCAGCACCATGCCAGAGTGCAAAGCGACCCGAGCTTCCAGTTTTCTGATGCTGTCAAGAGTGTGGCTGAACGCTCTTCGTCAAGGCCTTCTTTCACCGTAAGAAAGACTGGGGTGGAGGAAGGGTATGCAGAAAAAGAGATATCCCGTTGCCCGGTACACAACACAGCACACAAGCTGCAGGATTGCCGGGTCTTCCTACAGAAATCCATAGACGAGAAGATATCATTTGTGAAAGAGAATCGCCTGTGTTTCCGGTGTTTGAGGGCCAACCACATCATTAAGAACTGCAAGACCCGAGTGAGATGCGACGTCTGTGGCAGGTCCCATGTCACAGTCATGCACAGGCCTGCACCCAGTGAAGAAGTTCCACCAGCGTCAAATCAAAAAACCCCTACCACGAAGTACGACAACCGGCCCCAGATAATCGTCACACCTAAATGCACCAGAGTATGTGGTAGTGGTAAAGAAGGCCGGTCATGCGCCAAGATTTGTTTGGTAAAAGCCTACCTAGAAGATAAGCCGGACCATGTTATCACCACATACGTCATCATCGACGACCAAAGCAATGGTTCCCTCATCAGCAAAAATCTGCTCGGTAGATTAGGAGTCAAGCAGAACAAGTCAACGTATGCTGTCAAGACGGTTAATGGCCTGCAGGAAGTCCACGGTCGGAAACCTTCTGGCCTAGTCATCGAGAGTATGGACGGCACAGTTTCTGCTCCTACGCCTACACTGTTCGAGTGCAACAACATTCCGGGAGATGTGGCGGAGATACCCACACCGGAAGTGGCAGCAACCTTTGATCACTTAAAGCCGATTGCCCCGATGATACCACAACTGAACAAAGATGCCGAAATAGCAGTGCTACTTGGCAGAGATGCTCCGCGGTTCCATAAAGTGAGAGAGGTGATCAACGGCAAAGATGACCAGCCATGGGCGCACCGTCTCGATCTAGGCTGGGTCGTTGTCGGTGAGGTTTGTTTGAACGGTGCCCACATCCGGACAGACATCTCCCACCTGCAGCAAGACGTAATCAGCACCTACTTTACGCAGGTCTTGAAAAACGGTCGCCATTCCGCCCAATTCCAGCCATGTGACAAGGCAGTAAAGGTCTTTCACACCATGCCTAGAGCAGCTGAATTGGGGGAAGAAGTGTTCATCAGCACCAGTGCTGATGAACGATTTGGGCCGTCTTCCGACGACAGGGAGTTCATGGAGCTGATCGCCGGCGAGATGAAGAAAGATCGAGATGGCAACTGGTCCGCACCTTTGCCCCTCAGAAAAAATAGAAGAAGACTGCCAAACAACAAGGCCCAAGCGGTATCCAGAATGAAAACCTTGGCCAGCTCCCTGGCTAAGGACGAAAAGAAAAAGCAGCACTACATCGAGTTCATGAGAAAGATTCTGGAGAAGGGAATTGCTAAGCAGGTTCTGGATGAGGCAACTACTGCTGGTGAAGAAGTTTGGTACCTCCCACACTTCGGAGTATACCACCCCCAGAAGCCGGACAAGGTGAGGGTGGTGTTCGACTCAAGTGCCGTCTTCTCAGGTGTTTCGCTGAATGATGTCCTGTTAAGTGGACCTGACCTGATGAACCAGCTCCTGGGCGTCCTCATCAGGTTCCGAGAGGAGCCAGTTGCAGTCACCGCTGACATCGAGCAGATGTTTTACGCTTTCAGAGTCCGAGAAGACCACACAAGATTCCTACGCTTTCTGTGGTATGAGGACAACAACCCGAATGCAGCTATTGTCACTTACTGCATGACAGTGCACGTCTTTGGCAACAAGCCATCCCCAGCTGTGGCCATCAGTGGCCTAAGAAAGACCGGCGAAGAAGGTGAAGCAGAGTTTGGCACCGATGTGAAGCAGCTGATAGAAAGAAATTTCTACATGGACGACCTACTGAAGTCTTTTCCAACCAAGGAAGAGGCAGTCGACGTGCTAAAGAGAACAAAGGATCTCTTGTCCACTGCGAATATCCGTCTGCACAAGTTCACTTCCAGTGATGCTGGTGTCCTTGCAGCATTTGAGCCTAGCGAGTTGGCCCCGAGCATGGCTGAAGTTGACTTCTCCAACGAAGATGAAAGCGCGATACAACGTACTTTGGGAGTATCCTGGGACCTAAAGGCAGACTCCTTTACTTTCCAAATAGCAGAACCGAATACCAACGCATGCACCAAGAGGACGGTGTTGTCGGAAGTCAATGGAGTTTTTGACCCGATTGGGTTGGCAGCACCTGTGATCATCAAGGGGAAGATGCTGCTGCGAGAGATGACTCAAGATGGCGGTGGCTGGGATGATCCACTCCCAAAAGACCTGCTCCAAGACTGGGCGATGTGGAGAAAGTCCCTGAACGCTTTGACGGATGTGCGAGTTCCTCGCTCATTTGCACCATTCTCAACCACAGAAGCAGTGAGAAGAGAGCTGCATACTTTTGGAGACGCATCGAACAAGGCCATAGGTGCAGTCTGCTACTTGAGGACTGTTGGCAGCAACGATGAAGTCCATGTCCAGTTAGTGATGGGTAAAGCAAAGCTCGCACCTAAAGCAGCCATCACAATCCCACGCCTTGAGCTTTGCGCATCAGTTCTGGCCACAGAAATGGAAGACTACGTCACCCAGGAACTACAGATTAAAGTTGTCGAGTCAAAGTTTTACACTGATAGCAAAGTAGTCCTGGGATACATCACCAACAGAAAACGTCGCTTCCGCACTTACGTGTGCAACCGAGTAAACCGGTTACTCAAAACCTCTGAGCCTGAACAGTGGGCGTATGTCCCGTCGGAGAGAAATCCAGCTGACCTGGCTTCAAGATCCATTCTGGCAACAGAGTTAGGTGGTTCCATGTGGATTGCCGGACCAGAGTTCCTGAGGCTAAAGAACCTGCCCTCGAGCTGCGAGCAGAAAGAGATAGAAATTCTTCGGGATGACCCAGAAGTGTCTCCAGAGAAGATAAGCTGCAACAAGGTCGTCTTGACAGATGCATTCCTCGGCAGTGAGAGGTTCACCAGATTTTCAAGTTGGGATTCAGCAATGAGAGCCACTACCAACTTGATCCACATCGCCAACTCATTCAGAGCAGAATTGGACTGCAGGGGTTGGCATGTCTGTAAGAAGGCGAAGTCCATCGGAGAGCGTCTCAAAGCTGAGACCGTCATAATAAAGAGTGTGCAGAGTGAAGCCTTTGCTGTCGAGTTAGCCGAATTTAGAAGGGGAAAGTTAACCAAGAAGAACAAGCTGGCTTCGTTCGACCCCTACCTTGACAGCAACGGGGTACTCCGAGTCGGAGGCAGATTGCAGAAAGCTCAACTGTCGGAAAGAGCAACACACCCAGCTGTACTACCAAAGAACCACCATGTCACAAAGCTCATCATCAAGCACTTCCATCAACAGTGCAGCCACCAAGGTCGACACATTACCTTGGGTACGATAAGGAACGAAGGCTACTGGGTTCTTGGTGGCCAGAGGCAGATATCCAAGGTGATCCAAGACTGCGTGACATGCAAGAGGCTGAGAGGTAAGCGTCAAGACCAGATCATGGCGGACCTCCCCGAAGAGAGAGTCACAGAAGCACCGCCGTTCACTTTCGTCGGTGTAGACGTGTTTGGCCCATTTGAAGTCAACAGCAGAAAGACCAGAGCCTGCACCAGTCGTGCAAAGAGATGGGCTGCCCTATTCACTTGCATGGTATCTCGGGGTGTGCACATCGAGATCCTGGAAGCGATGGATAGCTCGTGTTTCATCAATGCCCTGAGACGTTTTTTCTCCATCAGAGGTCCAGCCAGGCAGATTCGTTCAGACTGCGGCACAAATTTTGTTGGTGCCTGTAATGAAATTGGACAACAGCTCCAGGACAAGGAACCTATCAAGAGGTATCTACTCACCCGTGGCTGCGAGTGGGTTTTCAACCCTCCCCACGCATCGAATATGGGTGGAGCTTGGGAGCGAATGATCGGCATTTCCCGCCGCATCCTAGAAGGTATCCTGCGACATGTCAAGCCTAGCCAGCTCACCCATGAAGTTTTCGCAACCCTTATGGCAGAAGTCGCTGCCATAATCAACTCCCGACCGTTACTGCCAGACAGCGACACCCCAGAGCTACCCTTGAACCTGTCGCCCAATATGCTGCTCACGATGAAGCCATCACAGGTGACAGCCCCAGAAGGACCATTTGATCTCAAAGATCTCATGAGGAGCCAGTGGAGACGCGTCCAGCACCTATCCAATATGTTCTGGGACAAGTGGCGGAAGGACTACCTACCTCTGCTACAGACTAGAGCGAAGTGGCAGCAGCCAAAGAGAGACCTGAAGGAAGGGGATGTTGTCATCGTGAAATGCGACTCCAGACGAAACGACTGGCCTCTGGGCAAGGTTGTTGGTGTTGAAGCAAGTGGAGACGGACACATCAGGAAAGCCAGCGTGGAGATGGTAGCCGCGGACCAGAAGAGCCTGTTTCTACGACCAGCCCGGGAGTTGACGAAGAAGACAATGTTGCGGCCAATAAGCGACTTGGTTCTTCTGATTCCCTCAGATTGACTGATCACCCATGGTCCAGCGGAACTCATGAAGCTTGGACTATACCAGATGCTGCTTAGACACGTAGGCACCGCGTATCAAGTGTTTACGCACTGTTTCCAAATTTACGGTTCTGCTTGTTATAAACCGTTTTTACTGTTTTAGTGTAACCTTATTAGATGTATTTGTATTGTATGCACTTTGTGATGAGGTATCACCACGGGGGGAGTGTTGTGTTTACCCCTAGCAGTGCGAGTTGCGATTTAATGTAGTATTGCGCCCTCTCGTGGTGATCGTGTTTTCGCAGAAGTTGCACAATTATTCAGTCACGCCAAGTTTTAGTTCATTTTAGTGCTCGTGTTTCCATCCTTTTGGAACCACCCTATTCCGATAGCCTCACACCAGAAGATCACTGGTGAGTTTAAGATTATAATTATACTTGTTTTAGTGATTATTGATCGTTATTTGATGAGCAATTGTATCGTAATTTTCAGTCACATTTTGCCACCATGATTTTCTGTATCGCATCGATAATTTTCTTGTGCCTTGCGAATACTCTTTCCTTGTTTTTGTGCCTTAGAATTTACCTCAATATCGAGGCCGGTTTCTTAGGGGACATGATTGTAATGATCAGTACTGTTTTCTGGTCAGGATACACTGGCTGTTTGGTCATTTTATGTCTTTATGTCGATGATTTTAAAGGTTATATAAGGTTAATAACTTAGTTTTTGTGTGCACACGAGGCCTGCCTAAGAACATGTACTCGCCATTTTTCCACGTGTTATGAATATTCATGAGCTGGATTCTATATTTGGCATTAGCGTATCCTTATTTGGAATTTGCAGTAGTGCTGCGGGGTTTTACAGTGTATTTAGGAACTATGCCTTTTTCTTTGTTTTAGGTTGCTGATTTCAGTATTCCAGACCCATAAGCAGTTTGAGGACACTTCATCCTTTGGAGAGCACAGTTTTGTAGGTTAATTTTTATAGATTGTCTAATGTGAATTTACAATCCCTTTGAGTGTTTTGAGATAATGTTATGCACTTACCTTTGCGATGGTTCTTATACATGTACATGCATCTGTTTGTCATTACTTTTTGAGCTTTAAGTATTTCATTAATATTTGTATGTCTTTGGTTATTTAGTGTATTTTCCTTGTATTTCTTGTTTTTCAGTTTTACCTCATGTGGTCCACCCACGACACAGGAATGAGAATAAAGCAGTTAAAGTTCAAAAATCCTGTATTAGTCAGAGGTTAACTTGTCGGAGAGAGGGCGCCCTCGGCGCTCCAAGTTCGTCATAGTTGTCATATTCTTATGAGATCAGCGTGTCTAGCTATCGATTCTTCTTCAGCATACAACGGTCCATGTCGATCGAGTAAACACCGACAATGACTGGACAAACTCATAATTCCACTTTACAGGGCTCTTTATTTATTTGCAGTTGCCATGGGAAACGTCTGGTTAAGTTTTGTTCGCTGTGCGTACACATGGCACTAGACTTGATGACAAGTCGTTAGATAGTCGGGTTTAATCCGTGTATTTCAGTCGAAGTTTATCGGCACGGCTGGTTTAAGACTAGTAACGTGCCAGATCTAACGACTTGATAAATACGTTCTCGCACCGTTATTCATATATGCGTGCAGCGCAATACATATGCAATGTATTTCTGCGGTGAGATCCAATGGCGCACTGGTATGCAAATGAAGACTCATCCATTCCGTTACATGGGGAGTTCTACTCAATACTTTGGGGACATGTTTCTATATCTGGTGACGTTTAACGACCAACACACTCAGCTAGGTCAATTGCGTGTTGCAATAAAATATATCATTGTGATACACTTGATTTATTTGAGTTGTGTATGCTCTATTATTACTTTTGTAATGTTACACAATACAAAGTACGAACCCTTGAAGTAATGAGAATGATCTACGTAGAAAAAGAATAGGAGCTGAACACCTCTTTTAACCGCATGTGTTGTACGAGATCTGTAAAGGTGGTTTAAAAACACTGCAGGCGTACACATGTTCGTATAGCGCACGACCGAGAAAACGAATTTAATATCACAGGAAACGAAGTTAATATCACAAAAACAATCCAGTTTGATCAGGAAAATTAAGTTAAACATAAAAACACCCAAGAATGACATGTATACGCCAAGTTTGAATGTTAGGTAGACCTATTTTCGGGAAAAGATACGAGACATTCGTGTGAGACGATGCAATGCAGTGCACGTATTTACAAGATGTTCTAAAAATAAAATAGAAAAGTTTTTTTGGGGGGAAAGAATTCCACATCATAATCTTATGCACAAACCATAGAAAAACGAGATTTGTTTGATTAACAACATTTTTGAAAAAGTTTTATGATAAAATAAAAGGGAAAATGTCTGTGTTTTAGGAAAATGTATTTGGCACATTAATTGGTTTGTTCGTGGGGACAGTGTCCAGATTTGGAATCAACCTAATGTTTAACCAGGGTCCCAACAATTCTTGCTGGACAAGTGGACAGAAAAAATAAATTATGTGGTTTGAGCTTAAACCATAGAGCTGTATAATAAAGATACAGCTCTATGGCTTAAACTATGAACTTGAGAAACTTGAAATAAATCACAATTAAAAATACCAATCACACATGTAACTAATGACATACAAGTCACACAATGGATTAAATTTTGCTTGCTTTTATTTGGCATTGATACACTGCAGATAACATGTAATAACTACTGCCATAGTATTAATATTCTTATTATGTATTGTTCTTATGTATTATTATATAATATTATATATTATGTATTGTTATAAAACCAAAATAATAAAACGAAAACAAAATTAGCCCCCGACTTTCTATGAATTTAAAACCAAAATAAAAACTTGCGATGTCATTTTAGAATAATAATTGTTCATACTAATGCAAAGATACATTTGGCAGCATTCTTCACAGGCCAAATTTTGATAGGACACCCTGTATGGCTTTAACTTTGAATTGTGAGTGTTTCTGGATATTTGTGCAATATGAACACGATATTACAGATTTGTACAACACAATTTCTGTTTTGTATAAAACCGTGATTGAAAAGCAAAATTTGACAGGCCGGCATAACATTTGACAGGCCGGTGTGAAAGGTAATTCTGTCCCCCCTGGTAAATGTGTCCCCCCGGACAGACTTACCAGGCCGTGACCCGGTAAATCTGTCCGGGGGAACACATTTACCTAGGTATTTCTGTCCCCCTCCAGGTAATTCTGTCTCCCTGCCCAACGTTAAACGTGTCCCCCTGGTAAAATTGTCCCGTGCAACGTCACAAGTCTAGCACCCACTACACGCAACAACCAGTGTAGTACAGGTTCACACCTTCATGGTGCATCATTTGTGGCAGACTGTAGGATGTGTAGTGTACTACAAATTACAGGTGGTCAAAAGTGCTGCCACATTTCGTGCTGGGTATACAGAATTTGTACGCGTGCAAGAAGTCTGAAAATACTGATTACCGCTAATTTCCCTTTCGCGCAGAAACGTAGATCGGTTGATTTAATTAACACAGTTATTTATATTTTTATTTTTATTTTGATAAATCGATGAAAGGAACAGAAGTCCAAATAATAAATACCATGTGGGCTTTTCATTGAAACTACATCAAAATAACCACTTATGTGTGAAACATTGGGGGACAAAATTACCTAGAGAGGGGACAAAATAAACTGGAGGGGGACGGAATTAACGGCTCTAGGGGGACACTTTTACCTAGGTAATACTGTCCCCCCGGACAATTTTACCGGGGGACAGAATTACCTTCCACACCGGCATAAAAATATGGCAGAACAGCGTAACATTTACACAGGGCAGGCTACCCTGCTAAAATAGATTGTGGAGAACACTGACCGGGTAAATCTATGTCATTTTAACATCTGTATAATTTGCTTTGAATATTAACAATACAATTTTAACCAGACTTGTCGGTTTTCATGAAACACATATTCACTATACGAAAGCTCAAAAGAATATTATGTATACTTCCATGTTTCCAAGATAATTTTGTGACTGTTGCGACTGTTTTATTATCTGTACTTATATTGTTGAAACATGAAATGCCAAGATGCAGAGTTCTGCGATATTTTTACAGCACATCTAAAAAATGTGGAACACCGAGATAGCTTATCTTGGAAAATTTAGTTTGTCAATTAAGCTTCCGTAGTTTACTGATGGTTAAACAAAATAAGTTTTGACATTCGCTGTCATCTGTTATCCCTCTGTCATATTAATGGGAGCAGTTCGTCCTGTGACTTGTGCAGCCGTATTAATAAGCTGTACAGCCTGACATCTCAGTAGCAAGAAGTGGACTTGGGTAAACCAATTAGCTGTAGTGTACAAAGAAAGAAAATATACAGGTATAAATTAAATGCCAAGGGAATAATGTTGCAACATTAGGTGGCTCTACACTTCCAGAATTGCGAGAGAAAAAACTGACCATTGCGATTTTAGGAAAATTCTACAGTACATTACATTTATGCACGTCAAATAGTTCATGACACAATATGTTGTGTACACAAATTACCACCATGAACCAAAGTCAACGGGACAGTCTTCGTGGAATGTGTACAACATTGATCTGAAAATACCTGTATTGTGGAATTCAATCCTTTGTAAAGGGTACCCTAGACCAACTGATTCTACTGTTCTTTCGAAATATTCAAGTTTTTCTCTCAGAAAGGACCACAATAATAATGAACAAATCCCGCTGAAAACAAAAATAACATTTTCGCGCCTAGAGCAATGTTCTCCTAAATCTCACTTAAAACCGTAGTTCTGACATTTTCTACACGGATAGTTCACTGATCGTACAGTCTGTGAGTTTATATAATAAATTTAATTATTTACAAAGGATTTTAATGCAATTTTACCCACCATCGCTGCTGCCACTGTGTCACCGTCGACGGTCTACGGTACGCGCATGCACGAACTTGCGAATGCGAAGGCAACACAAGTTTCACGGCTCTCTATCCTATGTACGCTCGAATTATCCAGTTTGTAGAGATCAGTGGTACCGGGTACCAGTACAATACGCGAAGCAGGGTAGCTGTATAAAACTGCTCATAAATTTGTATCCCTCTGGAATCTGAACCAATCAGAGTGCTCGCATAGAATTCGCTAGCGATTGCCATAGGTTGTGTACAAAACTGAAAACGACATGTCCAAGTCGGTAAATTAACTTCGAAATTGGGAACGAGGCTATTACCGACTTGGCACCAAGGCCCTTTTCCAAACCTCCAGGCTTCGGCTTTGGCTTCGGCTCCGGCTTCAATTTATGAGGCTTCGTCTTCATGAGGCTCCGCGACGGGCCTTAAAGCTTTGGAACACTGAGGCTTCGGGAGGCTTCGGCTGGCTTCGACAAGCGACTCTATGCCATTCGTGATGCTTCGTTACATTTCGTTGAGTTACCGCTGCGCTGTAGATGGCAACATCGCCAATAAACGGCTAAAGTAATAATATTGTTCGCCTCGTTCACTACGGGCGGGAAAAATAGCCGTATCCAGGAATAAATGTAAACTTTTATACATGTATAAATGCCATTTATTCACTAAACCAAAGTCTGTCTTTTCCCCTTTTCGTAACCGCGTCTGTAAACCTCTGGAAAAGGTTTTGTTTGGGGCACAATTTAAATATATTTCAATAACAAACAATCCACTTTTTTTTTTGGGGGGGGGGGGGGGGGGGGGGTTGCAAGTGCTGGGCCAATGCATCATTCAAAATAATTTGTTTGCGTCGCTATTGCTAAAAACGAAATCTATTTTTAGTTCAGGAATGAGACTTTGTTATTTATTTTTTTACGATTTGATCTGCAGATTCGATCTAAGGTGCACCCCTTTAACATGCTATGTCCGTCTATGGAGCGTCAAAAGTGGACAACCGTATTTTCTGATTTTCTGCTAGTAGAATTTTAGGTTTTCAGGAATTGCGACACCTGTTTTTAAAAAACTCAATTTTTTGCTAACAGAAATTAGGATTTTACTTTGACTACTATTTTGATGCCTCAAAAGTGGACAACTACAAATCTCGGATTCTTACTAGCAAATAATATGATGGTCCAAAAGTGGACAACCGTATTTTTTGATTTTCTACTAGCGGATATTTAGATTTTAGAAGTAGCAATACACGTTGTTAAAAATGTCAATTTTCTGCTAGCAGAAATTTGGGTTTTACTTTGACGACTTTTCTTGACGCCTCAAAAGTGGACAACTGAAAATCGATAAATTCTGTTAGTAAATATTCGGGTTGAACTTATTGTAGAAAACCAAAATCTCTTAGTTTTTGCTAGCAAAAATTTGGTCGTGACCAAACGAACCCTTCTGTTCGAAATAGATCAGTATGCGGGATGTTCACGTCGTCACGTTCTCTTGATGGGTTTACCTAACCCCTTCAAAGAGTGGACGATTCCGATCTGAGAAGGCTGGTCCAGTAGTGGCTAATCTGACGGCCGGCCCTTTGTAAATGTACGTTGCTTCCGTCACGCGTCCCCGCCTACGTCTGCTATGGACATTCCTATTGGATTATCCATTACTGTATGTCGTTGAGGTTTTCCCGATCAATTTTCGGCAAAGGAGTAGCCAATTTAACCACAGCGCTATTCTTTCGCGCAAAATCGAATGCTGCTAAAAATGATAATTTTATTTTGTTTTATGACTTGTCAAAAGTACCGTTGCGTCATTCGATTTTACAAAATAACCGTTCAATTTAACAATTCAACAAAACAGCATTCAAATTCACGTGAGCTTTTTCGAGACGTACCTGTCACGGTATATTCGGTAATTTTTATGTGTTATTATTGGTTTATTAAAACACATTCAAACGTCGCAGCTACAAGCTGAATTGAGTTTATCCCCACATGTGACAAGACTGGACATACAGGATCGAGCACTCGTATTTGTTGCGTTTCAGGTCTGAGCAGCCGTTTATTAAGCTATGATAGCACGGGACAGCAATGCAAGCAATGTAAAGACAGTTTGTCCGTGCCCGAAGCTGGTAGCACAGGACAGCAATATTATATTACACAATTATCACAGTTTGTTCCCGTCCGAAGCTGATGTCGGGGAACAGCAATATTGTCACAGTTGGTGACGCAAACAGCAATTTATATTTAGCAATATTGTCACAGTTTGTGACGCAAACAGCAATTACATTCAGCAATATTGTCACAGTTGGTGACGCAAACAGCAATTTATATTCAGCAATATGGTCACAGTTTGTGACGCAAACAGCAATTAAATTTAGCAATGATGTCACAGTTTGTGACACAGATCTGCAATTACCATAATCCAAATAATTCAGATATAAATAGCATCATCCGCACATACGATGCCATATTCATTAGCAAGCAATATTATGACATTTTATCAAAGCAAATCATATCATATATAACCATTAATCAATACCGTAGTGGCCAAGTAGCACAAGCAATACCTTAAGCTATTATTATCGTCGGCAATAAGTAAGAAATGCAATAATCAAAATATCAATCAGCGAATGTGGTAAACATATAGGGACTGCAACTACCGTGTTCCGATTTCATCTTGGAACCGACAAAGAAAGAGGGTTAAGTGCTTTTGCCGCAAATTCCCTGAAGCCTCTTAAATTAAGGTTTTATTGGCCAATCTTTGAGGCCTATTTGCGCTATTGGAATGCAATTTCCGCCAAACGGACATTTTGCGAAAGGAGAATCGCAACATGCCCGCCGCCAAATAGCCTCAGAATGAATGGGGCGTGACAAAGGTTGCTCAGAATAGCAGAGCAACCTGCCTAAGTTAGGTGGAAGCCATCAGCGTGATACCAGGTCATTGGTCCCGACCTGAATGATTACAAAGTCCGGCAATTCGACAGCAGCTGACCAAGCCTCCAGCAAAAAACCGGGGTACTGGTCCATCGTTAGTCCCAGACGTCCAATCCAGTTGATGTGGGCCAGCTGGTGGAGCCTCTCCCCCCAGGGCGACGACCGTGCAACTCGGGCGCACCAATTAACTCGGGCGCACCAATTAAGTAACTCGTCGCCAATTACCCCCAGAGTCGGCTTGTCAGGGATGAAAGCTCATGCATTTTGGGAAAGATAAAGAAATTAAGAACCCATCAGTGCTAATACTCATCATTAGTAGTTAAATTGCAGCAGTCGCTGCGCCAATGCAAAATGAACGGGCTGTAAATCTGTCACCATGAAGCCCTATAAAGTCAAGTGCACGACGAAGTACCGCTGTGAACTGTGGTCGTTCAAACTTGGTTGTACCCACATCGGGGTAACTCAGCAATTGCAATTTCTTCAAAGAAATACCAGATACATAGGAAGCAATGAATGCAAAAACTCAACTTGCTGCTGCAGGGAGAGGCACCTATATAGCAGCATCAAACCCATGGTTTGCACTAAACCATTGGAAAAGACGCAACGCCCGCTGATATAATAAACGCGTGCGAGGGGCAAGGGCGTCTCGCAAAAGACCCTGAACTCAGCAATTGCAATTTCGAAGAAATACTAGATGCATAGGAAGTAGGCTAATGAATGCGAAAACTAGACTAGATGCTGCAGGGAGGGCCCCCAGCAGCATCAAACCCATGGTTTGCACTAAACCATTGGAAAGACGCAAAGCCCGCTGATATAATAAACGCGTGTGAGGGGCAAGGGCGATAATCAGCAATATTGCCACAGTTGGTGACTCAAACAGCAATTATAGTCAGCAGTATTGTCACAGTTTGTGACGCAAACAGAAATTATATTCAGCAATCTTGTCACAGTTGGTGACGCAAACAGCAATTATATTCAGCAATCTTGTCACAGTTGGTGACGCAAACAGCAATTATATTCAGCAACATTGTCACAGTTTGTGACGCAAATAGCAATCATATTCAGCAATATTGTCACAGGTTGTGACGCAAACAGCAATCATATTCAGCAATATTGTCACAGGTTGTGACGCAAACAGCAATCATATTCAGCAATATTGTCACCGTTGGTGACGCAAACAGCAATTGTATTCAGCAACATTGTCACAGTTTGTGACGCAAACAGCAATCATATTCAGCAATATTGTCACAGGTTGTGACGCAAACAGCAATCATATTCAGCAATATTGTCACAGTTGGTGAAGCAAACAGCAATTATATTCAGCAATCTTGTCACAGTTGGTGACGCAAACAGCAATTATATTCAGCAACATTGTCACAGTTTGTGACGCAAACAGCAATCATATTCAGCAACATTGACCCAGGTTGTGACGCAAACAGCAATCATATTCAGCAATATTGTCACAGTTGGTGACGCAAACAGTAATTATATTCAGCAACATTGTCACAGGTTGTGACGCAAACAGCAATCATATTCAGCAATATTGTCACAGTTGGTGACGCAAACAGCAATGATATTCAGCAATATTGTCACAGTTGGTGACGCAAACAGCGATTATATACAGCAATATTGTCACAGTTGGTGACGCAAACAGCAATTAAATTCAGCAATACATGCATGGTCACATGTGGTGACGCAAACAGCAATTGTATTTAGCAATATTGTCACAGTTGGTGACGCAAACAGCAATTATATTCAGCACTATTGTCACAGTTTGTGACGCAAACGGCAATTATATTCAGCAATATTGTCACAGTTGGTGACGCAAACGGCAATTATATTCAGCAATATTGTCACAGTTTGTGACGCAAACAGCAATTAAATTTAGCAATGATGAAGTTCGTGACACAGATCTGCAATTACCATAATGCACTTACAAACTAGAAATCATCAAGCTAATGCACAATGTGTTCGGAGTTAGCCACCTTACGAGTGCAGTACGCAATGAAAGTGCTAAGTAAAACGTTCAAAAGTGACACATAAGATGGTGCACCCCATCGGCGCGGCATACGTGTATCATAAATATATTTGGCCATTAGGGGAAAACCATAGCAAATCGAAATCATCCGGGTGAACAGGGAGTAATCGAAAAGCCGATTTATTATCAGAGTTGGCCATAACTGCACCCTGAGCAAAATTGAATACCATCGCTATAGCTTCATCAAAACTTGTGTAATTGACGGCAGTGTTTGTCAACGCAAATTAGGAATAGGCGCATTAGCTAACGGCCCGGCTACGCGGCCCAACTCGATCTCGCGATCAATGTTTTAATTGCAACATAGCTGGGTGTTGAAGAGCAGACAGAGAATAACGAGCAGTGGAACTGACGCTAGGTCCTAAATAACTAGCTAAGTCGAAAGCCAAAGGCGAAGCCTTCCAGCAATATTTGCGCATCTTTAGTGCTACTGGCTGCTTGTGTAAACGCGCAAGAATGGTAACATATTACTTAGGTTTACTGGTATTTGCCCTGGCCCGCTGGACTGACGATTGTCTAGACAGCGGGCTGCTGGGTGGCCGAATACCTGACAGGTGGAGCAACGGGGAATTGGGCCGGAGGCATTTCCCGCGATTAAAATCCTTGCACGGTTATTGTTGACCGCCGGCAATATTTGAGCAATTGGCGTGCCTGGCTAGGTTGGCGCAACAAGACAGTAGGCCTATATCAACGCAAAAACCAAAAAGGCAGATGTCCACTGCTCAACTGATGTTACGCAATTATCACAGTTTGTTCCCGTCCGAAGCTGATGTCAGGGAACAGCAATATTGTCACAGTCAGTGACGCAAACAGCAATTATATTCAGAAATATTGTCACAGTTTGTGACGCAAACAGCAATTATATTCAGCAATATTGTCACAGTTGGTTACGCAAACAGCAATTATATTTAGCAATATTGTCACAGTTGGTGACGCACGGCCAAATAGACTGAACACTAGTGGTAATAATTGGTTGAGGGGTTGATTCCTCAGCATTAATAGCCACACTAGACTTACCCGACTCCAAAGTCGTGGACGAGTCACGTACCTCCGGACCGACCGATGGTGGATGGTGCAACAATTGGGCCTCCGCCGCTGCTGACAGGGCCTGCCGTATCCAACGGCCGGGTATGCAATACCGTACCCGCTCGGTGCATTCCATGGCTCGACTGAACTCGCATCGCGTCGACTGGCCACAGCATCCTGCCGAGAGGACGAACGATCGAGGCCGTCCTTGCGGCCGTTTGGCTCCATCCACCGGCCCAGAGGCAACCCATCGCTTCGACTGGCACGGGGCATATTTACGCCAATATTTGGCGAACTTATCGGCAAGAAAACATTAAATGAATTTTTGGCAAGACGAAATTTCTACAACCATGCAAACAGGTCGACTGCTCAAACGAAAGTGGGTGGCTGAGTGCTCGAATTCAGGTTATAGTATCAAGCCAAGACTGAACTAGTTCATATCCATAAATCAATCCGACCACAAGGGGATCGAGTGACCTGAATTGACCAAACTCTAGTTCCGTCAAAGCCTTGCAAACTGTCCCGCGGGGATAAATTATTTGAAGCTTTATTTGCCTCAAACGTATTAAAATACAGAAATTCATAAAAAATAATAATGTTAAAAATTACAGAAAAACCATTAAGGAAAACAATTTGTTTGGGGACAGAAGGCATATCAACTGAGTGAACAAAAATCAAGAGCTATTGTTGAGTGCTTGGACAAGGGATGGGATGCAACTATTTTTGTAACGACCAGTCCTACATTTTGGGGGGCACATTTTGTTGGCATTCCTCAAGTTGTTATTTTTCAGTTGTTTGGTGGGAGCCAGTGCCGGCCTGTAATTTTTAGATTCAAACAATGTCTTACCAAAATTGACAAATAAATGACTCAGTCTATCAGTGATTGTAGGCAAGCTGAACAGTTGACATATTTCCACATATGATGTTGGTGTATTTGGCTGACCAGCCAGAATGATACGAAAAGCCCTTTTTTGTAACCTTTCAAGGGTTATCATAGTTGTGTTTTAGTAAGTCCAGAGTACCAGACAGGACAGGCGTATTCGATAGTGGGTCGGACATACATAACATACACATTTAACAGATCCTTGACAGAAATAAAACAACGTTTAAGCTGGCGTAAAAAGAAAAGTCTGCGGTTAAAATTACTACAAATGTTGTTCACTTGGGAATCCCACTTCAAATTACTCTGTATATAAATACCCAATATTCAAATGTATTATTGGGCAGGCATTTTTTCCATTTGGGCATGCAATCTAAAAAACGCCCTGTTCAAATGTTGTTTCCTTTAGAATGAACAAACCCCCAAACCCCGTTAATGTTTCAAAATCGAAAACACAAAAACTAATTGCGTCTTGGTCCCCCCCCCCGCAAAAAAACAAAACAACAGTAGGGGAACATAGGCCCTAAACGAATAAAGAAAAACAAAAGGTTTTGCCGACTTATAATATAAGTGAATATACGGTTGTTTGACACAGTTTATTTTTGTTATCTGTTTGTTGTCTTTTTAGTCTTAAAAAAAAAGTTGTTGAGCGTCCTTTAATTTTTAAAGTTCAGGTAGGGAGGGAGTTTTTTGTCTTTTTCTTCAAATTTTTATTGAGTTTTGTTGACATGTAAAAATTTAAAATAAAGACTACTTTCTTCACAAAATGATTGTATTTCTTCACTCTAACTCACAGGGGATAATTGTTTACACATGGCTTGGGCTTGCATGGATAAATTAACAGATGATTTTGGCATGTACCTTGTGCCAAAGTGGTACCAATAGTTAGAGTATCGGCTTCGAGTTCATCTGTAGAGCACGTCTTCAGTAATGGCGGCATCATCATGCGCCCCCACTGTGCTCGACTTGGGGACAAAACGTTATCAAACTTGATAATGCAACAATTTAAGTACAAGTGTGTATTTTTCCACTTTGGCATATTTAGCCTTTGACTTTCGTTTAGTTGTCATGTGAATAAAAGGTCAGAGTGAATGAGCTCTGATTAATGGATTGAATTTATTAACTGGTCGTTTAACAGGTTTTTGATTGTACTTAAGTTTATCACAAAATTTGTTAAGATCTTTTTCTTTTTTTTCTTTTTTTACAAATAAATAATCAAAAAAGTTTAATGTCGGGCGTGTTTCGTAGGGTCGGGCAAGAAAGATCAACAACTCTTTTGTTTATCTGGCCTGTAATTTATTGTCCCAAAACACCTGAGCCTTTTGTTTGAAATAGACTATTATAGAGTATATTTAACTAGGGTGTGCGTGGGTGGGTGATTTTTCTCAATTTGCCTCCCTTTGCCTGTGCGCATGAGTTCTCGAATACTGGCGCGCGACGTTCTGAAACTGGTTGCTTAGTTTGAGCATGGAGGACCTTCCTCCATGGTTCGAGACATGGTTAAAAATGATCTGAAATCCACGCAAATATCATATTTTTGATTGTTTCCTTTTTCAAACATCTGGTTGAAATTAAACCAACCTGATGCATTATACCGTTCCGGAGAAAAGACGAAAAACACCCGGTTGTACGCATCAAGTCATGTTTCCTGTCGTTTTCATTCAATGTACAATATACACGCTGTGTGCTTCCCATGTTTTGCACACGGCACAAATGCACACGTGTAGTTTGTTACACGTCCGCAAAAGGCGAACACTTTCCCGCTGGAATCATGACTACACCCAAACAGCTCGAATTTCGGGGTCACTTTTCTGACCCCAGAAACTCGTTGTACACAAGAATAACACAAAACGCGCAGTTTTTAAAGGATGGTCGTGTGAATGTTAATTCTACTATTATTTTAAATTATCTTTTTCGATGAACATCATTTTAGTTTAAAACGTGTTTGTAGCCCAATTGGGCGATTCCAGCTTTCTCTATGGTTTAACTAGTACCTGTTACAGTGCATTTCATGCAATCAAATCTGCAGTGAAGAACCACCTCAAGTACATTTGTTGCTTAGGTCCTGTTGTTAATTAAAAGTCATATGTTATAAACGCTGATGCGGTGCGGGTATTTGTTTTGTCAGAGTATAAGGATCCAGACCCAAATGAAACCCGAGTAAAAAAGATCTAATACAATTTACCGCCTTTTTTTCTGTTGCGGAATTTATTCTTGGAGCGGGAAGCGCCAATAAAAATGGTACAATAAATACAAAGGCCGCCGCGCGCGAGCGCTGCGGCCACTCAAAGGAAAAAAGTTTGGCACTGATTTCTTATTAGAAAGTTCCCACGGTAGTATAGTCTTAACGATATACGGTGGAAGGAAAACAAGTCGACCTGTACGTAGGGGGAAGGTGCTTGGTACCATTTCGCGCCCTGTATGAGAAGCATGATGGATGCCTTCGCGTTTCGAGATGTTTGTAGCGAGGATGAGTTTGACATCCCTCTTGGCTTACCGGCCCACGATTTCACCATTAACATTAAAGGGCCGGCGGATACGGACCGCACACTTAAACTCAAACGGATGCAACTGAATAGTGAAACACTGATTTTCAAACTAGAACCCCTGTCGATAATACTATACGGGTCGGACGACACAGTTGTCGTACCGAACAGTGTAGGGGGGTTCCCTGGTATCATGTGACACTCTGAACTGGACTGTTTCGGGGGACTCGGCAACGGGTGTGCCCACAGCTCTGCCAGGCACAAGCTGGCAATCCCAAGTTGGTTTGCAAGGTCTGGGGGCTGGGGAGAAAACACCATTTTCAACCTGGAGCGGGCAGCAGCAGCCGACCGGGCCTGGAAAACGATTCAGAGGACAGAAAAAATCGCGCATAACAGGTATTATAACTAACCCTATAGCCCCATTCTGTGGCCGTATATACGGGACTCCCTCCGTATACGGAGGGAGTACGGAGGGAGTCCGGCAGTACTAGTACTAAATACGGCCAATGGGGCTAATAACAACAATATCCTCATGAAAACAATGATGTTATTTTTATGTTCACATTAGCCCTATATGGCTACACACTGGAGTAAACTCTGCACAAAAGTTGGTAAAATTAAATTGCATTTTTAAATGGAAATAGTTCGGCCTAATCCTTTTGAAGTAAGTAGTAATACTCGGCATGGGGTTTCTTTTACCCAAGCATCGCACTTTTCCACCAAATTTAATTTATGACTTCCCCAGTGCAAACATAATTTACCTAAACACTCTCACTCCCAGTCCCATCTCTTACACTCACAGCCTCCCCTGCCAACACCACTACGCCCTCCTGTGTCAATGCCATCATAATTATGGCAACTCCTCCAAGAAGCCAATGTAGTACGATTTATATTAATGGTCTTGAGAAACGTGTGTATTGTTTGTGCAGTTAAATAAAAAAACATATCAAGTGGAGGATAGAAAGAAGGGGTGGGGTGGGGATGCTGCTGAGCAAAATTGTTTTATTAACAAAAGAAAAATCCTGATAGAATCCGGACCCTACGCCATAATTGGCTTTGCGATTGCTGGAGTCAAGTTTGGGAGGTGAATGGTACCCCCCCCCCCCCCCCCCCCCCCCCCCCCCCCCACCAATGAAAAGCTAGATCTGCCCAAAATTTGAAAAATAAAATATTAAATGCATGTACTTTGTAAATGAGGATAACAATTTATAAATACAAAATTATAATTTGACTATTCTAAAACCTACTAACTTGCATAATTTTCCAGCTGGAGTCAAATTCCATTGAAAATTGGTCGGTCAAGTAACAGTACCAATAACAGTGTTATTAACACTGTTTCAGAAAGTCACCTATAGTTTGATTCCTTTTTTTCAGCAACACAAGTGGAGCAAACAGTGGAAACAGGTACATTCACCAAAAATGTAACAATCTGCGATGTGATAAAAGGAGCCCTACAGGAGGTGAAGTCCACAACAATCAACCTCACCAAAACTGCCACCACAAAGGAAGTAAAACGTCTGTTGATACTAGAGAGCGTCCACTTCAGAGGATGCAAGACAGAGTGCGCTATTACCCTGCTAGACAGCAAGGACCTCGAAATAGAAAATACATCAGCAACTAAAGGTAATACTATATTTAAAGATAAATAAGTAATGAAATATAACTGGATGAAACAGAATTTTAAAAAAAATGCACTTTCCATCGAGTTTCCCTTTAATGTAACATGCATTGTATGCATACAAAGTAAAAAGTATTGAATCAACATTATGAGTTTGTGGTAAGTGACTATAGAGGATTAAAAGTGTTTAAGACCAGCCAGCCATATGTCTTTATCGTCTGTTTAATACTGGTTTATAACAACCACATGACGGGCTCTGGACCAATAGGAATGGCTAAACCGTCTCGGGTATTTATGATTACTTTTTTAAAGTTGGGATTACATACATTAAACTGCTAAATTTAACACTCAAGGTGTTGAATTCATCAGTTAAATGACCACACACTTAAAAGTAGTATACACCATTGGTAATTGCTCGAATTATCATGAATGGGTGGATTTGGGGGGTTGTATTTTATATTCATAAATACACGGGACAGTTTAGGCATTCCTATTGGTCGAGAGCCCGTCACGTGGCCGGTATTAAACGGACGATAAAGACATGGCTGGAAGTGTTTAAAACCAGGGGCCAATTTCATAGAGCTGCTAAGCACAAACATTTGCTTAGCATGACAATTTGTCCTTGGCAAAAACAAGGTTACAGACCAAATTTTCACCAGATCTTTATTTATTGTTCTGGATTGATAATCAGCTGGTTTTTTTTTGTTTAGCATGAAAAACACTATAATTTTGGCTGGTAACCTGTTTTTATTGAGCAAGACTTTTTGTGCTAAGCAATTTTTTTTGCTTAGCAGCTCTATGAAATTGGGCCCAGCTGGCAACAAAATACGTCACGCGATGTCGCATTATACCCGTCCCCAGGGCTCACTATATTTTTTAGTAAGAAAGGGTGGTGTTGGGCGCGTACAGCTCGACACCCTGGGAACGAGGTTGCCAATGGCAGTGATAGTCTGGTTCCTAGTAAATACGCTTTATTGCATGTATTGTGTAGAGCGACAGAGGCGGAAACATGTCATTTGGCACACACAGAATGGCGAAACACCGAGATTTACTTGCGACAATTTTCCCTGATTTTCTGGGCTTTTTTGGCTGAATTTTACAAAAAAGGTATTTATGAATGGGAATAAATGTGTGTTCGAGCAGGGGGCATCAGGAAGAAAATTTCTCGATATCGGGTCAGAAAATTCCAACGAAATTTTTGGCGTTGACCCACCCACCCTTACGGATATTTTTTTTTGAAAATGATATCCGGATGCCATACCCACCCCTTTTACGGAATATTTTTTTTTCATTTCATTAACTGGAGTTCGGACCCACCCCTTTAACGGGAAATATTTTTTTCATTTCACCAACTCAAGTTCGGACCCACCCCTTTAACGGGATATATTTTTCGGAATTCGACAGGAGATAATTCGTGACGAGATCGAAATTTTCGGAACGACTTTCGAGATCATTCTGAATTTGACCATGGAAATCTGCTCGTTCAGACAGATATAGACGAATCTGTGTCCGTTCACTTTCGCGAACTGCAGCAGCAGTTATTCACTGATAATCATCCCCGGCGCCCGGCGCCAGTCTCAGTCCGCATCCGGTCCTCAGTTCCTCGGAGTCCAGCGTACTATTATCTTCACTTTCGTTTTCAAAGATTCAATGTTTCCGAGTTGGAAAATTCGACAATTACCCGTAAATTACGCCGGTTGTCGCTCTTCATTCAGAATGCGGCGGCCGCATATTAAGAATAGGATCGTCGCCCGACACTGACACCGTGAGAGCAGTCAAAACGGACTTGAAATTGAGAATGCCCGTAAGTTTTTTATTTTTTCTCGATTGAAAATTTGATCACTGACGCTGTCACTGATCACGAAAATTTTAACAAAATGCTTGAAAATGGCGAAAAATGGAGTGAAATATTTTTTTGTAGTTCAAGTCAGGTGTTTTGACCCACCTTTTTTGTTGAAATTTTTTTTTTTCATTCCAAAATCCAGTTAGACCCACCCCTTTTTGCAAAATTTTCTGGCGCCAGAAAAGTCTGCCGCGAGGCCTGTTAGACCACCCCACCCCACACCTGATATCGAATTTTTTTTTTACTGATGCCCCTTGGTTCGAGAGGTTTTAATCACTCTGTTTAATACCGCTTGGAGTCTGGGTGCTGATAATTACCCGAGCCGAAGGCGAGGGTAATTATCAGCACCCAGACTTCAAGCGGTATTAAACAGAGTGATTAATACCGACCGAACACACATTTATTCCCTTAGTAAATATCGTTTAACTAACCTGTCTGAAGCTTTACAATCACGAATGCCGACAAAAACATGAAAAACAGCATTTGTTTTCAACCGGCGTCGAGCAGTTATTCTTATGTTATTTGTGTTTTTTTGCGATCGCCGCCTGGCGATCGCGATTTATTTTTTAGAAAATTATATTTGTTAGAATAATTACAGGATATCTAGCGCAATCATTTTGCTGGATGCCTAGAAACATTATTTACTTCCAGATGAGTAAGATATTTCTTAATAATTCGGTAGTAATTTTTTTTCGATTTCTGCAAATGGTGTACCCTACCCTTTAATAATGACCACGCACTTATATTGTTGATTCAACACTTTAGTTACAATTAACTCCCAAGCGTGTACATTTTAGGAGTTAAATGTCATGACCCAAAAAGTGACTTTTCTCAAGTTAGTGTGAAAGTTATAATTCAAAATACACTTTTACAAATGCTCTTACAAAACTGTATTTCTTGTGTTGAACTGTTTAACTTTGGTAGTGGACTTAGTGTATTTCATTATCATCCAACCATGCACAATATGATCAAGCATCTGATTATCACTCATCACCATTTATGTGTTAGGTGACAAACTATTTTATATGAGTATACATGTAGGTTTTCCTGGTCAATTTCACCAAATGAGCAGCCAATTTAAATTAAAGCGATTTACCCTCTTCAGTTTTTGCCCGTTTTAAATTCAGAATTTGGCACTCAATTTAGTTTTGAGATATTCAAATTCCTTTAGCAATGTGTTCAATTTAGCATATCACACGATTACTGGAGATATTTGCTGATTTATTTTTTTCAATTTTGTAAAAAGGCAATCAATTTCGCTAAATAAGAATTCAAATAAGTATGACAAATAAATGCGAACAAATACATTTTGCTATGCAACTTTTTCTTTACTTTACTAAGTCAGTCAAACTTTTTTTGTTTTATTCATTTATGTTTCCTGTAGCTTTCATAATGGAGCCTATATTTTTAAATTATTGTTTAGGGAGGGGGGTATTTATCAGACCAAGACTAAACTGTTTTGTGTGTGTTTTTAAAACATTACAATTTGTTATTGTTTGGGCATTTCTTTATGTTTTTGTTCTCTTGGTTTCGTATTGTTTATTTATGTTGATTACTGTGCCAATAAGTAAACCGTATTATATTGCTATAACATTCTAAAGGAAACGACCTTTTAACAGCGTTTTTTAGATTGCACGAATGGCAGAAATGCCTGCCTAAAAATGGATTTGAATTACCAAATATACGTCTCAAAATATCTTGTGTGAATTTGAATGCAGTTTTGTTGAATTGTTAAACTGGATGGTTATTTTTTTGATTCGAATGAAACAATTACTTTTGACTAGTCTTAAAATGAAATTTAATTAGCAGCATTTCGCGCAAAATAGAATGGCGCGGTGGTTAAATTGGCTGCCCATCTGCCGAAATTGACCGGGAAAACCTAGAGTATCTTAAATTTAAGTCATTTGTTTTCATTATTAAATGCCAAGGCACAATTATGTATCTTGTTATTAATAAATTATGTGCATAAATATCTAGGCATATAAATGCAAGAAGCAAAAGCAATCTTTAACAAGGGTACAAGCAATCGGGTCACTTTCTGTCAATTTATGAAATTTGTCATTTTTTTCTTTCCATAAGTTTTTAAAAAAATTGTCAAAGGCATTACTTTCTGGCCTAAGTTTGGCCTTTTTTTTTGGGGGGGGGGGGGGGGGGGGGGGGGGGGGGGGGATGAAAAAAAATGCATTTTGCTCTCTGAATGAAAAGTAAAACCTATAAAACCAAATTGTGGGCTGTTGTAGCCTGTTTTCAATGGTGCACGTGAAGGTGAAGGAATGATGTTACAATTTTGCCTAAAATTTTGGGGTTTCCCCAAACCTTTTGTTTTCACTTGTGCGCAAAGGAGCCTCTCTGATTTCTTTTACAGTCAGTTTTTAACATTTCATTTACATGCCCCCCCCCCCCCCCCCCCCTCCTAAACCATCACTCGCCCCACTCCCCACCCCCACCTCCCAAAAAGAAATATACCCCCAAACCACAACAATCACCAAAACATACACATGTATGCTATAAAGTTATGTCTTATGACTATTTTAGGGGTCTTTCTAATAGAAAAAAAGGAAGAAACCAATTTTGAGAAATTGAGAGAGCGACTTAATTGGTTTTACCCATCCACATATAGACCACTTTCACATCTTGCCACCAACAACAAGAGGGGTTCACTGTCATGGGTGCAGTACCATCAATGGTCATTTGTATATGTTTTCTTAATATGAAAAAAGTTCTTTGATTTTCTTGACTTAAAGGTAGAATATACCATTAGTAATTGCTTGAATGATCACAAATGAGTGGATTTTTTTGGGAGGGGGATTGTATTTTATAGTAAATTATCGTTTAACGAACCTGTCTGCAGTTTTACAATCATGAATGCCAAGAAAAGGAAGAAAAACGGCGTTCGTTTTCAACCGGCGTCGAGCAGAGTGATTCTGGTGTTCTTGGTTTTTTTTGTCGATTAAAAAAAAAGGGGGACAATTACAAGATATTTAGCGAAATCATTTTGCTGGATGCCTACAACAATCGTTATTTACTTTAGACTAATGATGATATTTCTTAATAATTCGGCACTAATTATTTTTTAGAAATCTGCAAATGGTATATCCTACCTTTAAATTTCCAGATTCTAAAAACTTAATCATCGATGACATTTTTAGTTTTCTCCTCAATCTCCATGCACAAATTTTAGAAATTCTTACTTTAAAAGCCACAACTCGGCGTCTAGGCTGGCCCAAGATCGCGCCGGCATACGAGCGTGCCGTAAGCGAAATTGAATGTCATAGTCACGCCAGCCATAACCGCCGCGGCGGAGTGCCGCGGAGCGTATGGTATCCATGTACTTCAACAACTGCCGGGCCCGGTCCGGATGCCGCATTAAATAAATTGAGGAGAAAATCAAAAATGCCGACGTCCATTGCTCAATGGACGTAATACGCGGGGTATGGGCGTGTGGGCGGATTTGCCACGCGGGTGACTCCTGGGGACCGACTGTGAATACGCAGTCATTAACATTACTAGCAGTGCTGCTTCCACCCGCAGGACGTAGCATTAACCCTAAATCGACAAACTCCCCGTTCCAAATCTTTTCTTGGGTCTGTTTTGGGACCCCCAAACCCAGCTCGTCACAAACACTAATCAAAGCCGTGTGGTCCTGCATAGGTACTGGGGGTACAGGGGGCGAGGCATGAACGGAACCTGAGGTTAAGGCTATAACACTAGGAAGAGTGGATGAAACCTCTAAGGAGGGTAACTGGACGGTAGTACTACCGAACTCACCCGATCCCAAAGCGAGCTGGGGCGCCGGCGCAGATCCAAAGGTGGCCGAAGATCCAGGGTTGGCTGTCGATCCCGAGCTAGCCGCATGTCCAGCGTTGGTCGCATACCCGGCGCGACCAAGGTGGGTCGGTGCTCCGAAGTTGTTGGGCTCTAGAGTTGGCCAGGCCGCGGATCCCAAGTCGGCCGCAGGTCTCCAGTCGGGCGCAGCTCCTAAGTTCGCCGCAGCTCCGGCGTTGGCCGGCTCCAAAGACGGCCGGGCCACCGATCCCGTGTTTGCAGCACCTCCGGTAGTTCCGGATCTGCTAGAACGGGGCCGTCCCCGCGGTCTCCTTTCTTCCCCCGAACTGCTCCGTTTGGATGCCTTTGATTTCGGCATGTCAACTGTTAATGATGTAGGCTCGAATATGCTCGAATATACTTGACTATACTTTAAACAACCAAATCAAATTTTCAAACACAATTACTGGTACTGCAAAAAGTAAATTACGAAGAACTAGCACGAAAAAGCAAACCAACTGACGAACTGCTCAGACTAGAATGGCCGCTCTAGCCAAGTGAACGTGACTATAACATACTCGACCTTGTTGTCACTCAACAGCTGCCCATTTCGGCCCTCTCGAACCAAAGAGACCGCCTAGGAGTGATAAATCATTTGAAACCGCATTGGCTGGCCTCAAACTACTTAAAAGTATTTTTTCTTTAACTTCTTTTGAAGAGAAATCTAAACATCAATGCTTATTGATATGGTTATGGTTAGAAAACACTGTGCCAAAAATTATAGCAAGAAAAATGGCAACCCAGTGTAAAAAAAAAGTGGGCTGTGCGAGGGTTCCGGAATCTAAGCCATGTGACCATTTTACTTTCAGGTTGTATTATATCTTGCTTATTTTGTATACTGCGGTTTCTTTGCAGGAAAGGCCTTTTTTGGAACCAACAGGAAGGTCAAGGCTGTCAAGACTTCGCAATGGGTCCAGCTCAAGAGGACAAGGCTTCAGCTTCCTCCACTTTCGGCATCGTCTTCCTCAGAAACAGACATTGAAACTGGTACAGCTGATGTTGAAACTAAATCAAAACCTTCACAGAAGGATCGCCTCACTCGAATCGAAAATACGTTGGAGAGTATCCATAAAAAAATAGCCAACACTGCTAACGTAAGAGCAGAGATCGCATCAGTGTTTCAGTGTAAGATTTGTTTTGAAACTTCCAAACCCCCAGTCATTGTAACAAAATGCTGCCAAAACGTGGCAGGTTGCAAGACTTGTATTAACAACTGCGAGCAAGAAAGATGCTTTCTGTGTCGATCTTCTGTAGAGAGCTATGCAGATGGCCTTTATTCAGAAATGCTGCCCATTCGTGGTATTTATGAACTGGCAGGCATTTGCAATCCTAACTGAAAAGTTTTCAAGGTATCCTACGGATGTTTGCTTGTTTAAAATTCCCTTTATTGTTATGTGTTTAAAGGAGATTTAAATCTATAGATGGTTTTTTGAAGAAGAAAAAAATTCACTAGGTCACTGCATTTTCCCATTTTCTAGTAGAATAATTTACATTTGTTTTAAATAACACATTTTTATAACAATCATTTTTCTGCCTGCAGAACTATCTAGGCACCTCAAAAGTAGTGTTGGGCGACTCAGGCATTTTCGGAATCAATTTCAATTCCAAGGCTATCGTGGACATCGCGGCACAGTGTCGTTTGTGGTTTTCTAATTCCAGATTTGGAATTTAATTGATTAAAATCAATTCCAGTGTGGAATCGCCCACCACTACTCAAAAGTGAACAACTAAAAATCTCTAATTCTCATTAGCCAAAAATTATGATTGGGGCGGGGTGCAAAAGGGGAAAAAGGGGTGTCAATCAGTAGTGTGAATCATATTACTGTTTATTTCATGTATATTTAACAAGGGTGTTGTTGGGGTGGGCATATTTGTGCTAGTTTGGTTTTTTCAACAACAAAAACCTGGCCGAAAATGGGAAAATGCAGTTGTGCACATTTTGAGTTACATACATGTACTTGACGAACCTCTAAAAACAATTGTGGGGGGGGGGGGGGGGGGGGGGGGGGATATTCCACTGTAAATTAATTACCATACTAGCTTTGTTATTCTCAGTGGATCAATCATTTTCATACAATTTGGTGTCCCCATAGGCTCTGTTTTACCGATGTGTTAGAAAATACAGTATCAGATAAAAATTGATTTAGATGTGCTGCGAAAAAAAAGACACAGAAATACCACTTTGTAACAAAAGAAATTATGTTAACGTAGCAAACATTTTAGACCACAAACTAGGGATATTGTTTCTCTTTTAATTATGCAAAAGTGTTATTGTTTATTTTTAAAATAGAAGTGAACTGACCTATTTCTTGTTGTGGAATACCGCTAAGTTTGCATTTGGCATTCAGTGTTTTTATAATTAAAAAGATATCGTTCCAGCGAGTAAACAAAAGATTGTATTTGTTGAATTTTCAAGTTGCCCAGAGTCAATTCTTTTTTAAGGTATCTCAGTGGCGGCGCACCCAGCGTGTAGACTGGTTCCCTGTCCAAATACTGTATGGCCTATAAAGTAGTGGCATAACTATTGGGGAGGGCGTAACCCAACCAACCAACCCCTACCCCTCCCATTGAAAATATTGCATTGTACACTACCGATCAGTTGCCTTCATTGCCCCTTACAATATATATTGGTACCCCTGCTTGTCCATCGATACTTTCAGGCAACTAGTGCTAGCCACATTCTTTAGCCATGTGTAACAGGAAAATAAAAAGCTCCTTAGAAAAAATCCTGGTTTAAATAATTAGCTTTGGATTTACGTTATGAAACTATTGATTCCAAAGGAAACAAAAGACCGGTAGACTTCCCATAGATTTAATTAATAAAACAGTCTTTCACAATTTCTCTCTCATAAAAAAAGTTCTCAAACTGAAACACTTCAAACAAAAATATTCGTCAAGTCCAAAACGATGAATATACAGAAACTCAAATAAATTTACCTTGGAGAAGATGTATACTCAACAAAAACTACAATTGGTAAACAAATGCTAAAATTATGGAAGCAAACAAATTGAAAAACCTGCGCGCATGTGTTCACTCTAAAAGTAAGAAAATGACCACATTTGCTTTTGCTGTAATTTTCGAAAAATGGATGGTTCCTCGACTTCTTTCAGACAAAACAACAATTTTAGGATGTTTGGGAATTGTCGGGTTTTGGAAGCCAGACTAGTTGGCTTACATAAACTAATTGCAAATAAAATGGGAAATAACTAAATTTGATCAATTGGATGCTATGTTTGAAAATAGTTGGGTTTTCCCAACGATTGTCGTCTGGCAATCATTGGAAATGTATACAAAATTCAACTTTTCTTAAAAACAACAGCTCATCACCAGGTGCCGTGACTGGTTTCTCTGGATGCTTGAGACTGTTATTCAAGCAAGGCATTATATGATAATTCGGTATTTTACCAAAACTTCTCAATGGTTTCTTCCGGTGAAATTGGTCTCCTAATTAAAGTACATTCCTTCCACTGGATGGCAAGTAAAGAGACAAATTTTACCAGAGGGAAACAGTTGCATTCAGAAATTTGGTGAAAAAGTGGGATGCTTAGGTGGAAAAAACCTCATGCCAAAATATTTCCATAAAGCCAAAGGGCTACATGTACATGTATGGACGATGCAAAAATAATGACTTTGGGGTGTTCCGTTTATTTTATCAAGAATCATCCCCAATAGTGACATTGTTAGTGATATGTTCATATCTGAGTTAGAGTACCAAGTTTGCCAAGTACAATATTTTTTTTAAATGAGGACCACAGGACTGGTTAAGAAATCTGTTGATTCAGTGGATTTTATGCAGGGGAATCAACATAGCATTGTTCGACAATACCCACAGACATGAACACAGGGCTAATTTCCTAGATTTCTTTAACTCCATTCCATATTGTTGTGTTTTATTCCTTTCTCAATATTCCCTTTTTCGGACACTGTCATTACAGTAACACTTCACCCTAAATAACTAAAATTTGAAGGCGCGTTTGGAAGAATGCACTCTTACTGGGACCAAACTTTAGATATGTACCGGTATGTACCGGTATGTATGCCCCATGTGTATGCCCAAAGCCAAAGAAGGATTGTAACAAAAAGTGATGAGATGTGAAATTTTTGAATAACGTGAAACCATGTGTACATTTATTTTGAGGGAAAAGTCTTAACTGATCTTTATCCAATATACATGCAAATTTACGAATTTATATTATTATGGGTTTTCCCCTCAAATTTGGGTGATATTTGTTCTTGCTTAGAAAACCACATACTGTAACTATATCAAAGATTAATACTTTAGATCTACAGACCATTTACAACGGGTGGAGAGGAAAAAACCTGATCGCAAACAATCCCTTCCACAAAAGTGGAATCAAATGCAAACAAATAAAATGTAACATGTATCTCTTTTTAAAAATATACTGTGTTAAAACAATTATAAAGAGAGATACATGTACAAGTACAGTACATGTATGTAAACCTTGAGGCATACTAAACACTTCACCAAAAGTCCCCCTCTCAACAGTATAACATCGTCAGGTAAAACATTTTACAAATCAAACTTAGTTAAAAATAATCCTATGACTGTTTCCTAAATGTTTGAAAATAAAAGATGTCCATAACTTTAGGGCTGAATGAGCTCAAATGAATGACAAAAACTGCCCTTCTCAAAAGTCACAAAAGTTTATGAATGGCTTCTTACTAATGAAAAAAAACACCTGTGGTTGAATGCAGTTTAAAATACCCACCAAGTGTACATTACTCTAATCCGTAATCAATTCAGGATCATTCAACCATGCAAATCCCTTTCTTGGCTCAGAGCTTAGCACAGTGAGATGTTAGGTGATCAGTCCCATTCCTTGTCCCAATACACCTTGCAGTTGACAAGCATAGTAGTCCAGGAAAAATACGTTTTGACCTCAAACAAATTGCAACAGATTGTTTTTCACCACAGTGCACTTCTATAAGGTCCCTAGAATGACATACTAAAAATCTACAAAAATCCAAGTGGTGGAAATATGACTAATTTGCATAAATCGTTAATCCCTGCCGCGTAATATTATTATTCCCATATTTGGGTATATATATATATTTTTTATTTTTTTAAAAGTGTATTTTGGTGATTCTACTTAGATATGCTTACCTTTTCGCGGATGGGATGACCGTTTGCAGTATGTTTACGACATTGGGATGACCACCGACGTTAGGACGACCGTTTGGTGGTCGTCCGAATGCCCAAGTACTCGATAGAATTTCATTTTTTTACATTTGATTGAATATGTCGATAGATTTGGGTACATTATCCTATAGATTTTTAATTTTGTGGCAAAAGCTCCAGGTAAAAACGGGTTAGGTTACAAATAAAAAAGTAAATTTTACCGTACGTTTCTATGGACCGGTCATCCTATCCCCGGATTGGTCGTTATATATATCCTTACTTCAATAACATTTGCTAAATCATATAAGTGACTGAATAATTATGAGGACATAGTAATTATCAAAAATGACAACTTCGTGACCCTATAAAATGTGCGCACATTACACTGTCTCCAGATATCATCAAGTAGTCAGTATTGGTGAGCTTCAAATTCACCAAGTTGCTTACTGGCACAGTTATCATATTTAAACCTTATGAAAAATAAGGAACAATGATAGGAACAATGATAACATTGTGATATTTGGAGGAAAATGGTGTGTCCATAAATTGGGCGAAAAAAGTAGTTAAAGGGTTGCCTAACATGGGAGACTTCAACAAGTTCAAGGAAATCCCCAAAATACATGTTAACGTAGATAGGATTATTGTAAGCAACAACAATCTTTAATTTGGGAGGTTTCCTTGAACTTGTTCAAGTCTCTCACCTTAGGCAACCCTTCACCTACTTGTTAGCCCAATTTAGGGACACACCATTTTCTCCCAGTTTGTGTTTGCTGGGCTAAATATCACAATGTTATCATTGTTTATATGATTTTCCATAAGGTTTTAATAGGATAACTGTGCCAGTGAGCAACTTGGTGAATTTGAAGTAGTCAATACTGACTACTTGATGATATCTGGAGACAGTGTAATATGCGCACATTTATAGGGTCACGAAGTTGTTATTTTTGATAATTACTGTTCTCATAATTATTCAGTCACTTATATGATTTAGCAAATGTTATTAAAGTAAGGATATGTAAGTAGAATCACCAAAATACACTTTTCAAAAAATGAAAAAAATATATATATACCCAAATATGGGAATACATATATTACGCGGCAGGGATTAACGATTTATGCAAATTAGTCATATTTCCACCACTTGGATTTTTGTAGATTTTTAGTATGTCATTCTAGGGACCTTATAGAAGTGCACTGTGGTGAAAAACAATCTGTTGCAATTTGTTTGAGGTCAACAAAACAAAATTATGTATTTTGACTGGACTATAGGCCTACTGATTTTTTTGGTGTTCTTAAATTAAGCATTATGCCCAGACTGTCTGATAAAGACAGGGCCATTGCCATTGGTCTTTTACAGACTAATACCCCTGTGAAGCAGGTGGCAGATCAACTTTTGTGACTTTTGAGAAGGGCAGTTTTTGTCATTAATTTGAGCTTAATAATTTGTCATTAATAACAACACTTAGGAAACAGTCAAAGGATTATTTCTAACTAAGTTTGATTGGTAAAATGTTTTATCTGGCGATGTTATGACGAATTGTTGAGAGGGGGACTTACTTTTGGTGAAGTGTTTATATGAACTGCAGTTCAGAGGTCAAAGACTAATGTCCATACCGTATAATTTATAATATTAATAATATTTGTTTTGAAACTTCCAAACCCCCAGTCATTGTAACAAAATGCTGCCAAAACGTGGCGGGTTGCAAGACTTGCATCAACAACTGCGAACAAAAATAGCGCTTTCTGTGTCGATCTTCTGTAGAGAGCTATGCAGATGGCCTTTATTCAGAAATGCTGCCCATTCGTGGTATTTATGAACTGGCAGGCATTTGCAATCCTAACTGAAAAGTTTTCAAGGTATTTGAAAAGAGTTAAGTTAATTTTATAAAAACCCACAAATTCCCTTTATTGTTATGTGGCACAATAGAAGCAGTGGCGGTGAAACGTATTTCAAATATGAGGTTTTAAACTACAAAGTTATGCTTTAAAAACACATTTTAAACTAAAACAAACAATTGCATTGTTCCCCAGGTTAGATGATAACTAATATGCAGAGAGATTTGTTTTTATCTTGAGAGCAGCCTTGTGCAAGGCATTCGTCGTTATCCGTTTGAAATCCACGCTGCACGCTGCACGCTGCAGTTAGCAGTGCAAAAAAACAGCGACAACAGCAACCTCACGCGGCCACTATTTATGCAAATCAACTAAAAACGACCGAACGCCTTGTTTCAACCATCCGTGTGAGGTTTTGGGGGTGGTGCTCATTATGCCAATAGCCTAGGCTGACCTTTAAAGTCGTTTTCTTATTGGTTGGTTGTTGCGTAGATATTGTATATTTAGAGTCAGCGGTGATACGTACATGTAAGTGATAACACGGTCATGCTAAAAAAATCGGAGACTATCAGACTGGTAGTTGATTCGTAGAGTGATTTTAACGAAGGCTTTGCGCTACAAATCTAGTGCAAAATAAGGAAAACATATACATAATAAATATACATTTTCTACGCAACGACTGACCAATAAGAAAACGACTTTAAAGGTCAGCTTAGGCTGTTAGCATAATGAGCACCACCCCCAAAACCTCAACCGGATGGTTAAAACAAGGTGCTCCATCGTCTTTAGTTGATTTGCATAAATAGTGGCTGCTTGAGGTCGCTGTTCATGACAAATAACGATTAATGCCTTGCACAAGGCTATCGTGACCATTTTATTCGTATGAAAGGCACTATTTTTTTTAAAGCAATTTTCCATCTTGAGAGAGGGCACAATTTTAATGTTGCAAACAGGGCACTAATTGTTTTTGTTTAGAGTGGCACTCCATCTTGAGAAATTGTCGCGAAAGGAGCACTATTGTTTTGATGGCCAATTTCCCATCTCGAGAGGGGCATAATGTTATTAATGTGCGAGGGGTACTTGAATTTTAGAGGGACCTGTTTGCATTGCAAGAGAGGAGACTATTTTATATGTAGCGCGATCATATGGTAACCCTGGAGGACTACGCAGATCGTTAATATTGACGTCAATATTCGCAACAAATTTAACGACTTTCCCAAAAGTCGTGAAATTTAAAGTCAAAATTCACGTCAATAATAACGATATGCGTGTCCTTCCAGGGCCACCATTCATATGCCTTCATGTGTGCGTTTGAGGAGCAGTTTTGTTTTTATCTTGAGGGACACATTTTTTAACCTCGAGAGGGGCACTTTCATTGGCCTGGGAAAATCTGGGCAAATTCCCCCCCACTCCCAGTCCTCCGCCCCTGAATAAAAGCGAGTCTTTTAAACAAATTAAACACTTATTGCCAATAATAATCGCATCTGTGTGCAGTATCCAACAATGTCCTGATAATGCCTGGTATATTGAGTTACAAGGTACTGACTATTTGTAATGTTATCCTAATGCAACCAAGGATGGCATTCTGGAGAGGAACATGGTATCCATGCACTGCAGCATTGAAACAGTCTTCATATGATGGAAAATGTTGTTCCATTCTGTGCTGACGCTCTCGTACTAGTTGTTCATCATCACCGAGTGGGTCCCATCCAAATTTACCAAAGCTTGCAATCTGGCCCCCACTCTGTTGATACATATTCACTAATTCGTCAGTGGTAGGGATGTGAAGATGAGAGACAGTTGCAGCTCGATTTTCCCTCTGAAAACATTCTTCGGGTGTACCAGTTGCACCAGGTCTTCCCACAGATGCTGTGTGATGCAAAAAGAAACAAAAGCCAAATATTTATTGTCGACTCTCATTACAAAAAAATACAAACACTAAAGTCCAGTGGATATGTGCTAAAATATAAATGATTTATGCACTTTGTCATAAAAGCGTTAAACTTTGCACAGACCATTATATTCATGTAATAATATGGGAATACACATGCGGTTGGCCGGTTTTAAACAAGTACTACGTTTAATACCAGCCAACCACATTTGTATTTACATTAATAAATACCTTTGTCAAAAAGTAAAAATTGTACAATTTTCCAACGTTTTTGTACATGTATGGATGTGCCTTACACACATGCCATTATATGGAGATAGACGCATGTTACATCGGTATGGCGTGATCATGGCGTGATGTGAATAATAAAAACTGTTTTGTCAGTCCAGTGATACAGTGTATACCAAATTAACTAAAGCTAGTAGATACCCATAATTATGTTGTGCCACTTTTAAATTCGATTATTAGGTCTAATCTGAATGATTGGACTTTAAAAGAGATCAGAAAAGTGTGAAAAGTATTATATTTCAATTGATATTATAAAATACAGTACTCAATAAGCCATTTGTGACCCCAAACTAAATTTGAATAACATCTGGTACACTGACTTGCTCACACAACTTGGCACCGTTGAACTTCAAATTCTCCAGGCCAAAGACACTTTTGCCATATCACATGATTCGGGGCAAGCTCTTGCATAGTTACGTAACAGACGTTCAGCACCAATACATTGTTCACAATGGGTAGGAATGGCACAAAGACACCAGACCATTCCGGAGCTGGGGGTTGATAGCGTAAGGCTTGCCCAAAATCCCGTGATATAGCAACAGTGTCTTTGGTCTGGAGATTTTAAAGTTCAACAGTGCCAAGCTGTGTGAGCAAGTCAGTGTACCAAATGTTATTCAAATTTAACTTGGGGTCACGCGCAAATGGCTTATTGATCTTGAGATTCAATAGGTTCAGGTAATAATTAATAGGTTTCAAATAAAAGGTTCATTAGGGCCTACATTTTCTACACAATCACCCATGTATAGAATGCTGGTCTTGTTTGGCGCTAAAGCCTAGGTCACAACAGAGACCCGGTACACCCCGGCAGCAACCCGGTACACCCCGGCAGCAACCCGGTACACCCCGGCAGCAACACGGTTGACCACGGTTCCTACCGTGCTGCTACCGTGCTGCTACCGTGCTGCTGCCAGGGTCTGCCGGCGTCTACCGGGCTCTGCCGTTTTGGTGCCGGGGTTTACATATTACTACCAGGGTGACAGGGACCGTCGAGGCGACCGTCGTAGAACCCGGTAAAACCCGGCAAGGCGAACCTGGCAAGGCGACCGGGCTCTAGCGGGTCCTACTGGGTTCTGCCAGGTCTCTGGTGTGACCAGGGTTGTAGCTAGAAATATTTTAGTGCCGGCTGTTTTCGGGCTGAGAGCCGCGCGGTCGTATCAGCTCATTTAGCTGCAAGAACGAGGAGCGCGCCCTCTCGCGGGTCAACTGATTAATTTATACGTACGTGTATGTGCATGTACCAGAGTTGTATGACTCGAGTCCAGGACTCGGACTCGAGTGACTCGGACTCGAGTCCGTCTCGAGTCACATTTTTGGTGACTCGGACTTGACTCGAGTCACGTCGGCAAAAGACTCGGACTCGACTACCCGAGGACTCGTGACTCGAGTCACGTATTTTCACCAACAATACCTTTTTTATTTTTTTGTAAATATTAAAAACAATTCTAATGATCCGATCGTCATGCACATGGGGGAATATTAACGTTTAGCACACGAAATAAGCAGTTACACTGATGTTGCAAGTAATAGTGTTCGTGATTACTGTGTTGCTATGGCCATGTAGTGTACAGCGCACGTACATGTACATGTGTATGTTCAATACGCATAATAACACTGGGATATATTTCTGTAAAAGCATTATTGTGCACGACACCAATATTAACGCTGGTATTCTGTCAACCTTAACACCATAGCCACTGCTTGATGCATATTACCAGGCAAATAGGAATTCGTCTCCGGAATCCGAATGACGGCTTTAGATGGCTGCGGCTATATCGCTACCTCTTTTTAATGTTAAAACATAGGCGGCTTACGTGCTGATCTAGCCATAGACGCAACCGAAGCTGACCATAGTCTGGCATGTCTGGTACCTGCAAAAACACCGCATGACTGAGATGGCTGTGTGTTGTTTGCGATCAATAGTGATCCAGTCAGCTAAAGCTATGGTCACAAATCAGAGCAGCGACCGACCGATCAGTAGCCTGCTCGGTCGCTGCTGGAATTTAGGCATTGCCCAGCGATTTTTGGAGAAGTCGAGCAGGCTGTAGAGCCCCAGCGATTGACCTGTCGATTTTCCGTCGGTCGCCGGTCGATTTTAGGTCAAAACTGGGCGAAATCGCGGAGCTTTTTCGCGCGGTGTCCCGGCAGTGACCGACCGTTGCCGGGCGGTCTCCCACCAGCCACCGGCTGATTTTAAAGAAATTGCCCGGCGGCCGGCCGGTAATCGACGGGGCATCTCGTAGGCGTACTGGCGGCGGCCCACCAGGCTCTGCCGAAAATTTCTCACGGGCAACCTGGGATGTGACTTCCCCACACTGGTCATCATCAAAACCGCTTTTGCTTTGTCATTGCCAGTGTCATTGTAATTGTCAGCCATTATCGGCTAGACGTCGCGGTGAATGGAGCTGGCGCTGCTGGACGCCGACCGATTTTGAACTCGCCTCCCAGTGACCGATTGATCTCCCAGCGGCGACCGGGCGGCGACCGCTTGGCAGCCTCTGACCTAACGGCTTCGATTTTTGACTCGTGACTCGGGACTTGGACTTGGACTCGGACTCGGACCAAGTGACTCGGACTCGGACTCGACATAGGTGACTCCACTACAACACTGGCATGTACACACGTAAATGTACATGTACAATGTACATGTACAATGTACATGTACGTACATCGCCGGCTGGCCAGTTGGATGATAGCACGTTCCCCTATGATTGAAAAAAACAAAACAACGTGACGTCGGATAGTCTGGTCCCCTGACCTAATGAACCAAATATTTGTCAGAATATTTTGGTCTGAGAACCGGAAAACCTGCAAGCGTGCATCAGCGATTGCGGCATGCAGCATATACAAATGGACACGTACAAAATTGCGATGCGATGCAGCAAAAAATACAAAATCGCGATGTAATTCAGCAAAATTTGTGCCGGCCGGTGATGTTGAATGCCGGTGAATGCCGGCTACCGCCGGCCAGCGTAGCTACAACCCTGGGTGTGACCTACCAGTAGGCCTTAGAAGCATTCGTTTAAGTGGTACACACTCGATTTTAAGTGCTGGTGGTTAATTATAGTATTATAAAAATGATGAATTACATCACCTACCGGTACCTTCAAAAATACATGCATTATTATACAAATAATCAGTCTTTCTGATTTGAAAATCACAGGCGTGTGGAAAAAAGCACACCTGGATTTTTCCACAGGCGTGTGGGAAAAAAGCACACCTGGACTTTTGTAGGCGCGTTATTTTTCTAGGTATGTGATTCTGTATGTGTCTGTGGTTCAAGCTGGGACTGAACAATATACATGTAGCTTTTTTATATATGCATCTGGATTTACAGTAAAGCTATTTTTTCTTCACCGACCTACACAAATTATGAAGTATAATAATGTTGTAAATGCCTTATAATGATGCCGAGGTGTGCGGCCCAGTGGGATTTAGGCGTGTGTGATTATTCACACTTCTAGGGTAGCTTTTAGGCCTGCGATGGCGTGGGGGTGCGATTGCACACCTCAAATCAGAAGGACTGAATAATGGATGTTTATAAGTGCAATGAATGATGAGAATATTTTCACGAGTTGAAAGATGAAATGTTCCATTCAATGAGGTGAAGCTGAGTTGAATGGATAATTTTATCTTTCAATGAATGAAAATATTTTCACCATTGCACGAATGCAAAACTTCTTTATTTGTTAAGTAGATCTTTGTCATTTGATTGAAGGATAAAACTATAAAAATAAACCAAATTAAACAAATTGTACTATGGAGGGCGTTCTGTACTGCTGTGATAAAACGCATGCAAGTCCGGTCTATACTGTAGATCGTGCGTGTAATAGATCCAAAGGGATGGGACGAAAATGCCCGGTGAATGGAACCATAAATGCACGGTCATGATGTAGGCTATGCAATGGTTTGACTAATGAATGCCGCGTGACCTACAACCTTCCAATCAAATGACAAGGACCTACTTGGGTGTTATATAATTAGTATTAAACATTTTAAATACAATACCTCTCATATTATGGTGATTCCAACTCTGTACAAACCGTTGGATTCCGATACTGGCAACTTGAATGAGAACCATTGACACGCAGAACTTTTCTACATCGTCTTGTATGTGAAACATTCCTTGCTCCTGCATAGCAACCACTATATGCTTCAGGGGGTAGTTAACTCTCTGATTGACTTCTGGCCACACACGTTCTACGCGCAGATTCTGCAATTTAACAATGTGACACATATGATTAATCTCATAAGCTTCTACAGATTTTCAGTTACTCTAACCCTAACCCCCTAGACTTTCGCACTAGAAAGCATACCAAACTTAGCAAACTTCAACACAGGTGCAGTAATTATTGGTGCTAAACCAAACAGTATTAAACCTGCCAAACTCCAACTGTTGAAGTTTGATTGAGTTGGTACAGATGGGTCTATCTATGTATTGTTCAGTGTTCAGCATCAGGGCTGTGATGACTGGACATTGGTTGTATGTGTTGAAGTGTGTTTAAGTGAGTACTTACAGAGTGTACACATTAGTTAACCAGGAACTGTGCTGTGACCATAGGTCAGCTCACCCACGAATAAATGCCTGTGCATTCTCCCAAGCTCCAACATTTTTACAAGTCTCATGCCTTTCTGCCCTGAACCTCACAGAATTCAACAGGGTCTCCCTGGGCCTTTTGCTTGTACCGAGTAAAAGTCCAACATCAAGTTGCTAATGAGTTGCAACATCAAGTTGCAAAACCTACAGTTGGAGTTTGATTGGCTGGGGGTACATGTAGTTAGGGTTAATTATACAAAAAAGTAGAGTGGCCTAATATTTCATCCTCAGCAACGACTTCTTTAGAGGCAAATGACAGAGGAACTAAAAACAAACATGAAAGGGGATACACAAGTATGCAGGGTTGGAAGGAGAAACATAAAGGGGGAGGCCAGTGTGGGTAAAGATGGGGGCAAGGGAACAATGGAGTGTGATAGCAGAGGAACAGAAATAACTAGATCTACGTCTGTTCGAGGAACAGAACATAGGGCTTTTTCGCATTCGCAATTTTTTTGATTAAATATTTTAAAAATTTATGCCATCAAAACAATTTAAAATCATCAAAAACTAATTTAAGTTAATTTAAACAGATTAAAATGAATTCAAACTGATTAAAACGATGTCGCACATTTGTGAACTTTTTGTGCAAAGTCTATCACCTAACAATACAAAAAGATGTGTTATGTTAGCACGTTCCGTTGCTGAGACGCGACTTAAAGGTAGTATACACCATTGGTAATTGCTTGAATTATCATGAATGAGTAGATTTGGGGGGTTGTATTTTATAGTAAATATTGTTTAACTGACCTGTCCGGAGTTTTACAATCATGGATATGTCAAGAAAAGCACGAAAAACAGCGTTTGTTTTTAACAGGCGTCGAGCAGTTATTCTTATGTTATTTGTGTTTTTTCGCACTCGCCGTCCGGCGATCGCGAATTTTTCATTATAAAATTCAATTTTTCAAAATAATTACAGGATTTCTAGCGCAATCCTTTTGCTGGATGCCTAGAATCAGTATTTACTGTAGTAAATTTTTTTGATATCTCCATATAATTCAAATATAATCGTAATATGACGTAACATTTGTCAACATACCGCTAGAGGGCGCTATAACATTTTATGAAGTCACCGTTAACTTTGTTGTTACTTACAACCTAGCCAGCGCCTAACATCGTTGAAAGTAAGTTCACATCGTTTTCCACTTTTAAATTATAATGCACTTCCGGTTTAGACCGGAAGGAAGGGTCACGGGATTTCACGCACACAAGATAAATTGAAAATCCTTTATTATCCTTTATCAATTCCCACAAACTTCAAGTTCCGGTCTTTTGCGGTTGATTTTGTATCGATTTTCAAAGATGTATATTGCACCTTTAAGATGACGTCACATGTCACGTGCTAACGCCATCATGACATCCGAGTTTTAGGCACGAGCTCTGTTTGAGTTCTGAGTATGTGCAAAGTTTCAATGACATTGATGTCTGTTTAAAGGGGACCTGAAATTAAAAGCGTTAATATGGCGAAATAATACCTTTGAATAACTCTGAATACTTAACAACTGCAAAAACTTCATATTTGTTTATGTTTGCTCATTAATCGTGACCCGAAAATGAAAGCAATGCGTCGTGCCCCCGCCCACAAAAAATTTCCCTTTTCGCATTATTCCCTTGAGACAAGACGATGACATCACGGTAAGAACATAGCATGACTATACCATGCACAGCCTAGCCGGCCTATGCAAGCTACCTACGCGCTGCGTATACACAAGCCACATACACTATACGTTCATTTCCGACATACTGCTGTTATAGTACCTCGTCAAGATCCCGATTTTCATCATGTCTAAGGGGAACTAGTTCATCAGATTCATCGTCAGAGAGTGACTCTGATCATGGTTTTTCGGATCAAGCATTTTCGGACGATGAAAACAGAGACGATGCCGGTCAAATAGCGCCTTATATGTATGAACCGGAGGCTGGCAGCTCGAGCGATGATGGCGACGACGACTAGCATGAAATTCCCGGTGTGCACAACGACGATGAAGACCGCGAGGGAAGGCTCGACAACAATAACTGGTAAAATATTGTAAAATTTAAGAGAATCTAGGTATTTCTCTGAACCTGTGTGGGTGATTTATTGTAATGTTTGCCAGTTCAGTTGACGTACAATAAAATAAGTACACATATTTCTGTTCATAACTCGTTTGTGTCGATCGTGTGTACGTGCATGTACATGTACATGTACTTTCGTTTGACAAGTTGTTTGGTCCTTTGCCAAGGCTTGGATCGCTTTCAGGTCTACATGTATCATGGCGGATTTGTTTTTTGTGGTACTCCGAGTTTTAAAACGAACATGATAACATGACAATGCAGATGCTATCTAAATATTAACCCTTTGTCTGTGGCTTCGTAAAACCAACTCTTGGCGTACAGACGGTTTTCGTCTGCGTTACATTTGAACGAAATGGACGCAACTTTGGTCAATGCAAAAGACGACAGTGTGCGTTTACCTCGCGAACAATGCAGCGTGACTATTTGCGCTCTGTACATTTACACTTTATTTGTACTACATGTACCATAATTACAGCAGTTTTTTTGTTTTTTTAATACAATAATGTAATGTATCTTTGACTACAGGTGTTCCTGTGGCGGATGCCATATTATGCCCATTGTCAGGGAGTCTGTCTGCTGTAAAGAAATCCACCAGGTGGTGCAGAAAATGGATGAATTTGAGGCAGACCTCAACTGCATCACCGAGCATCCTGGATTCCATTCTGTATGCTTGGATCGGTGGGTCTTGGAGACGGCATACTTCCAGTATCGCCAGCACTATGGCCAAGGAAATCCAAATGCAACTGAAAACCAGTGGGTACAATTGATATCAAAGTTTAAATTTTTTAACGTATTGACAAATGCAATGAAAATGTAAAAGTAAACAACCTAATAAATGCTTTTCGATTTTGTGTTTTTTTTTTAAGGAGAAATAGACACACAGCATATCGCCAGATGGCAAGATGGTGCTGGGGTTTCCTTGGCAGAAATGTCCGTGTCCCACTTCCATCCTGCGCAGTTATGAAGATCCGAGAAAAGTATCCCTCTGTTGATTACAGAGAATTTCAGGAAATTTAAATCGAGGATTGTTTTTTTTACCAACTATGTCAATCATATTGTCTATTACTTTCAACTGCATTTTTACACTACTGATAAACAAAGAAAACACCTTTTAGGGTATTTTTTTTAAAATCTTATCATACATGAAGTTTATTTACAAATCAATTAAATGCAAAGTATACATGTACAAATAATCTACAATTGTCTGCTTTAATTGTCTGACATGTGTCATATTTAAACCGAGAGGCACATATTGAGAAAGATGTATGGTTTCAGCTTACTATGCAAGGAAATGTAATTACAAAAAATATTAAATTCCCACCAACTCCAATATTTTATAAGCGTCTCTAAAAGTTCACCGATAGTCAATCTTTACATTGTTTCCACGATCAAATAAACAAATGATTAATAGTTTGCAAATGTCACCTTTTCCCTGCAGTCAATGTTTTTTTTGTTTTTTGTTTTTTGTTACTTTAACTTGTTATAAACTCCATCCAAGTTGCATTGAAATCCAGCAAATGTTTTTAAATGCCTTTACTGCCATTTGAACAATGACCTCCAACCTCTCTTTAATTGGTCTGAAACTGAAATGGTCATCTATGTAATACTGAACCGACTGCGGTGCTGTTCTATTAATTTTTCTTTAGTTGGGTAGGAGTACTTGCTGGCCAAGCTTGGTGGTATCTTTTTCCTCTTGCGCTGCTTCTGCTTTTTTTTAGTAGCTCGTCTCACTACCTCAGCCAGCAGGTCTGCCACATATGCTTGATTCAAAGAGACAAGAAATTTACGTTTTTACAAATCCAATTCTGTAAACAATTATTTGTGTAGTGTTTAAAAATAAATAAACAAGATTGAAACAACATAAAATGATTTGTAACTTTACTTAGTTTGACGGGCTCCTTGATGGGCTTGACTGTCGCATCTCCCTTTTTGTACTTTGGTTTGTTGAGGCGATAGCGCTTTACTCCTTGCTGTGTTGTGGCCTGCTGTCTGTCGCTATTCTCATTAAAGTGTAGAGCAGCAAGGTGAAGTCTTTAAAGGAAGAAAGAAAAAAATTAGTAACATGAAAAAGTTAAACAATACAATAATGTTCCAATTTGTGAAAAAAATGTTCTCAAACTTTGTTACCTGCTGACCATGCCTTCATGTGAAAAAGATTTCAACTTGGGCGCAAACTTGTTGATTAGGCTGTGGAACGACTCAAGGGAAGAGGTTTGTTGTGTACTGGACATCATTCTGATATCCTTCACCAGGCTCGTTCTCTCAATGGAACTGCACAGCTTCACGCATACCTCTGTGCCTGTTATCAAAAATTTTACGATCATTTTTAATTATGCACAAACTTTATTTAGTGCCAAGTTTTCTGCCAGAAATAGACAATGTGCCATCTGTTTATATCTGTATTCAAACATGCCAAAATTTGGTAAAGGAGTGACGCCGCGGGCTAGATCGCATTTATATGTGACCTCGGATGTCACCTGCAAGTTGAAGCCAAACGTGATGCGTGCGCATACCGCCGAGCACATTCGAATACAGATTCTGTAGATATCAGAGGACACGTCATGTATACCTGGTACCATATACTGTATACAATGTACATGTACATGCTCAGACACTGGTAGTCACACACAAATTGAAATACACTCACCAGGTTTCAACCATTTCTTCTTGTGTTCCCGATCCTGGAGGCTCCCATGAAGACAGCTTGGAAAGGTGTCGGAATGGCCATGGTGCACACCCTGGATGTGGTTTGAAAGTGACATCCATTTGGCCACACGCATGTCTTTCTCCTCGTCGGTTGTTGACGACGCAACCCAGTAAACATGGTTGTTGATGCTTTTCTCCCATTTGCCAACTTCCTCACACTCCTTCTTCTGGGCAAGACTGTGCACTTTCTTTTTTACCGCTACAAATTGCAACCATGGTTAGTACACACATGATCAAGATCATGATCAAGATCAAGATCAAGATTCCAGTACATGTTTTTTGAAAAAGAAAACCAGTTTGGACAATTTAATATGGAGGCTTTAATTTTTCTTACTGAAGAAGAAATTTTAGATCAATTAATTTCTTGCAGTTATACGACTGAAAGAGAGTTCTCATTGTTTTTCTGAACCATTCTGTGGCTGAAACCAAGTGTTCTTACCCTTTGCCACATGCCATACATCATATGCATGAAGGATGGTGGGCATCTCTTCCCTTATATATTTGGCGAGTTGTCGATGCCGGTCGGTCACCAGTTTCTCGATGGTCAGTCCACTCTTCCTCATCTTTTTTCGCATTCGCTTGAACCCCTCCAGCTCCATGTTATTGGAGTTTTTAACCTCGTTACTCTAGGAAGAAACATTTAGCTCATATTTATTTACTTCACATTATTAAATTATCAAAATTATCACATCTAATCTACAGTAACACAAAATTTACAAGAATCCTTACCTGAACCAGCTGGATATCAACAATCTTGTTGATGTTCAACTCTATAACTGTGTAGCTGCCAAATTTGGCCGAATGCCCTGGGCTATCTGCCCGACCATCCCCACCAAGGGTTAGGGGCCGGCCAGCTTCCACGAGTTGTCCGATGAGAGCCTTCTGACGAGTTTTCCATTGCCGCTCGATAACTGGCTGGAGGTAATTAGATTGGTGGTTGTAGAAGGTTCTCTCCGACATGCAGGCAACCTTCATGCTGTTAAGAATTTGCACCATTGTGGCGAAGCTTCCACCTGCAAAAAGAGTAGCAGCAGACAGAAGGAGGTTACCTGCAGGAATGTTGTGAAACCACGGCTGGCTTTCCCAGGTCTGTGTGCCAAGGTTGCAACTTCTACACTCCTGTGTCACTGCCAGCAGGGTACCAATCTCTCTCTGTTGAACGAGGACATCACATGACCCACAACCCATACACCTCTTAAGAAGTGGGAACAGTCGTGAAGCAAATACGAGGTACTTGCGCTCTGTATGGCCATCCACAGACCCCATCTCAGTGTAGTCCACCACGGTGCGTGGGCTGAGCCCCCTTTTCCTGTATAAAACATTGTAAGAAATAATTATGAATAACCCAAACAAATATATACATTAATAAGACCTGCAAAGTTAGACAAATCTATAAAAAAAATTGAATATAATATTCTCTCTTGAATATGAGGATAACTAAATATACATGTACATGACATACCTTTGGATGGGTCGTTTAATTTTCTTTCGGGGGGTTGGTGGATAGTCCGAGGATGAACCTGATGAGTCTGGCATGTAACCTGGAGACTGGGGTTGTTTGTTAGGTACCGGTACATGTACATCATCCTCGTCGTCAGAGATGCTGCTTTCCTTTTTAGGACGATCATCCAACAACTTGCACACGACACCAATTGATGTTGTAAGTGGTTTACACAGCGACTCCTGGCTTCGCATGTGTTCTGTTGCCTGTACATCTGTATAAATTAAATATTTATGTACATCAAGATACAAAAAGACAAAAGAGCATAAAACAACAAATGTGTGGATTTACATTGGTTATTAAACAATTGACACTTGATGGCTCAATACAACAAAGTATTCCCACCTGGTTTTTTTTGCTTGCACTAATTAAAATCAGTTACTTATCCTTTTTGGCAACATTATTTAAAAATACAGATTTACGTTTGACACGTGTTGATGTTTTGTCAGTCTGCGTTCCCACTGTCTTCATTTCGCATCTCGGCACAGTGTCAAAATAGTTCTGTGAAAGGAAGAGAGAAAACAAGAAACTTAGAAAAGAAACTCCTGAATTTAATGCTGGCAATGGTAAAATAGAATGATCTTAACTTGACTCAGCAAAAAAAATTTGAAATTTCTCAGGAAGTTGTTTGTTAAATTTGGCAGCATTGGTGCAAATCAACTAACCGTGCCCAATATCTGAATATCAGCTCAACTTTCCAATTATTCTTGGTAATTACGAATGTACATGTAACCCCCCCTCCCCCCGATCCAGATCTGAAAGCACTTTGTAGGATCACAAGGACTCACACGTGTCCAAAAATGGCAACATGGCTGTTCCTCAGAACTAGCTGCATCTCGTGAAACACCCGACCCTTCCTCCATATGCACTGCAGCGGAGGAGGAATCTGCTAAACATGACATCTCACGGGAGGAGTCATCTGTGGAACTCGATGCTAGCAGCAGCTCACCAATCATCTTGGGCAAAACAAAATTTGGGAAATACAACTTGAATTTGAACAGTTGGAATTTGAATACACAGATAAATCAACATTTTACCTTACAGAATTACAATTTCAGTGAGTGTAGTTAGGCCTACACATGGGTGCCTTCTTAGTTTCATTCCAGTTCAAGTCAAGTGTACATTTGATGGAATGGGCGCAATATCAATCAATAGATTATTATAACATTTTATTATTTATCAAGAGTTTGCAAAATGACTTTATTAACCCTAACTCCCTCACCATTGTTATTGAACAATACAATTCCTTCAAAATCCTCCAACTTCCTTTGTTGTGTAACTGTAAGGAGTTAGGGTTAATAAATATTTAGGTAATTTAAACATTTTATGTTGTGAAAAATGTGATTTCTTGTGCGTTTTGATTACTAGTACTCAATACTAGGCTAGGCTACAGACTTCACCTGTAGTAGCACTAGCAGTAATTTATTTTGTTCAGTTCAATGCTTTGATAAAAATCTCTGCTAAATTAAAATTGGACTTTTCAGAACATGTTATCACTTTCTGATGCCTAACACTGACAGTGACATATATCACTGCAGGGAAACATTAGGTATCTCTGTGTAATTCTTTCTCATGCACAGGCACAATCAATGGTAAATCCCTATAATCCCACTACCACAGTCACTACGGAAATGGAACAAAGTCACCACGCCGACGTTACGTGTCCAGTTTCCGGACAAGGAACTCACCTTCTTCCTATTTCGTTTGGCCCATGATTCTTGTCTCCTTAGGTCTGATTTTGTTGGGGTCTTCGCTGGCTTGATTTTGGTTGGGACTGCGTTCTTTTTTAGAAACCTATATTTTTTCGCCAAGCCAAATTGCAAACGAAGGGCGTCAGAAGAAGCAGGACATTCGAAGCAGTCGTCTTCAAAATGAACGCTGCAAATCATACTGGTATCGGACGGTCCTGACCATTTCCCCCTGGTGAGCCTTACCTTCGCCGTCCAAATCTTCCTCAAATTTGTTTCTTTGGGAAATTTGTGGAGACTGACCCCATCTAATTTCCACCTACGCAACATAAGAAGAATCCGCAAGTACCTGTCACGTGAAACAGCAGAAAAGGTCATCCACGCTTTTGTTTCATCACGTCTGGATTGTTGTAATGCCCTGCTCGTTGGCCTTCCAGCTACACAAATGTCTCGTTTGCAACGTGTCATGAACACTGCAGCTCGGGTTGTTGTCCGATGTGGAAAATATGACCACATCTCACCGATTCTGAGAGAGCTACATTGGCTTCCGATATCTAAGAGGATCAGCTTCAAGATCTGCCTTCTTGTATTCAAGATCCTGCATGGTCGTGCTCCTCAGTATCTCTGTGAGCTCATCTCCCTCAAGCAGACAGGTCGGGTTCTGAGATCTTCAGGCTCATACTTGTTATCAGAACCGAGAGTTCGTACTGTCCGTTATGGTCAGCGTGCCTTTGCCAAAGCAGCACCTGCCATTTGGAATAAACTCCCTGCCCCACTTCGTCAAATAACATCCATAGTCATCTTCAAAAGAGAACTGAAGTCTCATTTATTTCATTAGTTTCCACTTAGCTTGGAGCAGAATTTATTTGTAGGCGCCTTGATCGGGTTACCGGATAAGTGCGCTATATAAATCTATATTATTATTATTATTATTATCCTTATTTGTATTGCTGCATCCGGCCACAATACACCGTGATGGCATATTTAAATCATATAGAAATAAGGAAAATGAAGCGCTGATTTGGAAATGATGTTGACGATCGATCGCGACATGCATGCACAATTGTGTACACGTTATGTATCGCGGGTTTACCGTATCGCGTGTCGCATGCATGACGCTCGCCTAGCCGGCCAGCTAGCTGCACAGGCCTTTGTTCTTACCATGACGCGGTAGGTCACGTGGTACGGTTGGCTGGTTTTTCGTCGGGAAAGTGGGGGGCAACATTTTTGGGGTCAAAATGCTGTTTTATTTCCAAACCAAACATATTTGACAAAAACAATTATTGAAGGGTAAAAGTTTATAGTAATATACATTTATTAAACTTAACTTGCTTTTGGTTTTCTGGACACCTTTAAATTGTCTTGTATCATGGCTTCAAGACGGCATATCTTGTTAAAATTTACCTGTATCGATGGTCCTGCCAACAAGTGCAATGCTGAGGGGTCCCACGCCGATCTCGTTATACGCCTGTTTCTCTACGGAGTACGCCGTCCATTCCTGCAAGCCCTCGATGACGTACTCCCCATGTAGGGATCCAAGAGGTCATGGGTACCCGAGGTCAGGTCAGGGTTCGTGGCATTGACCTCCTGCCAGTAGATCCGGTAGCCGATAGGTTCGCCGTTCCACTCTCTGTCAAGTAGGGGCTGTGAAAGGATGCATTTGGGGAAAAATAAACAATGACGTCGTCACCTTCACTTGGTTCATCAACTTTACAATGTAATATACAAATCTGTGCAAACATCACAAAAACAAAACTCCCAAATTATTATGAAATACCTTATTTGACTCTAAGTGAATAACAGTCTTTAGCATTCTGTGAAATCATGGCACCTAACATTATGGTAATTTTCACGAGAAAAAAAATTATAATTTAAATTTTTTTAAATGATGGTCAGCTGACCATCATTGGAAAAACCAGGGCCCAATTCCATAAAAGCATTCTAAGCCTAGTTGGTTGCTAACTTCCTTTCTATCTCTAGTTCCTTGCTAAATCTATTCCATAAAACCATTATATGCTTAGCAAGGTTCCTATATAGTTGCTTGCTAAAATTAGACTAGGTTTGGGGTATGTCTAAATCCTTAGCACCATTCTAAGTCACTTTCAATCTTTTATCCTTTGGGAATTTGTGTTGACATTCTTATGCGCAGAGTCAAGGATAACCTTATTTCTCAAACATGTGGTTAGGCCGATACAAATGCACATACCCTAAATAGGGTACAGAGGAATGCATTGACAATACAACCCACAGCATGACCTGATTTGAACTCTTTCCCTATTGTTAACTCAAACTGACCATGTACTTTGGCGATTATACAAACCCTACAACATTCTAGCAAGCTGCAAGCAAGCAACTAGTAAGAATGTTTCATAGAATGGTGTTATGGAATGCGATTTAGTTGATTGCTAGCAAGCAACCAACTAGGCATTTGGAATCTTGCTAAAACCTAGTAATATACTAAGTTAGAATGCTTTTATGGAATTGGGCCCTGACCTTTTCAAATATTGCCCCAATTTACCAAGTTTAGCGAGTCCACGTGTTGTTTGGCAATTGGTCACACATCTGTAAACGGGTGCAAGCCATCTAGTCTAGTTTCCTGACCTGACATAATCTCAATGCCTACAAATTGCTCTGTTTTGTCTGAAGTAGGGTCAATGAACCAGACTACAAAAAAAAACATTTCTCAAGCATTTATGAACACAGAACTTTAAACAGGTCAGTGTGTCAATACTTGCTATAGAATACCACCCCCCCCAAATCCATTCATTTCCAACAATTACAGCAAAAGCAAACGTTGTATATTACCTTGGACTCTCTGCATTACTACCTCAGTGATAAGATTAAACACTGTAAATGACATTGCTGAACCCTATAATTGAGCGACATCCACACCCACCCATGTCCCTACCATCTCAATCTTCAGACTGCTACTTACCACCCAGCGAACTCTAAGAGATGTCTCACTGTAGGCGCGAACTGTCACCTCACGAGGAGCAATATCGGGCGCTATAAAAAAAGCAAGAAATCAGATCATAAAATTTGTCATAAAATAGTTCTGTGCCTTCGAACAGCCCAGTTTATTTCCAAATTATATTCAAGAACCCAAGAGAATAACTTGATTTTCTTAAAAACGTCTTAAAGGTAGTATACACCATTTGCAGATTTCGAAAAAATTTACTACCGAATTATTAAGAAATATCTTACTTATTTAAAAGTAAATAATGATTCTAGGCATCCAGCAAAATGAGGGCCCTAGATATCCTGTAATTGTTCCAAAAAATTGAATTGTATAAACCAAAATTCATTCTCGCCGTCCGGCGAGCGCGAAAAAACAAAGATAACATAAGAATAACTGCTCGACGCCGGTGGAAAACAAACGCTGTTTTTCATGCTTTTCTCGGCATCCATGAATGTAAAAATTCAGACAGGTCAGTTAAACGATATTTACTATAAAATACAACCCCCAAATCCACCCATTACTGATAATTCAAAAAATTACCAATGGTGTATACTACCTTTAAAAACAAGAAATTCCAAAGGTATTTGTTTAACTCGTATGTTTCTCAACCCATATTGTTCCCAACCTATATTTTGTTTCCAACCCATATTTTTCCGAACCCATTTGATATCCCTGAGAAACTTACTGTCTTGCAGCGTCTGTATCTTCCTAGTGGCTAGGCTGGGCACGCTCTCCCCGACCACATTCTCGGCTCGCAACCTGAAGATGTAATCCATGTACGGGATAAGGTTGGGGATGATGAGGAATCCCACCGATTCGGGGTCCTGGTGCTGGTAGATGCGCAGCCATTCTTGACTGGTACCCGGGCCTCCACGATCCAGGCGGCGATGCTGGTGTGACCGCTGAAGCCGGGAAGAAACTGGAGGTTGACGCTGCGGGACTGGATGTTGGAGATGGCCAGCTGGGTTGGGGGATCCAGACGCACTGGAACAAAAGAGTCGAGAGGATTAATGCAAGATTAACTCTAATCCTCCTCAATCCTCCTCAACCCTCCTAACCCTAACCCAGTTCATTTATAAGGTATGGACAAGTAATATCAAGTCAGCATTCGCATGCAAACTTATCTCATTTAAGAGAAGTCATCCTCGGATCGCAAGTGTTGCCTATTCCCACAGTCAAACCCTTTATGTTTAAGTTCCTAAAACAGTCAAATTTTGTACAAGTTTAAACGACGACCTCAAATGACCCCTGCATGACCTTTGACCTCAGCAATCTGATAATTAGTATCGAAGTCTTCCCACCCAAGGGTCACTTCATCCAAGTTTCATCAAAATCCATAAAAAGCGATTCAATAAGGAATACGGTGTTTTCTTGAAACACATTTAAGGGAAAGCCCTTTCAACTTCACAACATTCTTGTTTCCTTTTTTTAAACACACTTTATTCAAAGTAGGAACAAGTGGTGATCAAAAGCATATATGCGACCCGCTCCATCGAAATCAGGAATAAGTCTCGAAATGACCTTTTGAGATATGCACATGGTAAGAAAGGGAATTTCATAAGCTTTCTAATGATACCCATCACAAGTGTGTATCTTCTTAGGTTAACGAGTTATGGTCTGATGAAGATGACAGGTGTATATTTATTTACTGAATCCACATTCAGAGAAAAACAGTTTTGAAATAAACAAAATTGACCAAACTCATACGGACAGCGCACACAAATCCTCTTCATTTTCATCTTTATTGATCGTTTTTACATACAAGACATTAATGACAATAATCTGTGAAAACTACACTTCCTAAAAATACAATGTTCAGAAAAAACGACTTGGTCACGATTTTCACCCATGCGTTCACTTCAACGACCGATTATTCCTGATTACGATGGAGCGGGTCACATATAAAGTCAGCGTTCACATGCAGATGCAAACAATCTTATTTAAGAATTATTCAGCTTGTCAGAGGGAAAGAAGTTCTGAACACGACTGGTTTTTAAAAGATTGGATACTTACACGGCGGTACTCCAGAGCTGAAGCTAGTTTCCGTCGGGGTGCCGCGGCCCACCGAGGTGAGAGCCCACATGACCAGGCTGTATTTGGTGGTAGCAGTCAGCCCGGTCACCGTGTACTCGTATTGGGATGGTTTCAAGACAAAAGAGATAAAAATGAGATAAAAATGAGATGAATATATTGCTTACTTGTCCACAACGTAAGAGATGACGCTTGGGTTGACGTTGGTGTCACGGTCTTGGAAGCTACCGGCGCCTTCCTTGACCTGGATACTGTAGTAGCGCAGAGGACCGTTGCCGTCTGACCCGGGGGTCCAGGAGATACGAGCCTCTCGACTGCGGATGTAGTCCACGCAGGGCTTGGAAGGAGCAGTAGGGGCAGCTGTTGGCATTAACAAAAGGAGGAAATAATTTTATTTATAAACAAAAATTGACTCGCGACCAACCTGCGACCGACTTGTGGTACCAGCCCTATGTTCTATTTGAGCAAGGATTCTCTTTTTAAATCAATAGGCACATTTTTGGGTAACTGCAAATGTTCCTTCATGTCTTTAACTTAGTTTGTAATTGTTTGGCAAGTTATTAACAGAAGGTTGACTCGTGATTGACAATTGATTATTTGACTTGTGACTGACTTCCTGACCGACATGTGATCGACTCGATATTGACTTACTCCATTCGAGTTATTAACCAGTTTGCGCCGGATAACGTATATAAACACCAAGTTTTCCCCAGATCCAAAACATATGACGCATAAACATGTCACGAGCAAGGCCGGAAATGTCTGTCAGCAGTGAGCAAGGCCGGAAATGCGTGGATGTGCTTCCCGGTACTATCACCCTGAACCTGCCTCGGATCGAGTTTCGTTAAAAATAATCCCGCGCGACGGCTAGGTGAATGTTACAATAATCCCTGCGCGAACTGGTTAACAGAAGGGTGACTGCCTTTATTATTTGACTTGTGACTGACTTCCTGACCGATATGAGATCGACTCGATCACGATGCTGGTATCAACTTACTCCTGTCGTTGGTGGTGATCACGATCGCCGTGGCTTCCGCTCCCCAGCCCAGTCTGGTCTCGGCCTCCACAATGAAGGAGTACCGCGTGTTGACATACAGCCCCGACGAGACGATGAATTCCTGGTTCATGCCAACATCTGTCGTCTGCTCGAAGTTGTCGGGGAAACCCTCCTGTAAATAGCTTACCTAAACCAACAAAAAGACAACACCACAATTGTAAAACTACCAATATGACAGGCTCTCGACCAATAGAAATGGGTGAACCTAAATCTAATTTCATGGAAGTAACTGTTTAATGATTACTGCATCAAGTACTGGTAAACAAAATGTATACGTGCACTTTTAAACTTGTTTTAGCCTGTTAACAAAACATAATACAAGGTACATGTACCAAGACCTACCCTGTAACTAATGATGACACCGTTTGGTTCCAAAGGAGCCTGCCATATCATTCTTACTGAGGTATTGGTTACCTCTGGAAACAGGATACCGGTTGGTGGGCCCGGAACTAGGAACAAATAAAGGAGTACAATGTATGAGGCAAAAAATAAAAAAGAAAGAATGTTTTATCCTGACAATTTTTTTAATATTATCTCCATCAAGGTCAGTCACTGAAAAAACATGAATCCGGTACTAGGAAATATTTTTAATTTTGTTAGAAAACACTTTTAAATTGCACTAGACCCTGCAATTGATTGCGCAAGTTACGCAATTATTTGTTGAACATAATATACGATCAATTGTGGTTCAAGGGGCCTTGCACCATGGCATCAGGTTTCCTAAAAACGGCTGCAGGTCTTGTTTGTTGGTTGCAAAGCAAAGCAAGCAAGACTCGACAGACTCTTGCGTCTGCACTTCCACAGAGCCGCTGGCCGCGCCGTCCCCCATGCGCGTGTAGGCGAGCACGCTCAGTGTGTACTGCGTGTACCCTCGCAATCTCGCTAGCTGTCCGCTCATCGAGGCCTCCCCGGGAACATCCTGGGTCTGCTGCTCCGAGGGAGACGTCGTAATATGGTAGAGTACCTATTTGGAAAAAATACAAACAAAAAGTAGCTCGAGTCAGAAGGTCATCCCACTTCTGCCACCGATATTTGGTCACAGACTTTGGCAACTCTCATCAGGTACTCTCATCATACTCTGCTAAGCTAAAAGGCAGCTGAGGACCAGGTACAAACAATGCACATCTTATAAAAATTTGGCTGGTAACTTGCTGAGCAAATATTTTATGTGCTTCAACTTAACCTTGTCATTACCTTGTATCCCAAAATGGCACCGTTCTGATCAATCTTGGGCACGTTGCCCCAGGTTACGTCGATGACAAAGGCACCCGTAGCACTCGCCTGAACGTTGGCTGGCCCCGAGCTAGGAACTATGGGTAAAGAGAAAAGTAAATGTTGGCCATTCTAATATCGAAAAGATGTGGATTTCAGAAAGAAAAAAAAATATAAAAATTAAATTCCTTTTTTTCTAAAAGTTGAAAAAAATAACATTCCATCAAGACAAAAGTAACAAACTTGTCTAAAAATACACTTTATTAGAGAAAAACATGCACTTTCAAACAAAATAAAAATAAATCAGGACAGTAGTAAAAATTGGGGCGGGGGTAATACAAATCTTAAAATTAATTGTAATTGAGCTTAATAGGACGAAGAACATGCAAACATGTGCCTGCTTGCGGTCACAGGGCAAATAGTCGACAAACTTGTGAGAGATTGCCCGGAAAATTGCCTTTAAATTGTCTTGTATCATGGCTTCAAGACGGCATATCTTGTTAAAATTTACCTGTATCGATGGTCCTGCCAACAAGTGCAATGCTGAGGGGTCCCACGCCGATCTCGTTATACGCCTGTTTCTCTACGGAGTACGCCGTCCATTCCTGCAAGCCCTCGATGACGTACTCCCCATGTAGGGATCCAAGAGGTCATGGGTCACATGGGTCAGATGGAGCGGGTCACATTTGTCAGTGGTGCCTTTTTTTCTCGGAATGTCGATTCGGCAAATAAATACACACCTGTCATCTTCATCAGCCCATAACTCGTTAACCCAAGAAGATACACACTTGTGATGGGTATCATTAGAAAGCTTATGAAATTCCCTTTCTCACCATGCGCATATCTCAAAAAGTCACTTCGAGACTTATTCCTGATTTCGATGGAGCGGGTCACATTTGTCAGTGGTGCTGTTTTTCTCGGAATGTCGATTCGGCAAATAAATACACACCTGTCATCTTCATCAGCCCATAACTCGTTAACCCAAGAAGATACACACTTGTGATGGGTATCATTAGAAAGCTTATGAAATTCCCTTTCTCACCATGCGCATATCTCAAAAAGTCACTTCGAGACTTATTCCTGATTTCGATGGAGCGGGTCACATTTGTCAGTGGTGCCTTTTTTTCGTTTGAAGCAGCCAAAGTGCTCAAAATCTATTGAACGGTGCTTGAATGACAACTAAACCTGTTGGAATTTGATCTCTGTGGAGGCTGAATATCCCGAAGTAAAGAAAAGTACATGTATGTTCGTAACAACAATTCCTTAAACAAAATATGTACTGTTGCCAATTACCTGCCACTCCACAATGACGGACGTCGTAGTGGTGGCAGCAGTGACCATATTATCAGGAGCTTCATCAGGAGCTGGTGGAGAAAATACATGGATTGGGTTTTCAGTCCCTGCCTGATTATGTGGGTTTTCCCAAAATATTCTTCTTGGGTTTTCCTCCCACCTCTAAAACTGTAAATTCTTCACATTGTCTTCTCGTTACTGAGCCCCATGGGAGACCAGGGGCCAATTTCATAGAGCTGCTAAGCACAACAATTTGCTTAGCATGAAATTTTGTTCTTGGCAAAAACAAGGTTAGAGACCAAATTTTCACGTGGTCTTTATTGTATTGGTTGATAATCAGCTGTTTTTTTGCTTAGCATGAAAAACACGTAGAATTTTGGCTGGTAACCTGTTTTTAATGAGCAAGACTTTTGTGCTAAGCAAATTTTTGTGCTTAGCAGCTCTATGAAATTAGCCCCAGTGGGTTTCACTGAATGGGCTGCCCAGGTAAAATAAGATATAAATAAATTTAGAAAATCTGATTGATCAGCCTATATTTGAGCATCGGTAAGTTATCAATCTGATCTTAACTTACGTTCTTCTGGTATAAGAAGCACTGTGGTCGGGTCGCTGATCTCGTTGCGGCCCAGTCTGTTCTCGGCCGTCACCTTGAACTGATATCTCCTCGAAGGGATGACTCCTACAACCGGGAACGTGGTCAAGCTGGGATCCACGCTCGAATCAATCACGCTGAAAGAGGACTCTGGAAAAAAACAAAAAAAAAACATAAAAGGGCATTATTTTTTATATTTTTTAGGTACTAATCACATAATTTGATATCGTTGTGTCCAATGATAATTCGATTTTACTCCTGCATACTATATGATTTGAAAGAGAACAAAATCACAATTTGGAAAAAAGTGATGATTTTTGCAGCGCAAGAAGAAGAAACTAATATATTTTTTGGCTTCATTCTTAAGGAATCTTATTTGTTGGAATAAGACTTTGATAAGATAAACTAGATTTAGAAAAAACGAAAACGAAACAAAGAATGAATGTGAAGTTGGTACCATCTTCTTTTTGCTCTATGATGTAACGTAACAATGGAGAGTTTCCGTCAAACGGAGCCACCCAGCTCAGCTCAATGGTGCGGGAGTCGCTAGCACTGATCCTTGATAGAACATTGGTGGGTTTCTGGGGCAATTCTGTCAAAAGAAAAACACAAAGTGAATAATACAAATTATATTGTGAAAATAGCACAAAAGTGAAATCATTTGTTCTACAAAGTTTGGTCAAGAGCTTCTGGTTGGAGGAACGAGGCTCATTTCGATTGTCTAACCTTTTTTAATTTGCAAAAAATTGAGTTAATTTTTCAGAGATTATGAAAATAAGAAAATCGACTGATGGATTTTGGCAGATTTGGTCCAGTACTCCGCCAGTAGTTAGGGTTAAGTGGGAAAAACCCAATATTGAATCACCCTAATGCAAGTTCCATCTCGCAAGTCTGAATACCATGTCATAAAGCTTGGTCTGAAACCAAGTCGCTCCTGAGTCATTCTGAACGACTCCAAATGTCGATCTTTCACCATATAGCGCAACTAGTCACTTCTAATTACATGTGTATTTCAGACGTCAGACTTTTCATGTACTTAGGCATAAAAAAAAGAAGTTATGTTAGCGTAACGGGCCCCCCAAAATAGGGTAGGTAGGTAGGGATTCTTTTTTTTATATATTTTTTTCCCCCCTTTCTGCAATGAAAATGATGTTTTCTAATTGTTCAAGCCGGTAGTGATACACGATTGCGTGTCCAGGTTCAATATATACACAATCCACACACACACAACAATGAGAAACGGTCAGAAATGGTTTTAAACGTATTTATAACTAGATTTATATAGATTTTAATCATTAAATTTCGTCCCTTGAAAAAAAAAATATCCAGGGTCGGCCTTATTTTTAGGGTCGGTCGGGTTACGCTAACATAACATTTTTTTTTGTATGCCTTAGATCAAATCTTGTCTTTAATCTGGTTCGTCGTGACTCTGAAATGACTGTCTGAACCAGTAAAAATACTTGTGATAAGTTGCATTCATACCATAAGTTCATCCCTGATCAATGTGATGCCTATAGAGCGCCCACACACACACTTAGTCATGTATAGACCGGCAATCGTGGACATTGTCTGACCGTCTTCCCTCTTTTGTTTATACTCTAACGTTTTCGGATGATCGCCATAGAATTTGTACACGAGAAAAGATCGTGGACGTTGTGTCAATCGTGGACCCATTGTTTGCCTCCCAATTCTTTTGTCCGACGATCACGATTACCACACTTACCCTGGATGGTCAGCGTGGCATTCCTCCTCCAGCCGCCAGCCACCGACGTCACCGCGCACTGATCGTACATCCCCTTGTCGCTGCGCCGTGCCTGTGTGCGACCCCGAGGGCAGCAGGTTGACCCGCGAGCTGGCATCCGTGTCCACGAGGGCGCTGTTGTGGTACCACTGGACGATGACGGTCACGTCGGGGTCGTGTCGCACAACGCAGGTCATGGTGACCGGCATGCCCAGGGGAACTGCCGTGTCCTGCGGTGGGGTCTGGATGACCGTCGGTACTGGAATCAGGAGGAAACAAAATTTAAACCCTCTTGAATTCATGGGTTGAGAGCTAAACCTTTTCTGAAAAATGAACCCTAAGAACTACGTGTACTTGAAACTTTTGCCACGAAGAACCTGTTTGAAAAGAATATTAGTGTTGCTCAGTGGCTTAGCAATGGGGTTGTTACAACAAATTACCCAAATAGGGCACTGAATGTACTCTCTGCACACAACTTAATGTGCATCGCCCACTGTATGCAGATGCACCGTAGCTTTCCTCCATGCTTAAACACACATTTCGTTCTCAAGGTGGGACCAATTTCGTCGAGCTGCTTAAAGGTAGTATACACCATTGGTAATTGCTTGAATTATCATGAATGGGTAGATTTGGGGGGTTGTATTTCATAGTAAATATCGTTTAACTGACTTTTCCGAAGTTTTACAATCATGGATGCCGAGAAAAGCACGAAAAACAGCGTTTGTTTTCAACCGGGGTCGAGCAGTTATTCTTATGTTATCTTTGTTTTTTCGCTCTCGCCGTCCGGCGAGAGCGAATTTTTCTTTATAAAATTCATTTTTTTGGAATAATTACAGGATATCCAGCGCAATCCTTTTGCGGAATGCCGAAAATCATTATTTACTTTCAATTGAGTAAGGTATTTCTTAATAATTAAGTAGTAAATATTTTCGATTTCTGCAAATGGTGTATACTACCTTTAAGCACAAAAATTGCTTAAGCACAAACAAAACTTGCTTAGTAAAACTAATATGCCAGCCACAACTCCACGTGATGTAAATTATGTATATATTATGGTTAACACATAAAGTGTATGGGCTTTGTTTCACAGACAACTTCCGGTTTGCTGTCGTCTATGCGATACGTGCGCACGTCGGTGTGCTACTTACATCCTTGATTTATTCCCCTCAAAATGCCAGGAAACAATTGTGCAATTGTTGGCTGCAGTGCCTGTAAGGGCAGAAATAAGGGGTTGAGTTTTCATGGAATGCCGAAAAGGCCAGACCCAGCAAAAAAACAGCAAAAAGATGTGGCAGAACTGCAAGAATGGAGCCTGCATGGAGCCTTGGAGGCGACAGTTAATTGTCAAGATTAACCTTGTGGATCCATCTTTCAACCCAGACACAGCTACAATTTGTTCAAGGCATTTCAAGGACGATTGCTTTATAAAAGGTGAGTTCATATATGTAAAGGGTTTAATAATAATAAAACAAAAACAACTTACATTTTTTATGCTGGGTGTTGTATTTTTTTCACTTCACACACATTGCCTAGTATTCTAATGTGTGGTGTTTTTTTCACAGTTGGCCCATGTGTGGTATCTGAATGATGGGTGCAATTGATGCCTCATGATTATTTGTCTTCTTGTGGTGTGTGTGCAGGTGCAACTGGAAAGACATTTTTAAAAGTGGGGAGTTTACCCACTGAATTTATGTCCACGTCATCAGTTAGTACTCCTCAATCATCAAAACGAGTACTTGTAAGAAATTTGACTGACGTTACATTTCCTAGTTGGTTGAGTTTGTTGTTCGCAACTTCGCATGGGTTTCTATTTTTATTTAATTGAATGAATTTTGACTGGTTGGTTGAGTTCGTTGTTTGCATGAGTTTCTATTTTTAAATATTTGAAATTTAATTTCTTTAGTTAAAATCAACCCAATATTATTCAATACTTTCTTGCCATGGCCAATTTTCTTTAGGTACCAAGAGAATCGCATCAGGTTGCAACGTTCCCTGTCATTAATGTTGAAACCACGAGGCAGTGTAAGAGGAGTTGGAACCAAAAGCAAGGTCATCATTTCCAAAAGCCCGCTGAAAAAGAGGCGTTATCAAAAACACGAGTAGTTTGCAAGCCAGAACACTATTTGCAGAACTACTTTTAAGGTAGGCAGAACAAAAACATTATATCATAAGAATGTAAAGCTCTGGACAAAATGACACTTTGCTCTATTATTAGTACCACAAAAACATAGTCATTTAAAATCTTAATGAATTACAATTTTTACAATAGTGTTTTGCATAGCCAGTCGTTAATAGTTTTAAAAATGTTGGAAGGTCATTTAAAGTACTTTATCCAGTAAATGTATTGTAAGGAGTAGACAGACCCACTGTCAGTGTGTGTGACACAAATCCCACTGCATATAATTATCAAAAAGAATGGAGTATGGAAATGATTTGACTACTTCTACTCGGGATCATCATTTGTTCGTTTTAATGATTTCCGAAGACTCTTTGCTTTACCAGCCACATTTTTTTCGCGCTTATATTTATCAATTATCTTGCGGCAGTTGTGATGAGATCTTATTTTGAAGAACAGACTGAGGATAATTATGAGCACTTTCTCTTTCAATCTATCACAGCAGTCAACTTCACGTACAGATTCATAATAATCACATGTTATCTGTTCATCGTCCAGACAGGCCTTAGTAAAGTCATCCTCTTTCATTGTTGTTAAATTGATGGGGAAAAGTCGGCGGAATATGGCCTCCATTGAGCAGAAAGCATATTTCATGTTTGGACAAGGTCGACTCAGTCCACCGCGGCTGAGAATGCCTATCATGTCCTGCTGCTGGAGATCCGCTGATGAATCACGACTTGCCATATCATTCACCAACTCGGTGACTTTTCGTCGCTCATCGTGATTGGACATATTGATTGCTCTTTGACGGACTTTTCGTACAATGCTACTGTACCACCAATGTAATTAATAATGTTGGTTTCTTCCTCAGATATCACTACTTCTTCAAGAGAAGAACAGTCACTCCTCTCCAAGTTGGCATTCAGCAACTCCTCAAAGACGCGAGAACTTATTATTGCAGCAGTGCGCTTACACTTGACAACATCTCTATTAATTGATGCCATGTTTTCCACTTGTTTTGTAAAAAAATTCTCCAAGGCGTTCTGTCGTCGGGATGATGTAAACACACCCTTCTTGTTGATGCTGTTGTTGACAAATGTCAAGGCTGTCCTGAGTTTGGATTGAGCTAGGAAAAATCAAACCATTTTTCTACTTGGCACTTTGGTACCGTTATGTATTGTCCCTGTTTTGGTGATTAGATATTACGCAACTGCTCTACTAGAAAAAGTATGAAATAGTCTCTACATCCACAAAGTTATGCAGAGTAAATTTTACATTTTTTCCCTTGAAATTGTTGGTTTGAAGAATGAAGATTTTAGGAGCCATTCTTTTAGTCATTGGTATTGATGTCAGACTCCAATGACTCAAATTTCATGACTATTGCACATTTCAAAATTATCACAAAATTGTGTACATGTATACCTGCCTGCTATATTTTTTAAAAAGAACTGTGCTTTGTTCCGCATGTCTTCTGGAAGAGCACTGTCTTCAGCTATGCCACCTAAGGCTTTTGTCAATATGGACTCATTCAACTAAAAAGGAAAACAACCAAAAGTATAAAGGATTTTTTATGAAACCCCCAATTTGTAGTAATTGACAGAAACAACCGGCTTTATGGAAACTTGTTGTAATAAGTACATACCTGTATAATAAATGAGGTGTTTAACCAGTTCGCGCTGGATGGCGTATATAAACGCTAAGTTTTCTCCAGATTTCCCAGATTCAAAACGGATGACGCATAAACACGTCACGAGCAAGGCCGAAAATGTCTGTCGGCAGCGAGCAAGGCCGGAAATGCGTGGGTGTGCTTTTCGGTATTATCGGCCTGAATCCGCACATTGGCTCGGTGATGTTAAAATAATCCCAGCGCAAACTGGTTAAATACAATGTATCATGTGCTTTTTACATTCTGTTCTTTTAATTTATTTTACTGATTTGGTAGCATGACAAACACTAACTTGAGAAATGTTCCCGGCAGCAGAAGTGCTTGCTTGCTCCACCTCTGGCCAAGGTTCATCTAAGCAATCCAGGAACTTGTCATTAATCTCTGCCTGAAAATATATATCTTTTTATAATTTTGTAATTTTTTTTAATTCTATTTTTCTAAATATTTTTATTATTTATTGTTCCCTTTATATCTAATTTATTTATCCAATTATTATCCAATTAGTTTGGAGAGCCCCATGACAGCTATTTGGGTATTGTCTTCTGTTCTGTTTTTTGTTATGTTTCTTGATCAGTGTTTGTTTATTTATTTGTATTGTTGTCTAATTCAGTGATTTTGTATATACCGAAAAATGAAATAAAGGGGAACATGAACTGACGAACATGTACTACTACCTATTTTCCCCCTCAAAATGTCAGTATCTCAACATAAATGAGTAGTTTTAATTCAGGAAAAGTAGTATTGGGCTTCATATTTTTTTCCATCCCCAGGCAGTAGTGCCACTGAGTGCCAGTATAAAAAAAAAGTATGTACTCGTTGACGTTGGCGAGTGCGTTGTGCAACTGCAAGTGCAACTGCAAGCATGAATTTCCACCACTTTGCCCGCCAATAAAGGCCCAATAATAACACCCGCTGTTAATTATAAAGGCTGTGTACTCATCAGAACATACTTGTATCCTGTCTATTTCGTCCATTTTGGTCAGTTTTTAACGAAAACATAGGCTTTCAAGCTTCAACTGCAAAAGAGTAGCGCAGCGACGATGCCAATCGCACGTTGACAACGCTTCAAAGGTCAACCGGAAATGTCTTGTGCGGGTAACGTCTGAACTTCCGGCCTACCGAACATGTTGCAATGTACGTTTACACGCGAGGCATAGCGCGCCCGCTGGAGTTGGCAGTCCATCAAAAATAAATCTAGACATGGAGACATGTACGACGCCGGGAGCTCACCGGGAGCACGCCGGGAAGAAACCGTATTGTCGCCGTGGGTCGCCGGGTCCACGCCGGCTCCACCCCGTGGTTCACCTTGCTGGACGGTCTCGAGTCGAGCATCGACAATTTTTTTGCAATTTTCGTCACGGTGAGCCACGGCGCGGCCATTTTCAGCACCGTGGCTCTCCGTGGGTCACCGGGAACACGCCGGCTTCTATGTGACTTAGGCTTTACCCGGCAGTTGTGGTCGCCCTATTCAGGCGTGGATCCGGAGGAGGGGGGGGGGGGGGGGGTACGGGCACATGGCCCCCAGGTAAAATGAGCCAAAAAAAGGGGGGGGGGGTGGGGAAAGAGGGGGAGGTGAGAGAAAAATAAGGGAGGAGGATCGGATCGGATCGGAGGATCTGCTGTGTCTAATATTTGGCATAATAATAATACTGACAAAAAAGGGTTATCAATCCATGGAACCCCAGTTTGCGACCCGCACCCGTTCAATTTCTTCGTGCACATGAAGCCCTCTCATGGGTCTCTACTCGCAGCGGGAGACCGAGGCCGGACATTGGTGTTATCCGCAGAGAGGACAACCTGAACCCGCCTGGCGCACATCTAGCTGTTCGTTGGTATCAGAGGTGGCTCCGTTAACCAACGTACATGTATGATACGGCGGACTACCTGGCATCGAGGTTCGATGAATAATCCCGCGCCTGGTGGACATGTGGTCATTGAATTGGCAATAATGTCCCCTCCATTGCCAAGTACCCTTTTATTGCAGTATATCTGGATGAATGTTTATGTTGTTAATGACCTTGTGTAAGAATGTTAGTTGGTTTGTCCATGGAGCTATGGTTTGTCCAACCCAAGCTAGGACATTGTCCGAAAGCTCATCTTTTTGGCGAAAGTTTTGCTATGATATAATCTCGCATGTTCAAGTTTTACGTGTGGCCCACATTCAGTATCGACTTTGGTTTTAAAAATATCGAAATATCGTGACCCAGACGATATTCTCAAGATACAGTCGATATTTAACAAAATGTATCAAAACTGCTTGCAAACAAAACAAACAACTTGTTCAGTCAAGATGAACTTAAGAACTTAAGATGTGCCGCAAAAGTTATTGTCAATGGATCGAGACCACGCCAGAGTAGCCCAACCAAGGCCATAAAATCTTATCTGTTTGGGCTGCGGTTTATTTACGGCATACAACAGACGCCCTGTCCGCTAGCGAAATTCTAGTCAAAACGGCGCGGTCTAGTCAAAACCCTATACCAGTTCCTAAAAGATTACAATGACCCGACGGAGTTTCTTGAAAAGACCAACATCAAAGCCTCAGCACCGCTCACCACTTCCCCAGTGACAAGATTGTTATCCAATCCCGAGGTCCAGTTTAAAAAATCTTCATTGTCATTGGGTGTTGACTTTCTTCTTTCAGCGCAGACGTCGTTTTCTCAACACAAAGTGCTACTCAAAGAATTTTGTCCAGGCCCGCTTATCTCCAACAAAGATACATTGTATTTACTTACGCCAACCCTTGCCAGGCAGATACAGAATTTATTTAATAGGCCCTGGTCGGTGTATTCCTGGAGTGAATTTATTTATCTCTAGACCCAACCGATGGTCATTAAGTTGGCTGTAACTGTAAGTAATTTTGCAAAAGTTTGCCGTACCTATTTACAAAGTGTATTAAGATGAACAAAAAAAAGGTTATATTCCTAAGGTTAATTATGTTATTGTCTTTGTTTTTAAAGAAAAAAAAGAGAAAGGATACTTAAAGACTTATTTGAATGAACTTCTAAAATTTTCCCAACCGATTTCAGGGGTAAATAATAACACGATTTATTCTTGGTTTTTCTGATATCTAAGAAAATCGACATACAGGTACACCTGACAACTACAAGGCTAGCGAAATCAATTCCAGGTTTATTTAATAACATTTATTTCTGGTTTCATTGTTTTTTTAAAAGGAAGAGAAAAAAAAATAAACGGAACCTTAACACCTAATATTTTGAGCTCCTAAACATTTTTCCAACAAATTTAAGGGCAAAATTTAATACGATTTATTTACCGTTTTTCTTGTCTTTAACAAAAACGATCTATTTCGTGGAAATTGTAGGAGCTCGTTACATTTTTTAATTTATAATGGTTCCGTGATGTAATTTTACAAACAAAGTAGCTTAAAATGTGAAAAAACATGCGGACCAGTGAAAATACTGACGGGCTAGTAAAAATTCAACATTACTGGTCCGGCCGGCTAGTGAAAACAAAAGTTAAGGGGAAACCCTGAATTATTTGTGATAGTCGGCAAGCGCGCGCCGTCAAAGACTTTCTTATCTGATCTCACTCAACTTAGAGGTGCGACGCGCAATGGTTCCCGAACGCAGCAAGAGAGCTGATGTTTCTACAAACTAAATATTGATGTGCTAATATTGTTAGTTGAACACTGTCATTGATTCGATTTGTCATTTGTAAATAAACATAATGTTTTGTTCTGGATAAATTTGGTTGCCTGTGTGAGATTAGTGACTGCCGCCTGTTCATGTTTAATATTAAACTATGGTGTTAGAAATACATTGTCCGGTAAACATAAAAAGCTAACTCTGACCATCTTAAATTACAGTTGAGAAGAAGAAAAAAATCTCCGTTGTCAACCGATATCGAAACCTTGCAATGGCTACATTCTAACAAAGATTCTTTCGTCGAAGTGCATCATTTTATAACTTTGTCCCTCCCAAGCTTGATGTTTTTCTACTTCCCTAATCACCAGCCCAGCCCAGAGAAAAAAAATAAACATTCCGCGATCCCATCACCGACTTCTAAGGTCCGAGAATGATTGACAGTACAATTTGCAGACCCTCCCCCCCCCCCCCCTGCCGCGGAAAGTGGCCCATTTTGCTTTGAGCGCCCGACATCGCCGACCAGGCCGAATTCACAAAGTAAACAAGGTATTACATTATTGTCAGATAAGCCTCCAACTGATCAGTCATAGACCAATAGGATTTGGCAGTTAGGTTTTGTTCAACCAGCGCCACAACATTTCTTCCAAGGAGCGCCCAGTTCGTTGCCCCCCCCCCCCCCCCCCCCCCAGATGATAATTGGCCAACAGATTAATCTATCTTTGTGCAATAAAGCCACAAGTGCCCCTGTGGACGGTAATTCTGTCCCCCCCCCCCCCCCCCCCCCCCCCCCCCCCGTAAAATTGTGGGGGGGGGGGACAGAATTACCTAGGTAAAAGTGTCCCCCTAGAGCCGTTAATTCCGTCCCCCTCCAGTTTATTCTGTCCCCTCTCTAGGTAATTTTGTCCCCCAATGTTCCACACATAAGTGGTTATTTTGATGTTATTTCAATGAAAAGCCCACATAGTATTTATTATTTGGACTTCTGTTCCCTTCATCGATTTATCAAAATAAAAATAAAAATATAAATAACTGTATTAATTAAATCAACCGATCTACGTTTCTGCGCGAAAGGGAAATTAGCGGTAATCAGTATTTTCATACTTCTTGCACGCGTACAAATTCTATATACACAGTAACCCAGCACGAATGTGGCAGCACTTTTGACCAACTGTAATTTGTAGTACGCTACACATCCTACAGTCTGCCACAAATGATGCACCATGAAGGGGTGAACCTGTACTACACTGGTTGTTGCGTCTAGTGGGTGTTAGACTTGTGACGTTGCACGGGACAATTTTACCAGGGGGACACGTTTAACGTTGGGCTGGGAGACAGAATTACCTGGAGGGGGACAGAAATACCTAGGTAAATGTGTCCCCCCGGACAGATTTACCGGGTCACGGCCTGGTAAGTCTGTCCGGGGGGACACATTTACCAGGGGGGACAGAATTACCTTTCACACCCCCTCTGACTTGATCGGCGGCGGCTGGATTTTAGTGGAAGGCGACAAAGCATTCTCACCATCGCGTCTATTTTCAGCAACCACTCTGTTTATATAGTTTTCTTTTATAGACTTCCAAGAATCGCCACAGTTCACACAGTCGTCTGACGGCGTTAATCGACAGCTCTTTTAAGTTATTTTTAACCATTAAATAGGTTCATTTCAAATTTGAAAATTACGGCGATATATCGACATATCGGCGATATTTACCCGACGATATATCGCCAGTCAAAAATTACAATATCGTCCAGGTAAACTGATATTATATATTTAAAAAACAAATGGGATGCTGCATAGCACTGAAGAGCATAGAAAATGTGAAAATATAAATATAACAGTGCTCACCGGAAATAAAACCGAGCTTTCGGTGCGAATGCGTCAATGCACCTTCTTCGGGGAGAATTATGGCTTGTTTTATTTATCCCTTGGCGCGGCGTTGGTGTCCAGCACCTATGAAGGAGTTGGAATGATTGACAGATCATGTAGGGCTTCTTTTGGAAACTTAAATTGATACTTTTTACAATGCAGCTAAAGTTTTCAGTTGCCTAAAATAACGCGTGTTGAATTTAATGTAAGTTCATTTTGCGAACTGCGTAAATATTTTCCTTTACATGATGATATTTCTGTGACATTCGTTATTCAATTTGTTTGTTTGGTACACACCCAAACTACAGAATGAATAAGAAAAATGTAAAACGTAGATGTATTTGTGTGTGTGAGGAATGAGGGCAAAATCATCACAGCACAGAATAATTTACTACAAAGGTCAAAAGAGTTCGGGGCACCAATTTTGTTTTTAGTTGGGTCCGAGTTGGTAGTGGTTGGGTCCGAGTTGGTTTTGGGTCCGAGTTGGTAGTGGGTCCGAATTGGCATGGGTCCGAGTTGGTAGTGGGTCCGAATTGGCATGGGTCCGAGTTGGTAGTGGGTCCGAGTTGGCATGGGTCCGAGTTGGTTTGGGTCCGAGTTGACCTGATACCCCATACGCTAAGCAGCCCTAATGACATTATCCACATTCCCTAACCCACGCATCACTCGGGGCATGTTTAGTATGCCACGCATATGCTCAGCTTATGCAGTGATTTAAAACACCATGTCGAGCTATAAACAGCTACATTTCATATGGGCTTTTAGGATAAAAACACAATACTTACGCAAAAACCACAGGTAGGCATCAAGCTTGGTGAGCTAGGCTGAGTGTTGTACCAGCGCCGGCGCTAGTGCGCGCCGAGTGGAATCGACTGATCCCTAGCGTTATCCACACACAGTTACTGTGGAACGAATGTATTGCAACGTCTAGAAACCAGACGCCCGTCCTTGCTAATAACTATTCGCTTGTTATTTTGCAGAAATAGTTTTTAAGTGAAAGGTGTAACTTTATTTTCATTTGCAGAATTTGTTAAAGGGGTAAATATTTTATTTAATATTGTTATTTACCATTTAGCATTTTCGAAGGGAAAAGGGGCACTGATGAAATTATATAATCTTGAAACTTTAACATGTGTCACTTCGTGAGACCAGCGTATTCGGTTTCTGTGGTGGTAGGAAGTGGCCTATTCCGTATTCGTGAAAATCTAATTCTCATTTTTTCGGTAGTGTCGTTTTTAAATATTCAAAATTTGGGTCAAAAACGTAGATTTTGAGAAAAAAGAAGGAGATATTTGGAAAGATCTTAATCTAAGGAATAACATTCGACCAAAAAAAAAAAATCGACAAAAATATGAGTTAGGTCACTTCGTGCGACCAGCGACGAATTTTATCCTGCCATAGCGAAACAATTTACAACCATATTTTGTTCATATTTTACCTGATGAAGGAAGCAGTAATTTCGTTAACATCTTTCTTGTGTCTGGAATCACAGATCGTCTCGAGTTACAAAAAGCAAATGTGTCTTTGGGCTACTTATTTACAGAAAATAAATTGCAAATCCACGCTTTTCGACGTGAACATCGTGTACGAACTTTCTACAAACATGGCGGTATATGGCTCTCTTTTAAAATCTGTCTTGTAATGTTACTGTCGCCATTTAATACCGCCCTGCCCCGACGCAATCAGTTAACACGAAGTGTCGACTGCCGAAATCCGAGAAAGTTTGACTCCAAATATCTTCCGAAATACATAAGACAGAACCCTTTCACATATACCATCGTGCTCGTGAGATTCTAGTGTTTCATAAATAACGGTCAAACTTACCGAAATCGTAAATTTGTCCATGTATGGCGTCTTCACAAGTTGTTGTTGTTGGTGTAGCCGGTTTTGTTGGCACGTATTGTCACATATAAATGTGCCCTTTGCGCCACTAACTAGGCGGCGATCGCTGGAGACTTAATCGACGCTTGCATTGTGGGTTGAGACGGTATCTGTCAGTGATGAAAAAACTAGAAGAATCGATACTAGAAAATTATAGAAAGAAAACAACGAATATATATAGAAAACCAATGGGATAATGTTTAGGGGAGACAGGGAGGCGCTCATCACCCCCAGACATAGCGCCACAAGGGATAAAGAAACACCCAGTAGGCCGGTCCAGGCAGTCACTCACACCTCCCCATCACCCCCAAACATTACATAACAATATCAAGTCAATTCGAGAGGTACTCTGGAAAAATCGAAGAATGATTAAATATTGATATTACAGTTTTTAACATAATTAATGATGTGATTACAGTTGTGTTTTGGTCCAAGAATTTGTGTAAGGTTCATTTGGTCATTAGAAAAATTCAGTGATTTTTGGAGTGATAGTCGTTGAGTCGTGTATTTGCAGCATTTGAGAATGAAGTGTGCAACGTTGTCTGGACATGCACAGCTTTCACATAGACCATCAGGGTGTTGACCAATTCTGTGCATGAAAGTTTTTAAACCTCTACATGTTCCTATGCGGAGTCTGTGTAAGATTATTTCTTTGGGTCGTTGCAGGCCCCAGTTAGTAAAAGATAGAGAAACATCATAGCTGAAGTTGTTATTGGGATCTAAATTGGGAACGGTGGAAGCCCACTTTTCCTTGAGATGTGTTTTAAGAGTATGTTTAAGTTCCGAGTCTAAGAGAGGGATACAGTAGTCAATATTGTGTTTGTATGTTGCTGATTTAGCGATCTGATCCGCTTGTTCATTTCCAGGGATACCGCAGTGGCTAGGTATCCAAACGAAATTAACAATGTTACCTTGATTACGGATATTGATAAGAGTATGTCGTATATCACAGACAATTTTATGTACAGGAAAATGTTTGGAAATAGCTTGTAAGGCACTGAGGCAGTCACTAAAGATGCAGGAATAAAGGGGTTTAACATCTTCAATCCATTCCAGAGATAGAAGAATGGCAAAGAGTTCCGAGGTAAAGATAGACACTCCGTTGTTGAGTCGGGAAGCTTTGGAATATTTCAGTTGTGGGATGTGTACTCCGCAGCCCACCGTATCATGGGTAGGATTAAGTGAACCATCTGTATAAATCTGAAGACTGTTGTTCCATTTAGTGTTGATTAGTTCCAGACTAATATTTCTTTTGTCATGTATACTGTCAGTATGTGCCACGAGAGAGTGGATTTCAGTTGAGATTTGAGGATTAGTATAGTGCCAGAAAGGAAAGGTGTTTAGACCAGGATAATGGGAGATTCTTGCTTCAAAGGGGACGTAACGTGTAGAGGAATTAGTGTCGGCAAAATAGTGTTTTTGCCAGTTATCACGGTTGAAGTGATCATTAGGGTGGTTATTTATAGAGTTAATTTTAATTCCGTAAAGATCGCTTAAAAACTGTCGACGTAATGCTAGGGGGGGATCTCCACATTCGGTTTGAAGTCTGTAAAGTGGGGTACTTTGGATGGCCCCTGTACAAATCTTCAAAGCTTGATATTGGATAGTGTCCAGATTGTGTTTGATTGTCGGGGAGGCCGAGTCGAAAGCCTCACATCCGTATTCAAGGATGGGTTTTATAAGTGCCGTATACAGTCGATAGAGCGTTTTGCATTCGGCTCCCCAGGAGTTGCCACAGATGCAACGCAAGATATTGAGTCTTTTTTTACATTTGGTGATAATATTATCAATATGATTCTTCCAGGTGAGTTTATTGTCGAAAATTAGTCCTAAAAATTTCGCAGAGGAGCTCATTTTGATCGCTAAATTATAAATGTGTAAAGAAATAGGTGGGTAATTCAGTTTATTTGTGAAAAGGACAGCATTTGTTTTGGGGATAGATAGTTTAAATCCCCATCTTTCACACCATGTATTAATATTATCAAGGTTTTGTTGAATTTTCTTTTGTAAGTAAGGAATGTTTCTATTTGATTTCCAGATGGCAATATCATCAGCGTATTGCGAGACATTGACATCGGTGACTTCTTTGACGAGATCGTTAACAGCAATGTTGAACAGAAGTGGACTAATGACACTTCCCTGAGGGACTCCGTTTTCTAAGGTTCTTTCTTCAGAGAAGAGATTGTTGATACGGACCTGGATTTTTCTGTCGCCAAGGAAGTTATTAATCCATTTGGTGATACGTCCAGATATACCCAAAGATTGCAATTTAATAATAATACCTTTCCGCCATAACATATCATATGCCTTTTCTAAATCAAGAAAAACAGCTAAAGTACTCTCTTTGTTAGAGCGGGCTTTATTAATAGAAGTTTCAAGGTTGAGTAAATGATCTTTGGTGCTTCTTCCCTTTCTGAAACCACTCTGAGATTTGGAAAGAAAGTTATGGGTTTCCATATACCAAAGAAGGCGGGAGTTCACCATACGTTCCATGATTTTACAGAAAGTGGAGGTTAATGCAATGGGTCTGTAAGAAGATGGGTTAGCCGGGTCTTTTCCAGGTTTCAAGATGGGAATGAGGATTGCATCCTTCCATTGCTTAGGACAAGTAGAAGTGTGCCAGATGAAGTTGATAATAATAAGTAAGAAGTGACGAATTTTAATAGGAAGGTGTTTCAACACAATATTACTGATACCATCTTTTCCAGGAGAGGTACATTTAGAAGAATGGATGGCATGATTTAATTCCTGTATGTTAAAGGGTTCATTGATGACACTGTCATTGTTATTATCAATAGTGAAGTCTTTTTCAGCTTTGTCTTTAATAGGAATAAAGGATGGGCGGTAATTATTAGTACTGCTAATTCTAGTGAAATTATCGGCAAGTGCTTCAGCTTTTTCTCCATCAGTAATGGCGTCTGTGTTGTTGTGATGGAGGACAGGGATACTGTTGACAATGCGGGTTTTCTGGATACGTTTGATTTTATTCCAAATAATTTTAGTGTTTGTTTTGGGGTTGATGTCATTACAGAAAATTTGCCAATCTTTTCGTTTAGCGTTATTGATAGTTTTCCTTGCTATGGCACAAGCTCTCTTGTAATTAATAAGATCAGAAGGAAGGAAAGTTTTTCTGAGAGTTTTAGGGCTTCTTTTTTGTTGAGAATAGCTTGCTGACATTCGTCGTTCCACCAAGAGGAAGGAGGTTTAGGGTGGTTGGGGTTGGTTTTAGGGATAGAATAAGTCATAGTATTATCAATTTGGCAAAGGAAGTTGTCATACATTTTGTCAACAGTATCCGACTCATTAGGTTTAGTAATATATTGGTTACAGGTGTCCTCGAATTTGTTCCAGTCGGCTTTTTTATAGGACCATTTTGGGCTATTTCTGTAAGAGTTTTTCTGAATAGGGTGGTTGACATCAATAATAACAGGACAGTGGTCGCTTCCCCATGTATCATTAAGAACTTTCCAGTTACATTTGGCAGCTATGTTAGGTGTAACGAAGGTGATATCGATACAGGAGAGTGTACCATGTGCCGTGTCAACTCTTGTGCCCTCACCAGAGTTTACACAGACCATGTCAGTATCAATAATCACATCTTCGATGATCTTGCCATTATGGTCGAGTTTGGAACTACCCCACAAGGGGTTATGACCATTGAGGTCACCACACACTATACAGGAATGATCAGTTTTATCAAGGATATCTTTAAGAGTTTTGGTGTCTAGAATATTACATGGGTTGTAAATATTTATAATAGTAATTTTATTTTTCTGTGTATCATAGAGTTCCCCAATTTGATATTCAACAGAGTTATTATCACCTAGGGTATATTTGAAAGCAATGTCTCGTTTGGCCAAGAAAGCGCATCCTCCACCCTTACTTTTAGGATCGTTTTTATTTCTGTCATGTCTATATATGTTATAGCCAGGAAAAGTAAATTGTTTGTTTTCTTTGAGCCATGTTTCCTGTATACATATGACATCTGGTTTTTCTTTCCAAGTGTTAATGCAGTTTTTAAATTCTTTTCCATGAGCTAACAAAGACTGGGCGTTCCATTGTAAGATAAGAATCATTGTGAAAATAAGAGTCATGTTGATGTGTTTTGGGGTTTTCTTGATGTTTTTTGGCTATTTGCTAGTGAGTCTGTGTTTTCTTGGGTAGAGGGTGTTTTGTCCTTCTTTTGGGATGATTTATGGTCGGTGTTTCCTTGCTTTGTATTTGATGGCGGTTGAGAAGACGTTCTTGATTTTCCTTGTTTAGTATTTGGTGTTGGCTGAGAATAAGTTGGGTGGGTGATGTGATTGACGAGAGTCTTCACTGCCAGAATTCTTTCTTCTTTATTTTTGATTGCTTCCCAAATCTGCATTGTACCAGTGAGGAGTTCGGTCAGGCGTTGTTCACTGCAAATACATTGAGTGTGTTCAGTTTGTGTTTGTGCTGTTTTTTCTGTTTGAGTGGTAGCGTCTTTAGTGGTTTTTGGTTGCTTTGTGGTTTGGCGTCTCGCTTCGATGGTTGGGCGTCTCGCTTCAGTGGTAGCTTTGGTGGGTTTGTTATTGGTTCTGTGTTGAGGTTCTGCGTGATTATTTGTTGGTTGGATTATAGGTGTTTGCTGGGTACCGGTACTGATAGGGTATTGCTGGGAGGGTTGCTGCATCGGAGTTTGCTGGGTGGGCGAGCCATCTTGGCGAACGCTGATGTCAGTCTTGATTACCTTTGCGGCATCGGCATAGGAAATATTGTAGGTTACTCTAAACCCTTGAATTTTCTTTTCTTGCTTTATGGTTTTACAACCTCCATATGCAGATGAGTGGCTTTCTCCACACCTACAGCATTTTACATTATCTTTGTGTTCGCATTGGTCAAAGGAATGTGGGCCCCCACATCGCACACATCGTGTCGAGCTGCGACAGTTGCTAGCTGTATGACCTAGGCGCTGGCAATTAAAGCATCTGATTACAGGGGGGATGAAAGGTTTGACAACGAATATTTCGTATCCCATTTGTATTTCGTCAGGTAGATTTGGGGTATTGAAGGTTAGGCAGATGGATTGAGTCGCTTCTAAGATACCATTTCGTTTTCGCATCAGACGTTTAGCTTCGATCAGGGGGGGGGCGGAGGGGGGGCCCAAGAAAGTGCGCCACCAACGTTGAAATGTATCTCATTCGTTCTTCCACGCTCATGAGCCACACATCTCACACAGTAAATACGTATAGATCGCTACCGCGAAGCGCACCGTTGAAACACGTACAAATTTGCTCCGTGTATCGCTCTCCACATTTAGTGATTCATGCAACGTCCGCAAAGCCAGGTACACAGGCACGATCTACACGGATTTTGTTTGGGGCGATGTCATTTTCTGCCATTTTCGTTCGAAAACAACACGATAAAACGCAAGGGGGTCACAGGCAGATTTTTTTTAAAATTCAGTATATCACTGCTACATCCTTTTTTAACGTATCCATGAAAAAAAATGAGTGGGGTCAAAGCACGATTTTTCACAATTTATCGATTATTATTGCCCTTTTTAGGGGAGGTATTTGTTAACGTCGTTTGAGTATTTGTGCACAATCTCCACGCGCATCAACGGTACGTCAACGCTTTATTTTTTCGACTGCTTTTTTCATTTTCAATACAATTTTTGTCATTGGATGATAAACATTAAGGTAAATAACAACCTTGTACAACTACAAAAGACAAGATGTTAAGATTGGATGCCAAAAACTCTTTATTTTTCGAGTGAGAAAATTGTTCCCCCCTATTTTGAGAATGGACGGTTCCACAGCGTTTCGCAATCACAGCCTCGAAGGGCCCCCCCTCCGCCCCCCCCCCTGGCTTCGATCACTCCTTGTTTCTTGCATGATGATAGGGATCTCATCATCTGTGATGTCTGTGGTTATGCCATAAATGACTCCTTTGCTTTGGGTTTCTGATTTTGCGTATGAGGTTTGGACGGTCCATTGACCTAATTGGGTGATAGCCTTAAGTTTTGTGGCTTGTGCTGGGGTGTAGCATAGCATCGTGCAGTGATCCCTCCTTGGTTGTTTTTGGACACACTCTTGATTAGGTCCTTCCCTATTTTACTGAGGGCGTTTGCGATTTTGATTGGGTTTATTCTGGCTAACTTAACATCCGGGGAGTTTATGATAACAATTGTGGGTTGTTTTATGTTTTGAACAAAGCGGCGTTTAGTAGGTTGCACATCAGGGGAGTCATTTTCTGAATCTGAATATACATCATTATAGTGCCAGCTGGATTTTGACCTTTTCCTATTTTGTGTCTGAGGTGTGTCATTTTGAGCTTGACTTATAAGTACATCAAGAGTAGAGCGTGGTTGGTCTAGTACTTCCTGATCATTTGCATCCATGGGAGTATGTTGAGACATTTGATCCCAAGAAGTTTCATTACTAGATTCATCCGGATCATCGTCCATATTGGACGATTTTCCGAGAAAAGGACAGAGAAGGGAAAGCAAGTATAAAGTACCTCTCGAATGAACTGATATTGCTTACCCAAAAAACCAGGAGAAACGAGGATGTTCAGAGAGCCAAACACCCCAAGAAGGGCGCGGTTTTTGAATTTCCCGCCACTGACAAAAAACACGTCCGTCCACTCTGCTCGCGTGACCAAGCCTCCTCGCGTCTTCACAAAATATCCCGACAACGTTATGGAAGTCGTGAACATGAAGAAAAACATTCCACCTCGAATTCACCACTGGTGAACACGAGTTACCGGCGATTAAAATGCCATTATACGACTCGTGAACTCGTGAACACGATAAACACAACGCGATTGGAACGCAGCATAAGGCACAGGGAACCCCCCTCCCCCCTCCCCCATATTTGGTGGTGGTCACTAGCATACACCTAGTTGTTGGGACAGGTTCGTTTGTTTGGAAAAAGCTGTCCAAGTTGTGGGAACATTTCCCTGTCCCCATAGCATTTTGGGTCTCCAGTAAAAGGGTCTAGAGGTAGAATTAAGTTAGGGTATAATGAAAGAAAATTAATAAGACAACAAATTGGGGTGATTTTAGGTCAACAAGAATTTTCTCAGTTTGAGATTAGAGAGATTTCCCTCAGCACACAAACCCTATGGAGTGTCCCCCTAACGACATGTACAAAAAGAATGGGTGTTCCTGAAATCTCGATAGGTCTTTTTAGATATCGAGATATCGGGGTAGTTAGGGTGAATGACATACCACATTAACAACCTCGACATGATCAATATTGTGGGAAGGAAAACCCCCAAATGTATTCCAAACAAACCTAAGATGTCACGTACCTTCTTCGTTCCGTAACACCAGTGCCTGATTCATGTAGTAGACTCCCAACTCGTTGTGTGCATTGCCTCGTTTTCTGTTCAGAGCCGTTGTGTAATCATCTCCACGATCGATGCCTTCGCTCAGCGCCAGCGTGTAACACTGTACGCTGGTTTTCAGGTTGTGTTCGGCGTCGTTGCGAAAATCCACGGCCCATTCATACTGATCTGTCTCGGAACAGGACATAAATTTGTGAAATCCTTTACAGATATGTGCGTGGTGAAATTTGTACATTTGTTAAATTCAATTTTTCGGAATTACAGGATATCTAGCGCAATTATTTTGCTGGATGCTATAGCATCATTATTTACTTTCAAATTAGTAATATATTTTGTAATAATTCAGTAGTAATTTTTTGTCTCGATATCTGCAAATGGTGTATACAATTGGTTTCCTACACAGTAGATAGAATTTTTGAGGAATCACAGAAAGTTACTATTTATAAGTGACCTGTCGCCACAAAGTAAAGAATGAAGTTGAAAATTGTCATTTTCCAAAGCCAACATTTGAAGGAGTGGTCATTGGTTTTTGTTTTCAGGAAAACCTAATAATTTGCAAGTCCTGTCCCCTTTTCCTCCATTATTTAGTTTCTGTTAAACATCTTTAAAACCTATTTTATAAGTTGACTGTGCGTTCACTGTAGCAAAACTTCACTGTTTTGTTGTTAAAATGCCATTTTCTCAAGAACTGGTTTTACAACCTCACAATAAGTTGCTGGTTCATATTTCCATTACTGAACTCAGTACCCATTCACGTTGTATACCATTGGAAAGCTCTTGTTCTGCAGAATCCAGAAATATCAATATCTCAGTTCTTTAAAAAAAATCAGACATTTTTCCTTTTTTGATGACAGACCCCCTTCATTAGTCCAGGCTCCAGTCCCAAAAAAATGAGTTAACCCTACACAATTTGCTCCCCATAATATTTTTACGTTTTTTTATGTAGTAACCCCTGCTGATTCAGAATCTGGACGGTGTATTAAAATTTGACCAGGCGAAAATGCATTTTTGGCCAAAATCCAATATGGCCGCCATTTCCCCCCAAAAATATCAAAACTATGAATTGTTAAATAAACTCAACATTAATCGGTCGAATGAACCCAAATTTGGCTCAGAGGGCGACTTACGATAGATAAGCATGTGTTCAAAAGTTCACATCCGGGCTATTTTTGAAATTTGGCAAAATCCAAAATGGCGGCCATTTTGTGTAATAATAAAGAGAAAACGTCGTTTTTAATAGCGTTCATTTTAAAATAGTATTTGGCCAAAACTGAGTTTCAGACATTAAAAGTGCCCCCCCCCCAAAAAAAAAAAAAAAAATAAAATAAAAATAAATGGCCAGGGGTTCAATTTATGGGTGGCTAACCCATTGTGATAAAGAATCTCTATTTTCAAATGTTTACAGCCGATATTCCTCAAATTTTGTCTGAATGTTTCATTTACCACAATCGGCAAAATTGACAAAATAAAAAAAGAATCCTCCATTATAGGGCGTATTTCGTACTTTTTGCCCGTTTTATTGAAAAATAACTTTCTGTACATGTTGTATTTGTTATCCAAATGTAAAACAAAGTTGAAACACAGGTTTATTTTTCAACAATTAATAAATTGAATTTGTTTATGTCACACAACATATCAATAACATGACCAATAATAAATTTCAGTCAACATTAATAGCCCCTCGTCAAGTGAAACAGTTTTTTTGTTGACTTGTTTTAATATTAAGATTTGTTATGAATGTTTTCCAAATGACAGATAAACAATTCACTAACTACATAGTAGCTTGTTATGCGCCTATGTTGGATTCATAACACCTGTGTTGACTTAGAAATAAAATAACCCGGTTCACCTAATAAAGAATGTTAACTTTGAGAGAACTTGACAGGCAAAAAAGAGCTGGATATGATAACATCCTCTTTTTGTATTCAGTTTACTCTTCTGTGACACTTTCAGACTCGTCATCGGGAGTAGCATCGTCTAATTCAGTATCTGCTCGCACACAGGTAGCTGCTTGACCTTTGCACGAGCATGAGTAATCGCACGCTAGTTTCTTCTTTAGACAAGGGCAATTTCTTCTGCAATTCTTCTTACACTTGCAGAATAGTTTGCTTCGAAGGTGGTGTGGAAGATAACTACGTTGCACAAGTACAGGTTCAACTCCAGATGATGTTGATCTCCATCCGTAATTAAAGGGGTCAGAAAGGGATGGTCTTGCCTGCATGGCCTTAACCCAGACACTCGTTTGGAAAATGGCACGTAAGACATGTTGTTGGAAAGCATCATTTTTTGGAGGCAATGACTTTATGTCTTCGACCCTTGCGTAAAGGTGACGTCTCAACATGTCCAAACTAGAGAAATCACTATGCCCATACACCTTAGTTAGAAGATCGGTCGCAATTTTTGTGATGTGCACAACAAAGTCCTTAGAAACATTGCTCTGATGTTCCAGCTGGTCACAAATGTTAGCGAGGTGAGCAGAGACACTTGCTGAAGACTTGACAAATTTTACTTTGCCTTTACCAAAGAAGAAGCTGTTTGTGTCACAGCCGCTGAGTGCATGAAGAAGGGGCAACATCTTTGCTTCATTTACACTGAAAGAGGTGACAACATCATGAATGGGAATGAAGTAGTCCTTTGTTTGCACATACAGTTCCCGGCAACCTTCATCCGCAAGCCGTTGATAAAAATACACCGCCATCACCACAATATCGGTATCAGATGCTCTTATAACAACCCGGGTACACCCCCTGTGTACACAAGCTGCAGTGTGTAAAAATACACGAGTGTCTGCCTCCTCATGGGTGCTTGCTAGGTCAATGTCGTCAGGGATGATAGGTTGTCTGTCAGACTTTAATGATGTCACATGTTGCCTATTCTGGAAACCACCAGCAAGGGTGAGAGTTATGCCATCTTCTAGAAGAGTTGAGTACTGTGTCCAGCAATCAAAAACAAAGCTCAGCAGGTTGGACTTGCTTTTGCTGTTAGTGATTATGTCATCCCAGTGCTTTATCGGAAGGCTCTTGCACACTTGGTACTCAACCCTTGATTCTGAACGCCGATCTCTACAACCACTGGCTGATTTTAAGCATACACTGTTACCATTTTCATCTTGGACATCATGAAGGCCATCATATCTATCAGCAACAAGATGGATCTCTGTGCAGAATAATTCTTGTTTAGCTGACTGCAAGAGTCTTGCTGCATACTTCTCACTAACTTCGTCATTAAAGGGTTTGTGCGTTCTTATTAGCCCCATTACATCAACGACGACACCTGTTTTGTGGGTGGTAGAAGACATGGTGACCGGCCATTCTTTAAGCCCTATTCTTTTTCTACAGATATGCTGTAGAGCTGCTTTGCTTCCGCTACGAAGTTTGATGTTCTTTGTGGTGGAATCGACTTCTGCTATAGAAGGAGGATACGCATGCAGCTCATGTGTCAGCAAGTCTTCAAGTGGGGTACTGAGAGAGCCTCGTTCTGTCTCAATGACAAGTCGTTTAAGTATGGCCATCTCATCAGTCATCGACTGCTTTTGTTTCTTTTCTCTTGGCTTTTTGCTTTTATTTAGGACATCAAATGTTTGCAGTTTAAGTTTTCTAGTTTTTCCTGATGAGATGTAGTCCTGCAGTTAGGCACCAACTTCATATAATTGAAGACTGATTGAAGACATTCTAACAAAATGAGGACCGAAGAACAAACGACAAATTAAACAACAGGAGTCTACTCTAATACACCACATCCACTCCGTCCTAACTGAGAATAACTATTGTTAGGCCTACTACACTCTATTTTATTTACCACTCAACCAGATGGTCATTTTAAAACAAAATTAGCATTATTTTCAAAATGAATTTGTGATGAAATATTAAAATGATTTGTAACCATACCCACCAACATATGAAAACATTATTTAGTGGATTGATCGAGCAAGAAATTAAATAGGCCTGGCTATAGAACAAAAAGAACACGACACGAGTGAGTAACAATATGTAGGCCTAAAAGCTGGTTTTTAATTTTTAGTTAACATTTTGGAAAAAGAACTTGGAAAGAATTCCATATGTGGACATCATCCAAGTTCCTGTGTACAAAACCTATACAGAAAAAAAGTAGTCAAGGAGATACTTAATGTTAGTTTTTTCATTCCTAAACAGTGTTCTCAAACTTCAAAAATGTAAGCATCCTTTGTGGTAAAAGCTGGGAACTTCTCAGCAAAACAAGAAACTAATCTCAGCAAAACAAGATGTGATGTCTGAACATGGGATTCTTTCCTAGCTAGTACTACAGACAACACAGAGTTTATTTAATTGAAAATAATTTCTTACCCCGTTTGTTGTAAAGTATGGTCTTCAATCTTCAGAGAAAGGTGTTCTTGTCACTTGCGTTTGACAATCACACAAGATTATGATTCAAAGTACGATACAAACTCTGCGCGCACCGCGTTAACGTATACATAACCATGATATTACCATACCGATTGTCGCTACGGAAACCTCGACCAGAAATCGACAAATTCACGGTCAGACCATCAGACCGTACGTACTTACCTGGATCAATTTATTCTTATTCGTTTGTACCGTTCTTTCAACGCAGTTTTAATACAAAAGACATTTTCTTAAAGATTTATTTTAATTTATGCCGGCAAGGTTCATGTGACATAAATACTTGTTCAACTTTCTCTCGAAAACACCTAAAAAGTACAAATATATCGATCGTCTGCTCGCAATTGAGTTCATCAATTTGAACTCCTCTGGTTCTAGTCCTGCTGGGTTAAAAGACCATCTTTGTGCTGCCACAGACATCTTAAATCTTCATCAAATGGTTAATTTAGTCACTCGTCATTCCCCCGACAACACTTCTGGTTCCACTCTAGATCTTATTTTCACTAACCGACCTGAGGTAATTAACAAAGTCTCAACAGTTCCTGGTTTGGGGTCGAGTGACCATAACGGAGTCATGTTCAACTCTAGTACTACCTTTGGCAATAAACTTCTGAAACGCACCTTCTATCAATACAACAAAGCTGACAAATCACTAGTTTGTGACACACTTGCTAATGTCCCCTGGGACACATACTTGACCGCCGACTTAGATATCAATGAAGTTTGGGACAATTTCAAAGACCTATTGTTCGCTGCTATCCATGACACAGTCCCGATGGCAAGACAAAAGGGTAACAGACGTCCTCCATGGATTACACGCGAAATCGTTTCTCTCACTAAAAAAAAACACAGGGCTTACAAAAAGGCTTTGCGCTGCGCTAGTACTAATAACAATAGTGATACATTATGGTCTAAGTACAAAAACATCCGGAATCGGGTTAAATATGCAATTAAGAAATCTTACGATCGCTATATACGGGACCTGGCTGACAACTGTAAGTCTAACCCAAAGCAGTTTTGGTCTTTTGTCAGTTCTAACCGTAAGAAATCTCCAGTTGTTTGTCTCCACATTGGCGAGAATACCATAACAGATTCCCATGCCATAGCTAATGAATTCAACCGCAGCTTCCAACGCAACTTCTCTACTGACAACAATCCGCCACTACCCATTATTCATTGTAACCACACGTGTCATCAATTCAGATTGACCTCTGTACAAACAAACCCCAATGAAGTTATGAAAGTGTTGGATAATCTACAACCCCATAAGTCACCCGGGCTAGATAATATTTCCCCAATGTTCCTCAAATTGGCTGCCAAAAGTCTAGCACATCCCTTAGCGAAAATTTTTAATTTGTCGCTTGCCTCGGGCATTATCCCATCTGAATGGAAACTTGCCAATGTGGTTCCCATTCATAAAAGTGGAAACCGTTATGACCCATCTAACTACAGACCTATCTCCCTATGTTCTACCATTAGCAAATGCCTTGAAAAAATCGTTGCAAATCACCTCACTAACCACATGTACAGAGGAGGCATCATATCCGACTGTCAGCATGGCTTTCTATCCAAAAGGTCTTGCATTACCCAACTATCAACCGTTTTTCACGACTGGGCTAAAGTCTTAGATCCCCCCAACCCTCCAAGAATTGATGTTGTTTTTCTGGATTGGTCAAAAGCTTTTGATCGTGTAAGTCACAGTGTCCTCCTGAATAAGCTTCATAAATATGGCATTTGCGGTTCTGTTTTACAGTGGTTCCATTCTTATTTACATGACCGTCGCCAACGAGTGCAATTCTGTGGTTCATACTCAGACTGGGCTCCAGTTCCTTCTGGGGTTCCTCAGGGGTCTGTCTTAGGTCCACTCCTGTTTAATATTTTTGCCTTTGACTTGCCATTCTGTATACAATCAAATCTAAGACAATACGCTGATGACACTGTGATTTACAGGACCATTAATAGCAAACATGATGAACTCATCTTACAGAATGACCTGTATAGCATTGATACCTGGTGTAACCTTAATCATATGAAACTCAATGTTAATAAATGTAAATTGATGACTATTTCTCGTTCAAGAACTCCATGTGTACAATCTTATCAGATAGATTCTCACAACTTAGACCGTGTTGACCATTATAAATACTTGGGCCTCATTATTTCTAGTGATCTTACTTGGAACCATCATGTAAATTCTACTGTCAGTAAGGCAACTAGAATGTCTGGTTTCATTAGAAGATTGACAAATTGTAATAATCCTCAAGTTCTTGTAAAATTATACACCGCTCTCGTAAGACCTATTCTTGAGTATGCTGCTCCAGTTTGGTGCTTACGTTCCACCGTCTCAAAATAAATCCTTGGAACAAGTTCAGAGAAGATTCAGTCGTTCCTGTCTGGGCCTCTTTAGACGCCACATACCAAACTCCATTAGCAACAACATTGAGTACCCCATTCGCTGCACCAAACTGGGCTTACCGTACTTAATGAATAGGTTGAATTACTTATCGGTAGTCTTTGTAGCCAAATGTTTGTATAAGAAATTTGATATCCCGATTGAGAATTACATTTGTATTAATCGTAGACATGAAAACAACCTTAAATTTTCCCATCAGTTTTCCAGAACAAACGCTCTTAAGCAATCACTTTTCATTAAATTTCCGCGTCTGTGGGATTCTTTGCCGTCTGACATTAAAGATAGTCTGATCTTGCATGGTCTGAATAGCTTTACCGCCAAACTAAAAACACACTGGCTAACTCCGGGATACAACAGCGTACTACCTTAATTATTGTCGACACATTATCTCGTTTGCTTATTCGTTTACACGTACATGTATTTTATAGTTTGTATTTATATCTCATTGATCTGCTTGTCTGTACGTGTGTGTGTCTCGGTGTGTCTGTCTGTCTGTCTATATATGTGCTTGTTTTGGTGCTCTTGGTGTCTTTGTCTGTCCGTACCTGTCTGTGTCGATCTAACTGTGATTGTCTTTTATTTATTTTTGTTTTGGTGTTTGTCTGTTCGTGCCAGTATGTGTCCTTCCTTGTTTGTCTCAGTCTGTGTCCTTCATTGTTTGTCTCAGTCTGTGTCCTTCATTGTTTGTCTCTTTGGTTGTTTCAGTGATTTAGTCGCGCATTCGGAGAGCTACTTGACAGTGATTAAGTTCACTTTTTAGCAATCCTGCAGGGGCGTGCAGTCTTTTTGTTGCATTTTGTCTTGTCTTGTTTGTGAATTGAATGAAAATATATATTACATGTACATGTAGTAATTTGTTTACTTACTTGATATCTTGTAACTGTTAAAAATGAATATTCTTAACTTTCTAATGATTGTAAATTTATATCTGTTTTTCTTTGTGTGCCCTGCGAAATAATAAATGAAATGAAATGAATGAAAAAATTCGTCTGCTTCAGCATGCATGCAGCACCGCCATTTTAAAGTAACCTCTTTCCCGATCGTTTTCCCCCATGACTATGCTCCTCGGTTAATTTGGGGAAGCGACACGTACCATCGGCGTACTCGCCGCGCTGACCATGACAACGAGGTTGGCCGCATGCATTCGGAGAGAGACTGGTACCCGAATTAACGCGTTGTTAAACGAGCCTTATGAAAAGGGCACCGGGACATTTCGTTTTCTTATCTTTGACGTTGGATTTTCACTACAATTTTGTCAAAAAAAAGCACTTTCGCCGGGGAATTTTTTTTTACACCGTCCAGATTCTTAATAAGACAAAATATGCGAATCGTAAACACACAATAAATTAAGGGGAGCAAAAAGTGTAGTGTAATTTTTTTATAAAGCGATTTTGGCATTCTGGAGCCTGGACTACATGTTGTATACCATTAGAAAGCTCTTGTTCTGCAGAATCCAGAAATATCAATATCTCAGTTCTTTAAACAAATCTGAAATTTTTCCTTTTTTTGATGACATATCACACACCCGCACCAGACCTACCATTAGTGGGATGGCGTTGTTGAACAATGCTCCGGATAAACCGATCGTCAGTCGTTGAGTACTTGAAGTCTTCTCTCTGTCTGAGAGATACGAGGCCAGATTGTGGGTCAGTAGCGTCAGGCAGTCGCCGCACACCATCAGCTGATCGCCCAGAAGATTAAGAGTGCCGTTTGAGTCTGGTAGATTCACTACGTCTCTCTTGTCCATTGACTGACAAGCACCTATCAAATTATCATTTTCAAGAGTCCGTAAATGAGTAGGGGCAATAATGATATTAAAGCGTGTTCATAAATCTGTTAAACAGTTTTCATAGAATGCCATGTAGGCCTAAACACTTATACTAAAAAATTTTTCCGGAATTCAAAATTCGCAGGGAGCAAGGTCGGAAATATCAGGGTGTGCTACCCACAGATGCCGGCCTGAACCCGTCTCGGATCTAGGTTTGCAAAAATCAATCCCACGCAGGTGCCCGGTCAAGGTCAACAAAATCCTGGCATGAACTGGTTGAAATATGCTAACCTGAATTTATGTTAGACTAAGCAGGATTTTTCCATAACTGTCAGTAAAGCCATGAATTGGGCCATCGTCTTTAATCCTGACACCACATTTTTCATTATTATCTGAATGAAGGTTGATCATTGCAACAAATGTTCAAAAGACATGAATCTGGGACTGAGAAACATTTCCAGTTTTGTTAGAAAATACTCGAAAATTTCACTCGACTCTCCAAAGAAGCAAAGAAGTTGTGTCAGGAAACTATAATTCTGTCCAAGAAATAACGTTGGTGCTTACTTTGACAGAGTAAAGACATGTGGGTCAAATGGAGAGCTCGCCCGTACTTCTCCGAATCACGGGCAATCTTAGCCAGCACAAGGTAGGCCTGGCATGCCTTCTTGAGCAGCAGAAACTTCATCTCATGCTGCCAGCTTCCCGGGTGCCAGTGCATGGTTGCGACGGACATATCAGTCGGCTCGAGAGGCTCGTCTCCTCCCGTCGACGGTTGACTGTCTCCCGGGAGACACGGCGAAGTATTCGACGAACCAGAACTCTCGTTGCCGTCATCCGACTGCTTTCCGAGTAGGGCATCTTCGTGCACCGACAGGCAGCTACTCTCCGACGCGCTTGAACCCAGATGCTCTGTCGGTTTCACGCTGTCCCTGATCTCTAAAACCTGCCCGGAATTATCATCCGTTTCGGGAGAGGGAGCGCCTGGCACCACAACGGACGAGCTGACCCCAATCTGTAAATCCGAGACCTTGGTGGCGCTTCTTGTTTCGACGGAATCTCTTGTCTCTGTGTCGCATGCGCGCTCGACTTCTGTCACTTGATCGCCGAGACTCGAATCACTCTTTGATGAGGACTCTTTCTTCTCTGAGGCAAGTTGCTCGACTTCTGCCCTGCTGTCATACTTTCTGTTAATTGCGCAAGCATCCTGCTTACTTTGTCGCTGGTTGTCTCCAGTCCCTTCTGGTAGCTGCCTCAGCTCGGCTTCAACACGACCCGTTGTCTTTCCCCGACTGTCCCCGATCGCAGAGCTACTAGGGTAGCAGAGGGTCCTAACCCGGGTCGGGGAGGGCAGAGGACTTGGCAGTTTGGCCGCCTGTTCCTGACTAGGGGTCTCTGTCGGTTCGGGGCATTCCACGATGCTCTTCAGACCCTAGGAAAGCGAGAGTAATATTTCTTTCAATCAAGACGAAAACAGATCTTTCTGTAATTTGCATCTTTTGGCATTTCCCAAGCTTGGGCTCTGTCTCCGGCTCTATTACCATTGCCAAACTGCATTAACAAAGCCAAAGAAGAAGACAAAGCTAGGGTTTGGAAATCAGCCTTTATTTCACGTTTGTAGCCTCCTTTCAAATGGCAGAAAGGCAGCATCTCTATTTACTACACAATAGAGACATGAACACAATAGAGACATGAACAAAATAGAGACAAAGGGACTCAAAAGGTCTCCACTAGGCAATTATTTGGGTTAGATCATCTTCACAAGGAATTTAGGGTACAAAGTCTACAGGGGTGTGCTCAAGTACAGGGACAAAGGGGGCGAACAATACCATGTCTTCCCAGGGCTGCAAACATTGACTAGAAAATATGCAGTAACTTCTCACCATGACGATGTACGTAAACGCCTTCTTAGCTTTCTCCTCTTTAGAGGCGTACACGCGTCCTGGCCGACCGTCTTCTGCTCCGGCTCCGTCTGCGCTCCTTGAACCCACCGCCGCTGTATTTACCACTCGGCAGCTTCAGGCTTCGGGTGTCCGTGGTGGGCACGGTGCAGCGAATTATAAACAAATTCAAGTTTTTGAGGGGGGGGGGGGGGGGTATGACTTCAATATTGAGCGTTGCCACACATGTTCAGATAAGTTAATTATATTATGACCGCCTCTAGTATAAGTTAATAGTATTATAATGTTTTCACACATAATTATATGGGGCAGTAAATGTTTCTCAATAAATTACATGCATGGTCTTTTCACAAAATCACATGTTTTTTAATTGTGCTGCCTTGCGTGTAAAACTTTGAACAATAGGTGCAGTTGTGGACATTGCGTGTTGCAACCAGTGCATATAAACAACTTATGCTGCAAGGAGGTTCCACAAATATGTGCTAAGATGGTCGAAATTGGCGCGAGTGTGGATGACGCTGATTCCTGCATCTCTGAACATGAATGGTTTGCCGCCTGCTGTTTACATCCTGCAACACTTCATACAGCACACATGCAGTACCAGACACAGTATGGGAGAAACGCTGTCCAGGGCACTCTTGACCAGTATGTATAGTTGATTGTCTTTTTTTTATTTATTTTTTTAAATTTTTTGTTTGGGGGGCGGCGATATTGGTTTTTACTTCTGACCGAAGAATTTGTTTGCCACCGACCCTGTGTGGAGTTTGTTACATACGTGCCCAGAATTGATCTCTTTTTGTCTTGATCATTCGCACGTTTGGTTTTTCACACAGGAAATATCGCCATGTGGGATATCGTCAAGTAGTTCGCTGGTGTTGGGGATACCTCGGACGGCACAATAGAGTTGCACTGCCATCATGCATCATGGACAAAATTCGTCGAACGTACCCTAGTGCAGACGGGGAATACAAGGGATTTCGATATCCGCAGTTGGATTAGGCCCCCCAATAACAGTTTAGCGTCATGCCTTTTTTTTTTAAAGGAAGGAGGCCTTTTTTCCAAAATGGCCGCCTGACACACCCTATGTTCCATTTTAAAGGGATTGTGTCTGTTTGTTTCAATTCTATATAGTTATCGATATATATCATAAAACTATAGCCTGTAAAAAATTCATTTCAAACGGTGGTAGCGATATTGCAGAAAATCTTGAGCGGTTTTGTCCACGCAGGAAAAATAATCTTCATTTGGAATACAGTCTGAGAAACGCTGCTCAGATTCAATTTTTTTTTGAAAAAAAGGTGATCTTTTTCAATAACCGTAAAAAAGTAAAAAAATTCTAAACCAAGTAAGTTTTTAATGCCATTACAAAATGTATACGATCCCTTTAAAATTAAAACATGGTTTACCCATGATTAAAAATTTAAATTCATGTGGGTCGAACATGTAACACCCTAGCCTTCCTATTAGAAAAATGTTTTCCAGAGCATGTACACAGTGAGGCTAAAGTCTAAAATACGATCTTAAATCTTATATTGTTTTTTGTAGATAAGGTACATGTACTTAATAGAATTTTGTGTCCAAATATTAGTTGTGAAGTAAATATTACTGCTCGTCTAGGAAATGGTGTAGGTCATCCAAAATAATCATCTTACGAAGTGTTATATATTTTTAACTCAATACATATTGTACAGATATTTATAAAACCAAAAAGCTTACAAGATAATTTTGGGCTACGTGTACTTATAGAATTTTGAGATGGTTGCTGTGTATAATCTACTCGTGTGCTAGGTATGTGCTCAGTGTTGTTTAAAATGCTGTACATCTACTCAGTTTTGTTTTATTCGAACTTGCTAAAACTTAACACTTGCCTGACAAAGTATAAAGATAATAATTGTTTAATTATCAGGCTATTTTCTAAAACCCACTCCATACCGTACTGGTAGATTAGAACTTCATCTGAATATTTATATATAACTTCTTTGTTTTATCCATTGGTAGATTATCTGTTTCTACTTATTTGTATGAATAATCGTGATATTCAACTATAATATATGTCTTTCTGTGGAGCAGTATTTCATTAATTTCACTGATATATGTAAGTATCGTTCTATGCTATGGTATAACATTAGGATTAGTGTAAAAAATGAAATCAAATGTATAATTTAAAGCTATTAATTGGTATGTATTAAACTCATGCTTTTTATTATTCCTTTGGAATATATCGTTGCTACATAGGTTTCTTTGGTATTAAACACTCTGTGAGTTGATTGGATGAATATTGAAGCCACAGTCGCCAACGTTACGAGTAACCAAACGCAAACGTAACCAAAAAAAATACTGACTTATTATGAAATATATGTACCTTAATTGACTGTAAGTGAATGACAGTCTCAAGCGACCTGTAAAATTGCGGCATCTGATGTACACGTACAAAAATACTTGTTTTTCTCTGCACTTTAGGGATATGTAAATGCTGCCAACTTTATGTAAAATTGTATCTTTAAGATACAATTTTAAGGAAACACTTTAAAATGTCCTTTCTCAATGTTTCCCCTAAACAAATTGATATTGTATACCAATAAGGTTTTTGTACCTTACATATACTCGTATATGCAATAATACCAATATCTTTATTATAGTTCAGCATTTCATAATTTCATTTTTAACAGCTTGTTTATTAGTTGGATATTTTTGAATACCATGGTCGTTTAAATTTTGATTATTGGTAATGTAACTTCAAGTATAATTCAAAATTAACAGATATTGTCTTCCCAGAATTGAGGTTTGTGGAACAATTATGGGAAAGTTGAACATGTATTTTGTAACAATGAGTATGCAATTTTAAAATAGGTAGTTTTTGGCAAAAAGCTTTTGATGATGTAGCGACTGTTGTGTATAATGTGTAATGTTTTTGTTATCACTTTATGGCCACCGAGAAGATATACTAAAATGCCAGTGTTGTAGTCGAGTATTTTGTTTACTACCAAATACATGAGCTGTTTGTTGGGAAAGTGAGACAAACATAGTAGACGAATGAAATCAGCCTAAGAGATTTTAGATGCATAAAGATACTTTTTAATCAAAGTTTTGGGACAGAAATACTTGGAAAGTACTTGGAAAGTACTCGGTTGAGTACTTCCCGAATACTTTTTTTTATATTTTTTTTTTATTCAAGATTCTAATTGTCCAAAAAGTTTAATTTCTTTAGCAAAGTAATAACTGTCCATTGTCTGTATTTTCCATTGTCTGCATCTATACCAAACATACTTAACCAGTTCGCGCCGGATGACGTATATAAACGCAAAGTTTCCCCAAACGCAAAGTTTCCTCAAAACGGATGACGAATAAACACGACAAGTTCAAGTTCGGAAATGTCGGTCAGCAGCGAGCAAGGCCGGAAATGCGCGGGTGTGCTTCCCGGCACTAGTATCGGTCTGAACCGCCTCGGATCGAGTTACGTTAAAAATAATCCCGCCTGTCGGCTCGGTGATGTTAAAATAATCCCGGCGCGAACTGGTAGAGTTTTGCTTAACGTAAGATACATGTTGTGTCTGCTTATTAATTGCATAGCGCCCTCAGTTGTCAGGAAAAAGGAACGCCACGTTCGGGACGACATGGACAGTGTGAAATAACACGAGTTGGAATGTTACGAAGAAAGTGTGATTTAGTCCTTTCTTTACTCGCACGTTTCGGGTGAAATATACAACATATTTTGGCGACGAGAATATGGCCCACTTGCATCCACCTCCCCCGTTCCTGAATTCACCAGGAACGCCGCCTTTGCCGTGGAAACAGTGGCGTGGGTTGTTCGAAACTTACATCATCGCGAGCGGGGCGGAGAAGTACACCGACGACCGTAAACGTGCTATGCTTTTGCACTGTTTGGGGCCTGAAGGTCAGCGGATTTTCGGGATTTTGCCTACAGTTTCGGCTCCAAGTTCGCCGTCATCCAGCGTGGCTGGAGCCGCTGCAACCCAATCGACATACGCGGACACTCTTGCTCGTTTACAGGCTCATTTTCTGCCGACGGTGAATGTGGTCGCCGAGCGATACCGATTTCGTCAGCGGGCTCAACGGACGGATGAGCCTGTGGAACAGTATGTCATTGCTTTACGTCAGCTAGCAGCGACATGCGACTTCGGATTACTTGCTGATGAGATGATTCGTGATCAGTTGGTGGAGAAGACATGCTCCTCAAGAATCCGCGAGAGATTGCTGCTGGAACCTAAATTAACTTTGTCTTCTGCATTGACGCTGAGCCAACAAATGGAATCGGCTTTTCGCGAATCCAAGTCCATTTCCAATACTAGTGCTGCAGGCTTTGATTCTCACCAAGCTTCGAGCACTACCGTGCACGCTACACACTTCAAACAACGATCAAGTGCTACAAAGCCCCGTCGTCCACCACATACTTCACATGGACGCGGTACTACTCCAACTACACTTCGCACACCGCCGGTACAATGCTATCGTTGTGGAAGTCCAGACCACAAGGCTAACTTTCCTAACTGTAAAGCTAAGAATTCGGAGTGTTCCAAATGCAATAAAAAGGGGCACTTTGCACGTGTGTGTAAATCTTCAGGACAAGTTAGGCAGCTTGGTTTGGAGGATAACGGTGACACTGAACTACATGTACTTACCGTGAGTAGCGTTGGTAAATCTCAGGCAAGTAACATTACATGTACACTCACTTTGGGTCGTGACATCAAGGTACCAATGATTTTCGATACTGGCTCCCCAGTTTCCATCCTCCCACTGGCCACATTCGACAAATACTTTCTACGCGATGTTCTCCTACCCCCTCGGGCTAAGCTCACGACCTACTCCCATGAGCCAATAGCCATCAAAGGATGTTTTCGCACTTCAGTCTGCACTGGCGACAGTTACCGTGTACCAGCAGAGTTTTACGTGGCAGAATCGGGAGAACCAATCCTCGGTCTGGACATTATTCGCAGTCTTTCGCTTACGCTCAAGGAAGACAAGGTGGTACATGCTCCAGTCAATAAGGTGTCGCGTACGCCTACACCTACACCTACACCTACACCTATACATACGCCTACACCTACACCTACACCTACACCTACACCTACACCTACACCTACACCTACACCTACACCTACCAGCCAACCCTCTGCACACTCAACACAGTACACGCAATCCATTCACGATTCATTTCCGGCCCTACTTCAAGGGAAAGTAGGTTTGGCTCGAGGTTTTGTGCATCGGGTCAAGACGCGACCTGATGTGACCCCGACTCAACAAAGGTTGAGACGACTTCCCTTCGCAGTTCGTGACCAAGTCAAAGCAGAGTTAAAGCGGTTGGAATCGGAGGACATAATTGAACGAATTGATGCGAGCGAATGGGTGTCTCCCATTATCGTCTCTTACAAAAAGTCGGGTGGAATTCGCTTGTGTGTGGACTTAAGGCAAGTCAACAAGGCCGTTGTCATCGACAAATTTCCCTTGCCAGACATACAGGAACTTTTCTCCGAACTAAGGGGTGCTACAATTTTCAGTACCCTTGACCTTAACTCTGCCTACCACCAGCTGCTACTGGCAGAGGAATCACGTGACTTGACTGCATTCATCACAGCGGAAGGACTTTTCCGGTTCAAGCGGGTTTGCTTTGGGCTTGCATCGGCACCTGCAGCCTTTCAGAAACTCATGAGCACTGCATTAGCTGGGCTGCCAGGGGTTCAGTGTTACCTGGATGATGTGGTATGCTATGGTCGTGACCAGGCAGAACACGATAAGAGCCTCACTGCAGTCCTACAACGTCTAAAAGACATTGGTCTGACACTGAATTCACATAAGTGCCAGTTCAACCTTGCTTCACTTCGATTCCTTGGACACGTTGTGTCAGGTAATGGACTACAGCCTGACCCTTCCCATGTTGAAGCAATTCGACACGCGCCCTGCCCCACTGACGTCGTTCCACTACGCTCATTCCTGGGGCTGGCGTCGTACTATGCTCGATTCGTGCCGAACTACTCCACAGTCATCGAGCCCTTACGCGCACTTACTCGAAAGGACGTGCCATTTTCCTGGACGCCTAATGTGCAACACAGTTTTGACACGGTGAAGGAACTGATTGCTAACTGTGTTACACTACGATTGTTCAATCCTGATTTGCCAGTGATCGTATCTACCGACGCTTCTGCTTACGGTCTGGGGGCCGTACTACTTCAGCTGAAAGGAAACTACGAATCACCGATCGCATTTGCTTCGCGAACACTTACCGCGGCCGAACGGAATTATTCGGTTGGTGAAAAGGAGGCCTTGGCCTGTGTTTGGGCCTGTGAGAAGTGGTTCCAGTATCTGTGGGGCCGCCATTTCACTCTGCGGACTGATCATCAGTCACTTACTACGCTCCTGTCTACACGCGGATCTGGGCGTCAGTCCATGAGAATCGCTCGCTGGGCTGCTCGCTTATTGCGATTTAATTACACTACCGAGTACCAGCCAGGTATTCACAACAAAGTAGCCGACGCACTTTCGCGCCTTCCCCTACATACTACTACTGCAGTTCCAGACGATGACGAGGAAGTTATCATACAATCCATCGATGTGCTGCTGCTGAACACTACTGTACAAAAAACTGACCTGCAACAAGCGGTTTCAGCAGATGCTACCCTCCAGCGGGTAATTTCATACATCATCCATGGCTGGCCTAACAGGAAAGCTATCGGTGAGTCACTTCAACCGTACTCAATGATTCGCGATGAACTATCAGTTGTAGATAACTGTCTCATGCGCGGAGATCGTTTCGTGATACCAGAGAGTTTGCAGAGCAATCTCATCTCACTTGCCCACGAGGCGCATCAGGGAATGGTGCGCTGTAAACAACGACTACGTGACTGTTATTGGTGGCCTTGCATGGACCGTATGGTCGAGGAGGCCATACGCAGCTGTTTCAGCTGCCAATCCAGTGACAAAACTGCCCGACCTCGGACTGCTCCACTTCAACCTGTGCCGTTGCCAGACGGACCTTGGCAAAAACTGGCGATTGATATCACTGGACCCTTTGAAAGGGGCTCACAGGACTGTAGATACGCTATAGTTCTGATAGATTACTATAGCAAATGGCCCGAAGTTGCATTTGCTCCAACTGTAACTTCCCGGACAGTCATTTCGATGCTTTCCTCCATTTTTGCCCGGGAAGGCCTTCCTGCTGAAATTGTTACAGACAACGGAGTCCAGTTTACTTCTACTGAGTTTGAGAACTTTCTACACAACTGTGGAATCAAGCACTACAAGTCATCACTCTACTACCCAAGGGCAAATGGGGAAGTAGAACGTTGGAATAGAGTGCTCAAACAGACACTGCACATTGCTTCGCAGGAGAGGAGAGGGTGGAAAGAGGCAATGTTAGAGTTACTCACTGCCTATCGTTCAACGAATCACCAGACAACAGGAAAGTCACCATCGGAACTTCTGCATAACCGGAAGTTGAGCACGCGTATGAACATTCGACATGACAAACCACAACAGCAGGATGATGCTGAACTTCGTAGTCGTGTTGCACAGAAGCAGGAACAATCACGCAAGTACACTGATGAAAAGCGTGGTGCAGTGAATCCAAAGTTTAAACCAGGGGACTATGTTCGCGTGAAACGACCAAACAAGGGGACCAACAAATTCTCTACTCCACAGAAGATAATCAAATCAAAGGGACCATTCACTTTTGTGTTAGCGGATGGACGAGTCTGGAACGCTTCAAAATTGAGTCTCTGCCCAGTAGAATTAATGGCTCATGGTTCGAAGGTGCAAAGTTCAAATGGCATTCAGAATCCCATAACCGAAAACATACTTGTGGCAGGAGACAACCAAGCCCGTCATTCTTCTAGACCTCGAAATCCTCCAGTGTGGTCTAAAGATTACGAGATGTAGTTCGAAAAACCATTCAGTCATTCCGTTATGCACTTGAATGTCAAAATTCAAGACAATAGGGTTTATGTAATTGGGGACACTTTAAGTTAAACCATATGTCCACTGCAGAGACTGTGAACTTTTGTTAAATTCTTTGTGCTTAATAGTAAGGGTTAAGTCTTGCAATTTGCAAGAAGGAAACAAAACAAAGTTTTACTTTTCTTGTTAGTTACTTCGAATTACCCTATGTTTTCTCTTAAAGAAGAGGGGAGATGTTGTGTCTGCTTATTAATTGCATAGCGCCCTCAGTTGTCAGGAAAAAGGAACGCCATGTTCGGGACGACATGGACAGTGTGAAATAACACGAGTTGGAATGTTACGAAGAAAGTGTGATTTAGTCCTTTCTTTACTCGCACGTTTCGGGTGAAATATACAACAATACATTGTTACCATGACTACAAAAAGCAAAGCTTGAAAGTTTTCCCCATGGTTTGGTTGTTGGGGGGGGGGGGGGGGGGGGGGGGGGGGGGGGGTGTTACCTAACGTTTTACCATTACGCACAATTTTTGTTGGAGGAGTTTCTTTTCCGAAATGCAGTAATTGTGACTGGTAATAAACATGCACGTAGTACTATAGGCAGACCATTGTTACTTGATCCACTGTTTTGTTTATAAATCATACACGGCAATATGCATTAAAATTAATAAATGTGACTGCACAGTTTGAGTGTCTCGTGTTTTGTTACTGTTGTTTAATAAAAAAATAAGCTGAATTGTTTTAATAACAAACATAATTATTAAGATATGTTGGTTTATATTAATGGAATTCGATTTTAAAAAGTAGCTATATAACAATAATTACTCATCTTGTCCCCAAAAGATGGTGAAAGTGTAACTCGTCTCTTTGCTCATTAAATATTCATGCAGCTTATTATATTTATTATTTTTATTTTATTTTAAGATACAAAAATTTCGCTTTCATATTCTGTTTGTTTTGCCCTATTTTCGATTCATAGACGTGCGCCAGGACTCAAAATCGAGTGTGTGCCATTTCTGTGACAGAATGATTCCCAAACGGTACCAGCTTTTTAGACATGAGTATAGTGGCCCTGGAGGGACTACGCAGGTCAAAATTATTGACGTCAATATTCACGACAAATTTCACAACTTCCCCCAAAGTCGTAAATATTGACGTCAAATTTCACAACTTCTCCCAAAGTCGTGAATATTGACGTCAAATTTGACGACCGGTCATAAATTTTGACGCGAATAATTTGCGCGAATAAAAGGTTCTAGTGCGCATTTCTAGAATGCTAAAGCTATGATTAGTGTATGTGCATTAACGTTCGTAAAACTAAAGACACACCATTTGCAGATATCGAACAAATATTTACTACTGAATTATTAAGAAGTCTCTTATCTGAAAGTAAATAATGATTGTAGGCATCCAGCTAAATTATTGCGCTAGATATCGTGTGATTGTTCCAAAAAATTGAATAATTTTTTTTTAAATTTACGATCGCCAGATTTCGATCGTGAAAAAAAACCAAAACAGCATAAGAATAACTGCCGACTCCGGTTGAAAACGAACGCCGTTTTCTTGCTTTTCCCGGCATCCCGTGATTGTAAAACTTCGGACAGATTAACGATATTTACTAGAAAATGTAACCCCCAAATCCATCCATTCCTGATAATTCAAGCAATTACAAAAGGTGTATGCTACCTATAAAATGTATACAAATTAATACAATATCAAATTAAAGCTTGTAATAAGACAAAGACAATAACGAAAAAGTAATGGAAAACAAGCTTGTATTAAAAAGTTACATCAGTCTGTTCAGCCATCCTGGGGCCAATTTCACGGAGCTGCTAAGTACAAACATTTGCTTAGCACAAAAAAGTCCTGCTCATTAAAAACAAGTTATCAGCCAAAATTCTACGTGTTTTTATGCTAAGCAAAAAAACAGCTGATTATCAATCAAAAACAATAATGATCACGCTAAAATTTGGTCTGTAACCTTGTTTTTACCAAGGACAAATGTTTATGCTAAGCAATTGTTTGTGCTTAGCAGCTCCGTGAAATTGGCCCCTGCATGCTGCCGCATTGTACTCCCTCGATAGCTCGATCGGGAGATACAATGCGGCAGCATGCATGCTTATTTTTTAATATACACACATGTATACAGTACATTATTTTCTTCTACGATTAGACCAAACCTGAAAGTGGCACAACATCGATTTTGGGTAGCTTTAGTTACCCAAATATATCTGGACTGACAAAACCAAATCAGATGAAATAAAATCACCTGAATGAAATTTCCGAGTATATAGCTTTTCAAAAGCAATTTATTATTAAAAAGGTGTGTTCCACTTGCATCGTTTTGGGGGGACACTTGGCCTATTTTGGAGCCTATTTGGCTTTCAGGTTTAAGATTATCTTTAATACCAGGGGCGTAAATCTCAAGGGATGGGGAATATACCCCCCCCCCCCCCCCCCCCCCCCCCCTTTGACGATTAAAATGTGTTGGGCAGCAGTTTTGCCCCAATAAAATGACTTTTTTGTCACTTGGTGAAAACGTTACCCGCAAAATACGCGCAACACTGTATACGCTATGGTAAATAGGCCATTCCACAAAATACATGTTGTCTCTTATCTTACCTTATAATGTATCTAATATAAAGCCTCATCTATCACTTTCCGAATTATGTTGGCATAATTCAGGCACGCTCATGCACCCCCCCCCCCCCCCCCTTTAGTTAAAACCTAGTACAAACTAACTTACCAAGAACAACATTCTACTCTTTATTCTCTGCCCCTAACAACAAAATGGGTCAAGTAGGCGTCGGTCAGAGAAGTAAATTATACTTAAAACCAATAAAATGTCGTAAATATATTTGGTAAAATGGGTGTAGTATATGAACACATTTCCAACGATGGTTGGTTGGACCATCGTTGAAAAATAATATAAATTTCCACTTTCACGACAATGCCAGCACACTGGGTCCCATTGTTTTACAGTGTGCTTGAGACTTTTATTATTATTCATATAGTATTAATACAGTCAAGTAAGGTATTTAGTAGTTTTTGCAAAAATACGTTTGCAAATGCAGATACATTGTCTCCATTTTTTTTTAAACAATTCTTACGGAATGCCGCACGTAGAATGTGTAACTAACAGAGATTACATAGGTATGGTTTGAAAGATACACCTTTCCACTTTTAAATGAGACATCAAACGTCCACATCTGATTTTTGTTTTGACAGTTATGAGCAATTCGCCATGACAGTTAAAATTGACCATGGAACCACAACAGTAGTCTATACTTGCCATTGTTTGGATACATGTAATTACATACGCTGCAATTAAAAACTGTCTTTATTGAGTAAACAAAATTCATGTTTGTAAACATGTTTACATACTAAACATGTTTAGCATGAGGATGTTGTTTAGCCATTGGACATTAATGTTTAGGAATTAGACACTTGCGTTGCAACACTTGCACACATTCAAACAAAATCTAAAAACTTGGTCCCGTGCGCGATAATTTTTTTCTGCAGGTAGGTTGGTACAGAGTGTACATTTATTAACCAATCAGAACACAGATGGTGGTGACGTCATCGATAATGCTCAAGTTGTCTGGGCTCTGACGTACAGGGGTTAGGGTAAGGGGTAAGGGGTTAGGGGTTAGGGTTAAGGTTAGCGGTTAGGGGTTAGGGGTTAGGGGTTAGGTGTTAGGTGTTAGGTGTTAAGGGTTAGGGTTCGGGTTAGGGTTGTCCCAGATGACTGTCTCTAACATCATCGATGACGTCAACACCATCTATGACGTCAACACCATCTGTGTTCTGATTGGCTAATGTACCAACCTACCTGCAGAAAATATTATCGCGTCCCGTGCATGGTCAATTTGACCTCTCTTGGGAAATTACTTATAACTCTGTCAAAATGTTTTAGATTTGGATGATTGATGTCTCATTTTTAGGTGGAAATGTGAATCTTTCAAACTGTACCTATATTAACTATATTGGTTACACATTCTACGTGTGGCAGTTCGTTATATTTTGTTTGATTTATTTTTTTACACACACTATACTTACTATTAAAGGTAGTATACACCATTGGTAATTGCTTGAATTATCATAAATAAGTGGATTTGGGGAGTTGTATTTTATAGCATATGTCGTTTAACTAACCTGTCCGAAGTTTTACAATCGTGAATGCCGAGAAAAGCACGAAAAACAGCGTTTGTTTTCAACCGGCGTCGAGCAGTTATTCTTATGTTATTTGTGTTTTTTCGGACGGCGATCGCGAATTTTTCTTTATACAATAATTTTTTTCAGAATAATTAAAGGATATCTATAGCGCAATCATTTTGCTGGATGCCTAGAATCATTGTTTACTTTCAGATGAGTAAGATATTTCTTAATAATTCGGCAGTATTTTTTTTTCGATATCTGCAGGTCCGAATTACTTGGTTACCGCTGCAGCCACTTCCCATAGACTCGCGTGTAATTTCAAGCCGTAGCCGTCGGATCGACTGTAGCCAACAGCCTTTCCTTAAAAATCGGAATCTGCCAAAATAGAGGGCGTGCTCCAAATACGCAATGTGGTACGGGTTTTTCAAACCTTTCTTCGTTTCGGTTTCTGCTTTGCCTCCTAATTTCGAATTACTGAGAAGCAAATAGAAATCTAAAAGAAAATGAAAATAATTGAACTTTTGGATTTATAATTAATCGATTAAATGTTTCTGAAGCACAACAGGCACCAACTGTGGCTGGAGTACTGCTGGCAGCTGGGAGCCTAGAGTCGATTAAGCCAAACTGCAGACGAAACAAGGTTTTTAAAAAGGCCCAATGTCTGTGTGGCGGTATCACAACTTCGACCCCATAGCATCCCTTCGCTACCACTGCACTGGTTATTCGCTTGCAACAAAATAAATAATCACTGGGGACGAATTTGTATTTCGTGTTTCGCATATATCGCATCAATCTGCAACTTAGTGCAAGCATGGCGTCCACACGGAGAGTTTTGTCCCAAGAAGCGGCAACTATGCACTTCGAAACAAGCGAAAGTGTCGATGTAACACCGACATTCGATGCTATGAACCTCCGGGAGGATCTTGTTAAGGGAATTTATGCATACGGTAATTTTTGTTTAACTCCTAAACGTCTGAGAAAAGAAACAACTCGTCAAGTGTTGATGCACGTTGCACTCAATGCCTAACCTAAACGACACTACGTCACGGTAAAGTGGATATTTAGCCGGCGCACGTACAAACCTGTCCCATAAATCATGCGGGAATTTGCACGCCTGCGCACTTGCACTCATTTGACGCCCGAAATTATCAGTGACTTTTGTGACGTAAGATTGTCCCGCCAATTTGCTGGTCATTCCCCTCCAGTCATTCTATTTTTAACGATGCGCCGCCGCTCAATTTCCATAACAATGCATCGACGCAGGGGTCGACCGAATTATTGGCAAATTTTGGGAGTTTAATCTAAAAATGGCCATGCATATTGCTCGTGACCATCGCGCTATCAATCCGACCACCCACAGGTGTAACACCATTCGACAGCTAAACAAATATTTCGGAACTAAATCGCTTGATTTCCAAAGAAATTTTGTAAGAAAGAATAACATTATTACAAATATGGACTCTCTGACTGAGACAGTAAGAACTTCCAAAAAAGGAAGACACAAAAAGTTTTTAAACTGTCATAATATAACTCACCCAAAACTTCACCGATTCGGTAGCTTTTTTCAGCAGTAGACAGCGGCCATCTTAGCTTTTTCTCATACCATCACTACGCATGTGCAGTACCCGATGCATAATGATTTCATTCATAAAACTGAAGCGAGTCCGTACCCGGAAGTGGCCGAAGGCGATGACGCGCGTAAAGCGAGAACGTACGATGATGTCATAATGAGCGGCGCTGTTCACCTAATTTGCATATGGGAATTTCCGCGATAAGTTTGTACGTGCGGCGCCGGCTAAATTTAAATAACGATATTTTGCCGGCTAGTGTGTACAGCGCCCGGAAAGATTACCTTATACGAACACCACTTTCTGTTTTTAATTTTCGATAGGCCCCTAGGCTACGGGTGGCTACGTAGCCCTAGTCGAATATACCCCTAGAACTCTGGGGCTCCCGACGCCCGTAGGGCGGAGCCCCATAGATAGAGTAATGTTTTTTACAGGTTAACCGCCGTTAAACAATAGAAACCATGCACAAAAAGCAGGCAATAACTCCCATACTGCCGCACAGTCTACCCCCAGAAAAATTTTATGAGTACTTTATCAACTCACCCAGTCGCTGCCCACCAAAAACTGGTCGAATCTCGGCCAATTTCTGTAAAAAAGGTGAAAACTATCCCCGTTCCGCAAACGCGACTGTTACAAGATGGCGGATAACTCGTGCGTAATTTCAAGCCGCAGCCGCATGCGCATTAGCCGTTTTTGAGTTTCCTGTTTGTATATTTGTCTGTCCATGGGTTAGGGCACAAAAGCGTTATACGCTTAACCTTATACCTAAATGTTGTCACTTAATTTTAATATCTCTTCTATATTTAACTTAGTGTGTATACATAGTTTCTATCAACTTCTTCAATCATTTTTTGTAATTTATATAAGATGGTACATATTGTAATGGCAACGTTGAAATAAATGTTACAACAACAATCTTGCGAGGCCTTATTCATACAGTTTAACAATGCGCCAAAGGCACAGCCACAATAGACCGAAGCCAGTGTTTGGAAAACAGCACCCATTGAAAGATGTTATCCGCCATCTTGTAACAGTCGCGTTTGCGGAACGGGAAATTTTTACAGAAATTGGCCAAGTTTCGACCGGTTTTTGGTGGGCAGCGGCTGGGTGAGTTGATAAAGTACTTATACAATTTTTTTCTGGCGGTAGACCGTGCGGCAGTATGGGAGTTATTGCCTGCTTTTTGTGCATGGTTTCTATTGTTTATTGGCGGTTAAACTGTAAAAACCCTCTCTATCTATGGGACTCCGCCCTACGGGCGTCGGGAGCCCCAGAGTTCTAGGGGTAAGTCGAATACAGGTCAACTCGTATTCATACGCGGGACAACTCGTATGCGAACTAACTTGTACGCAGTCTAACTAGTACGCGAACCAACTCGTACGCGTGCCAAATACATTTTTGTTTTTTTTTAAAATACTAAGACCATTTGGGACGGAGCTAAAAATCGGGACGGACGGTGATGTAAACCTATTAATTCATTTTAAATGGCCTAATCAAATAAAAACATTTAGTCTAAAACTATTAATTATTAAAAAGTTATGTCAAACGATGATTACGAAATTAAAACCAAAATGAATAATGAACAATAGTAAAATCTTACACGAATGCCTTTGTAAAAAGAATAGTCTTAAGCTTATTCTTAAAAACCGAGAGATGAGACTGAACAGACTGAATCTCATGCAACTTGTAAATCGTTACATTTAATGGAATTAAACTGTTAACCAAAATGTATACAAGGCTAAATGTTATTAATGCCAAAAAGGTTAATAATACCAAAAATCGTACGAATTTGCATTGGATGCCCCAGAGTATCTGCCTTTTTAATTGATCATACGAGTTGGACCGGTACGAGTTCTTTGGCGTACGAGTTGTCCCGCGTACAAGTTGTCCCGCGTACAAGTTGTCCTGCATACAAGTTGTCCTGCATACGAGCTGACCTGGGCCCAATTTCATAGAGATGCTTAACGGTAAGCAAATATTTTTGCTTACTGTAGCAGAAAAATTTGCTTAAGCGCAAACGTATTTCACCAACGGTTGCTAACTTAAGCACGTAAACAAACTGCGCGCGCAATATTTTAGATCGTCTGCTTAAGCAAAAAATTCCCAAAAAATAAAATAAAATAAAAATGGCGGACGAAACCAACGGCGTAAAAAAGTTGCGCCGGGCAAGGCAAAGCCCAAATCGTCGCCCTTTACCGCAGAAATGGATCTGGCACTGGCTACCTCATACATCGAGGAGAAAGCAGTGATTGAGGGGGTCCTAAAGGGTTCCCTTTTGACATCGAAACACAAGATAATTTGAATTTCACGTCGCCTTTGAAGAATAGCCGCCATTTTAACTGTTGCTACGTTAAGGTTAAACCTTGCTTAAGCAAAAAATGCGGTGGTTAAGGCTCCTTTTTCTTTGCTTATCGCTTTAAGCAAAAAATCTTGCTTAACGGTTGCTATGAAATGAAAATTTGCTTAAACACCCCGCTTAAGCAAAAAATCGTCCGTTAAGCAGCTCTATGAAATTGGCCCCTGCATACGAGCTGACCTGTTTCCGTCTATGGCCTTGCACTAGAGTAGACTCTGCTGAAGGCCATACTGTGTTGAGTGCGCAAAGTTACGGATCTTTTTCATCATTTTATGGAAATTATTCGGTTTCAAACTCGCAATAATTAGGATTCTTCGACCTAACGATCAGCGACCTAACGATCAGCGACCTAAAGTAAAAATTTCTTTCGCGATAAAAGCTAAAACAATATGGCGGAACACGTCTGCGCAGGCGTGCACAGCTCGTTACACCGAACAACAGAGGGCACTCTGCAGTATTTTTCATGTATTAGCTGTTGCGCGTGCAAGCAAAGCGCCCTCTGTTGTTCGGTGTGATGAGTTGTGTGCGCAGACGTGTTCCGCCGTATATTTTTTTGCTTTTATCATGAAGGAATTTTAAATTTAGGTCGTTGTTGAAAGTACATGTATAACAAGGGTGTTCAGGTACCTTATAGGAGGACGCAACTTTGCATGACCTCGGGTCATTCCGAGGTGAAAAAAAACCGCAGAGCTTTGTAGCTTTACACAACGATAGTGTTATCACCTCGCTAACAGAAATTGGCCTGAAAACATGTGTCCTGATATTGGTTGCAACTTCAGTGTGGACACAGCTGCTTAGCGTATCATTGCAATAGTCCTTACAAGAATTTGACTGAGGAATGTGTCTTTTATTGGTAATCCTTTGATCCTGATTATTTCACAGGTTTTGAGAAGCCCTCAGCCATTCAACAAAGAGCAATCAAGCCTATAGTGAGTGGGCGAGATGTCATTGCACAGTAAGTAGCATCGACAGTTGTACACCTTTTATGCCTTTAATCCCAACCCCCTAGGCTCTTGCTCCAGAAGTAAAAATGATACGCTGCCATATGACGTCATCCCGGGTGGTATCCAGCAGGCAGTATTCCTTTTTGGTACATGTGCTGATGTAGCAACAAAAATTTCCTCTGGAACCCGCTTCATAGACATGTAGTCTGTGGCATGTAATCTTGACGGTATAGGTCTGTAAGCTCAGATTCGATTCAGAAAAAAACAACGGTGCCAGTACTAATAACTTTGCTAGATTTCCGTCATTGACTGACGAAGAACTTAAATATCTTTTGCTAAATAAGGATGCAAAATCTCTGAAGATCGTTATCGACAAGGCAGGGAGACTACTAAAAAAAATACTGTCGAGTCAAAAAGGTGGATTTTATAGAAGTAACTCAATCAAAATTGTTTGATTTGAGGCCTGTCACATCATGAGTGTTTCTGGTCACCGTTCTGAAGCCAGTATCCGCAGCTGTACTCAAAAACGAATCAATAGTACAAAAAGCGGAACATGAGCCACACTTTGTCTGGACTGTTGTTGGCAGTGGGTGGTGAATGTGCAGAATATAATGACACTAAAAGTGGGCCTTCCCGTTCAGTATGCATTAATGCATCACCTTCATTGTCTTCGTCTCAGCTACCCACTCGTTCTCAAGAGCAAGACATTCTCCAAGATCTCACCAATTCTACACGTGCCAACTACAACATTGATGTCGACGTGCATCTACATGTACAATGCCTAAACTGGAATGCTTGCCTCAACTGCCTAATGCCTATTTTACTTTCACAATATTTCTGAGTTTTGATTCCAAGGGAATAAATTGTATGTTGTAATGAATGAGGTCGGCCTTGAATCTGTTATTTTGTCAATTTGTTAATTGTGACCCACCACCCCAAAACCAGGCTAAAGTCGAAATTTTTCATATAAGAGATTTTTATACCATTGTATTGCTAGCGTTTTAAGCTTTAAAATGATACATCACATGCACCAGTACCGCTATGGAATGAAAAGTAACGACGCTTCAAAAAGTGACATTTTGTTGCCGTTCGCGGCAACAAGTTTGCTCAATTTGAGTAATAGCAACGACAACAAAAATCAGGAGAAGGCCGATATTATTACTTTCGGGGATTTTTAGAAAGGTTTAAACATGAACAGCCTATAAATTAGAGTTTTAACTAACGATTTATGAAGAAAAAAACCAATCGACCGGCAACACATTGTTTTGTGTACAATGCCATATCTCGAAATGGCATTTGCCGACTTCCGCCTGGTTTTGGCCTGGTGGGTCACAATTGTCAAATATTATAAGGTGTAGTAAAACAAATACAGCATGGTTTATTTCTGGAAAGTAGTGGGAATTACTGGTCCCCCGGTGTAGGTCAGCTCAACTACCTCCCCTCCGCTTCGCGTCGGGCGGTACATGTACATTGTAGTCGAGCAAACCTACACCTCGGGACCAGTAATTCCCACTACATGTACTTCCCCTCAAACCATGCTGTATTTGTATAATACTGAACCTAGCAGTAATGAACCTGCCAAAATCCAACTTGTTGAAACTTGGTTGACTTAGTACAGATGGGTCTATGCGATGTTCAATGCATTTACGAATAGGCACTTAAGGGGGAATTGGGAATTGACCTTTTTCTAGTTTCGTATATGATTTGTAGAAAATGGTGTTAATGCTGATCTTTCTCCTTTTTTTTTTTTACAACCAGAGCCCAGTCTGGAACAGGAAAGACAGCAACCTTCTCCATTTCAGTCCTTCAGTGCTTAGACATCCAGGTACATTTGTTTTCTTAACCCCCCTAACGTCCCCCCAAAACCCTTTTTGCCAAATAAGCTAATTTAGAAGATTTACGCTCGGTTCAGACAGGCGTTCCACAGTCGCGCCGAACCAAATTGAAATCAAGTCGCTCCTGAGTCGCTCTAACAACTCCAGCAGTCGGTCGCCGTCTGGCACGCCTTGTCGCCCTTATTTGTTTCAGACGTCGGACTCAATTCACTCATTTGGTTCGGAGCGACTCTTGAACACCTGTCTAAACCGAGCATGAGGGTCTTTTGGAAGTCACATGGTCATTACTAGCTTTATATGTAGTCTTCACGGCCTGTTTCGCTTGACCCATATTTACATTTGCCGTTGTGCCCTTTTTGCGAAAAAACAAATAACCCACGAACAGGGTTGTCACCAGACCATTTATAGAGCCGGGTAATTTGTGCCATCGATCCGCAGCCTGACGTGAATTATCTCCTAATCACTTTTAATTATACCCCCAAATACCGCGAGCACAGCGCCCTCAACGTTCACTAATACGACCTATTCAGTGTAGGGACCTGTAGCCAGTCTATACATGAGAGTAGTCTGGTGCCGTGTTTTTAGTAGTAAACAACTTGATATGGTTGCCATGCCACGTTCGGTTCTCCACTGCAGGAAAGTACATGTACTTCGGTGCGCGATGCGTGGCAACCCATGGCAAGCAGCATTATGAAAACCAGTGTGCGGGAGCGCCCGTACGCTACGTACAATTTTACTTTCATAATGGGTCACAACGTTAACGTTAACACTTTCGAATACATAGTATAATTAAAATGGAAAGGGGAACGACGGCCAAGTGGCCGTAAGGTACGTGTTTTTTTTAAGGGGCTTCACGGCAATTGGCTGGGGCATCGCGGCAAGGTTGAGGCCTGAGTTAATTTGAGCCGGGCGGTAAGGCTGAATTTGACCTTGAGTACCAGGCGGAAATTTTGGGAGCTGGGTAGCACCGCCCGGCGCCGCCCGGCGTGGTGACAACCCTGCGGCCACGAACCTAGTATTACAACTCTTGATTTAATTTGTCACCGTTATCTTTACAAGTACATGTACAACTTTTCAGTAGTTTTTTGTTTGGTTACTAACAGAATAAATGTGTGTTTGAGAGGTTTTAATCACTCTGTTTAATACCGCTTGGAGTCTGGGTGATGATAATTACCCGAGCCGAAGGCGAGGGTAATTATCAGCACCCAGACTCCAAGCGGTATTAAACAGAGTGATTAATACCTCTCAAACACACATTTATTCCCTTTCATAAATACTTTTTAGGAAAATTCAGCCCCAAAAGCCCCGAAAATCCTGGAAAATTGTCGCAAGTAAATTTCGGTGTTTCGCCATTCTGTGTGTGTCAAATGACATGTTTCCACCTCTGTCGCTCTACACAATACATGCAATAAAGCGTATTTACTATGAACCAGCCATAACTATTACTGCCATTGGCAACCTCGTTCCCAGGGTGTCGAGCTGTACGCGCCCAACATTACCCGCTCTTACTATTGGAGACGAGGTACGGTTGGAAATAAAGTGAGCCCTGGGGACGGGTATAATGCGACATCGCGTGACAGGGTTTTGTTGCCAGCTGGTTTTAAACACATCCAGCCATGTCTTTATCTTCCGTTTAATACCGACCACGTGACGGGCTCTTGACCAATAGGAATGCCTAAACTGTCCCAGGTATTTATGAATGCAGTTTTAAGATTGGTATTAATCTGAGATAGTTGCCTTCACTAATAATGCAAGTGGTTGTACATTGTGCTCAGGTTCGAGAAACACAGGCCCTCATACTGTCACCAACTCGTGAACTGGCCACACAGATCAGTAAGGTAAGATAAGTTATTCAGTTTGTGCACAAAATATAAAACCTTTTTCGAAGGGGTTACAGACAACAAACATCAAAAATAACTAAGGCTGCCAGTTTCCGGTTTTTAAATTAACCGTGTAACCGTTGTTTTGCGTTACGGTTAACCGTAACCAACAATTTAAAAAAAAAAAAAATTAAATAAATAAAAAAATGCATGGGCTTCATCAAGAAATTTAGTGTGTGCGCGTAGTACGTGTTGATAATCGCAGATCTGCAATTGCTAATTGTCTGCATCAAATTTTATAGGCCGACTGGCTATATGTTAGATAAGCTATTAGAAAAGTTCATACAAAATTTATTCAATCTACTATTTGTGACCTGCTCGACGGTCGGTTAACCGTGTAACCGTTGCAGGCTTAATCGAAAAAGTATGGAAAGATACGGTTGAAACAAACGCACATTGAAAAGTTGTTAGGAGAGACAACATATATACCCAGCACGATGTGAGACAGAGGGACTCCCCCTTTAGTCTCCCATATTTATACACTCTCTAGACTAATGTTACCTAACCCGCGAAACCCCCCCTCCCCTAAATAATCAATAATAAGAAATAAATAACAGAATTTCTGAGAAATCACAACATTTTGCGAACACAATGACCACCACAAAGAAAGGGGAGGTGGTTCGCTCCATGTCAAATCTTGCTTCAAATTTAAAAAAAAAGGAAAGAATTCTATATCTAGACATCATCCGAGTTCATGTAAATACAAAACCTATGGGCCCTGACAGAAAAAAGAGAAACTTATAAAGTTTTCTCATTCCTAAACATTGTTCTCCAACATCGGTAATTTAAAGGTAGGATACACCATTTGTAGATATCTAAAAAATTTACTACCGAATCATTAAGAAATATCTTACTAATCTGAAAGTAAATAATGATTCTAGGCATCCAGCAAAATGATTGCGCTAGATATCCTGTAATTCTTCTGAAAAAAAAAATTATATAAAGAAAAATTTGCGATCGCTGGACGGCGATCGCGAAAAAACACAAATAACATAAGAATAACTGCTCGACGCCGGTTAAAAACAAACGCTGTTTTTCGTGCTTTTCTCGGCATCCATGATTGTAAAACTTCGGACAGGTCAGTTAAACGGTATTTACGTTAAGGAGAAATGACGAAAAAGTGGACATTCTTTGATTCGAATGGGCGAGGACGCGCAGCGTCCGAGCCCAATTTGAATCAAAGAATGTCCACCTTTTGAGTCGTTTCTCCGACTTAAACTACGTCCCTTTTACACCCATTGTCAATATTTAAAAGGAACAACAAGTGTCAATTCTTACTAATGCTTTAGAGTATGAGATGAATTAAGTCCATTGTTCAGTGGTAGAAGCTACTAAGGTATGTGAAAGCTTTGTCCTGTCTGGTCTCCGTGTTGCGTAACCAAACAATTGAATAAAGGTTGGGTAAAATGAGGGTGTTTAAAATGCCCAGTACATTCGACATCGAAGTCATTTGATGCCATACACTGTTGTGCGTCGGGTGTGTCTATGCTAACTCCGCTAAAATGTCTTCCAGTGATGATCCGTACATATTTTTGAGTAGGAATACGTTGGAAGATATGTTGGGTCACCTCAAGAACTGACTCGCCAATTTATTTTGATGGTGATTTAAACCAGTATTTTGGAACATATTCGATGAGGATTTATACTCCAATGAGGATTTATACTGAAGCCGCCGATTCAGAGGTGAAGAAACTTCCTACACTCGTGGCCGATTTGGACTCCTTGTAACAGATCAGGTAATGATGGAAAATAAGCAAGAAAAGAAAACAAGAACTTTTTATTCCCAACATTTGGCTTAGCTCTCATCAGCAGCTCATTTTGGCTTATTATTTTTAGCCCCATTTTATGGTGTAACTTGGCGTCAGTAGTCATTATTCCGTGTCAAAAGTATACCAGCCTTTTGTTAAACCCTGAACGGTTTCAATATCACATGTCAAACCAGACTCGGAACAAAACATATTTCTGTTGGTTTGTCTGCCGTTTTTGCTACACGGGTATATGACAGGGCAGCATGGGCGAGTTAGCGAATGTAAAGTACGTGTACGTGTTGTATATCAGCTCTTTTAAAGTTGTGCATTAGAAGTACTTTTTAGAACCTTCGAACGTATGACATAACTATGGCCTATCTCCGTCGAAAATTATTCCCATTTACAAGAAATCAATTCCTACTACATGTACATATTTTAAATTGCGAACCATCGCTTCGACCTTGCTAATAAAATGGTTTATCTTCCCCATTTTCTTTTCTCATAGTTCTTGGGCCATTTTCATTTTCGAATGTTTTAGACAAACCTTGATGCAATTTGTTACATGCGGGTTTGTTATATTTGATTTTTGTTATTGTTGATATCACAGGTTGTGGCAAATCTGTGCAACAAGGCTTTTGGACGAACCACTCCATACGGTCGAGCATGACAGCATCTCGCCTCTACAACAAGGGCTTCGGTGGCCAGAACCAGTGAGCACCATAGGAGAGAAGTCAGCCGGGCTGAAACCACAAAAGTGCGTCGACACAGCAAAGAGACCTCCAAAACAACTGTTGAGAGCTCTAGAGAAACTGTCAACATAGCTCTTACTAAGTTGTAATAAATATAACAATAGCAATTTCTGTGTCCATTGAGTCGTTCTTTTTCTGTTAATTCTTGAATTAAGAATGTACAGTTAACTGTACATTCTTTAAAATAATCGACACTTTTCTGAATAGAGTGACGTCACAAGAGTAGTTTAATATAAAATACAACCCTACAAATCCACCCATTCATTATAATTGAAGCAATTACCAATGGTGTATCCAACCTTTAAGCATCCTTTGTGGTGAAAGCTGGGACCTTAAACAATGAGCATAAACAATGTGTGATGTCCAGATATAGAATTCTTTCAACAAAATATATTATTAACCAGTTCGAGCCAGATAACGTATATAAACGCAAAGTTTTCCCAAGATTAAAAACGAGTGACGCATAAACACGCACGTCACGAGCAAGGCTGGAAATGTCTGTCAGCAGCGAGCAAAGGCTGAAAATGCGTGGGTGTGCTTCCCGGTACTTTCGGCCCAAACCTGCCTCGGATCGAGTTTTGTTTAAAAAAAATCCCGCGCGTCGGCTCGGTGATGTTAAAATAATCCTGGCGCAAACTGGTTAAATCTCTATTTAATGGAGAGGATCCATGTTGATACATTGTGACTGTTGTGACTGTTATTAGGTTATTCTGGCTCTGGGTGACTACATGAGCGTCTTATGCCACACCTGCATCGGAGGGACGAATATTGGCGAGGACATCCGTAAACTGGACTTTGGCCAACATGTCGTGTCGGGAACTCCTGGCAGAGTCTTTGGTATCCTTAGCAACAAGATAAAATAATATTACTGGCAAAAGAGTTTCTAATTGAAGCAGCTCCATTCCAGAAGATTTGTGTTTACCTAGTGTTGATGAGTAGTGTGTTTAGTATAAATCCTGAAAAAGTGCTAGGTCTAGCTTATATGTGACCCACCAGGCCAAAACCAGACGGAAGTCGGCAAATGCCATTTCGAGATATGGCATTGTACACACAAAAAATGTGTTGCCGGTCGATTTTTTTTCATAAATCGTTAGTTAAAACTCTAATTTATAGGCTGTTCATGTTTAAAAATCCCCAAAAGTGATAATATCGGCCTTCTCCTGATTTTTGTTGTCGTTGCTATTACTCAAATTGAGCAAACTTGTTGCCGCGAACGGCAACAAAATGTCACTTTTTGAAGCGTCGTTACTTTTCATTCCATAGCGGTACTGGTGCATGTGATGTATCATTTTAAAGCTTAAAACACTAGCAATCCAATGGTATAAAAATCTCTCATATGAAAAATTTCGACTTTAGCCTGGTTTTGGGGTGGTGGGTCACATATGTGACCTGGCACCACAAAATGGGTGGAAAGTCACAAAATAATAAAATTAACATTATTACATTCCCACATTCCTAGAAATGATGTATTGCGTGTTGCTGTAGTTTATTCCTAGCCACCGCTATACTCCTTTGAAATTGCTAAAGTCGTGCTCCTTTGTTTTGAGAAAACGAAGTTCAAAGTCCGTGAACCGTGGCAACTATACTATCACTCAGTGCAATTCACCCACCAAAAAACACACTTTAGAGTTTTAATTACGCTATACAATTTTGGGATATGATGAAGAAGGGTTGTTTGTATGTAAAAACGTTAACAACTCTATACCGACATCCCACTTAAAAAATGAACGTTTTGGCCAATAACTCGTTTTGGCCATGTGCGACATTCCGCTCAATTCGTGGTGCCAGGTCACATATGGCCCATTACTGATGGTATGTACAAAACTGGCTTGTCCATGTGAGCTTCATTGTAAGTAAGCATGTTGAAGACGGAAACTAAATGTAAGAAGTGGACAAGCCAAATTCTCCTCCAACAATCACCTTAAATTAAGGTTAACTTTTTTGACCCAACCTTTACATGTACTTACCCTTAATGTGGGGTTATTATTTGTGTAAGGTTGAAACAGCAGTTTCAGGCGAAAGATCTGTCGGAACATTTGTGGCTTTGTTTTAGGAAGTCACAGGAACAATTCCCTTAACTTGTATATTTTTGCGTCAGACATGATTAAGAGACGGAACCTTCGAACTCGCTCTATCAAGATGCTGATCCTAGACGAAGCTGACGAAATGCTGAATAAAGGTAAGAAAATAACGAGTTTCTGCGAGTCTAAAAATACAATTTTGTTCAGTGTTTATAATTTAGTTTACCTTTACTCTTGTTTACACTCTTTTATTCGCACTAAAATATTCGCCCTAAAATATTGGTCATTGAAGATTTGAAACTGCAGATTTGGTAATTTTGTTCTCCTTGCTTCTACTTTTTCTATTTTTGTCTTGCAATTCCTACTATCTTATACTTTTTTGTCCCACAACTCTTTGGGGCATGTGTAAGGATCCACGAAAAATACACCTAAAAGTCTGTGAAAGTCCTACTTTTAACCTAAATTTATCTTCCAAAGTCCTACTTTTATAAAAAGATAATTTGGCATTCACGTGCTGCACAGTGAACACGCAAAAACCACGTTGATTTGCAAGACACCAACTACAAAATTTCTACAAAAACCGCATTTTCTACCAGAGGAAACTGTTCAAATTTGTTTTAAATTGTGTCATTAGAGTTGAGAAAAGTATCATTAAGGTTGATTAAAAAACACCCTCGACTCGAATTGAACCCAAATTTAATTGGGGCCCAAGAACTACACAGTCGCTGCTTTAACTCCAAAACATTGTCTAATGCTACAAAATATTACTAGAGTAAACGGCAGTATGCAGGGCCGATATTCATAAAAGCCTGCTAAGCCTAGTTGGCTGCTAAAATGGCCCCTAGTTGACAGCTAAGCCTAGTTGGAAGCTAAGTGGTATTCATAAAACTTTGCTGACCTTAGTTGGTTGCTAAGTTAACTGCTATCATTAGAGTTGATCTTGGGTTTATCTAAGTCACTAGCTGGCAACTTGCCTGATGTCCCAGCTGGTAACATTCTTAGCAAGGTTTCATGAATACAAAATTAGTTGGTAACCACGGAGCAGCAAACTACGGATTTAACGGGCTGCTGAGGCCTAGTTGGCTGCTAATTTAGCAGGTTTTTATGAATATCGGCCCAGTACTCTTACTACACTGGCTAATTATAGGAGAATTGTGTAGTATTTTGTAGTACAGTGTACTGTACCTAAAATGAATGCCTAAGACGTTAGTTGAAAGCTGAAAGTTGAAAGCCTCTATCCTTTGTTTTCTGTTCATCTTTTTTTTTCTGCAGGTTTCAAGGAGCAGATCTATGACGTTTATCGCTACCTCCCTCCTGCCACTCAAGTCTTGCTCTTTAGTGCCACGCTGCCTCATGAGATCTTGGAGATGACTACAAAGTTCATGACTGAACCCATCCGCATCCTGGTCAAGCGGTAAGCAGTCCCTTAACCCTAACCCTCCAGTGTATTTGAGCTAGAAACCCTGCCAGACGCAGCAATCTGCACCATTTGGCAAAGTGACAACCCTGCTCAGCTCAAACTTACCTATAAGAGAGCCAACATTCATCTGTCGTGGAATCGTTTCAGATTCTTGAACAAAATGGCTCAAAGCAGTGGGAAAATATGCTTGACTACAGATCGGTTGTTTGCAGGACGTTCTCAGGGTTTCGGATTGCCATATCTGACCTGTCACCATAAATTGAGGGTAAAGTCGGAAGTATTGAAAATTGAGATATTGGTATTTTTTAATTCTTGAGAAAGAGAGCTTTCCAATGGTTTATAACACTTGGGGGTTTTGCGATAAATACATTTTACAGCGTTCCTAAAAGTCATGGGTTTCACAAAAAACTTACTTTAAACATCTTAAACAAAACACGCAAAAGACTACAAAACAGGACAAGTAAGGTTCGGTTGAACATAGCAACGGCTATGTTCTAATCATTATTTTTTCTTGAAATTTTCCACACATACAAACTATTGTATAAACAACAAAATATCAAAATTTCGAAAATGTGGGATGCTTACGAGGACCTGATTTGCATATTTAATTACCGTGTTATTTAGACCACTAATAGACTTTAATCCAAACACTAACTATGCAAACACTACCCAAAATCGCGTAATTTAAGAGGTTTTAGATAATTTGATCTCGCCCCAAAAATGGGAATATGTAGAGGAGGAATTAAAATTACACAAAATCCCAAAATTGACCACTTCATATTTTGACTTTGGATGGCCATATCTCTGAATCACATCGTGCGACTTTACTTTCATTTTGTGGTGACGGGTCACATATGTCTAAAAATTTGGGGGAACTTGTTGGCCAAATCATTCCCTGGTGACTCTGACCAGCCTACCTCTCATTGGACAACTTGTTACTACCACAAAGAGGGGGTTGCCCGATTGGGCATCTCAGAGGAGAAATGATGGGATGGAGGATAAAAAACAGATGCTGGCCTCCCGCTTACTTACCAAAACTTCTCAGAAGAAGGTAGTTCAACTTCAGCAGGAAAGAACCATGGGTGTAACGAATGGTAAATGCAGATAAACACAGCTTGGGTCAGTGCAGAGTTGTAACGAGTCTGATTTTTGTGACCCGAGTAGAGTCATTTTATCGAGTCGAGTCAGAATATTGCTTGTATGAGATTCTTACTGATTGCTGTGCCCATTCTTCTTGGCTGTAGTGATGAGTTGACGTTGGAGGGAATCAAGCAATTCTTTGTAGCTGTGGAGAGAGAAGAGTGGAAGTTTGACACGTTGTGTGACCTGTACGACACGCTGACCATCACACAGGCTGTAATCTTCTGCAATACAAAGCGCAAGGTCAGTAGGGACTACATTCGGTCCAATATCAAACAACCATTTATTTGTTTTTGATGTTCCTTATGTACCAGCTATCTAAAACGTAAATTTGTATCCTAGTGGAGACATCTCTTTGTTCTCGTGGAAAAAAATGGTTAGAAAGTCAAGCACGTTTTTCAAAATGCTCCTATTTCAACCTCAATTAATTTATTTCAACCCAATATACCCTATATTATACCCTAACCCAAACACTAACCCTAACCCACATCCTAAACGTAGTTTTGTAGTTATTTAAGTACAATCTAAAAATCTATTTCGTGAAATTTCCTGTGGAGACCTATTCATCTATAGAAATTACCCTGTGGAGACCTTTTGACTCCATTGTACACATTGTGTTTCAGGGCTCTCCATTGATAATATATAATGTGAGGTGCATGCACAATACCGTGTATCAGTTATGAAACAACCTGAATCCTCAAATCCTCTTTTAGGCTAAGTTTCCAGTTCCCAGTAACCTCAATCTTCTGTACAGCATCAGCTCTTTAGAGTACGGCCTAGAGGCGCGAGAATATTTGTGGAGAAGAGAAATTTCAGACAACGTCACAAAGACAGACACCAGTGAGACATTAATTCTAATTGGCAGATCGTCACATTTTATTCCCTCCCACCCGGACACGTCTTTCCTCTTTCACCGCCAAATGCAAACTTTTTTTAATTCTTTTTTGATCGAACAAAAAGCAACACCCGTCGATATATCGATATTACTCAAATACTCGATACTATTTTGACATCGATATCGCTGATGTCACTTTTTTAATCATATCGAAATATCGACATTTCGATATATCGAAAATTTTGATCTTCCTAAATGATATCAAAAACACCGAAAGATTGTCAGATTATCCAGAAAATCTTAGGGCTTTAGTAAATTAGAAAAGCTGCCGTCTTTATTTGTAGCTTAAAACATTTGAGTAGGCCTATTAAATAAGATACGTTCGACGACCAACTGCGGTTGTGAAGTTGTTCTTTATGTTCACCGGCGGCCCGCCGCTATAGTTCACGACCGCTTGCACAGTAAAATCTCAAAAGAAACCGGCCATGCCGCCCCAGCCTATCGGTTGTTCGGGACGTAACCCTCCCTTGATCTGATAACATTTTGGGGTGGCCAATCACGGGTCGGGAATTGCGGGGATCCGGGTCCGTTATCTGGGCTTATTGAGGGCGCCCTTATAATAGGGCGCCCTCAATAAGCCCAGATAACGGACGGCGTGCCCCGCGGAACAATAGCAAGCGGAAGCGGCAACCGTAATCATTTGTTATCTTCGTTGTAAAACCATAAACACGCGGGCTGGCGCAATTTGTTATTGTTCGGATGTGCGGAGGATCAAGCCAAAAACCGGTATATGCAACGTACCTTTTAAACTGTCGGTCTTCAGTATATTGAGCGCTGTTTTTAGGCTTCATCTTGCACACGGGAAATATTCGATATATACATATCAAGTATACTCGATATTGGATTTCCGAATAATCAATTATTATAAAAACTGACATCGACGGACGTTAACAAAAAGGTAAACCTTCAGCATTATTCAATTTTTTTTCCATAATATTATTATCAAATAGCTAATCCATGCACCCACGCGAGCACCAATGCACGTACGCGCAGTCACAACTGTTCATGTGCCATGCAAATATTTTTAAAAATCCTTGTGTGTCACATTGAGCCTTATAATCTGGATCCTTCATAATCATGCAGGGGCAAAATCCCCTGGTAACCTCAATCCTGTGATATTCTCCGATGCTTCAACTTCCAAATAACCTCAATTCTTCAAATGAGGATTTTAGAGAATTGTTGATGGTTTAGGGCTAATTATAAAATTTGAATCTTGAATAAGTCACCTGAAGTAGTTTGCCCAATGGTTTAGCAGTGAACCATCTTGCCTCTCCTCTGAATTCTCCTTAGGTGGACTGGCTGACTGAGAAGATGCGAGAGGCTAACTTCACCGTCTCCTCTATGCACGGTGACATGCCACAGAAGGAGAGAGATGAAATCATGAAGGAGTTCCGGGCCGGAGCAACGTAAGTAGACAACTCCCTGCATGAGACTGTAGATCAGCGGTTCTTAACCTGGGGGTCGTGACCCCCATTGGGGTCGTTTAGGGTTTTTCAGGGGGTCATGAAGGGGTCATAAATCCCATTGAGTATTGGCAGACGTGTTTTAATATTAAAACCGGGCTGTTTCTTTTTTCAATTTTTTGTTTTGGGGGTCACGGCTTACCAAGAATGTCTGATGGGGTCGTGGGGCCAAAAAAGGTTAAGAACCGCTGCTGTAGATGATGCTGTTGGACCACTTTTGACAGTCCAATGGGAGGAATACACTGTGTGACAGTTCTATTTAAGTCCTTGCAAGTCCTTTCACAAGTTCTTTCATAAAGCCAGTCGCAAGTAACTGGTTAAATAATGACAAAAGAATGCTTTTGTTAACAGTTCATTTGAACAGCTAGTTACTTGACTTGAAAATAAAAAACTTGTGATGAGTTGTAATGACTCGAGTCAAGGAGTCAACTCGGACTTGAATTACATTTGTTGGCGACTTGACTCGACTCAAGTCACTGTAGGCATATGACTCGACTCAAGTTCTTCATCAGAATAAAGGCTAATACGACTAGAGTCCCTCAACAGAGCAAAGGCTTACGAAAAATATTTGCAATAACTTACGCCAGCGCAGGTTTATGTTAGCAAATAATTATGTACATCACATCAGGTGCTGTGATTTCACAGGATGCTGGAGACTGTTATTCACTTACAGTCAAATAAGGTATTTTATAATAATTGAGTAGTTTTGTTTTTTGAAATGGTGTATGCTACAAGTTTGCGATGGATGCTGCAGAAAACGGATGACGGATAAACACGTCACAAGCAAGGCCAGAAATATGTCACTGACTGGCTCGCATCGAGCAAGGCTGGAAATATCAGGGTGTGCTACCCACAGATGCAGGCCTAAACCTGTCTCGGATCAGGGTTTGTGAAAAACAGTCCTGTACCTGCGCCCGGTCAAAGACAAAATAATTCCCACGTGAACTAGTTAAAGAAACAATGCAGTATTGTGTATCTGCTACAAGTGTTTGAAAAATGAGAAAGGATCAGCAAACCTGTTGAATTCTGCAATTCGGAGTTAAGATGATTATTGTGCTTATTTGAATGGTCTCTCCTTAGACGAGTCTTGATAACCACTGATGTATGGGCCCGTGGGCTGGATGTCCAACAGGTGTCACTAGTCATCAATTATGACCTGCCCAACAACCGTGAGCTGTACATCCATCGGTGAGTTCTTGACATGTTTGAATATTCATTAACCTTGTTGTATATATGTGACTGTCCACGCCGAAAAGGCTGTAAAGTAGGCATCTTGACGTTTTGAGATATTTAGAGAAATAAAATCTACAAGAAATAAGCTTTAAAATATTATATTACAAGACATAGTTGGTATTTATGGTTAGCTACAACAAGTAGTTATAAATATGAAAATTCTTAGTTTTTTTAATTGTTTTTCACATATTTTATTGGTCCTTTCCTCAAAATAAGCTCTGGCGACTTTACAGCCCTTTTGTCGTGGATGGTCACATATTATTCATAAATCCCTGTGATAGTTTAGCCATTCCTATTGGTTGAAAGGCCAGCATGTATGTTTAAACGGCTGATAAAACATGACCCATCCGTTTGTAAACGCTTTTTTGGTGTCGTATTAAATTTGGACTCCTATGAACGATATGGGTCCACGACCCATATCATTGGTTGAATCTTTCCACAGCACGTGCAATACAACCAATGAGTCTGTTATTAATGCCATATTACGCGTTTATCATGCTCGCGTCTATCTCCATATAATGGCACGTGCGCGGAGCACAACCATTACAATAGCTGGAAGGGTGTTCCTCAAAACATGAGGTAAATTCGTTAAACAAAATCATTGGAACATTTTACAATTTGTTGACTTATTAAAAAAAAATGACTGAAAGGTATTTATGAATGGGAATTAATATGTGGTTGGCTGGTATTAATGCAGCAATAAATGGGGATCTTGAACCTACATGTTTCCTCCCCAATAGGGCTAGCGATATTTAAATATGGCGATAAAATCGGCAAAAAATTAAGGCCCAAAAAAAATTGCGAAAGGCAAACAGCGTTGAACACCGCCAAAGTTAAAGCGCCATGATCGTCCATCAAACACATTGCAGCGTACATACTTCCCACCCCCTTGCGATATGGCGATAAAATTGGCAAAAAATTAAGGCATTCAGTCTCTCAGATTTCTCTCCTAGTAGCCCTTTAAACCTCCCAGAAAAAAATAGCGTTCCGCAGGGTTTTCTGGCATTCCAGGAGTTCCGTGAGTACGAACATCCAGACACAATTCATTTATCTTTGTCATGATGTAGCACTCAGTCACGCACGTGTTTGCGAGTATTGGTTACACTTTATGTGAAGGCTTAGAGAGGGTAGGTTCTTGATTCCCATTGATTGCTGCCAAAAATAAAGTATAAAACTGGTTCATGGGCCTGAACACCGTTAATGCCCTCGACAGCGGCTCGGGCATTATCGTGTCCACGCCCATGAGCCGGTTTAAAAACTATTACTTTAATAAAGAGACCAAGAATTTCAAAAATAGAATTAAAAAATCACCCTAGGCACTGTGGCTTGCAAGCCTGAAGAAATTTAGAGAGGGTAGTGAAAAAATGACAGTTTTAACAATGGGAGGAAAACCCTAAAAGACTATTCTAGAAGAAACCAACAGAATCAGGTAACAACTGAAAACCTAATGCACATGTAGACCAGGGCGGGAATCGAACCCGGGCCACAAAGGTGAAAGGCGAAGAAAGAACCACTTTGCCAACCTGAATCCCCACAACATTATGGTAACTCCACCTGTATAAAGATTTATGTGCACTGAACACAAATATAAAGTTAAACGCCCCAAAAATGTTTATTTGTCTTGATTTGTAAACATGTGTGTCCATCTCTTCCAGTGAGCAATTCGTCACTGGAAAAAATGGACACAAGTGTTGTTTACAAATCAAGACAAATAAGCATTTTTGGGGCGTTTATATTTTGTTGGCGTTTATATTTTCGTTCAGTGTACATTCTTTCTGCATTTCTTTTTGAATTTATAGTGTTTCGTTCATAACTGCTAATTGGATTTTCTGAAATGGTTATCTTTATAACATTTTTAACACGATGACAGAATTGGCCGATCAGGTCGCTACGGGCGCAAGGGCGTGGCCATCAACTTTGTCAAGAGTGATGATATTCGCATCCTGAGGGACATTGAACAGTATTACAGTACGCAGATTGATGAAATGCCCATGAATGGTAAGTTGTTACATTGCGTTTCTGTTATTCATGGATGACTCCGTCAAACTTAGGTTTGGGTGGTTTCTGGTATTGTAGGAAGTGATAGGCAGGGCAGGTAATAGGGTAATGTTGTGCATTAGCAAACAAAATTGAGATCGGTAGATGGCGATCTTTAAAAAACAAGAACAACATAAGAACAACTGCCCGATGCCGGTTGAAAACGAATGTTGTTTTTTCTTGCTTTTCTCAGCATTCATGATTGTAAAACTTCAGAGTGGTCGGTTAAACAAATTATTTACTAAAAAATACCCCCCCCCAAAAAAAAAAATAAAAAAAAAAATACACCCATTCTTGATAATTCAAGCAATTACCAATGGTGTATCCTACCGCCAATAAAAACAATTCTCCCTCGTCACAAATTGTGGTCGCAAAGAAAATTCTTACATGCAAAATTATTAGTTCGTCAGACAATTTGAGATGCAGCATCTTTCTAGTTCAATATGCCGTTTGGATAGTTTCATCAAACTTGTTTTATTACATCAATATAATCAACGATCAATTTCTATATTCTTGAAGAGTTTTTACAATCTGTTGTGGCCTGTGTGGAGCATATCAACTGCACTATAAGGTGTTTATTTGGTAAATTGAACCTTGAAATAAGCTTCAAGAATGCAATTTCGTTATAAATATAAAAAAAGCCTTTCTACTTCTTATATTACATTGCAATTCACCTTTGAATATTCGAAATCGGAAATAAATATTTGAATATTCGATGAATGATCGGGTATTCGGCACAGCACTACACAGTTGCAGTTCTTTTTCTATCTTTGAGGGACCACTACGTATATCAAACTGAAACTTACATACGTTACTTGCTCCTACGAAACCCGACATAAGTCGCACAGGCTATTCCGAGATACAGCTCGTCAAAGTTGAAATGGGGTGAAAAATCTGGCAGACATCGATTTTTGTTTTTCGTTATTTTTGTATTCTTTAATATATACTTCAAACCTCAGTTAAACAAAATCAACTTTATTGATGAGAAAGTACAACAATCATGCATTTATTGAGGCAAACTGTGTCATAAAAGTGGTAATTTCCATTGATTATCCCTACTCTCTTCGACACTACACACTAACCTATGTAAAATGAAAGCTGAAGATGTGTACTAAATGAAAATGAAAATGAAAACAATATCTCACTTTAAAAAAAACACACTTATGTCTGGTTTTGTGGGAGCAGATCGCATATACTGTATCCTATCAACGTTTAGTCTGAAATTCAGTTTAGTATCTTTTCTCATTCCTGGATTAAGGGCTTTCGTAAAATATGGCATATTTTGCACTATGGTCAACAAACTTTTGAGAAGTTGTTCAACCTTTGTTGTTCAACCAAATACATGTATGTCGTTTTTAGCAAAAGCCATCAGTACTGGAAGTTGGCAAACTAGCAAACTAGTTCCCTTGTCTTCGCTTATCAACTTCCAATACCTTGGGGAGCTCTCACTCGCACTCTCAAGCCATGTTTAATAATGTTACGCTTCATTCCTTTACGTGTTTCTTCTCTAGTTGCCGACTTGATCTGAGGTAGAAGACTTTGGTCAGTGAGCAGGCCCGAGGTGTACAATAGTTATGTCGGCACACCAACAAGTCATGACACCAGACCTAGTTACGTAGATTTGGGCCGTTTTCTAAACCCAAGCTTAGGCTCCGTCTTCCAGCTCTATCACCAATGGCAAACTGCTTGAACGAAGCCAAAGAGGAAGACGAAGCTGAGGTTTGAAAAACGGCCAAGGTGTGGCCAATGCTGCGATGGATACTATTTCCCTTTTTTTTCCCCCATTTAGTTTAACCAGTTCGCGCCGGGATTATTTTAACAATACCGAGCCGACGGGCGGGATTATTTTTAACGAAACTCGATCCGAAGCATGTTCAGGCTGACAGTGCCGGGAAGCACACCCACGCATTTCCGGCCTTGCGCGCTGCTGACATACATTTCCGAACTTGAACTTGGCGTGTTTATGCGTCATCCGTTTTGAATTTTGGGAAATTTTTGCGTTTATATACGTCATCCGGCGCGAACTGGTTAAAAGTAAAAAATAATGTCGACAATCACACTGTGTTGTGAGGTTTCTATCTTCTGTACATAGCAGTTTGTAGTTATCATGTTTATAGATTTTTTAAAGATTGGTTCCTTTCCCTTTAAAAGTGGAATACTTTTCATTGCTGTGTTCACTCTGAGCCTTTTGTTGTTGGAACTAGCGTGTTAGAATGATTAACCTTGCGACGTGCGGCCATTTCGTTTTTACACGAACGCACGTCCGTACTTTTTTTCAAAGTCGGTTGTATTTCGTGTGTAACCCCCATGCTGTTCGGTTTAATGGCTTTATATGTCAACACAGTACTTTACCATAGTGTCTGAATATATTTGATCCAAGCTGGTGTTGTTGAATGGGGCAAGGCAACAATAGCATGATTAATTGCTTGGGTAGGTCTGGTAAACTCAGACTTGAAAGGCCCCTTTATGTACACAAACTAATGGGATACTTGTGGGGCAGCACTTTGCTTTGCTAAAAGCTGGGTCACCGGTTCAACCAGGGTTCAAGCGGCATGCTTTGAACTAGGAATACATGTAATATGATATTTTTTAAACAAATGATAACAAATCAATTGGTTTTTTACGGCGAAGCGACTTCGAAAAAAAGTACGGTGGCATGTCGCAAGGTTAAAGGATTGGGGAATTTGTGTTTTTTAATGTGTGCGGAGATTTTTACAAATATTCTGCTCTTGGCCCAAGTGTGTACAAAACAAATCAAATCAAGAGAGCAACATTTAACAGAATAAGCCTTACAAAACCTACATTTGTATGGTAACTTTGTTAACCCTAACCAATCACCATCCAGTCAAACTCCAACACCAACTTTTGTTGTAATCTGTACTAGACAATCAAAACTGACAGTCTTTTACATAGGCATACCGCCAGAATCAGAGTCCAACAGTTTGTGTGTACACTTTGCCATTTGGTGTTGGAATTCGCAAGGATGGTATGGTTTCTAATAAAGTAAACTAGGGAGTTGGGGTTAGAATTTTACTGTATTTTACATGTAACTAAAGGGTAAAAATAAAAGCTTAGGGATTCCTATTGTGATGTTGTTAGGTGTAAAACCCTTTTATGTTTTTTTGTGGGTTTTTTTTTGGGGGAGGCGGGTATTAATCCTATTAAGCGTCTTAGGCGTTCATTTGGGGCACAGTACTACAAAAAACTACTCATTTATCATATGCCAATGTAGTAAGAATACTGCATACTACAGTTTACTACAGTAGTATTTTGTAGTATTGGGTGACGTTGGGTTTTATGTATGTGACCCACCATCACAAATTAAGTCACTTGGAGCAAATTTTTAAAAAGTAGGATTTTGGGGCTTCTTAAAAAGGACATTTAATGAGCTTTCCAATGATGTACAGAATACGTGAATTGGGCAAAAAGTGACAGAGTTTCTTTCAGTTAAAAATTTGTTTGTAATTTTTGTTTAAACCTATACATTTGTCGTCATGTACAAAATAACTTTGATGAAATATATTCATTACTTTGGCTTTTAATGCCCATATCTGAGTATTGGCAATTGTTTGCTTTGCCCCTACTTCAAAACCTTGTATTTTGCTGTAAAGCTACCCAATCTAAGCTAGATTATTCACTTGAGGAGGGACAAATTGCTATGCTAACCACTAAATTCCGAACTGGAATTCATAATTATGCGCTAGTAACAGTGTAAAGCCGAAAGTTGGTTTGCAGAATACACACACCTATACAAACATCCTCCCTAACCTGTGAACATAAGCGTTAACGGAAAGCAGAACTAAAAAAATTGTTTCATTTGTAACTCTTGTTAATTATTTCTTGAAAGACGTTTTCCCTTAAAAATGCACCCATTCAGTTTTGTTTGTACATGTACATTGTTAATATCCTGGATGATATGATTTTCAGTAAGGTATTCGTTGCCGTTCGTCATTTATGTATTACTTTAAAGTATTTGGAATAAATAATCATTTTTAACAAGCTTACAGTGTCACATAAACCTTTTTGTTAAATAAACGTAAACGTAGATACACGGGTCTGGTTTGAACCGTATAGTGCAAACGAGAGCTATAGCTGCAGAGGGTAGGACTTTCCACGCACCATAAATCGAACAAATCAACTCATTCGTAGATTAGTCAATAATCCATTTGCGAGTTAAATTTGAATAAATTTGAATAATAGCGTTCGTGCGCCCAGGAGAATATTTTTGTTAACGCGAGTGAAGGCCGGTTCATACTTTATGCGAATGCGATGCGAATTTTCGGCGAATTTGTACACTAGGCGCGAGTAATTCGCAGCGCGATGTGACCAATTAATTCGTTGCGAAAATGGCGTTCATAATTTTTTGCGAATCGTAAATGCAATGTCCACCATGTTATAGTGTTTACACGAAATGTTGATGAGAAATGTCCACGAAGTTAAATGTTATTTTTTCAGTGAGATTGAAGTGAATAAAAAAATGTTCAGTGATGGTAAAATGAATGAACAACCACTATTAAAATGCAAGTGAAATGTTCGTGCGAAGATCTATTGCGCCGTGCATTTTGTCGTCTGCTACGCGTACTTAAACATTTGCTTCGCGTTTTCGGCTTCGGTTCGCCTGCTGCGACTTCGGACTCACTGAGAAGTAAATAGAAATAAAAGAAAGAGAAATATCCGAAGCTAGTGTATGTGTGACCCTTGGTTTTAGGAGAGTCGTTAGAAATGGGAAGAGGACTCGGCTTCTCAGATCTGTGAGGTTTTATTCGGTCGGATGAAAAATATGGGGGAGAGAGAAACTGTTAATGTTATAACTGTTGCAAGGTCTCCCCTCGGCTTAAGTTTAGGCAGCATTTGAATCCTTTATGGTAATAATTATAACATTACAATAATTAAATGCAATACAAAGGTTGCGGCAATTTCCCGCCAAAATATATCTGAAGGCCGCCATCTTGGAAATGTAATAAAATGTGGACATTAATCAAAATAAAACGCAGGTCGACATGAACCACGTCTTAAAACGACTGCTTTCAAGGTTAAAAAGCTTAAAAGTTAAAATAAAGTATCTCAGTTTTCTGAGGATATAAAAAAAATGAAATAATTATAAGCTTTAAGAGGAACATCGTGAAAACGACCAAACAATCCTTTGCATTTAGGCCTATATAATCATATACGCCAAAAATACACAAATTATACATTAGCACTGAAAATTGTAAATAAATTAAATGGTGAAAGGTGAATACATTAAAGTAATTGTTTACGCCCGTGCATACGTACAATTTGTATGCGAACCAGGGCGGCGAGCGTAATTTTTTTTCCTAGGAGGGTTAGGGGTAATTATTATAAATGGGCGGCTCTAGACCCCGCACGTCATGATTATTCAGTAGTGTAGCATATTGTTTATTTTTTTGCATTTTATTTTAATTTTATTTTGGCCTTACTTTAATTTTCCGTTTGTCCTTTTTTGCCCCAATGGCCGCCCATACCAATAAGCCTATATTCTGAATTTGTATTGTCGTTTATCAACAAACATTATTAGGCCTTAAATATTAAATTATCCCGGTAAATTATTAACAAAATATTCAAGTGTCATGAATCATGACATGATATGGCCGCTGGGTCTAAAAATGAACGCTGGAAGTTTCATTTAAAATTTGTCTTGTTCTCACCGTCTTCGGTTTGTTTTTATAATATTTTTAAATAGGCCCCCAGTACAGTACGTACGTAGCACATTTGGCTATGATTTAGTTACTGAGGATTTAAAAGACCATGAACCCATTAGTGGATGAATATCATTGAATAGGGGCCTATGCGTAATGAATATTGAATATTCCATTGGCAAAGAATGTTGCAATTAACCCGACACCCCTTTTTTCTTATAAATCATCGTCTCAATAAAGGTCAGTCAGTGCAAAAATGTTAAAAAGACACGAATCCGGGACTGAGAAACATTTTCCTAATTTATTAGGAAATATTTAGAACATTGTCTCGACTCTCCATAGACTTTGTACACAACCGCTGTAGTGGCGCAAGGATTACTACAGTACAATGTTCATGTACAGTACATGTACATCATGTACATAATGTACATTCTTTTCTTCATTTGAAATCTAGCAAATAAAATGGAAACGAGCCATTTAAGCGTTTACTAGGCCTACGTTCCATCATGGAGGAATAAGAATTCCTCCATAGTTCCATGCAGGCGCGGTTCTACGGGGGGGAGGGGGAGGGGGAGGGGGGAGGGGGGGAGGGGGGGGGGGGGGGGGGGGGGGTTGCCCTACAACACTTGTGTCTAGCATGTTCCCCAACCCCCCGAAAACATAGAAAATACTGGATCTGCAAGGAGCAGTAGCGAAAGTTGGAACATGACATCACGTGCGTAGGGTTAGCCCCCCCCCCCCCCCCCCCCCCCCCCCCTCCCCCTCTAAACAATTGGCTCTAGAACCGCGCCTAGTTCCATTACTAATTTCTAATATTGTTTTTAAATTCGGCCAGCAGGGCATGGACAGAGCTAGCCATGACCAGAGTCCACATTTTGACAATTTTTACTTTTTGTACCATCGTCTCCGTAATAGTAAAACCATAGAACCTCCCCCCCCCCCCCCCCCCCCCCCCCCCGGTCAAATAACTAAGCTCTAAATGCGACCATGGAACCGAGGTAATAAAATCTCAAGGACATTTACCTGTAGCTGTAGAAAACGCGTTTTCATCCATTTATTGCGGTTTGCAATAGTTATGTAACACGATGTTTGGTTTGACACCCAATAAAAGCAACCCTGTCGTACCGCTCGACAACGTGGTTGGCCCAATTACTTTTTTTTCACATACTTGGTAATTGGTGTTACATCATCTTGAAATTCCTGAAGGCTATTCACTTCAGTTCAGGGAGTCTCTTCTATTTCAGTGGATCACCATTGCAATTCGATAAATGTTGGATTTATAGACTATAGATCCGTGGATTAGCGAAACTTTTGGGGATATTTTCAGGTAAAAGTCAGCTAAGCGTTTATATCTCCATTGTTTTACAATCTTATACTTGGATAAAGTATACGTAAAGAAGTTAACTGACGGTTTAACTGACGGTTCCAGCATAGAGCAAGCATTTACGATTCCCCTCATTGAAAGCGTGATATCCTTTATCAGGATTTAATGGGGATTATTGTAAAGCAGGGTGTCAACAATAAAACAGACAAGAAATGGGATGTTAATCTATAAGATACAAAGTACGTTTGCAGTTTCAAGAAAAAGAGGACAACTAATGTCCAGAATCAAGAAAAACATTGTAAATTGTAAAGGCATTTATATTGGACTCCGCTAAAACATGGAGCTATGAAGAGATAAGCAAATTGGGCACGTACTGGGGCCAATTTCACGGAGCTGCTAAGCACACAAATTTACTTAGCATGAAAATTTGTCCTTGGTAAAAACAATTAAGGTTACAGACCAAATTTTGACGTGATCTTTATTGTTTTTGATTTGATAGTCAGCTGGATTTTTGCTTAGCATGAAAAACACGTATAATTTTGGCTGATAAATTGTTTTTAATGAGCAAGATTTTTTGTGCTAAGCAAATTTGTTGTGCTTAGCAGCTCCGTGAAATTGGCCCCTGTACATGACCGTCACCCGATCGATAAACACTAAAACCATACCTTGTGTTATTTGAATTCTTTGTATTTACTGTAATCAAGTCTAGCGGGGCGTAGAGGAAACTTAGCCCATTGAAAACGGTCGTTCGAGACGAACATCCGATCAGACCATCAAAATTAGCATAAGCAACCAAGGAATTAAACAATATTATTATTGAAATTAACATCAACTCGAATTCACAACGGAAATCAACTTAACTATTTACACCAGTTACATACGGGGTTTCACAGTTTTATAATAGTAATTTGTGCATTGTCTTGTGACGATCCTGAACGCACTTTATCCTATTCCGATAACCTTTTAAATGTTAACATTAGTGCGACTGAATTAACATTCGGATCCTTCCCAGCCCGCAAGTCAAACGGCCGCCGTTTGCAATGTAAATGGTGGGGGAAACGCATATCATTAGCAACGCGATCTCCTCACGTGCGCTACTAGACTATACCCCTGGTCGCTGTCAGGGATCGTCCGATCATATCCCAAAGTCATTTCTTAAAATATCACTTTGAGATTTGAAAACTTTTCTCGATTGCTTAATAAAAGCTGACGAAATTGTGTAAATTTACGTACGCTGTCTTGTTATAATTAAAAATATTAGGTATAGCATTATTGAACATCCTTTATTATATCCTAAGTGAAACTAGGGACTTATGAAACTAAATTCGAGTGAAAATCATTCAAATTTGGGATTGAAATTTACTTTTGAAAAAAATTACTCCGAATGAGAGTGAGACTGAGAGTGAAAATACCGAGTGAGTTTATTTTTTGTTTCGGCCGAATGAAATTGTTGATTATTTTTAAATTCTAAACGCGATTGCTGTAGTCGCTGCCCAAACTATAGAACTGGGTCGATATTCCTAAAAGCCTGCTAAGCCTAGTTGGCTGCTAAAATGGCCCCGGTTGATTGCTAAGCATAGTTGGAAGCTAAAGTGATATTCATAACACTTTGCTAAACTGAGTTGGTTGCTAAGTTGGCTGCTAACGTTATAGTTGATCTGGAGTGTCTCCAAGTCACCACTAGTTGGCAACTAAATCGTTTGTTACGGGACTTTTCACATGGGATAAAAGGTTCTTGGAGATTGTTTGGGTCTCCCAATGTTCTATTGGTTGTGGGGAATCTAGCCCTATGATGGGTGAAGATAACTTCTCAAGCATTTTTTTCTCCGCGATTATGGTGTTGACGTCTTTGTGCTTTACTCTTAAGAACGTTTTTCAATTCATTAAACTTTTCCGCTATAAATAATTTTTTCATCACTATAATTGGCGGCTTTACGTTTCTTCCCTTTACCGTGTTTACCTTCCACATCGCCATGCTTGTGTATATCAATGCACACATAATAGGCCTCATGTATCACAAATGTATTGTTTTGTTACTATATAGTAAAAGTCATTTGACCCATCCAAAACATCACCATACCCTATTGACATGAAAATTCACATTTTCCGGTTGTTTTGTTTGACCGTGGACGAACTGCCTATGTCCTAGCCGCGTGCTTGAAATATATAGCTGCAAACTAGCTGGCAACATTCTTAGCAAGGTTTTATGAATACAAAATTAGTTGGTAACCACAGAGCAGCAAACTACGGATTTAGCAGGCTACTATTGTCTAGTTGGCTTTTATGAATATCGGCCCTGTTCTTTTCAAGCATAGAAGAATAAGAACACACACGCTTCAATTTTCAAGTATCTGGTCAAATTAAAGGTTTTTTTCTAAACCTTTGCTTCGTCTTCGGCCTTGACTTCGCCTCCAATTTCCAAATCGCTCAGAAGCAAATAAAAATGGAAGCTATAATGGAAACTTTTGGGTTCATATCCATCGATTGAATGTTTCTATTACGCATAACCTCTGTTCCTTGCTCTATGGCATATTGCACCAGAATATGTGGCTGAAGTTCTCGCAGTAGGGACCCTAAAACACCCAACTATCCTATTAATTAGACGCAGACGAAGCCAGTGACTCGAAAGGACCCATAGTCAGCATAGTCATGGGCGGTCTGGCACCTAAATATTCACCAGTCAATTTTCCAGCCCCAGGAGCAGGGGGTCCAGGGTAGACGCCCTATAGCTGTTAAGGCCGGCAGAGGCAAAACCCCGATGCGGTCTAGGGGCGAAGTCCCCTTGCGTCTTGGCGATAGGGATACTGTTGTACATGTACATGTACTTGGGGCACCCATGGAGGAATAAACTAGATTATTCCTCCATGGGGCACCTCAGACGCTCCTATAGGCACAGGTTTTTCATTGATAAATCAATATTGTTTACACACCAGTTGCGCCCCTGTTCGCGCCCAGTGGACCAATTGTAGTCCGCCCTGCCTGATACGTCACAACTCTGAGAGTATACGCTAAATAAGTTAACCGGATGATGGATAAGAAACGCGAGGGGACTGCGATATCAATACGACCATATAAATTCACTCTGTGTCTGTCTTCAACTGAACTATTATATGGCCTACAGGGGTGATAAAATGAAAGAGCAATATACTGGAAATCAATTTCACTGAAGGGCCTAAGGAAAATGATATTCATTCAAAAATGTAGGCTGTACATTACGTAGGAAAAAATAGTAGGCCTACATATCAAGAAAGTGTGAAAAAGATGAATCCCTATCGTTATTCGTTAGTTAATCTAATGTTTTTTAATGATTTTATTGGCAGAGCGCTTAAATTCTTCATACCCCCATATGAATAAAAATCCGATAAACTCAATAACTACTCGACTAGTTTCCAGAGTGAATACACATGCCGCGTTTACCCTACTGCAGAAAGCGCACCGCCATTGTTTCAGATCACGCGTTCGTACACAAACAGATACGCGGTGTCCTATCCAGTCTATTATAATGAAGATCAATGATTGTTTACTTCAGAAGTGGACATCGGAAGAAGCGCCCCCAGCGTTGGACATTAGTTAAGTTTAAAAAAAGATTGCCCTTTTGTGAAAACGTCCTTTGCGTGTGTGTATATTAGTCCTTTCTAGTCCAAGAAAAATAAGTTTTGACCTCAAACAAATTGCAACAAATTGTTTTTCACCACAGTGCACTTCTACAAGGTCCCTAGAATTACATACTAAAAATCTACAAAAATCCAAGTGGTGGAAATATGTCTATTTTGCATAAATCGTTAATCCCTGCCGTGTAATATGTTTATTCCCATATTTGGGTATATATTTTATTTTTATTTTTTGAAAAGATTATTTTAGTAATTCTACTTACATATCCTTACTTCAATAACATTTGCTAAAGCATAACAGTGACTGAATAATTATGACAACATAGTAATTATCCAAAATGACAACTTTGTGACCCTATAAATGTGCGCACGGCATATACACTGTCTCCAGATATCATCAAGTAGTCAGTATTGGTGAGCTTCAAATTCACCAAGTTGCTTACTGGCACAGTTATCATATTAAAACCTTATGAAAAATCATATGAACAATAATAACATTGTGATATTTAGCCCAGCAAACAAAAACTGGGGGGAAATGGTGTGTCTATAAATTGGGCTAAAAAGTAGTTAAAGGGTTGCCTAACATGGAAGACTTGAAAAAGTTCAAGGAAATCCCCAAAATACATTTTAACGTAGATAGGATTATTGTTAGCAACATAAATCTTTAATTTTGGGGGGTTTCCTTGAACTTGTTCACGTCTCTTACCTTAGGCAACCCTTCACCTACTTGTTAGCCCAATTTAGGGACACATCATTTTTTCCTAGTTTTTTGTTTGCTGGGCTAAATATCACAATTTTTTTATTTTTCATATGATTTTCCATAAGGTTTTAATAGGATAACTGTGCCAGTAAACAACTTGGTGAATTTAAAGCACGTCAGTACTGACTACTTGATGATATCTGGAGACACGGTAAATGCGTGCAAATGATAGGGTATAATTGTAGTCATTTTGGACCATTACTATATTTTAATAATTATTTAGTCAATTACATGCTTTAGAAAATGTTATTGAAGTAAGGATGTTAAAGTATAATCGCAAAAACGTCCTTTGCGTGTATACTTGGACGTCCTTTCGTGAAAACGTCCTTTGCGTGTATATGGACGTCCTTTTGTGAAAACGTCCTTTGCGTGTATATGGACGTCCTTTTGTGAAAACGTCCTTTGCGTGTATATGGACGTCCTTTTGTGAAAACGTCCTTTGCGTGTATATGGACGTCCTTTTGTGAAAACGTCCTTTGCGTGCATATGGACGTCCTTTTGTGAAAACGTCCTTTGCGTGTATATGGACGTCCTTTTGACCTGTTTGAATGTCTTTTTGCCGTTTGTCCTTTGTTTGATTTTGACTTTGTCTGTTTGTAACTTTGTCCTTTTGTCGATTTGTCCTTTGTTTGCTTTTTATTATGTATTTCTGTAATGTTGTCCTCTTCCCGTTTTGTCCTTTGTTTGATTTGGAGTTTGTATTTTTGCAAATTTGTCCTCTTGCAGCTTTGTCCTTTGTTTGATTTGAATTTTGTCCTTTTGTAAATTTGTCCTCTTGCCATTTTGTTCTTTGTCTATTGTTTTGTCCTTTGTGTGCACTATTTTTGATTTTGGCCCTTTTGGACGGGCCCTGCGTTTTGGATTTTAATCTAGTGTACGTAGTTAAGATCAGAGGATGAGAGATAGTTTTAAGTTACGCAGCAGACGCGCCCAGTGTGTGCTGAATTTAAATCTTACATATTGTTAAGATCAGACGATAAGAGAGAATATAAGTTATGCAGTGGTCAGGTTCTGTGTGTTGGAGAATAGAAGTAACGCAGTGAATGGGCCATGCGTGTCGGAATGTAAATCTAACATTGTTAAGATTACAGAATAAGAGGTAAAAGAAGTTGCGCAGTGGATGGGCCCTGTGTGTTAAATTTAAATCTAACAATGTTAAGATCATAGATTAAGATAGAATATAAGTTCCGCAGTGCATGCACGGGCCCGGTGTGTTGAATTTAAATAGAACATTGTTAAGATTATAGGATAAGAGAGAATATAAATTCTGCAGTGGGTAGGCCCTGCATCTTGAATTTAAAACTAACATTGTTAAGATCAGATATGAGAGAACAACAGTTACGCAGGGGGCGGGCCCTGCGTCATGAATGTTTATCTTACATGGATATCATCCGAGAGGATAACAGAACATAGAAGTGACGCAGTGGACAGGCCCTGTGTGCTGAATTTTTAATCTAACATGTTTATCTTTTAGATCAGAGGTGGGGCCTCCGCGTGAGAGGCAATAGAAATTTCGCGTGGTCGGGCCCTGCGTGTTAAATTTGAATGTATCTGATTAAGATCAGAGGACGGGCTTCTGCATTTGAGACATAAGGAGTTCCGCCGTGGAAGGGCGTTTTCAATTTGAATTTAACTGATTAAGATCAGAGGACGGGCCTCTGCATTTGAGACCAAAACAACAAAAAGTTCCGCAGTGGATTAGGCCCTGCGTCTTAAAGGTGGTATACACTATTGGTAAATGCTTGAAATATCATGAATGGGCGAATTTGAAAGGTTGTATTTTATAGTAAATATCTTTAAACTGGCCTATCCGAAGTTTTACAGTCATAAATGCCGAGAAAAGCACGAAAAACAGCGTTTGTTTTCAACCGGCGTCGAGCTGTTATTCTTATGTTATTTGTGTTTTTTCGCGATCAATTTGCTGGACGCCTAGATCTTTATTTACTTTCAGATGAGTAAGATATTTCTCAACAATTCGGTAGTAAATGTTGTGTTTTTTTCTCTCCATATCTGCAAATGGTGTATCCTACATTTACATTTTAATGTAGCTGATTAAATCAGAGGACGGGCCTCTGCATGAGAGACAAAAATAGTTCCGCAGTGGATAGGCCTTGTGTGTTAAATTCGTACGTTCGGATTAAGATCAGAGGACGGGCCTATATGGACAAAAGAAGTTCCGCAATAGATATATAGGCCACGCGTGTTAAATGTGAATGTAACTAATTAATTATTCTGAAATTATTCTCATGTAGGGACATGAGAGACAAAATAAGTCTCACAGTGGATATGCCCTGCGTGTTAAATTTTGAATTTAACTGGAATAAGATCAGAGGGCGGGCCTCTGCATGAGAGACAAAAGTAGTTCCGCAGTGGATAGGCCCTGTGTGTTAAATTCGACCGTGTATCGGATTAAGATCAGAGGACGGGCCTCTACATGACGGAGACAAAAGAAGTTCCGCAATATATAGGCCACGCGTGTTAAATTTGAATGTAACCGATCAAGATCAGAGGATGGGCCTCTGCGTGAGAGGCAATAGAAGTTCCGCAGTGGATAGGCCCTGCGTGTTACATTTGAATGTAACTAATTAAGTTCAGAGGACGGGCCTCTGCATGCATGAGTGACATAAACAAGTTTCGGCCAATCCTTGTCTATTTTTTATTTTGTGGTCATCTTTATTCCACTTCCTAAAAGTCTTATTTTGGGATCGGAACTTTTGCCTAAAGACCTCAAAAGAATTATAAAAAAGGAACAGCGACACGTAAAGTAGTTGCCATAATAACCAGATTGGCCTAAATTGTTTTTAATCGAAATTGTTCCTTTCTGTTTCCTAAATGACGTTTAATGATTGATCGAAGTCACATTTTTTCTTCACAGATCCTAAGAACCATTTCGATGGTGAAAAGCTATGTTGTTGTTTCCACGGTCGCCGCTGAACTTGGCGAAAATTGCGTGTCGACTGGTCACTGCAACTGTCCATCGGTGCAGCCGTTCTGCAACACTGCCCGTTTCCGTCCAACGCATATGAATCCAATCGAACATGCATCATTGTGGGGGGCAGTAGCCCTGTAATTCATGGTCTTCCTCAGAATGAAACAACCCTTTCTTTGTATTGTTATCGGTTTGTGTGTGAACAAGTGCCTGCGTAAAGTGGTAATGGCAATAATTACAATAAAATAGATATTAACTGTACACAGTTGCGGTAGGCTTTGACCCACAGGGGGAAATTTGAGGAAACGGGGCGCTTTATGCATGCAATTCGGCGTCGAGAAAAGTCCCACACGCAGCACTTCTGTTTGTTGTTGTCCTGCGCATATTTGCGGACTTGTGAAGCTCATCTGCGAAATTAATTTATTAACTAAATGAACAGCGTTAAAGGTAGGGGACGGTCTTGTACGCATTTCCCTGTTCCGCGCTATTTTTCTTCTCGTGCTCGTTATTAATTAGGCCGAGTTCGGGCGGGCTGTTCTAGACACGCGAACTCTGTTCTTACGCTCGAACGGCGGGAACGCGACCCGTGAACATTGCACTCGGAACAAGAACACACCTATCCACCAGGGTTTTGCAAGAACAAGTTACGCGTGTCAAGAATAGACCGCCCCGAACTCGGCCATAGCGTCTGCAAGTCTATCGAGATGTTACCGAAAGCGAGGGCGGAGTTCTAAGCGAGGAGTGACGACACGAGACCCCATAATAATATACCCGTCATTGACGCTCCTTGGCACCGCGGAGTATGGAAAATGTACATGTACGTTTAAGATATCTTGAAGGTCGCAATTGCCGGCGCCGGATGGTTCGAACTGTCGCTCATTAGGTAGTATTCCGCGCCCTATTTGCACTGCGGCGCGTGAGGGCGCAAGATAAGATACTGTCAGTGTTGTTAATGTTTGTAAAAGCCGGCCAAAGACAAACCTGCCACAAGAGGGCGCTCTACCTTGAACCATTTGCAAAAAAACCAACGCACTCGTACTCGTACTAGTCGTACGTATGTGTAAGTATGTATGTTTCGTAAGTAAACTGATATAATATTTACATTTCTGGGTAGTTTAGCTGCCATTTCGTACTCTGACAATAATGGTTATATACTGAGGGTCAAACCGAGTACACTTTCTTCTGCAAAACCTGTTTTATCCTGTTTTTATCGTGCTCAGCCAACCCTTTCAAAACTCTTTCCGTATAAAATTGGTTGGGCAATTCGACACTGATTGTGTGGTCAATGACAGCCATACATCATGTACACATTCTTAGCATACCATACGTGATACTGATAGTCATCAATTCCGGTCTGCCGTTCATACAGTGGAAACTGGCCATTTCTATGCATTTCTCAGTGTTTTACTTTTTTGACATGTTTTTGACATGAACTAGTAGGTATAAATGTAGGATACACCATTTGCTATATCAAAAATGTGTACTACCGAATTATTAAGAAATATCTTAATCATTTAAAGGTAGGACTAGGATACACCATTTTGCAGATATTTATCAAAAGTATTTACTACCTAATTATTAAGAAATATCTTACTTATTTGAAAGTAAATAATGATTCTATCCAGCAAAATGATTGCGCTAGATATCCTGTAATTATTCTGAAAAATATAATATTATAAAGACAAATTTGGGATCGCCGTCTGGCAAAAAACCCAAAAATAACTTAAGAATAACTGCTTTACGCCGGTTGAAAACAAACGCTGTTTTTTGTGCTTTTCTCGGCATTCATGATTGTAAAACTTCGGACAGGTGAGTTAAACGATAATTATTATAAAATTCAACTCCCCAAATCCACCCATTCATGATAATTCAAACAATTACCAATGGTGTATCCTACCTTTTAAATATGAAAAAAAAAACCACACAAAATAAAGCGTCAGGTCGAAACTTTCTTTCCCTACATGCTTTCCCATATATTTTTGTTTAATAATTCGATTAGAGATCATGGTCCTGATTTCCCGTTATTTATTTTTATCAGCACATTGAGGTGACAAATATGTCTGCTGGTGGGCTGGCCATTTGCACTCGCTGCAATGATGGTTTCCGCGAGGACGAGAAGACTGTCAACTCTAGTGGGTCGATGTGGCATGAGGAATGCTTCGTGTAAGTCTGTTCATGCTCACGATGTACTGGTAATGTTTTTATTACAATTAAGCCTGTTTGTTTACGGTTTTGAATGGAACCGGGTACCCGGTCCCGATCAAAGTCGGGTACCCGGGTACCCGTAACACCCCCCCCCCCCCCCCCTCGCCAAAAAAAAAAAAAAAAAAAGGAAAAAAAAAACTGAAAAAAAAAGGAAAAAAAAAAAAAGGAAAACAAATCTGTAAGTGTTTTTTTATAACGCCAACCCGGAAGTCAGTGTTTTCGTTAAACGCCCCAGCCCCCACCCAGCGTGTTCTATAATGCTTTCTTTGATATGCCGATTTGCAAAAGGTCGATTTGATTACATTTGTCAGTGAAAATGTCTGTTATATATACCTGAGTTTATGAAATAAAAGAAACGTATTGGCGATTAATAAAGACATGGATGACGAAGTCGGCGAACTTCCAAGAGCTCCCCGCTGTCTATTCTTCAGTGAGTTCATCCGCCCAGCCGTCACTGTTAACAGAGTTTCCCCCTTAACCTTTTTTCCCCACTAACCGGCCAGACCAGTAATGTTGACTAGCCTGCCAGCATTTTTCACTGGTCGGCATGTTTTTTGTTCACCTTTTAGGCTACTTTTTTTGTAAGTAAGCAGCCGCGGCCCTGAATTGCAATGTGATGCAATACTGTTACATATGGCGCAGTCTTGTTATTGGCTATGTGTTCTTCCCTAGTTCCCACCCAGGCCGGCCCCACATAAAAAATAAACCATCCCATAAAAAAGAAACAGTCCAATCATGTCCAAATTCCTTCTAACAATCTCTCTTTTTCATTGGTTGTAATTGTATGCCAGGAAGAGACATTCCCATCCCCAGCCTATAGAAATTCCAAAGAAATGGTAGGCCACTGTTGGCCCGCTTGCTACAATGTATACAATTTGTAGGTCAGCTGTCAATCATTGTCTGGATTTCTTGCCCCTACTTGGAATATAATCGTATTATTATTTACCCCTGAAAACTGTTGGAAAATTTTTAGGAGTTTATTCAAACAAGTCTTTAAGTACCCTTTCTCTTGTTTTCTATAAAAACAAGGCAAATTACATAATTAACCTTAGGAATTATTTTGATCAAAATGTTTAGGATCTCAAAATATTAGGTGTTAAGGTTCTGTTCCTTTTATTTCTCTTCCTTTTAAAAAAACCCAACGAAACCAGAAATCAATGTTATTAAATAAACCGGAAATTTCGCTAGCCTCGTTATTTAATGGTCAAGTGTATGTATTTTTAAAAGGACATCAGAAAAACCAAGAATAAATCATATTATTATTTACCCCTGAAATCTGTTGGAGAAATTTTAGGAGTTCATTCAAATAAGTCTTTAAGTAACCTTTCTTTTTTTTCTATAAAAACAAGGACAATTACATAATTAACCTTAGGAATTAAAAAACAAAAAAAGTAGGACTAGGGTTTCGTAAATAAACAGGCTCAGGTTTTGTTTACACCTTTTTATTTGTAAATCAGTACGGCAAACTTTTGTAAAAGTACTTACACAATTTAATGACCATCGGTTGGCATGGTCTAAGAGATAAATAAATTCGCTCGAGGAATATACCGACCAACGCCTTTTAAATAAATTCTGTATCTGCCAGGCAAGGGTTAGCGTAAGTACAATTACAATGTTTGTTTGTTCACTTTATTATGCCATCTGCGGCGCATCAAAGAAGATCATTTCCTGGCTACGAGAAACTTATTAAAAACCACACACAATGGGTCAACTTTCTTGCTTCTGGAGACGCGTCAAAGATAGTCAAAACCAGTCAAAACAAAACTCAACTCAAAAACCCAAAATGGAGTTTTGGAATGGTCGGTAATTCACTTTGAACTTTGTAAATCTTAGGTTACAGACTAATTTCAGGTACTACCCGCCATCTGCGGCGCATCAGAGAGGATGATTTCCTGGCTAGTGGCTAGTACAAGAAGCTTTATTACAAACGCAAACAAAAGGTTGATACTATCGTGTTTCATTACTTTCGCGCTTCTGGAGACACATCAAAGATAGTCTAAATAAAACTAAAATATAAACCACAGGAGGGAGTTTTGGAATCGTCGGTAAATCTTCTGATAGTGATATTTGAACGCATGTACTTGTGTTTTTTTACATTTTGTGTTGTCTCGGACGTTGCGTCGAAATTTATAAATTCGGTTACGGGTACCCGACCCGATAAAATGGAACCGGTTCTTGGCCTCCGCGGGCGGGTACCCGGGTACCCGGGTACCCGCGACAGGCTTAATTACAATCCCCATTCCTGATGTATGTGACCTGGCACCAAGAAATGAGCGGAAAGTCGCATATGTCTACAATAAATTAATGGCCAAAACGTTAATTTTTTAAGTGGGAGGTCGGTTTCGAGTTGTTAACGTTTTTACATACAGAAAACCCTTCTTTATCATATTCCAAAATTGTATAGCTCAATTAAAACTTTAACCCTAACTCCCTACACAACAAAGGAAGTTGGAGGATTTTGGAGGAATTGTATTGTTTAATAACAATGGTGAGAGAGTTAGGGTTAAAGTGCGTTTTTTGGTGGCTGATTTGCACTTTGAACTCCGTTTTCTCAAAACAAGGGAGCACTTCAGCTATTTCAAAGGAGTATAGTGGCGGCTAGTTAAAGCTATAGCAACACACAATACATCATTTGAAATCATAGGACTTCTTCTTTCCAGAAACGTAATACAATGTAATGTCAATTTGGTTATTTTGCGACTTTCTACCCATATCGTTGTGCCAGGTCACATACATGCGGACATTTGCAGGCCTTGCGCTAACTTTTTTTCCTGGATAGCCCACCGGGCTAGCAAACTGCAGATTTTACTAGCCCGTTTACATTTTCGCTAGCCCGTATGTACAATGCACAAAACTATTCGTTCGGCGCGGGCACGTGCACGTACCGGCGCGGTACGTACAATAATGTACATGTACATCCGTAGTAATGTACACAGAGGGCGCTGTTCTGAACAGACTCTTTATCAGGCGCTGCTACTAGTGACACGGCAGCACGCTCATGTACTATACAGCTACGCAGTGGGCCGTTATGGTAAGAAAGGCTGAACGATGTGAAAGAGAATAGTGCACATATGTGCGGTACCCTGCGCCGTAGTTTATACTATACTAATCTCACTGAAGCCCACCAGTCTACTCTATTCATGAGATCGCAATGCACTGCATGCACGCGTGGATCGAGCGCTCCCAGGCTATCGATAATCATGCCGAAAAACACAAACAAAAGACAGTTTATACTCGGTTTATTTTGATCCGATATTTATTTAATACACAACAAAACAATACAATTTTAACATGTATTTTAATCTAAACATTTACAGGTAGGTTACTGAATTTTTCACTAGCCCACCGGGCAACCAAGGAAGTGGGTCTGGGTAGCCCGGAGTAGTTTTCGCTAGACTTTGTACGCCGGGCTAGTACTATTTCGAGGCCTGATTTGAACATACGTCGAAATACTTGAGGTGGTCTCGATGAAACATCCAAGTTGATAATTTGTGATTACCGTAATTTCCTGCGGTAAAGCCGCACGGCGGTTAAGGCGCAGGTCCCTAAAATCACCCAATTTTTTTTCAAACGTCAACAGATAAAGCGCACTGCCGAATAAGGCGCATGCTTGAACGCACCCAGAAGAACACCAGGCGCCACCCGGTGTAGGTACATCGCCACAAAGGGGTCATTTTGTTGCCTTAGAAGGATCCCACTATTCCAAGCAAGAATTTGCTGAGTACTTGAGTTTATCTGGCACGCAAACAATGTATGAAAACTTCAAACCAGTAGTCACAATATCGCACGAGGTTTGCCGATACATATCATGTATCACTGCAGTATAAACTGCATGCACATGTACATCACATGCAGCGATCGCGTGCATGGTATCCCTAATTGCGACACCCCCTAGTCTTTTTTCCAGTCGTTGTGAATGCTCCGCGCTGTGTAGTTCGGATGGTGAATTGCATGAAGCCGGAACGTAGACGAAAAAACGTTTAGAAAAAGGCCACATAGTAGTAGTACGGCCAGCTTTTTATCGCTGTTGTACGCGTCATGCAGCGCACGCTGTAGTCTTGTTTGCAAGACGATCTTAATCGCGGTATATGCAGCGCGCGTAGGCCGCCGATGTGGTAATTCGCGCGTGGTCTACGGCGTACGTTAGAGGGCGCCCCGCATCGCGAAAAACGTCTTGCAAACAAGACTACGCACGCTGCCGAGTGCTAAATCACATACATGTACGGTCGTAGGGGGATCAACACATCGCGGCATTGTTAATGGAAACACGGTCACAATGTCCGGAGAGTTGGGCTAATTGGTTGACCGCATTATTGAGTAAGATTGCGGCGTTCAAAGAATTCTTCACACAAAGACCATCACTTTGAACTCAAGCGACATCATATACGGCGCACTGAAAGATAAGGCGCGGCGATGTTTTTGTGGTCTAGAAAGTCAGATAAGCCGCGTCTTTACCGCAGGAAATTACGGTAGTTGCAATGAAACCGGGACAACGTCGCACAATGTGTTTTATTACAATGTACTTGTTAAGTCATTCCGGGGTGGATTTTACCATTTTTAGGTTTTTTTTCTTTTTTTCTGAATCACGAACTGTTAATCTACAATCTCCCTAAATTTGAACATAATCCGTAACCCAGAAGTGTGTTTTTTGTTGATTTTGTGAAATAATTGTGTATAGAAATAATACGCATTTCTGACCTTTAAAGCTGTTTATTATCTCATAATTAGGTTGTCGGGGTTTTATCAAATCCTTTCCCTAGCCCTAACCCTACCTAATGCTACTTTTTACTACTAGTAGTAAAAAGTAGTATGCAGTACTCTCACTGACTTGTGTGCAATGCCTGTAGTAATTTTTAGTATTTGGTACTTCACCCCTTATTGCACTCGTAGTACTTTTTAGCATTGGGTCCCTCTGCTTGCTGAGTGTCCATGGCCCATGTATGCTGTGTAGGGTGTTCTAAACTCTACAGCAAAAATTGTCACTTGGGACACAATGGGTCAAGGCTGGACTACTGCATTTTTTGCCAGGTAAGTGTTACTGACCTGTATTGCCACTATTAGTATTTTGTAGTTGGCAGTATCTGTACTCTGTCAGTACACACCCAATCATCAGTCATGGAGAGACCCAATGCTACAAAATACTAAGTAGTATTCTGTAGTACGCAGTTCTTTAGCCGAAAGTAAGGCCTAGGGGGTTAGGGCTAGGGGAGATAGTGTGGGGGTAAATATGCAAATTATACATAATTTTGATCTACAATTTGAACTGTTAATCTACAATTTCTTAAAATTTGAACATAATCCATCACCCAGAAGTTAGTTTTTTGTGTCAATTTTGTAAAACAATTGTGTATAGAAATAATACGCTTTTCTGATCTTAAAGCTGTTTATCTTTTATATTTAGGTTGTGTGGGCTTTATCACTAAATCCTTCCCCCATGGGAGATAGGGTGGGGTACATATGTAAATGATATATCATTTTAAAGCTGAGAACCTAGAGAATTTGACAAAAGCAGAATAAAAAAATCCAAACAATCTGAACTTCTTCTTGGTTTCGTTGGAGTGGGTAACATTTGTCAATCATTTTAACTAGTTCACGCCGGATGACATGTACAGTGTATAGTACATCTGTCAGCGACTGGCTCGCATGGTGAAGGGTCAAGGCTAAAAATATCAGGGTGTGAAACCCACAGATGCCTGCCTGAACTTGTCTGATATCGATATTCAAGAAAAACAATGTCAAAATAATCCTGGCGTGAACTGGTTCAACAAACTGGTTAAAAAAATATTGAAAAATTGAAATGTACTCTTCTGTTAAATTTGCATCTGTAATCAAAGTATTTTTTTATTTTGTGCGCAGATGTGCCCAGTGCTTGCGACCATTTCCTGAAGGAACATTTTTTGAGGTAAAAACAAATAATTTTACATACGAGTACAAATGTACATGATACTGTACAGGGTGAACCTAAAAAAACAAAACCCACCGGAAAATGGCCATAATCCCGAAAGTATACATTTCATGGAAAAACTGAAGTCAATATCGAAGATAGAAGCTACAAGCTTTCTTCTGACACCTACATCGCAGGCCTATGGTAAGTGGTAACTGAGTACCATTGTCTTGAAAACCATAGGCAGATTTCAGAAATGTCCAAATAGGTGTGCGTGTTGTTATCTTCGTGTAGGCAAATAAGGTCACCTGGAAAAGAACAAGAACATAATTCCCTTTGTTATAACAATGAAAACACTTATTAGGCTTTCATAAGCATCTTTCTCAGTCCTTAAAGGTAGTATACACCATTTGCAGAAATCGAAAATATTTACTACTGAATTATTAAGAAATACCTTACTCAATTGAAAGTAAATAATGATTCTAGGCATTCAGCAAAAGGATTGCGCTAGATATCCTGTAATTATTCAAAAAAATTGAATTTTATAAAGAAAAATTCGCTCTCGCCGGACGACGAGAGCGAAAAAACAAAGATAACATAAGAATAACTGCTCGACCCCGGTTGAAAACAAACGCTGTTTTTTGTGCTTTTCTCGGCATCCATGATTGTAAAACTTCGGAAAAGTCAGTTAAACGATATTTACTATGAAATACAACCCCCCAAATCTACCCATTCATGATAATTCAAGCAATTACCAATGGTGTATACTACCTTTAAGGTCCGATTCCTTCAACATGGCCGCCACCTCTCTCAACGCAAATTTCACATCGTCTTTGCATATCCTGCACTGCTCTCCTCACCATCCCCGGATCTTGTCGTAAAATGTCAACTTCTTGCTGAATCCTCTCCCGTAATTCCACAAGGTCCCATGGGGGACTAGCGTAGACCTTATTCTTAAGGTATCCCCAAAGGAAAAAGTCACATGGAGTTAGGCCAGGGTATTGAACCTGGGCCACGAAATGAGGCGGTTGGATGCACACCACTGACCGCGAAGAGGGATGGTTCATTTCCATGTGGCTTACAAAATTATTGATTTGGACATTTCTGAAATCTGCCTATGGTTTTCAAGACAATGGTACTCAGTTACCAGTGACCGTAGGCCTGCGATGTAGGTGTCAGAAGAAAGCTTGTAGCTCCTACTTATCTGATATTGACTTCAGTTTTTCCATGAAATGTATACTTTCGGGATTATGGCCATTTTCCGGTGGGTTTTGTTTTTTTAGGTTCACCCTGTACATGTACCTGGCTGAATTGTCTAACTGGGACAAAGGCTGCCTAAATATACACAAAACGTGCATTATGTGACCCTCTCACCACAAAATGAGAGTAAAGTCGGAAATATTAAAAATTGATATATTGGTATTTTCAAATTATTGAGAAAGAGAGCTTTCCAATGGTACATAACACTTGGGGGGTTTTTGCGATAAATACTCCAGAAAGTCATGGGTTTCACAAAAAGTGTTTGTGAGAAAACTTACTTAAAACATCTCAAACAAAACACGCACAAATTTACAAAACAGGACAAGTAAGGTTTGGTCGAGCGTAGTAACGGCTATGTTCTAATCATTATTTCTTCTTGAAATTTGTATAAACAACAAAATATCAAAATGTTGAAAACGTGGGGTACTTACGAGGACCTGATTTGCATATTTAATTACCACGTTAATTAGACCACTAATGGACTTTAATCCAACGCAAACACTATGCAAAATCGCGTAATTTAGAGGTTTTCGATCATCTGATTTCACCCCAAAAATGGGAATATGTAGAGGAGGACTTGGGCTTTCCAAATTACGCAAAATTTAAAATTTGACCACCCCTTCATATTTTGACCTTGAATCACATCTTGCGACTTTACTCTCATTTTGTGGTGACAGTTCACATTTGACGAGGTGTGGCAGGGAGTTTATTCCAAATGGCAGGTACAAACAGGTACAAACATGAAATCATTCAGACTTGTTGGCAATAGGCATTGGCGACCCAGTACTACAGAATACTAAGTAGTATTCTGTTGTGTTAGGGTTAATAATAATAATAATAACCTAGACTTCTATAGCGCATTTCATCTTCGAAGAAAATAGCAATGCGCTTTACAATATTAATACAACAAAAATTACACATAAACTACTAGATCATGAACTAAAGAAATATCAAAAAAAGGAAAACATTAATAATAATCAATCATTATAAACATCAATTATAAAGAAATGAAGGCAAAATAAATAAAAGTACAGTAATGTAATAACATTTTGATGAATACAATAATACAGTTTGAATGACAATTAGAAAGCGTTTTTAAACAAGTATGTTTTCAGTTGCGATTGAAAGAAAGTTAAGTCTGTGATGGTTCGGAAAGTAGTGGGGAGAGAGTTCCAGAGATGCGAAGCTGCAGATGAGAATCTTCTGGATCCATATGACTTGGTCCTGTCTTTCGTGGGTTCAATGAGGTGTTGAGATGCAGAGCGGAGGGATCGAGTGGGTATGTAAGGGGTAACAAGTTCAGATATGTAGCTGGGACAGAGTTGATGAAGTGCTTTGAAAGTTAGAATGATGACTTTGTACTGGATTCTCTGGGATACGGGCAGCCAGTGTAGTTCCTGTAGAGTGGGAGTGATGTGCTCTTGCCTTGGTAATTTGGAGACTTAATAGAGGTTAATAGAGGTTAATAGAGGTTTCGACAACAGAAACTAAAGTAGCGAGTGTATAGAGAGGACCAAATCTGTGCTATTGTTCAAATTGTCATTGCAGTTGCTTCATGACTTCTGACTAGCGCCAGGCCTCAACCTCTACAGCGGCCACCAGCGGCCATTGCCGCGATGCCCTAGCGAATTGCCGTGAAGCCCCTTGAAAAAAACACGTACCTTACGGCCACTTGGCCGTCGTGCCCCTTTTCTTTGATTCTATTATATTATGTAGTCGAAAGTGTTATTAAAAATATTGTTAACGTTGTGACCTATTACTAAGATCAAATTGTTTCGACGTACGTAGCGAACGCTCTCCCGCACACTAGTTTTCATAATGCTGCTTGCGCCATGCATCGCGCAAGTACTTGCAGAGGAGAACGTGGCATGGCAACCATATCAAACGTAGTTGAGTTGTTCACTACTTAAAACACGGTACCAGACTACTCATGTATAGACTGGCCAAAAATAATTCGCGATTAACGCTAAACAATATGGCGGACCAAGTCTGCGCAGGCGCGGCGTGCAAAGCTCGTCGCACCGAACAACTGACATAGGGCACTAGCAGAGCGCCCTCTGTTGTTCGGTGCGACGAGCTTTGCACGCCGCGCCTGCGCAGACTTAGTCCGCCATGCTGTTTTGCGTTGATCGCTAATACTTTTTATTTATTTTTTACGCAGATTTAGAGACAAATTACACCAGACGGAACCACGGAAAAGTCCTAATTATGGCGAAATATCGATGCGCTATAATAAATGAACCTGCATGCTGAGTTTGAGACCGAATGATTCCATGAAATCCCTTTTTTTTTTGCACTGATGGACGCGGGGCCGGCCATAGACTGGGCTAGGCATAAACATGCACGTTTACATGCGAATGATTTGGCGTTTAGGGGGACTCGTTTTAAATTTTCATAATCATATTAACGTTTACATAGGCCAATTTTTTTTTGGGGGGGGGGGGGTCGTTTTAAATTGTTATCATATTTATTTCTAAGAATATATTTTTTTAAGAATTTTATAATGAACTTCAAGGTTGAATTTTCTGAAACAGCGGATTTTGTTGAGTCTTGAGGTTTAGGGGGGTTGGGGGGAGTTGGGGCGGTGGTGATCCGGAGATGAACAAATAACAGTTTGACAATGGCCTTGGTGCCCTTTAAGTTGGCCTTGGTGCCCCTTTCTTTTTTGGAGCCTTTGAGGCCAAGTGGCCTTGACCCTCTGAAGCTTAAGGTTGAGGCCTGTAGCGCCCTCGAACAAAGATACTGACAATTTAGGAGACCGCCAAAATATACACGAAACATGCACTTATGTAGATTTATACACGTACCAGTACTTTTACGTTTGTTTTGGGTGTAAATCAAGGATTTCTTTGGTTCCTCTCGACTATTTCCTTTAAGTTTGTTTATGGTGTAAATGAAGGCCACATCCTTGACGCCACGTTGGTGAATCGGGGTTAGGTGTGTAATCGAGGACGTTCTCGATTGAGATTCGTGTACAAAACCAATGAGAGCCGTCGGAAAAGTTAAAAAGTACAAACATGCATACATGTATCGGTATACATACAAGGTCTGTCCTGAAAACCTCTTTTCCCCAGATGACTTGTTACCCTCAAGCTTATTGGATTTGTCTTTAATGAGTGTGCGTGTGGTGGTCGGGTAAGGAAACTGTTGGTCTGGAGCATTTAATTCACGGTCGGTTGGTAATTCTGCAGGTTGTGGGCTCGAGTCCAGTCCATGTTGTGCAAAACCAACTGAAAATAAACGAAAAAAATTAAATGATATCAAGCATAATGCAGGATTTAATTATGCATGTCTGGACATAAAGAATGCTGGGTTAAGGCCTACCACTTTGACCCTTTGCAATCCTTCAAAATTGGGCATGATCCCAGGCGAAACGGAAAACTGGTGTTTATGACTTCTGACTAGCGCCCTCGAGCAAAAATACTGACAATTTGGGAGACCGCCAACATAGGACAAGATACCTAATAGGCAGGGGTTTCCCTTAACTTTTTTTTTTCAGTGGCCCGCCGGGCTACCTAATTAGAGTTTTCAGTGGCCCGCAAGCATTTTCAGTGGCCCACGTGTGCATTTGCCATCTGTGTTTTCCACCGAGGTTACGCAATGCCAACTGCATTGTCCGACCTTCCGGTAACGAAAGTGCGCCGCGCGTTTGGAAAAATTGCCGTAACGCGGCACAGCACGGCACTTTACAGCCCACTGCTTGTTGTAATCGCTGATCTTGGGGGAAGATTTAATTTGCATCCGCCACAAAAGCTATCAAAACTAAACCTCACCTGTGACAACAAAACTGGCGGAGTTATTGTAAAAGCATATTAAATGTTTAAGGTTTAAAACTTTTTGGGAAAAAACCCCGAGAATGTTGGCCTAAATCTTTCACACGATGAACGCCAAGCTGACCATCACACCACACAAGCGTAAACTGAATGCAGGAAACATGCCGCGGTAGAACATTTTGTAGAAACACGCTACATCGCTCAAGAAGGACAAGCGTTACTACCTCGAAAGAAATACATTAACAGAAACAAGAAAAAAATAGGAAAGGGCGACTATGATCTGATAATTAACCTGCAGGATATGACTTTCTTCATTGACGTTTGTTTGCCGGGCATTTTTACATCTTACGATGTCAAATTCGGCCATTTCGCGTAACCGAAAAATACATGCATGTCGGCCATGGACTGGTTTCGGTCCTTAACTTTGTCCATTGAAGCGTGCGGCGGAAACCAATCCAACATTGCGCCTGCATTATGCATGCTTTGTATGGGGCGAGCACATGGCTTTTTGGCACCATCACCGTTTTTACGTACGCTTGCGGTATACATGTACATGTACATGATATGTACATGTACATGTATGTGTGCTGCGCAGGCCATGCGCGCCAATGTATGCGCTAGCTATAGCTAGCCGGCCATAAACATCGCGAATCTGTATGTACAGGAATGACACGATCCTATCTCTGCAATGCACGTGCGCGTGCACTGTTGTGTAAAGGTATGTGTACATGTACTGGTAATAAACAGTTGATCTGGGAAATCACATGTATTTGTATGTATTTAATATTTTAACTCGCCGGCCGGACGACCGAGGGAAGTGTTTTCAGTCGTCTGTGGCTGTTTTGGGTCGCATTTGGCGACCGGGGGAGCGCTAAAGGGAAACCCTGCAGGCTAAGTTGGTAGAGCGCTGGCTAAGGTTAGCGCTGGCCCAGTATTCCAGAAGTCGCAGATTCGAGGTTCCGCCTTGGCGCTTTCTTGGTTCACTTTGAAATGTATGCAAATTTAAAAAGTCAGTTTCCCTTGTGGTTTATTTGTGAATTATTATTATTATTTTTTAGTAATTTTTTGTTTTTTGCTGTTTCAGTTTGAAGGCAGAAGATACTGTGAGCATGACTTTCAGGTGCTTTTTGCTCCATGCTGTGGGAAGTGTGGTAAGCTTACCCCGAAACAGAGTCAGTAGTTGTTATCGATTGAAACAGGAAATACAATGTATGCGCTCAAGATTTAAAGAAAGATGCTTGACAAATAACATTATAAAGTCTACCGGATAACGAATTGGAGTGTGGAGGTAACACAAGCTCCCCGCGCTGCACCCTGGTTAAAGGTAGGATACACCATTGGTAATTGCTTGAATTATCATGAATGGGTAGATGTGGGGGTTGTATTTTATAGTAAATATCGTTTAACTGACTTTTCCGAAGTTTAACAATCATGGATGCCGAGAAAAGCACGAAAAACAGCGTTTGTTTTCAACTGGCGTCGAGCAGTTAACCTTATGTTATTTTTTTTTTTTGCGATCGCAATACGGCGATCGCGAATTTTTCTTTATACAATTATAGTTTCCGGAATAATTACAGGATATCTAGCGCAATCATTTTGCTGGATGCCTACAATCATTATTTACTTTCGAATGAGTAAGATATTTCTTAATAATTCGGTAGTAAATATTTTTGATATCTGCAAATGGTGTATCGTACCTTTAACCGTTAACCGTAACCGCAAAACATAAGGTTACACAGATAATTTTAAAACCGCAAACTTGCAGGTTTAGTTTAAAACTGGCCTTTGTGACAGGCTCTCGACCCATGGGGATGGGTAAACTGTCTTAGGTAATTATGATTGTTTTTTATATTTGTTTTTGTTTGTTTTTATACACACAGAGCTCTTTGCAGGCCATGCCATTTGAAGGAGAAAGCTGCAGGTAGGCCAATGAAAGCAGGGTGGAATGTTAACTCTAAAAAGGTGTCTTAAGTCGCGCTATGCACTATCATGTAATGGCCCGCTCAACGTTGAGAGGGTAAACATTTCATCAAAATGTGATTTTCATTTGTTGTCATGAATAAAATCTTTAATACCTACAGTTTAAGGTTTCATTAAAAAAAAATGTTGATTTTGATAAATATAAAGTGGAAAAAACAACCATTTTGTGTGCATAGTTCTGTTGTAGTACAGCAGAGCTAGTCAGAAGAAGTCATAAACACCAGAATGCCGTGTGGCCAGGGTTCACACCCAATTTTACGATACAGCCTGGAAAGCGACATTGTGGGGATCACAACACGACTTTGTATCTTATAATACACAAATAAACCACAAGGGAAACTGACTGGGTAAATTGTTATACATTTTCAAAGTGAACAAAGAAATTGGCAAGGCAGGACTCGAACCTGCGACCTACAGAATACCGGACAAGTGCTCTACCAGCTGAGCTATCTTGCCCAATGTTGGCGGTCTCCCAAATTGTCAGTATCTTTGTTCGAGGGCGCTAGTCAGAAGTCATGAAGCAACTGCAATGACAATTTGAACAATAGCACAGATTTTGTTCTCTCTATGTACTCGCTAATTTCTGTTGTGTCGAAACCTCTATTAACCCTAACACCTTAGGCATTACTCTGTGCTAAAGAACCGTTTACTACAGAATACTACTTAGTATTCTGTAGTACTGGGTCGCCAATGTCTATTGCCGACAAGTCTGAATGTTCGCGGTGGAATTATTTTATCATCACCGAGCCGAGGCGCGGGAATTATTTTTAACGAAATTCGATCCGAGGCGGGTTCAGGCCGATGGTACCAGGAAGCACACCCACGCAATTCCAGGCCTTGCTCGCTGCTGACAGATATTTCCGGCCTTGCTTGTGACGTGTTTATGCGCCATCCGTTTTGAATCTCGTGAAAACTTTGTGTGTATATACGTCCTCCTGCGCAAACTGGTTAACCAAAAAATAGTCCAATGGGGACACAGCTTAAGGCCGTGTCCGAAACGGGTGTCTACAGCTACGGCTACGGGTATTGTCTGCGTCGGCCATTTTGTAGCGCTGTCCGAAATGCCGTCTAGAGCTACAGCTACGGCTACAACGTCAACAAAATCTAGCCGTCAAAGAAGTTGTCTAGCTCAGACAAAACAAAATGGCGGCAGCACTAACGTTAATTTTGGAGCACATTTTCGTTTATTTTTCAATGATAGTGCATTGAATTGAAACTAACAGATCAACAAATACGTCAATATCATCAGGTATTTCGACTGGCTGTAAACAAACATTGCGTAACATCTAGCAGACGATAATTGTTGTAAATTCTTACATCGTAATTTTGCAAACACTAATTCAAGCATCGATTGGGCGCGCGATAACTAGCCGTAGGCTCTCCCGTAGCCGCGTCCGAATTCCATTTGCCTTAGCGCCTACGTAGACGTAGCTGTAGCTGTAGACGTAGACCGTAGCTCTAGACACTCGTTTCGGACACGGCCTTAGTACTGTTTCTGTTGAATAGTGGATGATTTCATTGTCTTGTGCAGGGAGGAATTGACCCCCAGTGCCCGTGAGTTGAGAGGGGAGCTGTACTGCCTGCCATGCCATGATAAGCAAGGCATCCCTATCTGTAGTGCCTGCCATCGTCCCATTGAGGAGCGCATTGTGACGGCCATGGGCAAACACTGGCATGTGGAGGTAAAGTCGGGCTGTGTTCAACCTGATCCGACCTTAAACTGATTGCATGACCTAAATCTGACATGACATGACATGGTTGAACTTTTGCAAGACCTGACGTGACCTCATGCAACCTGACTATACACACTAGAGACTATTGTTACCTAACTCGTCCCCCTAGATATTAGAAAAAAAGTCCTGAAATTCCGGGAACACAATGACCAACACAAAAGAGGGGGGGGTCCCTCTGCCTTATATTTTGCAATGGACCTGACCTGACCTGACCTGACCTGACCTGACATGACCGTACATGACTGGACATGAACTAACTTAACTAGACTTGTGGACAAGTCGTTAAATGTTTGTCGCGATGATAGCGTTCAAACTCCCCCTACGAATCCTCGCGACACGATCTGACCTGAGCCGACCTAACCTCTGACATGACTTGATGTGACCTTATAATTACAAGACAACCTAACCTCACCTTATTAGACCTATTACTTGATCTTCACCTTGAATTATCTGATCTGACCCGACTCGACCGACCCGACCCGCCCCGACCTAACGGGAACTGATCCCAAATAACCCGACCTTCTTAAACCTGACTCAACCTAACCGAACCTGACCAGCTTGGCACGTCCTGCCCCCAAATTTGCAAATCGTTACATATTGTGGCTAATTCAAAATGATATAGAGGATGAATTCCTGTTGGTTTTTTCAGCATTTTGTGTGTGCACGCTGTGAGAAGCCTTTTGTTGGTCACAAGCACTACGAGCGCAACGGCAAGGCCTACTGTGAGATGCATTACAACCAGGTATGTAGTTACTGCATGTACCGTTTTGAGAAACTTTAAACCTTGGCATGCCAATATGTGACCCGCTCCATCGTAATCAGGAATAAGTCGCTGAGGCCGTTTTACGTAATCGGCCTTTGAAGTAAACGCATGGGTGAAAATCGTGACCAAGTCGATTTTCTTAATATTGTGTTTTTAGGAAGTGCAGTTATCACAGATTATTGTCGTTAATGTCTTGTATGTAAAAACGATCAATAAAGGTGAAAATAAAGAGGATTTGTGTGCGCTGTCCGTATGATTTTGGTCAATTTTGTTTATTTCAAAGCAGTTTTTTCTCGGAATGTGGATTTAGCAAATAAGTATACACCTGTCATCTTCATCAGACCCTAACTCGTTAACCTAAACAGATACACACTTGTGATGGGTATCATTAGAAAGCTTATGAAATTCCCTTTCTCACCATGTGCATATCTCAAAAAGTCATTTCGAGACTTATTCCTGATTTCGATGGAGCGGGTCACATATTTTGTTTTAAATTACAGGAGGGCATACACAGAGTTTCTAAAAAAAAATTACCCATTTTTAAATTCAATTTTAAAGTGAACAAAGAAATTGGGAAGGCGGGACTTGAATCTGCGACCTCTGAAATGACAGGTTCAAGTCCCGCTTTTGCCAATTTCTTTGTTCACTTTGCAATTTATGCAAATTTACCTAGTCAGTTTGGCTAGGTGAAAGTTGAAATTTTTGTTTTTTTGACTTTGCTTTTTTTCAAATTATCTGCTATGTTCTTAGCTTTAAAATGATGTATCATTTACATATGTACCCCCACCCTATCTCCCCTGGGGGAAGGATTCAGTGATAAAACCCTGACAACCTAATTATAAGATAAACAGGTTTGAATTTCAGAAAAACGTATTATTTCTATACACAATGGTTACACAAAATTGAACAAAAAACACACTTCTGGGTGACGGATTATGTTCAATTTTGTGGACTGGAACACTAGATTAATAGTTCCTGATTTAGAAAAACCCAAAACCTCAAAATGGTAAAATCCACGCCAAAATGATTTTACAAGTTCATTGTAATAAAACACATTGTGTGACTTTGTCCAGGTTGCGTTGGAACAGGTCACATATTATTGCATAACTACTGAGTATTTCAGGAAAAGACAAATGTCTGTGGAAAGGGTAAAAATGTCCTCTTCCCAATGGTACAAGGTTCGAAGATCCTCAAATTTGTATCCTTGTGGATACATGGCTTTGTTCTCGTGTACAAAATTGTTAGAAAGTCGAGCCTTTTTTTTTTAAAAGCTTCTATTTCAACCACAATTAATTTCCTGGGTTGAAATTTCGACCCAATATTCCCTATATTGTACCCTAACCCAAACACTAACCCTAACCAACATCCTAACCCTAGTTTTTGAGTAATTTGAGTAAAATCAAAAAATCTATTTTCTTGAAATTTATAGTGGAGACCTATTCATTTATAGACAATACCCTGTGGAGACCTTTTCACTCCCATTGTCCCCATTGTGTTCAGCACCCGATTTCACTAAACTTTGCGACACGTCGCAACTCGAGTTACGAAGAGTAACGCGTCGCATCTCTCGATGCGTCGTACGATCCATTTCACTAAAGTTACGATGCGTTCAATGCGTCGCAAATACCTTGACAACGGCAAGTAACACGTCGTAAGTTACGAAGTGTATTTGGGTCGTCGTAAAATAAGATGCGTCTTTCAATAGCCAGTTTTACGCAACAGAAATGAAATAAACGAGACTAGAATACTCGGACAATGTGTGGGAAGTTGTAAATGAAACATTCATCGTAGTCATACATGTATGAATAAACCTTGAAAAGTGCACTTTGCTAGAGGTCCATAGCAAGCTTGTTTTTCGTTAAAAATGCATTAGACGGACAGCCATTTTGATTTACATTTTTGAAGCTTTCCGAGAAGAGATTCGACGTCTCTATGCTGAATACCAGACGGCTATTTACTGTGCGTTGAATAGGTACATACAACAGTCACTGTTATGTGCTATAAATACACCTACGATGCGTCGCACGTACGATATGTTTCGCGTACGATGGATTTCACGACGCGTCGCAGAGCTGCAATGCCTCGTAAGTTACGAAGAATTTAGTGAAATCGGGTGCAGGTCTCCACAAGGTACCGAATTTAGAAACTTTATGTCATTGTCGTGGATGAATGAACAAAATATGACTAAACAGCTATGAAAGGTACTGAAATCAACAAAGGATGAAATTTTTCTGCGATTAATTTCAGGTTCTACCTCGTTACTTTTATATCTTCAAGTTTGTAAAATCTTTTTTCGTTGGTAGCTTTTTGGCAACATGTGTTTCTACTGCAACAAGCCCATTACATCTGAAAGTAAGTTCTCTAGATATTATTCTTATCAAGTGTTAATAAATACCTAGGAGAGTTAATGGCTTCTGATTGGTCGAGACTCGATCACATGAAGGGCATTATTTTGTAGTAATTGACCGGCTTTCAAGAAGAAGCGAATAAATGTACCCTGAACCAGCATTATTCAAGCATCATGTAAGCCAATGATTGGCCGAATGCAACAGTCCTACGGTAACTTGTAACAAGGACGCGTCAAATCTTGAAACTGCGCGGAATACCCGGGGCGCCCCGGGTAAGCCCCACGCCGTTCTTTTAGCTCTGATGTGTACTCGTGGCTAGGCACGGGTCAGCCACTAGAATCCCTGCTCCCGTAGCAGGGTCTCTGGTGGAATAACGTCACACGCATGCGTAGTCGAGTCGACGACGTCTAGGGCGGCGTAAAGATGGCGGAAAGGTAAATATTTTGTTGCAAAATATTCCGATTTTGTATTTATTTCGTAGGTTTTTTTTAGTTGTAGAATTGTATTTGAAATGCATGCAACTAAAAAATACAACCATGCAGAACATTTAGTGCGAAAACACGAGTGCGTTCGATTAGTATAGCTGCCTATTTATGGGCCCTTCTATTGGTTCTGAAGTTGAACATACCGACGCGACAGGACTGGGCCTATTCATGAAGTTTCCAACGCTGAAATCTTCTCCGGTTTTAAACGTTAATACACAAACACAAGTTCACACAATATACAGTTCAACAAGGTCCATGTGTTCTATTAAATATCTCCACAACTGTAAATGCTCTTACACTTACGAGATCCACACAGAGAAAGTCTAAAAAAAAGGTTGAAAAAACTTAAGTCCTCCACGGTCCTGTCAAAATCGTGCCATGTGCCATCCCATCATAATAACCCCAATTTCTTCCAACAACAGAGGGCGCTATGACTATACTAGGGCACTGATTTGGCACTAACATCCCGGCCCCTTAATTGTACAATCTCCTGTGGTACAATTACCTCTTTAGGCTCTTTTAAACATAATCTAATTCTAAGACAACTACTGGTAAACCTGTTCGCTTACAACAATTTAACATTATAAACATGAACAACTTCTTGGCTTAACACTTTAAACAATGCAGTTTTACAAACAAGTCTGCAGAAACTCTAAACAACTTTTCCTTTAAGATTTGGAACTTAATCACCATTCTCTGGTGATAAACTTTTACTTAGACTAACGGCAAATCTGCATGAAACAAATGTCTAACCATGTGTAGTCTTTTGGCATATTCTAAAACTGAAATTTGTTTTAAACAAATACAAACTTAGCAGATGTATATTATACTATTCAATACTTGTAACCACTGTATACTGAACATATTCTGAGAGGTTAATTTTGACATCATCTGTATGTCACAGGCTAACAAAATAGATGACTAAAATGATTATACCGATTACCCTTTTGCACTTTCATCAAACTTCATGGAACTGAAATTGAATGCACTTTAACTAATAAACCAAATTTGATCATGTACATGTATTTGCAATGTATGATTTGCTTGCTACAGCTGTCTTTAAAATACAACTCCATAATCGACTTGTATTAAAGGGAACATACAGAAACTTTACAATGTGTACAACTTACATTACTACTAGATACATGTTCCTTTTTTTCAAGTAACAGTGACAACATAAATCTTGAAAATTCAGCTATTAACATTTGTTTTAAAAAAAAAGCACATTGCCTTCGATATCAATATGTCTTAAGACAAAGAACTTTTAAATGGACAAAATCTTCGGTTTACATGCGTCCGAACTAAAATCACATGAATCATCAGCTCACTCACATACAACATTGTGCTAACAATTTCCACTGTACAATTGGTCACATGTAGATTCAAATACCTTGTTAACAGTAGATATGACACAGATTTTATGGAAATTTTGCAAAACATCTAGTAAAACTGAGCTCTGAATGATTAGACTATATATAGGCACCTAAACAATCCTTTTAACCTTTCACATATTGCAAACTGCCAATGGGTTAAATTTTACCCAAATCAAAAACATAACTATGACCACTCACTGACATTCAGTTTCTAACTTAAATATCTAAAATCAAGCAATATGATGTGTACTTACAACTTGTGATCATATAAACATATAAATCTACATGTCAAAGGACAGACACAACAATTCAACTTTGTAAATTTACAAAATAGCTGCAAATGTCACTGTTCAGAGTTTGCATTCCTCTCCAAGAACTTTAATGTCAATTTCAAAGCTGAATAACACTCAAAACTTGATCCTTCGAAACAGGCTTTTGCAATGTCTTGTTCTCATTTTTTAATTGCGAATATGAACTTGACTAGCTGAGGGTTCCATTGCGGGATTTGTTTGCATGTTTCACACAAAGCTCAAAGGTCGAGGCGGCGCTTGGCTCGCACCTCATTTGAAATCACAATAAACTGCAGCCTCGGCATGAGCTTTGCAAATATCATCTTGCTTCAACTGCTCCTGGTAAGGTGTAACAACACCAAAATAAACTGAGGCGGCGCTTGGCTCGCACCTCTCACAAACATATTTACAAAAGAGAAGGCTTTTCATCTTTGCTATGAAAGTCTCATGTAGACTTGAATCGCGATGCATGGGTTGCACAACTTTCAATACGTCTTGACAAACAACTGCGTTCAAGAGTCGGCCTCCAAGAGCAAACATAACTTGGTGATCGGCCTGGTGTAGACATTCGTTCTGGTCTTCACCTCCACGCTTCGAACTAATCCATCCTTGTCTGGCATGGTGCGTACCACTCTCCCAAGCAGCCAGAGATTCCTTGGCACGGACGTATCCACCACCAACACCAAATCTCCAACACAGACGTTAGGCTGAGGACGCACCCACTTCTGTCTCTCCTGTAGCTGTGGTAAGTACTCTTTCACCCATCTGCGCCAAAATACATCAGACAGGTATTGGACTTGTCGCCATCTCCGGCGAGCGTAGATGTCAGTCTCCTGTGTGACTACTGGGGGTAGCTGGGGGGTAGAATTCAGTAGAAGCAAATGATTTGGGGTCAATGCTTCCAGGTCGTTCACATCATCAGATACCCTGGTCAGGGGTCTGCTGTTGATGATACTCTCTACCTCACACAGTAGAGTATGCAAGCTCTCATCAGTCAGCGTCTGCTGCTTCATTAGGGAGAAAAGCACTTTTCTCACTGTTCTTATCTGTCTTTCCCATACCCCACCATGATGGGACGCTCCAGGTGGGTTGAAGGTCCACTGAATGTTCCTCTGCAATAAGGCGTTGTTCAGTTGAGCCTGGTTCCAGTTGTTGATTTCCTTTCTAAGTTCTCTTTCAGCACCCACGAGATTGGTGCCGTTGTCAGACCTCATCTCTTTCACATTTCCCCGTCGAGCAATGAATCGCCGCATAGCATCAATGCATGAGTCTGTGTCTAGAGAGTCAGCCTTTTCAATGTGTACAGCACGTAAAGCTAGACAGGTGAAGATCACACCATACCGCTTTAGCACACTTCGACCTCTTTTTACCTCTAGTGGTCCAAAGTAGTCCATTCCTACTCTGGTGAAGGGGGGTTCATCAGGTTGAATTCTGTCTGAAGGAAGGTCTGCCATCTTTTGCTCCATGACTTTGGCTCTATGGCGTCTGCACATCACACATTTGCCAACTATTTTTCTGATGGCTGAGTTTGCACCAGACATCCAATATTTCTGTTGAAGTCGTGCAAGAATATGGTTCCGTCCGCTGTGCCCGGAGGTCTCGTGAATACGCCTGATGATCAAAGTTGACACATGACTGACTTTGGGAAGGATGATTGGGTGCTTAGCGTCAACTGGCAGTGAGGCCCTGCTCAACCTTCCTCCAACTCTTAAAAGCTCTCCATGTATAATTGGGTCAACTCTGTAGATGGAACTGGTTTTCTTCACTCCTCTAATCTTTGGTCTGCTACCTTCTCCATCTTCTTTATTCTGGGCTAGGGCTCTGATCTCATCCTCGTATGCTTTGCTCTGAACATGCTGCAAGATTTTCTTCTCTGCTGCTTGTAGTTCCTTCAGAGTTAATTCACCCTGCAGAGTTTGGTCAGCTTTCTGGGACATAAACTGGCATTTCAACCATCTTCTGAATCTTAGCAACCAGCAAACTGCCTTTTTCAGTCGGACCCAGTCTGAGTAGTGCTCGATTATTTGATCAAGGCCCTTGTTTGCTGTCTCACTTGGCTTGATGGTGCAGGCAAGAACAGACTTCTTAATTTCAGGATCTGCCTCTGCTTCAACTGCACCTCGTAGCACTGGTGTTGTGGGCCATTTATCTTCTGGCTGAAGTAGAAACTCCGGGCCATTTGTCCAATTATCCATCTGCAGGAATTGCTCAACTTTCCTACCCCTTGAACATACATCAGCAGGATTGAGCGCTGACTCAATATGACGCCATTGCTTTGGGTTGGAGCCGTCAACAATTACTGCCAACCTGTTGGCAACGAATGTCTTGAATCTCGTTGTTCCATTGTTGATATACCATAGCACAGACATGCTATCGGTCCAGAAATAAGTGTCTTCTATGTTGATCTCCAGCTCCTCCCTTATCATGTGGTCAACCCTCACTGCTACTGTAGCTGCTGTTAGCTCCATTCTTGGAATTGTCACCTGCTTGAGTGGAGCGACCCGTGATTTACTCATCAGGAATGAACACGTTACTTCTCCTTCATCATTCACCAACCTTAGATAGGATATGGTGCCATAGCCCAGCTCACTGGCATCAGCAAAGTGGTGCAAGGTGACTGACTTTGGATCTTCGAATCCATTGGGCTTCAAGCATCTCGCCATCTTGAACTTCGCCAGTTTTGGGAGCTCCAACTGCCAATTCTGCCATTTTCTACTCAGATCTGGTGGAATTTCTTCATCCCATCCTAACTTCATCCGACATGCAGCTTGCAATAATTGCTTGGCTGGAAGCACAACTGGCGAGACACATCCCAAGGGGTCAAAGACAGAACTGACGGTAGATAAAATACCTCTTCTCGTCGGGGCTTTATCTTTCACTTCTATTTTGTACCCGAACTCATCATCTTCAATGGACCACATCATGCCAAGCGCTCTCTCGACAGGCATTTTCTCACCATCGATGTTCAAGTCTTTCAAGTTTTTGCCTCGTTCGTCTTTAGGAATGTTCTCCAGAACTTTCCTCTTGTTGCTCACCCACTTTGTGAGGTGGAATCCTCCGTCGCTGCATGTTTCAGTCAAGTTTTTGACAAGCTCAACTGCCTTTGACACTGTTGGGGTAGAGCACAAACAGTCGTCGACATAGAAATTGCGATGTATTATGTGGGCAATTTCTTCACTTCCTGCATGATCATCTGCTGTCTTCTTAAGAGCGTAGTTAGCACATGAAGGAGAGGAAACCGCACCAAAAACATGTACTTTCATTCGGTACTCTGTCAAGGGTTTCTTAATGTCGCCGTTGTTCCACCACAACAGCCTCAATAGATCTCTGTCATCCCTTGGCACCAAGACTTGAGAAAACATGCCTTCAATGTCAGACATGAGAGCAACCTGGTCCTGCCTAAAATCTTGTCAACACACCGACTAGGCTGTTGGTCAGGTCCGGCCCCTGTATCAACTGTTTATTGAGGGAGACACCTCTGTAGTCGGCTGTGCAGTCATACACCACCCTCAGCTTGTTTTTCTGTGGATGTATGACGCCATGATGAGGAAGATACCATAATCTACCATCATCCCTCTTGACCTCTCTGTCAGGAACTTTCTCCATGTAACCCTTGGTAAGCATGGACTCCATGTAGCCTCTATATTCCTTATGGAATTCTGGTTGTCTCTGAAATTTTCTTTGCAGATGGGCCGCTCTCTGTTCCGCTTGTGGTCTGTTATTTGGCATTATAACTTCAGACTGCTTCAGTGGGAGTGCGATCTCGTAATGGTCGCCAACCATTTTGATGGAGTTCTCCACCTTCTGAGTGAAGATCAAATCCTGTATGGACTTCTCTGGCTTGTCTTCTATGATCCTTTCATTGAAGTCATGATTGAAAAGTTTCTCCAACTGATCATCGATGTCTGATTTGGTTCTCACTGTTACTTTATGTGAGATGATTCTGTGATGACCTTGAACTCTCTTTGAACCATAAACCTGCCAACCAAGAACTGACCGGCAAGCAAAGGGCCCACCGTCCTTGCTGTTTATCACTTCAAGTGGCTCCATTGCCTTGGGGACATTGTTTCCAATCAACAGCCCCACCTCTGCATCCACATTCGGAAGCTCAACTCTGTCCAAGTACGGCCATTCCTTTAAGTCATCCTTGGTGAGAATATCTTCTCTGGCTACCGGGATTTGTGTTTGGGTGTAGATTTCTGGTAGACTGATGACTGTTTGACTCTGTAGGTCCATTATCTCCAGATCTGACAACACACGGCCCTTCACCACCTTCTCATCAGTCAAGGTTTGTACTTGTATGTTGACTGCTTTGCCTTTCTCTCCAAGCCGGGTCACCACTGCATCAGCACAGAAGACTGCATTACTGCCGGTGTCCAAAAGCGCATAGGTTTTTGTCTGCATTCCTGTCTTTCTTGACCTCAGGATGACTGGAACCACCCCTGGGAGTGATTCAACTGGACACATATTGACGGAGTTTGTTAAACCGCATTTAACATTGTCTTTTACCTCTGTCTCCTCAGTTAGCCAAATTTTCTTTCCATCGGGAGCACTGACCGGTGCAGTACCAGGTTGCTGGGGGCCTTTCCATTCTCTGTGTAACACTGTAGGGTGCCACCGTCGACAAATGCTACACTTTTGTCTCTTCTTACAGTCTTTTACAAGGTGAAACGATGCTCGCAGGCACCCAAAGCACAACCCTTTGGCACGGCAGAACTCAATTCTCTCTTCATACGGCTTGCTGGCCAGTGCTGCACAGTTCTCTAAGCAATGGCTGGTATCATTGCAATAAATGCAGGGTCCACTGCCTCCATTGTGTTCTGGTTCAGCACTCACGGTTGTAGCGAAACTGCTGGCCGGTGTCTTGCATGTCATTGCTCTGGGGCTTGGCCTGTTGTTTCCTTTGGCCCGGTCGGTTGCCTTGGTTACATGTATGTCTCCATATATCGGGTTACATGCGATTCGTGCTTGTTTATTAATGAATTTAACAACATCATCAAAAGCAACACTTTTCTTCTTCTCTTCCTGGATATCATCAGCCTTATTTCTCCACCTGTCTCTGAGCTTGTACGGTAATTTTGCCGTGATCATCCGAATATTTTGGGAATGATTTATTTCCTGTTCCATGCCGAGATCCTTGGCCAAGTTGTGCAGCTCAGTGACAAACACTGCATAGCGATGAAGCTCGTCTTTGTCCTCTGGCTTGATATCTGGCCATTCAACTGCCTTTGCCACCATGGTGTCAATAATGCGATGCTTGTCGCCGAATTTCTTCTTCAGCAGGATTTTAGCTTTAGCAAGAGCTTCTGCGGAGTCATCACCATACATACAGCTTTTTACGATGGCATTCGCCTCGCCTCTGGTGTACTGCTCCAAGAAGTACAGCTTGTCCTTGTCATTGTTGGTCTTAGATTCAATGGTGTGCTCAAAGGCCCTCACAAATGCATGGTAATCAAGCGGGTTCCCATTGAATGGCTGTATCTGTCTTTGGGGAAGGGATGACCTCATGTGACATTCAACCAACAACTTCATCAATTGGTTTTGTTGTTTCATCGATTCCCCCTGTTGTTGAAGAAAGGATGATAAGGCACTTTCTTCATTTGCTGCTCCACCTCCGGCAGCACCACCCGCAACACCACCCGGACTGGCTCCAGGAGTCTGTAGCCATGGGTCATCCATGGACAATATGACCTGATCTGAATTAAGTTCATCCATTCTGACAATTGCTGCAGGGTAGGCCTATGTCATATCAATTCCCCAAATCAGTTCTGTGCAACTCATGCCATGGTCGATGCTCTAGATTATCACTGACTCAGTCTATGGAACAGTTTAACTCCCTTTAACTGGACAGTTTTTTCAACTAATATAGCTGCCTATTTATGGGCCCTTCTATTGGTTCTGAAGTTGAACATACCGACGCGACAGGACTGGGCCTATTCATGAAGTTTCCAACGCTGAAATCTTCTCCGGTTTTAAACGTTAATACACAAACACAAGTTCACACAATATACAGTTCAACAAGGTCCATGTGTTCTATTAAATATCTCCACAACTGTAAATGCTCTTACACTTACGAGATCCACACAGAGAAAGTCTAAAAAAAGGTTGAAAAAACTTAAGTCCTCCACGGTCCTGTCAAAATCGTGCCATGTGCCATCCCATCATAATAACCCCAATTTCTTCCAACAACAGAGGGCGCTATGACTATACTAGGGCACTGATTTGGCACTAACAATTAGCTTCCCCTCGTGCCATCCCCCGAGTGTTAACCCTAACTCCCTTGGGTAAGCTAATCGAACGCTCTCAATAGTGTTGAGTGTGTATGTATAAGGTATATATAAGGTACATATCGTGCTGGGTATATACGGCGCGCGTTAGGTAACGAAGTATAGGTATGGGTGTCTAAGTGGGGGGGGGGGGGGGGGGGGGGGGGGGGGGGTCCTCGGTCCTATATCTTGCTGGGTATATTATTACGGGGGTTCCTCGGTCCTATATCTTGCTGGGTATATTATTACGGGTGCTAGTTTTAAAAAAACCTGTTATTTTCCCGAATTAGTCGAGACTGTGCAGGGTAACCATTTATCGAGGTATGGTGGTTGTACATTGTAGAGACTAGAGTCAGATTGTTAATACATGTAGATGGTAGGCCTACTTTTACCAAGCGTTCTTGTTATGATGAGCAGCTTAACTTGTTGCTGAATACATCGGTTTGATGACATTAGTGGAAACAGGGTGGACCGCGCGATCGTTGTAACCCGATTTCTCCAGCTATAACGAATTATGCTTCTCTGCATCTGCAGATACGATGTACATGATGTACATGTACACGCATTCTTCGAAACTGATATCGAAGCCCGACAGTTCCAATGGATCCAACTTGGTAGGTATTGTGCCAGATTTAAGGATGCAGAATTATATGAGCCTATCTACTTGCACGCAGGTGCTTGATATTGCTCCTAGTCCGTTCAATTTTTAGCTTACGCTCGGTTCAGACAGGCGTTCCACAGTCGCGCCGAACCAAATTGAAATCAAGTCGCTCCTGATGAGTCGCTCTAACAACTCCAGCAGTCGATCGTTCGCCGTCTGGCGCGCCTTGTCGCCCTTATTTGTTTCAGACGTCGGACGTTCGACAAACTCAATTCACTCACGCTCGGTTCAGACAGGCGTTCCACAGTCGCGCCGAACCAAATTGAAATTAAGTCGCTCCTGATGAGTCGCTCTAACAACTCCAGCAGTCGATCGTTCGCCGTCTGGCGCGCCTTGTCGCCCTTATTTGTTTCAGACGTCGGACGTTCGACAAACTCAATTCACTCACGCTCGGTTCAGACAGGCGTTCCACAGTCGCGCCGAACCAAATTGAAATCAAGTCGCTCCTGAGTCGCTCAAACAACTCCAGCAGTCGGTCGTTCGCCGTCTGGCGCGCCTAGCTTGTCGCCCTTAGCTTGTCGCCCTTGTTCGTTTCAGATGTCGGACGACAAACTCAAGTCACTCAGTTGGTTTGGAGCGATTCTGAAACGTCTGAACCGAGCGTTATTTTACAGTTGAGTTGGTTGATTTTTATATAGGACTTGGGAAGTTTTTCCACTTCAGTAAAAATTCCCACGGAGTAAATATTGAAGCCGGTGAATGCAGTTTTAGTTTTTTGTGTTTGTTTCAAACTTGGATTCAGGGTTCAAATTATTATACGATGCAACATAATGTTAGCCGTCATTACTTGCATGTTTATGTAATAAATGTGTGTGTATGCTTGCCTATTACTTTTTGTTAGAAATTGCTAGCAACCATGTTTTCGTACAATGGTTCCAATTTTTTTCACCGAGATTTTAGTTTGGCCGCTGCTTTCGTTTGATGCTTTGATACGCGATTGCCGTCCGGCGATCGTAATTTTGTTTAAATGAAGTTCAATTTTTCGGAACAATTAGGGCCTACAGTATAGCACAATCATTTTGCTGGATGCCTAGAATCATTTACTTTCAAAAAAAGTAAGATATTTCTTAATAACTCGGCAGTAAACAATTTCGATACCTGCAAATGGTGTATCCTACCTTTAAAAAAATGGCATTTGAAATCCGACAGTTGTGTTATAGTAAATGTATGACGACATAAAAATGGGTTGAAATAGGTTTTAAAGATGTGTGACAGAATTTATTTTTTAAATAAAAACAGGACTTATACAGACAGAGGATCACATGTAGAAACAACAAAATCGACTACCTTCAAATTGTGGCTTTTGCCCTCTGTTCTGCAAAAACGTCAATTTCCGGCTGTGCTCTCATTTTGTGGCAATAGGTCCCATAATGTCTTAACCCTAACCCTGCCAGATCCAGCACAGTGCATCTGTGGTGACTGCACTCTATCTGCACACAAGTCAATGTGACAAAGTATGCAATCTGTTGCGTCTGGCAGGGTTTCTAGCCAAAATACCATGGAGGGTTAGGGTTTTAATTAAAGAAGTTCGTTTAAAACTAATTGTACGCGTTAACAGTAAACTGTATACACACGTTAAGTAAGACGATTGAAAATGTAGTACGTTTTATGTAATAATATTAGTTTCATATTTTGTTTGCATGATGGTAAACATAAAGTTTTACAAGATACTGAAAAATAATTCCGTTTCATTTTCTTGTCTTTTTGACACTATTGTTACTAGTTGTGATAATGACGTTCGCTTTTCTGATTTTCAAATTAATGGAATTATTACATTGATGCGAAATCTATTTCGATGCAGATAGAGGCGTGCGCCTCTATTATATTGGACGAGGTTGATTAAATGCAAGAACTAAGGCCATGTTTGAATTGTTGGCTTTGGCTGTGACTTCGGCCCTTGCTACGCTGTTGCTTTGAGTGGTCATTGTCTAGTTATAGCAACATTATAGCTACGACCGAAGTCACAGCCAAAGCCAGAAATTCGGACACGGCCCATAACTTTGGCTTTGAGTCGAAATCGATTCTTTAAAATCGACTATACATGTATCTACAAAATTAATTAATGATCGAAGGATCCAACACCGCATCGTGTCACCCGTTAATCACTCCACATAAATACAACCTCGATAAAACTCAGATCAGGGCCCAAAGGTTATAGCCTTATCGCCCCAGTGGACCGAAGCTTGTAGAATTGCAGATAGCATGTGTCAAGTCGGCTCTCGTCAAACACGACGAATTCTAATATAACACCCGTATATGCCAATGGCGTTGTGATAGTTTAAAGGTGGGTACACCATTTGCAGATATCTAAAATATTTACTACCGAATTATTAAGAAATATCTTACTTATTTAAAAGTAAATAGGCTAATGATTCTAGGCATCTAGCAAAATAATTGCGCTAGATATCCTCTAATTATTCTGAAATTTTTATTTTTATAAAGAAAAATTTGCGATCGCCGTATGGCGATCGCAAAAAAACCGAAGGTAACATAAGAATAACTACTCGACGCCGGTTGAAAACAATCGCTATTTTTCGTGCTTTTCTCGGCATCTATGATTGTAAAACTTCGGACAAGTCAGTTAAACGATATTTACTATAAGATAAAATCTACTCATTTATGATAATTTAAGCAATTACCAATGGTGTATCCTACCTTTAACCGACAAAGCAAAACAAATCCAAACCAAATTTGGAAGCACTTTATACACTGGGCCAAGGTTCCAAAAGTTGCGTATGACGAACTTTGTAGCTCGCGTTTAAACCGTGTAACCGTGTATCATTTTACGTTGCAAGTGTTTGTTCAGCACACGAGTATTATATACGAAGTTGAAAGCCATCATCCACTGTTACAAAGGCGAGAGATCTAGAACAGAGTTTTGTGCCGGTTTTTCTTCAAATAAACTCTGCGGTTTGCACCAACGTCGTATTCATCAACGTCCCGGTATAGCATCTTGCCGTTGATTCTTGACTATCATCATGGCTAACAAGGTGTTGATCGGCCTGGTCTCGTCAGCAGTCGTGGTGACGGTTTTTGGCCATCTTCCTACCGGTGTACCTCACCCGCGATCAGAGAACGATGGACGGGCCTACTATGACTGAGGGACGAGGACAGGTTGGTGTACCAGGCGCCAATTTTATAAAGCTGCTAATGTAAGCAAAAAAAAGTTTAGCACAAAAAGTCTGGCTCAATAAAAACAGGTTACCAGCCAAAATTATACGTGTTTTTCATGCTAAGCAAGAAAACCAGCTGATTATCAATTCAGAACAATAAGGATCAGGTAAAAAAATTGGTCTGTAACCTTGATTTGGGCAAGAACAAATTGTCATGCTAAGCAAATTGTTGTGCTTAGCAGTTCTATGAAATTGGTCCCCGTTGTGTTCCCGGAATCTCAGAAATTTGTTTCAGATTATGTGTTATTGGATATAGGGACAATTATAGGAAATAAAATAGCCAGTCGGAGCTTGTATATCGAGACCTACATTCCAGATCGATTTCCCACTAATAAATTGAATGGCAACTTTGATTATCGTGAAAAAGTCAGTTTAGATGGAGGATGTATTCGGTTTTTGATAACCAATAACAATCTGAGAATTCAGAGAAAGAATTCTTGAACATTTCTAGGCTTTTGGAAAAAGAAAAAAAAGTAGTCGCAAAAGGACTATAGGGATCAAAATAATTATTTACAAAAGCTCATAGGTTTGGGTCAAACACTGTTGCTACTTTTCTAATTCGCCCTGCACCAGGTGGCCTTATTGGTACATAAGCTAAAAGGTATAGGATACACCATTTGCAGATATCGAAAATATTTACTACAAAATTATTAAGAAACATTTTACTCGACTGAAAGTAAATAATGATTCTAGGCATCCAGCAAAATAATTGCGCAAGAACAACTGCCCGAAGCATGGTTAAAAAACGAACGCCGTTTTTCTTGCTTTTCTCAGCATCCATAATGGTAAAACTCCGGACAGGTCAGTTAAGCGTTATTTAATACAAAATACAACCCCCAAATCCACCTAATTGTGATAATTCAAGCAATTACCAGTGTGTATCCTACCTGTACATCCACCCATGCCTGATAAATCAAGCAATTACCAATGGTGTATCCTATCTTTACATTCACCCATTCCTGATAATTCAAGCAATTACAAAACTGGTGTATCATACCCTACCCATCCTACCTTTAACATGATACCACCTTATGCGCAGTGATATTACAGGCAGGTGTTCAATTGTATATCACCTCGACACGAAATAATTTGTGACATCGTCCTACTGACCATTTAAGGTCTATATGCATTTTATTCCTTGGTCTTTGTACATACTCGGGCATATAAAAACAAGCTATATCAATAACTGGTTCGGTAAATATAACTGATAAGAAAACGACGTTTTCAGTTTGATGGAGCCACACATTTTGCAGGATAGACGCCATTAAAAAAAAGCAAAACAAGCAAAAAAAAACCACAACAACGACCCCCCCCCCCCCCCCCCCCTCTAAATTAACCACGCTAGGTGCCCTTACAGGTACCCATTTATTATTGGGTGGAAAGAAGCAACAAGGTACTTAACCTTGCTCAAGGGTAATGCACACACCATAACGTCCGGCGATACTTTTTTCTGCAGGTAGGTTGGTACCGTTAGCCAATCAGAACACATATGGTGTTGACGTCATCGATGATGTTAGAGTTGTCTGGGACAATCCTAACCCTAACCCCTAACCCTAACCCTAACCCTCACCCCTAACCCTAGTCAGATCCCAGACAACTCTAACATCATCGATGACGTCAACACCATCTGTCTTCTGATTGGCTAATTAATGTACACTTTGTACCAACCTACCTGCAGAACAAATTATCGCCCCCCGGCTGGACTTGAACCCATCACAACTTGCAAAATTGCCTATAGGCCACGAATTCTCCAGACCACGAGGTCACGGTACTCCACACTAGGGCTATCGTCTTTCTCTGGTAATAGATCTGAATATAAGCTAGTCTTTCTATATGGTACCCTATAGCTGTTGTTGTGAGGTTCATTTATATGTACATTCAATAACACCCCACTTATCAAATGTTGGTATCGTCTGACTCTTTATAAGTGGCCACGCCCAGTGGTTTCGGTACAGTTGGCATCAGGGGCGTTGGACCGGGAGGGTGTAACATTTTGTTAGTTGCGTTCAGTTGTTAGAAAGTAAGACACCTCAATAAATTAGTTTGGAAATGGATTTAGGCCTATAGTTTGTCATTGCTACATTTGAATTGCTGAGTTTGCGTTTCAATTTCAATTGTGACAATCATCCCTATAGAAGCAGGTTTGCATTATTGTTTTAAATGATCAGGTTCTGCTTCTGCTTTTGCTACTATAGGGATGATTATCACTTTTGAAGCTGGACATACGACCATTGAAATGACAATAACTTCGCTCCGCAACATCGTATCTCGACAATCGAGGTGTCAAAATACGCAGAACAAAATTATGCACTTGATGGTTATTTGCTTCGATTAATCCATACCTTTTCGGGCCGTTAATTATTGGCTCATTTGTAAGTGCCTCGATACTTTTTTGAAGAGTTTATATATCCCTCAGCCTAATCCTCCTTTTGTTGTTTGTTCCATATGATTGAACTCTGTGCTTTTTCTGTTGTGTTTCTTCAGCATCCATGATGTGCATCGTGCTGTATGTTGCCCTATATATGTTTGTTTCTTGTACACAGCCATTTAGTCTCTGAAGAAGATCTTGTTAAGATCGAAATATTAGGCCCTCTTAACTTATTTTATTTGTATATTTTAGGTCATTCCAACCAGTAAGCAGTTTGCAGCAGTATTAATCTTATTCATAATATATAAGTGTTAGATAGGTACATGGATATATAGATTGGTGTCACGTGTCAAATTTGAGCAAAATCGGCAATTCCTCTGTGAGAATGTCGCGAAAATTTGCCTACCCACGGCCGATGGGTTCTAAATTTAGTTGGGCTGGCTGGAGTCAATGCAGTCCTTATATCAGTGCACACCGTATTATTTTTTCCGTAAATGTGAAGAAAACAATGAACAATTTAAGACGGAATACCTCTTTAAGTTTATATTTTTAAAAAACGTTCCAAAGCGCGGCACTATAATTTCATTAAGATGATTTGTAATAGCCTGATTTTAACACTTGTAGGCCTAATAATAGTCTATAGCCAAGAGCGCTGGCATTTTAGGCGGCACAGTTTTGTCAGTGTTTTGTGCGTGTTTCCTTTAAAAAACTAACGCTCGGTTCGGACAGGCGTTCCACAGTCGCGCCGAACGAAATTGAAATCAAGTCGCTCCTGAGTCGCTCTATAACAACCCCAGAAGTCGATCGTTCGCCATCTGGTAGGCCTTGTCGCCCTTTATTCGTTTCAGACGTCGGACTCTATTCACTTATTTGGTTCGGCGCGACTGTCTGAACCGAGCGTAACTTTGTTTGGCTCTAGTTTTGATTAGTCAGTGGGTGGTTTTACATAATGAGGACCAGTTCCTTCAGATATCAACCAAGCTGCCGTCCAAGTACGTGTACGGGTTTGGAGAGCATACCCACAGGCGCTTTCTGCATGATATGAACTATAAGACATGGACAATGTTTACCAGGGATGTTGCGCCCGTTGTACGTATGCCCTATTTCCTGTTTGTTTGAACTTTTATATTCGTTTGGTTGGCAAAATCTACGAAGTTAAAGGGATCGTATACGTTTAGTAATTGGAACCCACTGTTTGTTTTAATCTATACCATAACACTAACCTGTAACAATTTCATTTCAAAAGGTGGTAGCGATTTTGAGATATTGCCGACATTCTGGAGCGGTTTTGTCCACGCAGGAAGAATAATCTGCATTGGAATACACACTCTGAGAAACGTCACTGCAGTAACGCTTCTCAGATTCTAATTTGTGGGGATAAAAAGTGATATCTTTTTACATAACCGCAGTACTTCGAGGTAAAAAGTTTCAAAAAATGCAGTATATATATTCAAAGCTGCTGTACTTTTTACCAAGTAGGTTTTTATTGCCATACATTTTTAATAATAATAATAATAATTACATTTATATAGCGCGCATTCCATAAAAATATGTTCATGTGCGCTATACATTATACATAAAACAAAATTAGCTACACCATACTATTACTTAGTTAAAAATGAGAATCATGATTCAAAATCAAAAGCTAGTTTAAAAAGATATGTTTTAACTTCAGTTTTAAACTTATCTATACTCCTAAGATTCCTAATGTGAACTGGAAGTTTGTTCCATAGTTTGGGGGCAGCTGTCTGAAAAGCACAATCACCTAGTGAAACTTTACATTTAGCACTCCCCGGAGTCAGTAACACACTATTCATGGAACGAAGACTATATCTGTTTTGACGAATAACAGACACCAGGTCACAGAGATACTCCGGAGCTGTTTCATATAAACATTTAAATGTTAAAATCAAAATTTTAAACTGAATACGATATACAACTGGTAACCAATGAAGGAGATGAAGAACTGGCGTGATGTGACATGTACGTGGTGAACCGGTTACAAGGCGAGCTGCAGTATTTTAAATTCTTTGTAATTTACCGATATGTGTACTGGAAAGACCATACAGTAAACTATTACAATAATCTAGTTTGCTTGTTATAAAGGCATGCACCAAAGACTCTATAGACTGTCGAGTTAAAAACTTCCTGATCCTACGCAAATTATACAGGTGGTAAAACGCAGAACTACTTATTTTACTTACATGATACCCCAATTTAAGTTCAGAATCAAACCAAACCCCAAGGTTACGAATAGCACCAGATGACGCACGAACAACAGTATTGCCAACTTTTAAATGAGACATAGTTATCTTTTCCAGCTGTTTCTTTGTACCTAAAATAAGAAATTCAGTTTTTCCAGTATTGAGCTTGAGTTTATTTACCGTCATCCATTGTTGAATTTCAGTGATACAATTTTCAATGGCACACTTAGCAGTAGACTCATTTGTACCAGCTTTGGGTTTAAAAGATAAATAGAGTAATTACCAAACGTATACGATCCCTTTAAGGACATGGCGAACAAATATCTCTCGTACGTTTAACTTGTAGGTCGTATACGTAGGACTTATATCGCGTACGTATTATGAATAATGTAACTCGTACGTACGACTTATAGCTCATACGTGACGGCTTATGACTTGCATCTCGTACGAACGACTTGCATCTTGTACGTACGACTTATATCTCGTACGTGTTGTTCGCATTTTAGTGTCGGTCGGTCGGTCGGTCGGTCGGTCGGTCGGTCGGTCGGTCGGTCGGTCGGTCGGTCGGTCCGGTCGGTCGGTCGGTCGGTCGGTTAATTAATAAAAGCGCTTCTTTGTGAAGAAAAAAAACGAAAACGATAAATTAGCAAATTCGCCCCTTTGGCTGTGGGGCCCGAAATTTGCCTCTTCGTGAAAACGCTAAAAGCCAGTATGCGCCATCTAAATTCGCCTCTTCGTGTAAACGCTAAAGTCAGTACACGCACCAAAGCGCCCCTTTATAAACACGAAGGTCAACGCTATTTTAAATTTGCTACTTTGTAAAAACAATTTACATTCTTACTCTTCCTTCAAACTTCCATTGGAATAAAAAAGGTCACAAATTTTGAAAAGGCGGAGAGGAACACATACCTTCGTAGCATTTATGAGGGTATCGGTAGACGTATTTCCAGCCGAAATGTCCAACGATTCCAGTTGCTTCTAGCCTTTTGATAAGGCCTCGTGACTCTGGCTAAGCGGCTGAGATGAGTCTACCCGGGGTGAACGCGCGACCGAGTGACGAATGTCACGAGGCCTTTTGCAATGTAGGTTTCACTGCTCGGCATGAATTATTCATAGATACATATTAGCATGCCAATACGCCCAATCAGAACGGCGATCTCCCAGTTGGCTTCGTTCGTGATTCGTTCAATATCAAAGCATGTAAGAAAAGGTACAAAAACGTATATAAATTTTGCTTCCGAGTTGAATATATGAATGATAAATACAAGATATCACATTTAAATCTATTTTACATGCAAAATTGCAATAAATTAGGAAGCAACTAATGATTTGAGCTAAATATTGCAAGTGACATGATTGGACATTCCCTGTTTGTAAAATGAACTAGTCCAACTCTATTGACAGACCGACCGACCGACCGACTCCTTCATTGGTTACCAGTTGTATATCGTATTCTGTTTAAAATTTTGATTTTAACATTTAAATGTTTATATGGAACAGCTCCGGAGTATCTCTGTGACCTGGTGTCCGTTATTCGTCAAAACAGATATAGTCTTCGTTCAATGAATAGTGTGTGACCGACCGACCGACCGACCGACCGAAACAATGGCAAAGTCCAACATTCGGATGTACCTACAGGCATCAATTTTGGTTTTATAATTACTTTAGAGGCGGAGCTCGTTCCGCCACTGATTATAAATATAATGGCGTTAATAAAATGGGGCCAATTTCAGTCAATTTGCAGGAGAGGCGTAGTCAATTGCAACTTTTTTCAGAGGTCATACTCATTCCTTTTTACAGTAGCAGGGATGTATGACAACTCGTACATTTAACTCAAAGTAGTTGTTGTTGTAGCAAATAAATCTAATGTATGTTTTCTGCCAATTAGATGACTTGTACCATTTCTAGGTCTATCTGCATTGTTGTATAGTAGCAAGGATGTACAACTTGTATATTTACCTCATTGTCATTGTCCTAACTTATACATTTTGCAACTTCACCATACATTTGTCCAGTCGTACATTTAGTTTAAAAATATTTAACCTAGAGGTATTAGCAAAAAATGATTTAATTTTCTTTTGATGAATTGCCTTATTCCAACCAATTATGTTTTCCTTTCAGAACGTCTAATCTGCTGAATAAAATGTTGTTTTGGGGCATAAACAAATTTGCTTTGCAGGCAGACTTCAGTATTGTCTAACACTACAGCTAAGAATCATTTGCAATTTAATAAATACACATGGGCAGATTTCTTTTTCAGTTGATGTCTTGTTTAACTTTTGCATTGTTGAAAAATAGCATCAGAAACTTGAAAATAACGGTACCATGGGTAATGCCAATTTAATTAAGGACCATTCAGGATTGGTGAAGAGTAAAGCCATACAAAGTAAAGCAGATAAAGATGTGTGACAGTTCTCATACAACTTTTTGTAGAAATATCTGTAGAAAAAACTGCGGTACAATGAATTTATATTATATGGCGTGACTGCCAAAAACCCCAAAAGAACAAATTGCGCTGGTGGGGAATTAAAAAGAATACTGACAATAAGCCAATTTGGTATTCCAACTGCACATGCGCACATGAAGATTTGACGATTTTTCTTTCGATATAAACATTTCATCGATTGTGTGCAAAAGCATAGCGGGGTACCAGCAAATTTCAAGAGATCGTCGTGTTTTAAAGTTACTAAGTTAACATATTTTTGTTTACGTTTTGGTGTTTTCAGCCGCTTTGTGTGGCCAAACTTTTGTTCGAACAAATATTATTTATTTTTTTCGATTTCACAAAAAATGTAAAAAATGCGGATTTGGTTACCACATCCCCATAGCCTTGTCTGCCTTGTTTGTATCACTTGACCTCCTTGAGAAAAATTGTTGAATCTCGTTGTGCACATGCGCAGTCGGAACTCCAAAGGGGCTTATCTCACAGCCATTTGTTAAGTTGCCGTTTGTTCTCAATCATATTCTAATGTTGTAGCAAAATGTTTATAAGTCTAATGTAGCAAAATATAATCTAACGACAGCAAAATGTTTATAGGAAATTTACTTACCGTACTTTTGTCAGTCTTATTTAACAACATGCTCTGCGCTCTATGGTCTTAAACAGCAATTCTGCAACAGAAGGGTCGATTCAAAAAGTTCGAAAGAAGCAGGCAGCCACACGTAAAACGGCCGTCATCAGTGAGTGTGGTATACTGCATGCACGTGTTTATAGAGTGCGTGAACGCGATATCATCCAGCACGACAGTAGACAGGCTCATATGTCACCCTGTGTCCCAACCTGATGGAATGACCCATTTACCAATGGTGTATCGTACTTTTAACACTAGTTTGATGACCATTTTATTCTTAAAATGTTGGGTCACTTTTTAAATTGTGTGTGTGCGTTTGTTTTTGATTGAAATAGGGGACGTATGACAAAGGGAACAATGGGGTCCCCTATTCCGCAAAGGTCCCCGATTCAGACTCGTGTGCAAATCCTATGGCGATCATCCGAAAAGTTAGAGTACAAACAAAAGAGGGAAGACGGTCGGACAATGCCCCGTCCCCTATATTGACGGCATTTACCCACTTGGGTGTGTGTGTGCGCGCTCGTATACACGCAGCCCTAGAGAAGATAACAAAATAGGGCAATAGGATAAATTTACCCCCGAGTGGAAACGCCATAGCGTTAAATATTACAATATGACAAAATAAAACAAAAGAGGTTAACAAAGGTCTTCCCCGTCAGTCTCCATGCGTACTTAACTGTACCCCAACGAAATGCGTGCCCACACAACCACTGAAGTGGTGTATGGATTCTTTCCAGGGATGCATTACTAGTTCACATGAATACTTGGGAAAACAATGATTGAAAGACAAAGTCCACTGGCACAGAACAATTATACACTTTCTTCTTCATTTTCCTTTATCTTTTAATGTATGCAAGTTCATGCTAAATTAAGGTAATGTTTGAAAAAAACAACACTAAGTTAACTGTAGGCCTACAGAACTACGTGTTTATATCAATTTTGAGTACATTGTAAAAATATAATTTAGAAATATCATTAAACACCGGCAACTGAATAAATTCTTCCAAATAGGCACTTTGGGAGACAAATTAGATAGTTTTGATTCACTTGGGAGACAGTGGCACTTAGGGAGACATTTCAGTGTCTTCCTAAGTGTCTAGCTACCCCACAAAACGATATTTGGGAGTTATTTTTGCTCGGAGAAGACAGATTTGGGTCTAAATAGCATAAATATGAAATTTCGTGGAAAAAGCTCCAGGTAAAAACCACTGACCTCTATACATGGACAGATCATCCATTGTTTCATTTTGAAGTCGGCATGCAGAGAAGTGCAACATGGCGTCACTGCTGTGAGCCAATGAAATGTCCAGGTGTAGAGTTCAGTTGGTTGGTAAATCCACTGACCTCTACAACTGGACATTTCATTGGCTCACAGCAGTGACGCCATGTTGCACTTCCAGTTCGCGCCGACTTCAAGTGTTAGCACAGCAGAATATGGACAATGATCTGTCCAGGTGTTGAGGTCAGTGGTAAAAACGGGTTAGGTTACAATAAAGATTGTGCACGACTCTATGGGATTGTCTCCCAAAGTGCCCATTTGGAGGTATTCAAATAACTCTTGCCACTGATTAATTAAATTGTTCATTATCCCAATTTCTCTTAAACAGATGAACAATAGTCCTTGTTTTTCTGTAATGGTTACAGAAATTAACAAGTATGGTATCGAATGTTGTATTGGGGATATTATTTGAAAGACGAGCTTAAAGGTAGTATACACCATTTGCAGATATCGAAAAAATTTACTACCGAATTATTAAGAAATATCTTACTTATCTAAAAGTAAATAATGATTGTAGGCATCCAGCAAAATAAGGGCCCTAGATATCTTGTAATTGTTCCAAAAAATTGAATTGTATAAACCAAAATTCATTCTCGCCGTCCGGCGAGCGCGAAAAAACAAAGATAACATAAGAATAACTGCTCGACGCCGGTGGAAAACAAACGCTGTTTTTCATGCTTTTCTCGGCATCCATGAATGTAAAAATTCGGACAGGTCAGCTAAACGATATTTACTATAAAATACAACCCCCCAAATCCACCCATTCCTGATAATTCAACAAATTACCAATGGTGTATACTACCTTTAACAAAATAAAGAAATCTGATTAGAATCCGCCCCTTCCCAAAAAAAACTTTTCAGAAATGAATTGAAAGTTATCCTACATTTTGTTCAAAGTATCACAATCTTTGACAAGTCTTTTTATATTTAAAAAAAATAAATTCCCAAGCTTTTATACTGCATGTACATGTAGATGGATAATATTTTGTTTAGATGTGCAGTCAAAATTTTAAAAAGAAAAAAATGTTCCGGGCTTCATGCAATGAAATAACGGTTTCAATAAATATTTGTTAGCAGTTTGGTTCGGTTGATTTTTGTCTTCTTTTCAGCTGAAACCTATGTTGATTTCTTAGTCGAGCAATCTATTTCCTTTTGCCAATTTTTGTTCTCCAACAACAGGGCAATAATGGAATGTATTTAATGGTACAGTGCTTAGTAAGTGTTGAATACTTCATTCACAGAACGTGAAATATGCAGTACAACTAAATTCAATATAAATTGTGCTGAACCGAAAAACGAATTCATGTACATGTATCAAGCTTTTTCTTTTTACAGAAAACTTTTTTTGAGACTTGCACATTTTCACAAGTTTAAGTTTGTGATAATCCAATGAAATACAAAATTGAGGTGTGATTAAGGTCTCTTGAATTGTAATAACTAGTGGTTCCGTACACTTTGAGGCAGCACATATTGGAAGCTTACTGACCAGTTATTACAAATGTCATAATTCACAATTAAGTCAGCTCACAAGCAACAGGAAAACCAGAAGTGCCATGTCATAGTTCATTCTCGAGGGGACAGTCTGTGACTTGACTTGGGACTACATGTACATTTTTAGGGCGTGGTGGACAAGACAATTAACAAACATATTTTTTTTATTTTCCACTACCAAAGTAGTCATTTGCAGCTTCAGTGTTCAAGACGTCGAGTCATCCTCTTCTGCACCTGCAGGTTTTACCACGCTTTCGACATCCTCAAAATTTTTCTTCAAGGCTTTAGAGTGTTTTGACCTTATATGACGTAACACCCGGCTATTTTTTGCAGCTTTATAATCACACAGACTGCAACTGTAGGGCTTAAAATGCGACTTGATGTGCTCGAACAGGTTGTACTTAGAGATAGATCTCTTGTTACAGATGTTGCAAGAGAAGGGCCGCTTATCTCTATTGCTAAGGAAGATGGCATGTTTATTGATCAAACTTTGATCACAATTGTTTAAGATAGATCTCTTGTTACAGATGTTGCAAGAGAAGGGCCGCTTATCTCTATTGCTAAGGAAGATGGCATGTTTATTGATCAAACTTTGATCACAATTGTTTATAACCACAATTGTTTAAGATAGATCTCTTGTTACAGATGTTGCAAGAGAAGGGCCGCTTATCTCTATTGCTAAGGAAGATGGCATGTTTATTGATCAAACTTTGATCACAATTGTTTATAACCACAATTGTTTAAGATAGATCTCTTGTTACAGATGTTGCAAGAGAAGGGCCGCTTATCTCTATTGCTAAGGAAGATGGCATGTTTATTGATCAAACTTTGATCACAATTGTTTAAGATAGATCTCTTGTTACAGATGTTGCAAGAGAAGGGCCGCTTATCTCTATTGCTAAGGAAGATGGCATGTTTATTGATCAAACTTTGATCACAATTGTTTAAGATAGATCTCTTGTTACAGATGTTGCAAGAGAAGGGCCGCTTATCTCTATTGCTAAGGAAGATGGCATGTTTATTGATCAAACTTTGATCACAATTGTTTATAACCACAATTGTTTAAGATAGATCTCTTGTTACAGATGTTGCAAGAGAAGGGCCGCTTATCTCTATTGCTAAGGAAGATGGCATGTTTATTGATCAAACTTTGATCACAATTGTTTAAGATAGATCTCTTGTTACAGATGTTGCAAGAGAAGGGCCGCTTATCTCTATTGCTAAGGAAGATGGCATGTTTATTGATCAAACTTTGATCACAATTGTTTATAACCACAATTGTTTAAGATAGATCTCTTGTTACAGATGTTGCAAGAGAAGGGCCGCTTATCTCTATTGCTAAGGAAGATGGCATGTTTATTGATCAAACTTTGATCACAATTGTTTAAGATAGATCTCTTGTTACAGATGTTGCAAGAGAAGGGCCGCTTATCTCTATTGCTAAGGAAGATGGCATGTTTATTGATCAAACTTTGATCACAATTGTTTATAACCACAATTGTTTAAAGGTAGTATACACCATTGGTAATTGCTTGAATTATCATGAATGGGTAGATTTGGGGGGTTGTATCTCATAGTAAATATCGTTTAACTGACTTTTCAGAAGTTTTACAATCATGGATGCCGAGAAAAACACGAAAAACAGCGTTTGTTTTCAACCGGGGTCGAGCAGTTATTCTTATGTTATCTTTGTTTTTTCGCTCTCGCCGTCCGGCGAGAGCGAATTTTTCTTTATAAAATTCATTTTTTTGGAATAATTACAGGATATCTAGCGCAATCCTTTTGCTGAATGCCTAGAATCATTATTTACTTTCAATTGAGTAAGGTATTTCTTAATAATTCAGAAGTAAATATTTTCGATATCTGCAAATGGTGTATACTACCTTTAAGATAGATCTCTTGTTACAGATGTTGCAAGAGAAGGGCCGCTTATCTCTATTGCTAAGGAAGATGGCATGTTTATTGATCAAACTTTGATCACAATTGTTTAAGATAGATCTCTTGTTACAGATGTTGCAAGAGAAGGGCCGCTTATCTCTATTGCTAAGGAAGATGGCATGTTTATTGATCAAACTTTGATCACAATTGTTTATAACCACAATTGTTTAAAGGTAGTATACACCATTGGTAATTGTTTGAATTATCATGAATGGGTAGATTTGGGGGGTTGTATTTCATAGTAAATATCGTTTAACTGACTTTTCCGAAGTTTTACAATCATGGATGCCGAGAAAAGCACGAAAAACAGCGTTTGTTTTCAACCGGGGTCGAGCAGTTATTCTTATGTTATCTTTGTTTTTTCGCTCTCGCCGTCCGACGAGAGCGAATTTTTCTTTATAAAATTCATTTTTTTTTGAATAATTGTAGGATATCTAGCGCAATCCTTTTGCTGAATGCCTAGAATCATTATTTACTTTCAATTGAGTAAGGTATTTCTTAATAATTCAGTAGTAAATATTTTCGATATCTGCAAATGGTGTATACTACCTTTAAGATAGATCTCTTGTTACAGATGTTGCAAGAGAAGGGCCGCTTATCTCTATTGCTAAGGAAGATGGCATGTTTATTGATCAAACTTTGATCACAATTGTTTAAGATAGATCTCTTGTTACAGATGTTGCAAGAGAAGGGCCGCTTATCTCTATTGCTAAGGAAGATGGCATGTTTATTGATCAAACTTTGATCACAATTGTTTATAACCACAATTGTTTAAGATAGATCTCTTGTTACAGATGTTGCAAGAGAAGGGCCGCTTATCTCTATTGCTAAGGAAGATGGCATGTTTATTGATCAAACTTTGATCACAATTGTTTAAGATAGATCTCTTGTTACAGATGTTGCAAGAGAAGGGCCGCTTATCTCTATTGCTAAGGAAGATGGCATGTTTATTGATCAAACTTTGATCACAATTGTTTATAACCACAATTGTTTAAGATAGATCTCTTGTTACAGATGTTGCAAGAGAAGGGCCGCTTATCTCTATTGCTAAGGAAGATGGCATGTTTATTGATCAAACTTTGATCACAATTGTTTAAGATAGATCTCTTGTTACAGATGTTGCAAGAGAAGGGCCGCTTATCTCTATTGCTAAGGAAGATGGCATGTTTATTGATCAAACTTTGATCACAATTGTTTAAGATAGATCTCTTGTTACAGATGTTGCAAGAGAAGGGCCGCTTATCTCTATTGCTAAGGAAGATGGCATGTTTATTGATCAAACTTTGATCACAATTGTTTATAACCACAATTGTTTAAAGGTAGTATACACCATTGGTAATTTGTTGAATTATCAGGAATGGGTGGATTTGGGGAGTTGTATTTTATAGTAAATATCGTTTAACTGACCTGTCCGAATTTTTACATTCATGGATGCCGAGAAAAGCATGAAAAACAGCGTTTGTTTTCCACCGGCGTCGAGCAGTTATTCTTATGTTATCTTTTTTTTTTCGCGCTCGCCGGACGGCGAGAATGAATTTTGGTTTATACAATTCAATTTTTTGGAACAATTACAGGATATCTAGGGCCCTTATTTTGCTGGATGCCTACAATCATTATTTACTTTTAAATAAGTAAGATATTTCTTAATAATTCGGTAGTAAATTTTTTTGATATCTGCAAATGGTGTATACTACCTTTAAGATAGATCTCTTGTTACAGATGTTGCAAGAGAAGGGCCGCTTATCTCTATTGCTAAGGAAGATGGCATGTTTATTGATCAAACTTTGATCACAATTGTTTATAACCACAATTGTTTAAGATAGATCTCTTGTTACAGATGTTGCAAGAGAAGGGCCGCTTATCTCTATTGCTAAGGAAGATGGCATGTTTATTGATCAAACTTTGATCACAATTGTTTATAACCACAATTGTTTAAAGGTAGTATACACCATTTGCAGATATCGAAAAAATTTACTACCGAATTATTAAGAAATATCTTACTTATTTAAAAGTAAATAATGATTGTAGGCATCCAGCAAAATAAGGGCCCTAGATATCCTGTAATTGTTCCAAAAAATTGAATTGTATAAACCAAAATTCATTCTCGCCGTCCGGCGAGCGCGAAAAAACAAAGATAACATAAGAATAACTGCTCGACGCCGGTGGAAAACAAACGCTGTTTTTCATGCTTTTCTCGGCATCCATGAATGTAAAAATTCGGACAGGTCAGTTAAACGATATTTACTATAAAATACAACCCCCCAAATCCACCCATTCCTGATAATTCAACATATTACCAATGGTGTATACTACCTTTAAGATAGATCTCTTGTTACAGATGTTGCAAGAGAAGGGCCGCTTATCTCTATTGCTAAGGAAGATGGCATGTTTATTGATCAAACTTTGATCACAATTGTTTAAGATAGATCTCTTGTTACAGATGTTGCAAGAGAAGGGCCGCTTATCTCTATTGCTAAGGAAGATGGCATGTTTATTGATCAAACTTTGATCACAATTGTTTATAACCACAATTGTTTAAGATAGATCTCTTTTTACAGATGTTGCAAGAGAAGGGCCGCTTATCTCTATTGCTAAGGAAGATGGCATGTTTATTGATCAAACTTTGATCACAATTGTTTAAGATAGATCTCTTGTTACAGATGTTGCAAGAGAAGGGCCGCTTATCTCTATTGCTAAGGAAGATGGCATGTTTATTGATCAAACTTTGATCACAATTGTTTATAACCACAATTGTTTAAGATAGATCTCTTGTTACAGATGTTGCAAGAGAAGGGCCGCTTATCTCTATTGCTAAGGAAGATGGCATGTTTATTGATCAAACTTTGATCACAATTGTTTAAGATAGATCTCTTGTTACAGATGTTGCAAGAGAAGGGCCGCTTATCTCTATTGCTAAGGAAGATGGCATGTTTATATAACCACAATTGTTTAAGATAGATCTCTTGTTACAGATGTTGCAAGAGAAGGGCCGCTTATCTCTATTGCTAAGGAAGATGGCATGTTTATTGATCAAACTTTGATCACAATTGTTTATAACAAGTGCCGCAGCTGATGATCGTCTTCTTGTCTTAATGGATGTAAGTCCTGACCCACTGTTGGAAGAAGCTGAATGGATGAGGTCCAGTTCAGGATTGGGGCATACAGACTGAACACTTGCAACCGACTTACTATGCTCATGTCTTCTGGAAAAGAAAATAATAAATGGCCAAAAAGTCTATTGAATTCTGAACAAGATTTCTGCACTGCTTCAAGACATTTAAAAAACACTAAGAACACACAAAAAAGGAGAATCACACGGTCTACAATCTATTTAGGGACAATCCCTCAACAGTCAAAGACCAGCTACATTTGCCAGCCTGTCTAGCATGCAGGGGATTAAATTCTAGCACCATTTTTCTTTTCTTTTTCAGAATTTGTTTTTTAGCATAGCACAGGAGGTTCGCACAACACAAGCGCTGTCGCCCGACCTGAATTTTTTCTTCACAATACACTACTTTTCAAAAAAAAGTGTCATTTTTGTTAATTAAAAATATAAAAAAAGCACCATTGGTTGAAAACCTCAGTTGTTAATTATTATTTTTTAAAGCAATTGGTTTTTTTTCTTTGAATAAAATGTGACTCCATGACAGCAGTGAAAAGTTACTAAAATCCTACTTTCATTTAGGTTTGTTTAAGTTAATAAAGACTTCCCTATGTGTTTATGCTGTAATTAAAAACTCTACACTGCTATGGGTCGACACTTTGTGGTTGTTTTTTTTATCTATGAGAAGCAGACAGGGCCAACTTCCACCCCGAATTGTTGCTTGGCTCGACCGACGTCTGACACCGCAAAGTCCACCAGGGGTAGACGCTCTGTCTTCTTGGTGCTGTAAGAGACGGTGGTCTTGCCCCAGGTGTCGTCATGTACCTGGTGTGGAAAAAAACCAAGAGGTGGATATTAAGCTCACAATGCAAAGAACGGTACAAATAATCTTACAAAATACAATATTTGAGAAGTGGTAAGCTTGAGAATTGGTTGAAATCGCTTTTCTCCTTACCCGACAGCCGTCTTCTGCGTCCACCTTGTACTGCAAGTCTGTCTGGGTGTTCTTGATGCTGATGCGTACGTCGTTGGGTCCCACTAGGGTCAGAGCTTTCTCGGTGCCACCCTTGTGGTTCTTGACGGCGTGAGAGTTTCTGCAGTGGTAGGTCAGGTTCTGCTTGGCTTCAGAGTAGATCAGTCGCAGGAGGGTCAGTTGCACGGGCTTCACGCTGTAGCCGATCTGAAAAGTATCACAAAAGGGAAACAACACTTACATTTACAAAAATGTAGTGTCTTCGCATCGGAGGCCGTGTATTCTTCAATTTCTTGAGGAATCTTTGAGATTACAGTGAAGTCAGTGAAAGATTTAAATCCTAATTATACAGAAAAACCAAATCTTGATTGGAATGAATTTCTATAACTTACAGTTGAGCCGTTCCTCATTTCAGAGAAGTCGATAGGCTCCTCAGTATCGCCAAGGAAATAGGTGCCACGAGCAATCTGGAGGGAAAATAAACAATCTGTTTTATATCCTTGCATACGGGTGCAATGTTACCAGTGGTGCGCTGTTCAGTTGAGCGTAGCCACAAACAAAAAGATTATCCTATTCATCACAGGTAGAGCCCTTGCAACCTTTCCTGTGAATGAAAGTACTGGGATTAGAGAGTTCGATTCATTTATAACACTCCCATTCAAGAAGAGTGTGGTTCATCAAACTTGTGACAACTAAATTAAAGTTTAATCTCCAGGAACCCCAGGTGAATTAGGAATTGATTCAGCACGTGTTAACTAGTTCGCGCCGGATGACGCATATAAACGCAAAGTTTATAAAGAGTTTATCAGATTCAAAACGGATGATGCATAAACACACCATGAGCAAGGTCGAAAATGTCTGCGAGCAAGGCCGGAAATGCGTGGGTGTGCTTCATGGCACTATCAGCCTGAACCCGCTTTGGATCGAGTTTCGTTAAAAATAATCCCGCCCCTCGGATCGGTGATGTTAAACTGGTTAAAATGCAGTTATACACGTCAACCGTCCCTCATGCTGTGGCTATAGCAGTCAGTCGACTGCAAGGGGTTAAGGGTTAAACTTGAACCCACGACCTCCTATGACTAGTATAGATGTCTTATCACTCGACTACCAAGCTAGCTGGCTTGGCTTGCTGGTTCCAATCCAATTTGATTTACACATCCTTTTTGAACATTTTGAGTATACATTATTTTAAGAGAGAAAATTATATATGTTGTTTTTTCCCCCCTTACCTCTGGGTAGTCTGGGTAGATGCAGGTAGCGTTGGTCTTCTTGTCGCAGTAAGCAACAAATTTGTCGCAGTGGGAGCCCTCGCTTGGGTCAAGAGTGTAATAACCTACAAATGCAAGAATGTGATAACTTATGAACCAACAAACAAACAGTTTTAAGAAACTCCTAAAACTAATCAAATTTCTTCAAGATCGCTCCATTTACAGCCAATAATTCCTCCTTTTTAAAAAACAGCCATGAACTTAAATTTGGCGGCCATTTTTGTTTAAAAAAAAAAATCATTAATTGATTGAGAATTCTCAAAACTCCCTAAAATCAAACAAATTGCAAGCTAACAAACAAAAAAACAAATTTGGTAAGAAAATGTTGGTAAAATACCCCCCAAGACCAATTTCACCTGACCAAATCTCTAGCTAGGGCATACTGTCAATTCTACAATTACTAGGTCCCGGTGTATCAAAAAAGGTTTCAGGCTAACAATTAAACCGACAAGACAAAGACGACTCACCACTTGGGAGTATCGGGTGGCACTTGAAGAGATCCTTACAGGAGCGAGCTGGGTACTCTGGCTCACCGTTGGGTAGCAACAGCCTCTCAATGCGGTTTCTCAGCTGAATGATACGAGCCTCGTAGTCATCCTCAGCGATTGTAGCATCGTCACCGTACTGGCAAGACAAGAACGTTTACAATTTTATTAGCTTTGTGCTTTTAATACTTCAGGGAAAAACAGAAGACAGTATCCAACACTTTGCGACAAGTTTTAAATGAATATTTGGAATACATTACACAACTTACACTAGAGTAAGGGTTGGCTCCCTTGCCAGCCTGGCTGGAACCATATGAACCAGATTGGGCATACTGCATGGAAAATAACGACATACAACAATTTAGTTATTGAATTTACATAGTTCAGGTAAACTAGCATCAATCTGAATATGAATTTGTCCTTAAAATCTTAAAGCCGGTGTCATATGAAATTAAGGTTTCTGTAAAAATCGGACCCCTTTCCCCTTTTGACTTTTCTTGCTAGAATTGTGTCAATGCAGATTGTTAAATATTGTCGATTCACATGAATTACAAATTAATGCGGAATGCACAAAACTGAAACAAACAGAAACTACTGCACAAAATTCCATAGAGGCGTAGTGTGGTCAGTTATTGGTTAAACCCTCTCATCTTCACTTAATGGGCATGCTCAATGTTGGATTTTATAGAGTCTAAAATCCATGCTACACCAGTCCATTACATTACAAAACACCCACTGTGAAATTTGCCAGAGTTTAAACTTTTGCAAATTCCCAGTTCCCCGACGTCACAAAATCAAGTTTGGGTTCACTTTCACAGCAACAATTAAAAGAAATTTACTGCACAGAAAAGTAACATTAAAACCTCTAATTAAATGTCACTATTTCTATTTGAAATGAGGAATTAATGACCTCATGAGGCTTATGCAATCCAAAATTCTCTAAGTCGTGGAACAAATTATTCTGCATATTTTAAAACATATCATTTTTAATTGATATAAATACTTACTCCTGAGTAGCTGAGAGCTCCCTTGAAGGAAAAAATAACACAAGAGAAGAATTAAAATTAAATGAACTAAACTTTCCTTGTTGAATAATAACGTGTCAAAATGACGAAAACATTTAGCCTCATTTCAATGAAAGGGACTAAGCAAAGTTGCTATGCAGAAATTATGACTTAATTGGTAATGGTTTTTGTGTGTGTATTTGGCAAAATGGTGTGCATTATGTTATATTACTTTGCTTTAATCATTGTATAGGATGAGACAATATAACTGCTAAAAACAATACAGCATTTGTCTGCCTATTTTTAGGCAATATATCTCGTAGTTACAGTTAAAATCATTGACAGGTCGAATCTATCCCTGTCTGACTAAAACATAATGAAAACCATCTATACTTATTTGAAGAAAAAACACCTCAAAGATTGATTGTCTGTACTTTCAGTAATTTGGCTTTTTTTCATTTTAAAAGGACTCGCAGGTGCTCCAGCTCTTCCTGGTGGTCCTGGGGGTCCAGCTGGCCCACTTCTGCCATCAGGACCGCCTTGGCCCTAAAGAACAAGAACAAATAAATCACCAAATGTAATATTGATCAACACACTTTTTGAGAACCAAGCAGGCCACACCCACCATAGCAAGTGTCTAGCAAGGTCAGACGGAATCATTTCACAGGGAGTTTAGTATTTTGGTTAGTTATTTTTCGGATAGCTGCACAAGGTTTATTACCTCTTTAATACAGTCAAACACAACAAAGTACTTTTAAAATCAAAGGAGAAACATTTGTCTTGGATGACTTACCAATTGTCCAGCCATTCCGCGAGGTCCTTGTTGCCCGTTGTTTCCGTTTCGGCCACGAGCGCCGTCGATGCCCTACAGTCAGAAAAAAGATTTCACTAAAATTCTAAAGTATTCTTCATCAGGCGTGGGCATGTAATAACTCTCATATAAACATTAGTCATTAGTCAAATACTATTAACAGTAATGATTTGACAGCAGAGCTGCATATAATACCATTCCAAATAACTGTGAACATTTCCTCCTATGATAGGAATTGGCATCTAAATCAACTTATATTTTGCCTGAAAGAGTTTTTTTTATAAATTTGAGTTGAATACTCACACTGGGTCCTGCAGGTCCAGTACGTCCATTTGAACCGCTTCCTCCTGCCTGGCCCTACAAGTAAAAAATAAATATAAATCGTTAAATAAAAATGCATGTTTTACTAAATTGATTCTTTTACTGCTGTCCATCAAAAGCCATTGGCAGTTATTGAGCTGAGCGAGAATTACAGAATATTACACACAGACATTCAAATATAAATGAGATTTAAATAATTTGAGTCAAGACTGAAACATTCTTTCTACTGTCAGGTTAACGCAGCGGTTCTTTCCTCGCCTTCCACCGCTGTGACCCAGGTTCGATGCCTGCCTGGGCCAATTTCTAATTTAGTCACTCTCTTTTTGAATCACCCTGTAGTTAAAGGCATTTCCAAGCCTGCCTACAAATCCACACTTACCTTAGGTCCTTGAGGTCCTGGGCCTCCTGGACCACCACTCCATCCCTTGTGGCCCTGTCGAGACAGAACAACAAAGAAAACAAAATAAATCAGTTTTCTGAGCTCAACATTATCATGTCAATCCCTGTTATTATCATTTTTTCCTACCTTTCAAATTGTGAAACAAAACTTGTTTAGGTTTTAAAAAAAAAAGAGCTTTTGAGTAAAGTTTCTTAACATTTTTATATTTTGAATAGAATTTTAGTTAACATTTTGCATGGGGCAAAATGTGGATCACGATTCGGAACATTTTTAGCGATCATCCCATGGTCTAATAAACCAAAGTTGCTGAGGAGTCAAGAAATGAGGTACAAATTAAAGACAGGATTCCAAACAATACTTACCAGGATTCCAGTTGCACCAGTCTCTCCACGTGCTCCAACAGCTCCAGCTGGTCCCTGGAAACAAGTAAACAAATAAATAACAACTACACACCCCTCAACCGGTAAAATGTTGAGCGACCAAAAAACAAAACAAAGGCAATTGTTTTTTGTGGTAGGACAAAAAGAACAACTAATTCGCCAGATGAACCAGTGATCTGCGGATCATGTGTTGTTGCCTTTATTGTGTCTTCCCACCCGAAGGTCACCTTCCATTAAAATCCACGAAAGCTTGTAGAAGTTACACCTTTTTTCCAAAAACTTAACCTGTAACATACAATGTACATATGGACATACAGGCAACATACAGAATTTTAGACCGATAAGTGTTTCCCAAATTTCGTTTCGGCGACACAAAAAATGTGACTTACAGCAGGTCCCAAGTTTCCGGCTGATCCAGCACCACCTCTTGATCCGGCAGGTTGACGACCCTGGTACAAGAAACAACAAGAAAAGGGGTGTTTTGCCTTTCTGTCCACAACTTTAAACCACAGTGATGTCGATTGATAAGCATGTATTCAGATGGCACATAATAACGTTCCCGTTGGCACAGTCAATGATGTAATCTAGTGTACCTATTCTTATTTGACCAGGACAGAAACAGGAACAAAGGAAGTACAGGAACAAAGAACAGAATAATGCTGGAATTATCAGGAATGGGGTTTTGGGGGGTTTGTATTTTATAGTAAATATCGTTTAACTGACCTGTCCAATGTTTTATAATCACGGATGCCGAGGAAAAAGCAAGAAAAAAGGCTTTTATTTTTAACTGTTGGGCAGTTGTTCTTTGTATTTGTTATTTTTTGCAATTGCCGTTCGATGTCTGCAAATGGTGTACACAACCTTTAACTAGTTTCCTATACTGTGAATTATTGTAGCATAAATTAAATGAGGGACAACTGTGCCAACTAATGCTCAGAGTGGGATTTCTTTTTGTCTAATTTCTTCACGTCACTGTTTGCGGAGTAAATCTTACATGCATGCCAGCGGATCCGGCCGATCCTTGAGCTCCTTGAGGTCCCTTGTCACCTTGAGATCCAGTAGCTCCCTTGGCACCAGTGGCTCCGTCAGAACCATCCCTGCCCTGTTGGAGGACAAATAATCAGTTAATAGATCGCTCAGATAAATAGCATGGGAAGAACACGGCCAATTAGTGTATGGCGTTGAATTACTGCAGCGGTTATCCATAACTATAGATACAAATGTCTGTTACTGATATGATTTAACAATCGGAAGTAAACTCACATCAGATCCAGTGGATCCACGTGGTCCCTTAGTGCCCTGCCCTCCCTGTCTGCCTGCTGCTCCGTCCTCACCAGAAGATCCACGTCTACCTGTAGATCCATCGCTACCCTGTTTAGTGAAGAAAGGATCTTAGTGATTCCGGTATAAAGATAACGAGTTGAGATTTGAGCCGGGTAAATGAGGCAAATATGTAATCTTAATTAACTCTTCGAAAGAGTAGTAATGAACCTCATCCAAAGATCACTCCATTCAAGTTATATTAAAGTCCATCAAATTCTATAGACAAAAAAAACATTTGAACAATGACCTCTAATAACCCCTACATGACCTCGGTAATCCGATGAAGTATTGTGTCTTCCCACCCAAGTTTCATCGAAATCAATTGTTTTTTTCAAAATAAATGTCAGATTGTGTCTCCCAAAACTACGACACAAAAATAAAACCCAAGTAAAAAAAAAGGGTCACAATCATTAAAGGTAGGATACACCATTGCTTGAATTATCAGGAATGGGTGGATTTGGGGGCTGTATTTTGTCCAAAAGTGTACAATCATAGATGCCACGAAAAACGCAAGAAAACCAGCGTCGGGCAGTTGTTTTGTTTTTTTCAGCGATTGCCGGAACAATTTTCCAGAACAATTACATGATATCTAGCACATTTTTTTGTTTGCCTAGAATCATTATTTACTTTCAAATAAGTAAGATATGTCTTGATAATTCGGTAGAAAAAAAATTGATATTTGTAAATGGTGTATCCTACGTTTAAACAAGACATATGTGAGTACTTACAGGTCGGCCGGATTGGCCGGTGGGTCCAGGGGCTCCCATGGATCCCATACCACCCTGGCGGAAAGAAACAAATGAACAATCAAATTTATTAGACTTGTAGATCATTTAGAGTAAAAGAGAAATGAGTGCAACTAAACTCAATTGTTGAACTGTAGAAGCGTCTCACTCATGTTAAATGGTGTGGTTTCAAACCCTGCCAGCAAGGTAGCATGGTGTTTGTGTTCTCGAGCAAGATACTTTACCACAATTTCTAACAGCCATTCAGAATTTAAGTTTTAGACATTATAGTTGGACTGATTTTGCTATTGAGTTTTGAAAGATCTAGGAAACAAACAAGATATGAGTAGCATAGTTATGAAAAATGTTTTGGAGACATTTTTTGAATTTTTCAAAGAGCTGAAACAGATAGATCTTGGATTTTTTCAATGGCATTTAATAATAATAATAATAATAATAACAACGGATATTTATAAAACGCATGTATCAACAAGACTAGTATTTAAGGTGCTATATTATTACCCATAGGTCACGAAACATTCCAAATACCATCTCAGCTCCCTGGGGAGCACAAAGCAGCTAATAACAACCATGGAGAAATAAGTCACAGGGAGTTTGAACAGCCCGCTAATCCCCCACAGGGTATTCACTGACCAATTAGCGACCCTGGATGGCCAGTGGTAAAGGCATGGAGGCCTCCCGATTTACGACCGCGATAAGATCTCTCGCATCTCGGTGTTTGGTACCGCTCGCCACCGCTTACTGGAGAAACGATTTGCTTGTGCGGTCAATAGTCAATAGTTCACTAGCAAGAAAACGAACCAGTTTTTGCATGCGCAGTAGCTCTCTGTTGTCGAAACACGTGAGCCATTGTGGAAAATCGATGCGCCTTGAAAAACTGAATCTGCCGATATTTTTTTTTGTCGAAATCCGACATTCTGATGGCAAGTTACGTTTGTTATCCTTTTAAAATATGAACGGTACAATCATGGAAATATGGTAGCATATTTTTATGATTTTGACGACTTAAGGCCAAGTTCGGCCGGCCAGAAATGGAAGGGTTTGCTCGTTAAGGCTTTTGTCTGCCCATTCGTGTATCACTCAACGGTGTGCGACGTGTTGCGTTAAATATTTTGGCATAAGAAAATCTAACTTATTTTAGAAACTTACGTACTATTTCGATATGCGCCTGCGCACTAGCGTTAGTACGCGCTAGTGCGCAGGTGCACATCTTCCCGAACGCGTGTATACCCAGCACGATATGTGGCAGAGGGGTACCCCCCCTTCTTTTCCCTATACTTTATACGCACTCAACACTATACTATTGTAACCTAACCCATCCCCCCTGAAACCTGAAAGGAATTCCTGAGATTCCGGGAACACAATGGTCAACGCAAAAGAGGGGGGGTTTTCTCTGCCACATATTGTGCTTCGTATGAATTCGTGTGGCTGCGGTGGCGAGATTGCCCGCCCATTGTTGTTTAACGACCGCGGTACCACTGCCTAAACGTTTGATCCAAAGGTCGTTGTAACTCCCTGTGACTTATTTCTCCATGTAACAACCATCCCTGCCATCACGAGTACCCATTTACAAGTGCACACGCACCATAGTCCAAGGCTGGACTCGAATCCACAACCTGCAGCTTTACCCACAGATTGCGAATTCAATGCTCCAGACCACGAGGCCACGACACTCCATCATCAGGAAATCTCTGTGTACTTACAAGCTCTCCGATAATTCCTGATGCGCCAGAAGATCCGGCAGGGCCGACAGCTCCCTAGGAGGAAAGAAAGACAGAAACAATTTGGATCATTATCAGCCAAACCTCGAAGAATTTAAACGAAAAACACTTCTGGTGGTCATCATCAGGAATCCGTTCAATTCAACGCAAACAAATACAGAAAATCTCAGCCTAAGATGAAGACGAAGCCAGAGATCAAAAAATGGTCTCCCAAATTGTCAGTGTCTTTGTTTGAGGGAGCTAGTCAGAAGTCATAAACACCAGAATGCCGTCTAGCCAGGGATTACACCCAGTTTTACGATACAACCTGAAAAGCCACAATGTTGGGATCACTTAATGAGGATACACATTTTTCTCTTTTTTGTAAATAATTTGTCAAACAAATCACAAGTATTCCATTAATATCTTCAAACTGCAGTAAGACTAATATCTTCTACTCACAACATCTCCGGTCCTGCCGTCTTCACCGCGTCCACCGTTAGGTCCTGTGATTCCTGCGATACCACGAATACCTGCTACTCCTCTCGAACCAGTGTCACCACGTTGACCCTGCAGCGATAAGCAAAGAAAGAAAAAACACCCGTCAAAAATGTAGAATGTTATTGTCCGGATCTTTGACCTTACAACAACATGGGTGATTGCATTATAAGCACAAAACAAAATAACTTCTAGGTATTTTTAATAAGAAATTGCGCTTGCAATACTGATGTTGTAGCGCAATTTTAATTTCAAATTAATTCTTTAAAGTTTAACTCAACATTTAATTATCAAACTTTACAGGACAAAGATTGCAAATTAATTTCTTGATTTCTTAAAAATCTAAAATGCTACGTACCACAGCTCCTGGCCTGCCACCTGCACCAGATGGTCCAACCTCTCCTCTTGCTCCCTGTTTACAAAACAAAGACAAATAGTTGCTGCAGTGATCACATTCACATTGGATTTCCATAATTACTTGGTACAATTCTTTGTGTCAACAGTGCATTCACACAGTTACAATAAAGGTAATATCTAACCTTAGCAATCATCAAAAACAGTGAATAAAAGTCTTGATCATTCTGGGTCTAATTTCAGGCTCTGCTGATCACACTATTCCACGCTTACAATCTCATCATTTTATGCTAACAGCACTAACAAAGAAGTTCCGTGCTTTAACCTGACAAGCGCAAAATCCATAGTTACTTGATCAACACAAGCGCACGAGCTACAAAGTCTGTTAACAGCCGCATGGACTTTCTTCCCGCAGTTTCTTCCCGACTCTTTTACCGACATTGGGCAGCAGAGGTATAAAGAGACCCTGTGATTACTCCACTAACTTACAGGTACTCCAGACTGTCCAGGTGCTCCCATTGATCCAGAAGATCCTCCAGGTCCCTAGATGCATAACACAAAGACAAATACAGAAAGTAAGAAATGATAATGCCAAGAGATAATAAACCCCAATTTGCCTAGAAAAAGGATACTTTAGGCTGGATAAAACTCCACACATACATTTTGATGATTTTCACAACCACGGTTAAGTTTTTGCTGCATAACTTCTGATATACTAGACTAAAGTCATTTCGAGCAGAAATACGGACTAGCTGCTGATTGGCCAATTTGTTTGCCTTGTTTTGTAACGGAAGACACGATATTGTGACAGAAAAAGCCTGCAGAACGGACAGATTCTGGCTATCAAGATACAGTCTTGTTTTGCATAATTAATCACCGAATCTGCATATCATAGACGCTCGTGCAGCAAGCGTCTATTTCATAAAGTAACATAAAGTCAGCTCTTAAGCCAATACTCACAATTGCTCCTTGCTCACCACCATCTCCGCGACTAATTCCTTGGGCTCCTGTCGCTCCCTGGATAGTAACCAAAACAAGAACTTTATTTCAAAGTCTAGTCTGACATAATTAGCTTCGCCCATCTACGATGACAGAGGTTATGCATTCACTGCTGTTTGTCTGTCTGTCCATCTGGCTTTCTGTTTGTTAGCCTGATTACAGGAAAAACTACTGGATGTATTTAACAATAACAAAGCTTGGTTGTTCATTGACTTACAGGTGCTCTGAGTTGTTCTGGTGAACCAACTCCCCTGGCAACTCCTGAATTGCCAACAGCTCCTTTCCCCTACCACCCCACCCCCTCCCTAAAGCCTCTCTCAACCAAATTAGTTCCTGTATATCCAGAGATGTGACTTACAGGTGCTCCAGTACGTCCTGATGAACCAACTCCTCCAGCAACTCCTAAATCACCAATGGCTCCCCTCCCCTACCCCCCCCCCCCCCTCACCACCCCCTCCCTAAACCCTCTCTAAACCCAATTAGTTCTTGTATATCTACTGATGTGACTTACAGGTGCTCCAGTACGTCCTGATGAACCAACTCCTCCAGCAACTCCTAAATCACCAATGGCTCCCCTCCCCTACCACCCCTCCCACTCACCACCCCCTCCCTAAACCCTCTCTCAACCCAATTAGTTCTTGTATATCTACTGATGTGACTTACAGGTGCTCCAGTATGTCCTGATGAACCAACTCCTCCAGCAACTCCTGAATCACCACCAGCTCCCCTCGGTCCCTTCTCTCCACGAGCTCCTCCTGGGCCTTGTGGTCCCTACATCAAAGAACCCCCAGAAAAAAAACTTAAAAGGATGGTACACCATTTGTCAGTTGTGCATTTTTATCATTTAAAACAGCAGAAGTTCTAAAAATCTAAACGAAAGCTGCTTGACTACAAACTTGATGAAGTTTTAGCTTTGTGAATGCTGTATTTTCGGAGAAAACAATATTCTAAGATTTAAATTTTAATCCAAAATATTCTAAGTCACAATCTGTGTTTAGGGCGCATTCTCATTTAGCTGATAGTGGCTAGGTGCGCATGACGCACTAAAGGCCCAGTCACACACTACCGTTTCAGCTGAACGCACGCCTAACGCACCAAATTATGTTCCTGCGTCGAAATGCGTTGATACACTGTAGAGGTGCGTCAGAGGTTCGTCCAGATTCGGTAGAAGGCCGGCGGAACACGGCGATACACGGGCATGTGCGCCTATGCCAAAAAATATTTTTGAACATGCACTAAAATTGTGAACGTACGATAATTACGCGCTGTGTGCGGCAAAATGCGCCGAGTGCGTTGTGTTACCGGTGGGGGCGCGGTGGCTAGCGGTGGGTATTTACAATTGTTGTGCGTTGGCATGCGCTGTGTGCGCTCAGCATGCGCTGACAAACGCACTTATTTTTCCTAATTTTAAGGTGAGTTTTGACTCTAGACGATGGCCTGCGCTGGTCCTGTGCGGTGTCTACGTTCGGCACGCGTTCAGCCCGCGGTGAACATGCGGTACTATACGCTCAGAGCGGCCGATTTGGGGGTGTTTTTGTGCGTACAACAATTATTGGTTGCACGCTTCGTGCGCTGATGGCGTGCGCTAGTGTGTGACTGGGCCTTTAACCAACCTATAATAATAGTCTCTGAGATGCATTTTTAATTTTGTAATTTTTGTTTCTTTAAAATATCAGCATGCCAGATGAAATGGGATTAAGAGTCATTAATAAGCTTACAACAGTTTATCAACAGTGGTTACTTTTGGATAGCTGCAAAAGTTACACTACAGCTTTAAACATGATTTAGGGTACGATCAACATTTTGAAAAACTGGTATTTGTAAGAAACTATAACCAGTGTCTTCTAAACGATGACATCTTCTAGAAACTGAGCCGACTTAAAAACAAAAATCTTACCTGTCCTCCTGGGATGCCTTGGGCTCCACGCTCACCAGCACGTCCTCTCTCACCCTGAAAGGAGGGGAAAAAATCATCACAATATTAAACAAATTTATTGTGACAATTACTGAACACTGACATCAATGCAACTCACCCAATATGTGCTGCTCCTACAAATCCAGAAAACAAGTCATGTTTTGTTGACATTGAGTTGTTAGTAAAAGATGGAAAAGTGGACATGTTTAATTTGACACCATTATTGTTTTTATATGTTGTTTTTTTGTTACAAATTAAGCAACCACACTATATCTATCACGGTTTGGTACTTGAGTACCTGGTTCTAATGTACAGCCAGACTTATAAAGTAAGACTGAAGAATACAACTAGTTTAGGCAATTGGTCATTATTATTGTACGTCTATTTTTGTCTGATAATTTCCAATGATTTAAAATAGATTCTGCCAGTTTTTATATTTTTTGTTTCAGTTTTAGACACTTACAGGGTTTCCTTTTGGCCCTGAGGGTCCAGTTGATCCAGAACGTCCGACATCTCCCTGTAAACACACACAAGAAAGACTCTTATTCACCTGAATTATATGTTTCTGAAGGAAACAAGAGTAAATATCATTGCTCCTACTATTAACCCTAATGTTCTAGGCATTCATTTGGGGTACAGTACACAGAACTACAAACAATTACTCAATTCTTATAGGCCAGTGCATACTGCAGTTTATACTCAAGTAATATTTGGTAGTATTGGGTGACAGGGTTAAAATCAAATTGGTATGTATTGTTTTCCATAAGTGATTTCTGATGCAAATGAGTCTACCAGTACAAATCCTCACAACCTCCATCTGGACCTAATTTCATAGCGCTGCTCAAGCTATTGCATGGCGTAAGCTTAAACTTGCACCTGCACGAGGATTTATATTGGTATGTTATTAAATTAAGCAACTTTGAGCTCTGTGGTTAAACATGCTTTTCCTGTGTATCCTATCTATAAGTACTTTGTCGCGAAAGCCATGAGGAAATAACAACAACAAATTTCAGATGTAAAATTTGAAGGAAAACAATGAACTTACACCCTCTCCTCTTAGTCCCGGGGATCCTGATTGACCTGGGGGACCTGAATTACCCTACGAAAAGAAACACAACGCAAACAGTTAACACATTATATATTCCACCATATTTATATCTACAGGTTTATTTAGGTGCTTTTGAGAGATACTTGGATGATAATCTTCCTAATATCACTTGTCCCCTTAATACTGTAAAACTTACGCTAAACTGTCTTCTTAAGGGTAAATTTAGCAATATAATAATAATAATAAAGAAATTCGGTTTAGGCAAAAGGTATAAAAATGTTGTGCCATGTCAACACCGATGTCTTCCAAACTGACCTATTTTCTGTAATTATTATCATTATTTTTGTGAATTTTTTGTTTAGTTTTTCGCTTTTTTTGGCACAGGTTTTTATCTCATTTTTTTTTTTTTAAGAAGTTTGTTTTCTTCTACTTACTCTTGGTCCTGAATCTCCAGATCCTCCACGCTTTCCGGTAGCTCCTTTAGCGCCCTACAAGAGATAAAAAAAGAAGTAAATTATTAAAAACTTTACAATTATTATCCAAAGAATCCATAATCATGCATCTCAAAAGGTAGAATACACCGCTAGTAATTGCTTGAATTATCAGGAACGGGTGGATGTGGGGGTTGCATTTTTAGTACATGTAAATATTGTTCAACTGACTTGTCAGACGTTTTACAATCATGGATGCCGAGGAAAACGGCCTTCGTTTTAACCGGCTTCAGGCAGTTGTTCTTGTTTTATATTTACCAAATAAATTTTTTTGGAACAACTACAAGATATCTAGCACAATCTTTATGCTGGATGCCTAGAATAATCATTTACTTTCAAATAAATAAGATATTTCTTAAAAATACGGTATTAAAACTGTTTGATATATGCAAATGGTGTATTCTACCTTTAAAGTGAAGTATAAAAGAGTAAAAATACCACAAAACTGAGAAAACTAATGTCAGATTTGGATCAAAAGGCAGAATATACTTACAGGTGCTCCAACGCTTCCAGCACCACCGAGGCCACCTCGGTCACCTGGGGCTCCCTGTTAGACAGAAAGAGAAAAACTCAGTTTACTGGCATCGGCTTTCAAACAGACCCAGAAGAAAAAGGAGGATCAACATTTACAAAAAAGCAGCAACAAAATTAGGACTTTTGCAAGTTTTCAGGAATAGCTTTCGTTATACTCACTCTTGCCCACAGCATCAAAAGTCTTATTTGGCATGTTCTGTACTAACAACACTTGGGCTCAATTAGGCTCTTGGAAGTACAGTTGCAGTACTCTTGCACCAAAAGCCCTTCACTGTGTGCTTTACACAGTGTGTAACACGGTTATGATAAATATTCAGTGAGATTTCATTTTTCGGTGTTGCAGTACGAAAGGATAAGAAAAACTAGGAACATTTGAAAATTTAGAAACTTTGAAGAAGAAAAAAAGGTTTACCAAGTTGAATTTTTTACATTTTTAGCATGATATGTTGATTTGTACACACTGCAAAGGCAAGATAATTTGTTCATTTCAAATACCCGCCAAAAGGTTTTCCTTTAGTAAACAGACTACTAACAGAATGATGTATAAAGCAATGAAAGAAGATGCTTTTTCCAACTTACTGGCAGGCCTGGAATTCCAAGACGGCCAACATCACCAGCTCCTCCCTTGTCACCCTGAAAAAGATACAGAAACACACAATCTGAAGGGTAGTTCAAAGCAAACAGCACGACAGTTTAGAAGAAAATTTCACATTTCAAGTGCAAATATAAACAAACACAAGGTTTTTTTTTAGCAAATTGTTGTTACAGTTTTACTTCTACTGTAACAACCTTTAAATACAACAAAAGACAAAAATCAGCGTCTGTTTTACACCATTATTAATGACACCAGTTTGACGCCATAAATGACATAGGTTTTTATTGGTTTATGAATTGTTAGAATGATGTGATTGTACAGAATCTTATAATTTGTTTAGTATGAGATATCAAGCTATAACTTCATGGTTACAAGAAATGCATTAAATAAAATGGCGTATGGCAACAGCATGACCTCTGAATAACATCAAACCCAATGAAAAATGAGCCCATACTGAAGATAAAATTATCTTCCAATTTTTAACTGAGCATTGTGGAGTTTAAGAAACTCTCTTTACACAAAAAGATCAGAATATCACTTGCATTTTAAGGTTATGTCTTACCGTTTCTCCATCTCGTCCATCGCGTCCGTCAGTTCCGGAATCACCATCTGGACCCAAGGGTCCGGCCAAACCCATCGCTCCCCTCTCTCCACGGTCACCCTGATACAATTTGGCATAGTAAGAATATACAATCTCTTAGTATATTCCCTCTTGAAGGACTCGTATTTGAGTCATCAAACATTGAATCTGAGTCGTCACTTCCGAGTCCGAGTCATCACTCTGAGTCTGAACCAAGTAATCACTCACGAGTCTGCATCCGAGTCATTGCTCTCAAAACTTAGTCTGAGTCATTATCCCCAAGTCTGAGTCATCACTCCCGACTCAAGTCCTAGTCATCACTTCCGAGTTGAGTCCGAGTCATCACTCTCGAGTCGAGTCAGAGTCATCGCTTTCGAGTCGAGTCAGAGTCATCGCTTTCGAGTCGAGTCATCGCTTTCGAGTCAAGTCTGAGTCATCGCTTTCGAGTCGAGTCAGAGTAATCGCTTTCGAGTCGAGTCATCGCTTTCGAGTCGAGTTGGAGTCATCGCTTTTGAGTCGAGTCGGAGTCATAGCTTTCGAGTCGAGTCATCGCTTTCGAGTCAAGTCTGAGTCATCGCTTTCGAGTCGAGTCATCGCTTTTGAGTCGAGTCATCGCTTTTGAGTCGAGTCAGAGTCATCGCTTTCGAGTCGAGTCATCGCTTTCGAGTCAAGTCTGAGTCATGGCTTTCGAGAATGAGTCAATGCTCCCGAGTCCAAATTGTCGAGTCCGAGTCATCTTAAAATAAAGTAAATTTGGGGAAATTTGAAGAAAAAAAACCAAGGGACTTACAGCCATTCCTCCTGGTCCTCCTTGTCCTGGGACTCCTGCAACACCAGGACTTCCTCGCTTACCCTGGCCTCCACGTGCTCCTACGCCGCCCTGGTAAAAAAAAGAAATGTCAAACCATGAGTGTAATCTTGTTTGTGTAATCTTGTATATGTTACTTGTTCTTATGAATAAGGTCCTCTTGGTACAACAGCTCACCTGGGTCTAACAGCTTCTTTGGTTTTAACAGCTCCTTGGGGTCCAGCATCTACTTTAGCTCCTTGAGATCTCATCAGTGTCTCCATTTGTCTTTTCATTTGCACACATTGTGGGATCAGTCCCACTATTTAATGTACCTCCTGAGGTGATGTGTTTTCCATCACCTGGAGGGAAACACTAATCCTAACCCTAACCCTAACTTACATTAGGTCCTCCTGGTCCAAGAGCTCCTTGGGGTCCAGCATCTCCACGTGAACCTTGAGCTCCTTGAGCTCCAGCAGGGCCCTGATCTCCGATATCTCCTGATGCACCCTGAGAATCCAAAACACAGCAGTGAAACAGAATCCGAAAAAAATCTATTCATGTTGTTTGTGTAAATCCATCAAACGATGGTCGCTTTCAGTATTTCCACCCCTGTTTCATCGGTACATTATACATAGAAAAATAAGAATTCAGATAATAAGAAATTAGTTAACCCAACTAATTAGTTAACTTAACTCAACTAAAGTGATTAACAATCGATCTTGTTATCTTGCACTTAAGTATGCCCAATTATTTTGGTTTTAGTGACCATTACGACAACTTACAGCAGGGCCTCTAAGTCCAGTCTCTCCAACACGGCCTGTCCTGCCTTCCTCTCCCTGTCAAATTCACAGTAAAAAACAGCAAAATTGTGACTGAGCTTTATACAAAACATGAAGATTCCATCGTCCAGTTGTGCATTCCTTGAAAAGAATTACAGAGCTGGGTTCAAACATTTACTGAAGGGGTAAACATTTCGTGAAGGGTTATTTTGAAAAAGTGCAAGCACTTTTGTATTGAAATAGGAGTAAATTTAGAATCTGTGGGAGAGGTGAAAACAAATATTGACTGGTTCAACTTGTGGCGCAGTAAAAATAGCCTCCCTTGATTCATGGAGCATTATTTTTCTCTTTATTTAAAATTTGTTTTAAATTAGTCGGTTTTTTTTATTACTGTTTTTATCCGTTTGTACAGTACTTTGGGATGTCTTTGTGACATGGAAAGCATTTTTGTAATAATAATATTCTTTTTATTATTTTTATTAAGCTACCCACCTAAGAAATGCTGCTGAACACATTTTCCAAGTTAAGCAAATGTTATACAAATATTAGCTGGTAACCAGGCATGGCAATATACATAGAGTATTACATGCTGGTTGGTATGCTGCCTTTGCTAAGCCAGTATTGTTCATGTTTAGCGTGATACTTACACCACTTCCTGGACCTCCGGGTAGACCAACATTGCCTCTTTCTCCTTGGGCTCCCTGTTTAGGAGAGAGAAAAGAAATTAGAAAGGACAATTCATAATTGGCTCTTTTCATATTGGCCAAAAAGACAGGGATGAGATTGTAAATTAAGAAAGCCTGAAAATTAAAATGTTGGAAAGATGAGCATCTTAATATTCAGAGATGTCTCTGAATACGATCTTGTTATAAAGATCAAAATATTAGGCCCTCTTAACTTGATTTGTATATTTCAGGTCATTCCAGCCAGTAAGCAGTTTGCAGCAGATTTAACCTTATTCATCTGTATACAAATAATATCTTTCTCCGATATTCATAAAGTCTGATTGGGAGCTGTGGCTTGAAGCAAGTTTTGTTTTTGCTAAATCAATTGTTGTGCTTAAGAATTCTATGAAATTAGTCGATGGTCATGGATAATGACTCTCGCCCCGTCCATAAAAGTGACTTTTGAAATAAATGGCCAAATTAATTATTAGACTTACGGTGAGACCTGATGATCCTGGGCGTCCATCATTTCCACCTGGGCCCTGTTGACAAATAAATAAATAAATAAATAGATTAATAAATGAATAAATAAACCAACAAATAATGAATAAAATAAAACGTTTGTCAAGACAACATTGCCTTTAGAAAAAACTTACTTGCCAATTGAGAAAATGCAAAAGTTAAAACAGAAATTAGTAACGACCATCCAATTAGTAAAGCCTAGATGTGCCTTTCTGAGGAATTTTACTGAATTTTTCTTTTATGAACATCTTCCAAAGTTTCTTAAACCTTGAAATAAATTTAAAGAATCAAAGACGTACGGCTGGTCCGGGCTTGCCATCGTTTTCTGGACGTCCACTGGATCCTGGCTCACCCTGTGAGAGAAAAACAATCAATGACATTCAATTTAATTGAAATCAATTCAAATCAATTTAATAAATATTTATTCTTATGCTATTATTCATCACACAGATGTGCCCAACAATGTAGGATAAAACAACACTACGACTTAGCGGTAAACGCAAATTCACTATTTCATCAACAGTTCGTGAAACAATTGTTGACATTAGAATTATCAGGTGTGCGTGACTGCGCACTTTCAGAAGTAGTTTTAATATCAGAATTAAACGACCTTAATGATCTCTTTTTTCTGTGAAGCTGTTTTAAAAGAGGAAGCGATTATCTTTGAGAATGACAAAATGACATGAAAGAGGTTCTGAAAAGAGTTCTTGCTTTTCCATCTGTATCCATGTTTTTTATTCCTTCTTCGTACTTGCCAGTCTATCACCAAGGCACCAAGTAACAATGAGGGGACAACAAGTTGCTACTTACCCGGTTGCCTGGGGCTCCGGCATCACCGGTGCGTCCTGGGGAACCCTGGTAGTTAAAAGAATCAAAGCAACAATTTGAAACCCAAAATCACAGTACAATTATTTTTATCTACGAGCATCTAAACAATGTCGCCTTTCTCGCGTCAATCCCTATATTTCGTGTTCTTTAAAAAAGAAGACAAATTTGGTGCATTTTTAAAAGACGACATTTAAAATGACCTGTAGATGACCTTTGACCATATTTTAAAAGAGTTGTGATAAACCCCCTCCGAAGGATCAAATTCTGTTGACAAAGAAACATTTGAGGCATTTTTGAACCACACTGAAATTGTTCACGAAGGTTCAATAGCAAGCACTATTACGGTAACAGTAACAGTATTTAAAGGTAGTATACACCATTTGCAGATATCGAAAATATTTACTACCGAATTATTAAGAAATACCTTACTCAATTGAAAGTAAATAATGATTCTAGGCATTCAGCAAAAAGATTGCGCTAGATATCCTGTAATTATTCAAAAAAAATGAATTTTATAAAGAAAAATTCGCTCTCGCCGGACGGCGAGAGCGAAATAACAAAGATAACATAAGAATAACTGCTCGACCCCGGTTGAAAACAAACGCTGTTTTTCGTGCTTTTCTAGGCATCCATGATTGTAAAACTTCGGAAAAGTCAGATAAACGATATTTACTATGAAATACAACCCCCCAAATCTACCCATTTACGGTAATTCAAGCAATTACCAATGGTGTATACTACCTTTAACTGAATGAATTCAAAGTTTGTCAACAAAGAGGTTTGGCAACAATGCACGAGGAAAGTTGGCTGAAATGACTAAGTGCGCCACGTCAGAGAACTCAACTATACAGGATAAATATCTTAAGAAAGTCTTAGAAAGTCTTAAGAAAATCGTTCTCACCGCATCTCCTTTCTCTCCTGGGGCACCTGAAGATCCTTGTGCTCCAGCATCACCCTAAACAAACAACCAAAGTTCAAATTAATAATTAAAAAAAAAATATATAAGAGGTAAAATTACTTACAATGCATCTGGTGTGCAAAGAATACAAATTGAAAATGGGACGCAACCCACACTTGTATAACAAGGCTTCGAGACTTAAAGAGCACCTCTAACAATTTTGTAGTTTGGGTATTTGGTTCATTTTATGACAGAGTATATACCCATCTTTCCGTTAGTATATAATTTGACTCCATGGGGTTTACTTTAGTGTATCAAAAACAAAGTTCAATTCGGTTTTCCCAACACGATTCTGCTCTATTTTTGAGAAAACGACAGCCATGTTTAATGTATGCAAATGAGATTAACATGACCCCGAAACGTCATCGTGTTATTCAGCTAGTATGCGATCACAAGGCCATGCATGCCACCGCCACACCGTGCGCGTACCGCATGCGATTGTGTTGCTTGCGGCCTTCTTTTCTCAATGTTTTTCTCGACATTAGTTCGTATTTTGTTCGATTTTTTTCGAAATGCTGAAGTCCTGTGTGGTAGGTAAATGTTTGAGGAATTTAAAAACCCTGAAGAAAAATTTCTGAGGTTTCCAAAGGAGAATGTTTAGACACGAAAAGAGTGGGTCCGATTTGTAAGCCGTGCACGTACATGTACACAAGGTCGGATTTTTAGGTTGTCCAAGTGGTCGCTTCTCTGCAGTGGTTCATGTTTTTCCAACACTTTTGCAATGACTTGTATTCACCGAGATAACTAATAAAGTGGCATCATGATACAATGTATATTCATCTAAATTATGTATTACCAGTTTGTGTGTAAAAACCGATCCTGGTTGCCTTTCTGTTCAGCGAGATTTTCCACACCACGCACCCCGTCGTCAACGGGGGCCTCGGGTTCGAAGCGGTTGCGCACCGCGAACGATCGGTGCCAGGCCTAGTGAGTACTAGTTTAGTGATACATCGTCGCGATCGGACTATGGACCTGGAGGGGGAAAAACCTCCAGGTCTCCTTGCCGAGTCCAGTGCATTGCCTTGGGAATCTTCGTCATTGAATTCTTCCGAATACTCGCTCAAATCTTCCAAGGAATTGTATGATTCTGCCATAAGTATATTCCGACGCTAACGTCAATAATGTGTTGTAACTAGGCGGACGATCGTGCGTGGGGCCGGTAGCACTTATTCTCAGACTGATGAAATAAGCAACACACCATAAACTTGTTTGAATGGAATTATGCCACAGCTCTATTTTATTCTGAAACACAATATTGCCAGATACCATTGCTATGGGCAAACTGGCAAACAAATGAATTAGAGTGGGGCACACCGGACCCCCTGGGTTTACCAACCCAGCCATGAATAGGGCACACCAGGCCCACCATATGAAACCAGACCATGAAAATTAGGGCACACCAGACCCTGTCACAACCAGACCCTGATACATAGGGCACACCAGACCCTGATAACGAGGGCACGCCCGACCCAGTTACATAATGGATGTGACACAATAACCATAACCATAACAAAATGGCAACACCAGGCCATACAAAATATCCAAGACGAAAAGGCATTTCAACACCGGTTAAGAAACTCTTGAATGAAAATATCAAAATTGAACTAGTAAACCATCCAGGCACCGGATGTTCCCCCGCTTAACGCAAGGAGCTACGGGAGGAATGACCCCTGGTGAACTTCCAGGGAGCCATTACAGTGCCTGTCACAACAAATTGAAATTACTGTCATATTATGTACATTGTATGATGGCAATTAATATTAACTGGAATAGACTTATTGGCTGTTACGATAGCGCCATGAAAATCTTTTAACCTGTGTCTGTCAAATTCCCGTCCAAAAATGCCCCATTGTACAAGAGAACATCCAAGTCAATCTTTGTTAGATAATTGGCATTAGAATTAATGTAGTTAAAGGTAGTATACACCATTGGTAATTTGTTGAATTATCAGGAATGGGTGGATTTGGGGGGGTTGTATTTTATAGTAAATATCGTTTAACTGACCTGTCCGAATTTTTACATTCATGGATGCCGAGAAAAGCATGAAAAACAGCGTTTGTTTTCCACCGGCGTCGAGCAGTTATTCTTATGTTATCTTTGTTTTTTCGCGCTCGCCGGACGGCGAGAATGAATTTTGGTTTATACAATTCAATTTTTTGGAACAATTACAGGATATCTAGGGCCCTCATTTTGCTGGATGCCTACAATCATTATTTACTTTCAAATGAGTAAAATATTTCTTAATAATTCGGTAATAAATTTTTTTGATATCTGCAAATGGTGTATACTACCTTTAACATTACAGTAGAATTATCCTCTGTTTAAACCAACAGAAGGAATAATATGGCTCTTGGTGAACATCCAGGAAACCAATGTGATTAAGTAGGGCATAAAACGTAAATTTATTTCACAATGCAAAAACAGTCCGGTAAATAATTTGTCCCCATGCAAAGTTGCACGGAGGTGACGGGGTGGAGGTGGGCAATTTTACAGTTAATTGTTATTGTTGTGCTTTGCACAAAGGACTGTGACAAAGTGAGCTTAAACATTGCACACATATTTCCACTAAAACTAGCTAGCAGACTAAGATGTCGCCCCATTGGCTGAAAGTTTGGTGTAACATAAGCTCTCATTGGTCCAAACCCTCTAATCTGATTGGCTAATTAACAACCTGCATATATAGTGTAATATCACTGTATCTTATTTAGAATCTTGTGTTTTTTACAAAAAGTAAAATGCAATTTTTGTCAAGAAATCCTAACAAAATTGTTGATATATACATGTATGCATGGCCAGAAAGCTGTTAAAGAGCTCTGTATAGCCATGAACAAGTTTCCCACCTAAGAAGCTGATGCTGTGCAGAATCATCAATTTCCCCCCAATTTCTAATGCCATTGGTACAATTAGAGAAGCCCTTACTTATGTACACACTCAGACCTTCATAGTGTACTGCTTCCAAATTATTGAATTTTTAGTAAGGCTACATTCACACAATAAACATACAGTGGATTTCTATGTAATACAGTGCAATGTCCTTTTGCAAAGTACCACACACACAAGCCTACATAATACTACCATCTGTGATTGGCTGCTCATGGTCAGCACAGGATCCTGTGTTGCCACAAAGTTTGCAATGGCATTTTGTGCAGTAATTCTTTCACATGGATACATCAATTCGCATTTTTGTATCACTGTGGAGACATGGCTTTGTTCTCGTACAAAATGGTTAGAAAGTCGAGCACGTTTTTCAAAATGCTCCCATTTTAACCATAATTTTTTTCCTGGGTTGAAATTTTGACCCAATATACCCTATATTATACCCTAACCCAAACACTAATCCTAACCCACATCCTAATCCTAGTTTTGGAGTAATTTAAGTAAAATTCAAAAATCTAATTCGTGAAATTCCCAATGGAGACCTATTCATCTATAGAAATTTACCCTCCGGAGACGTTTTGTCTCCATTGTACACATTGTGTTCATGTCTCCAGAGGGTACCGTATTTCGCACCATGAATTCATGCATGCACAGTGTGTAAATAGCATAATTCTACAATGGGACTTTAACAGTGACGATCCAAACAAATTGTATGTATCACAGCTAATTTCTTATGGCGAACTTTATACAACGCATTTAATTAATTTGATTTGTGATATATTTCAAGTGTGATTCTGTGACAATTCCCGAGGAGTTATTTCACACATTAAATAAAATCACCAACAGAGAATTACTGAGAATAAAGCATTTGATCACTTAATGATAAAATGTCTTGTACTGTACTAGCAGCATGCAACACGCATGCGATTCGTTTTGTGGTTTGCACGTGGTGGGTACACGATGCGCTGGTGACATATACGCACGTTGACCCCGCTTAGATTTGTACTTGTAAGTTGTAGAGTATAACATAGCTCGTGTTCGACTTTCATTCAAAGTGAAAGGAAAGCTTTTGTACCTACAAATCCTCGGTGAGAATTATAAATTCGTGAGTACCAAGACAAAGTTGTTTTCTTACTGTTCCCTGGCTTGTATTCTTGAGTGAATTGGCCTCCCCGTGCACGTCAAAGAATGGAAAGTTGTGTGCAGCTAGGGCCGGGCAACGTACAAGCTGCGTGAGTTAGTCTTGCATACGCACTGTGGACCTCCGAACAATATAGGTCCACACGATGCGGGAAGAGGTTACGGTGTGTGGACTTGCACACGTCCACAATCCGTTTTTCAGTTTCCGAAAAAGAGCGCTAGAGGAAAAACGGGTTAGGGTTATATATAGAAAAGATAGAAGGGACAGCTGAGAGGCCCATAATCCAAATTTGAGGGTAAATTTGTTTTGGGGGAGCGAGAAAAATGAGTATTTAGTCAAAGTTTGCTAACTACACGAAGACAAAGGAATGTCCACAGTGCGTATGTAAGGTAAAGCTGTGTGTGTTGTGCGTGCATGTGCATTTGGGTTTCTCCTCAATTTCTTTGTTTTCCCCTCAATGACGCGGGTAAACAAAAGCGTGACCTTTACGTTTTTAAGAATTCGCGTCTTGGCATGAACCGAAAAAACTACTTTTAGGCGGGCTATAAATCCCATTGATATTGCATTCGGTTGGGATACTTCCATATTTATTTCAAAATGTAAAATCAGAGAAAACTTGTTTTACTTAGAGGTGCTCTTTAAGACCTTAAACAAAAAATTGTTGTGGTACCACAACATTTAGATTGAAACAATCGTTGATTAAAGGAAGAAATAAGAATATCTTACCCGCATACCCAAAGCACCTCCTGGACCACTAGTATACCTCCTTGGCCCATGCTTCCCTACATAGTAAAATCAGAGGACAAAGGAAATTATGAATGGAAAACAAATATTTATATGTCGCAATAATTTGATTTGTTCAAGCTTTGATTTATGTCTACGTTTGCAAATCAATGGACAGAATGGCTTTGATTTGAGATACATTCTGTGCCGTGATTGGCCAATGGTTCATGGACTCCTGCTGAGCTCCGCCTCTCTCTGAACTCTGCTGCCAGTCAATCAGGGGTGCACCACCCTAATTGTAAGGAGAATTTCTACGCGAGCTCATTTGCATGAAATGTGCCCCCACAATTTCTTTTGAAAACGGATGCCGTTTGGTGAAAGAAATGGTGGGATTGTGTAAATATAGCATAGGATCAACTCCCTGGTTTTTGAGCTTCAATCTGAGGGCAGACTTGACAAAATTACGGTTGAAAAATGGGTCCTAATTGCCCTAGAACGTGGAGGGATGCCATTTGTAAAATGGCTGCTTGAGGGCTCGGGAAGTATCACTTTTCGGGAGGTGAGTTTCTTTTGGTGTGAATATTAAAAAATGTAATTGGCTAACCTACTAAAAATTGAAAAGAAATGGAAAGATAAAGACCAAGACAATAATCTGATTGTTGTTTGAGAAACCCCAGTGATGTTGGTGTGCAAGAAACTTGGTCTTGAACATTGTTGATTTTACACTGTTTTCAATGGGACTCTTGAATTAGGCAGGTGCACCCTCAGGAAACAAAACCACCAGGGTCAACTTTAGGCCCGCCCCCTCCTAAACCACAACCAGACACTAATTCTGTCAACGTGGCAGTGAAAGGTCTGTGTGCTTCAGATCATAACAGCATGTATAGCTAGCTATGTCACACCATGGAGGAATCTGCTCTTATTCCTCCATGGTCACACCATGGAGGAAAGGCTCCCACTGATAGTGTTATAAATGTGTTTGTAATGGATCACTTGAAACACCAGTCTTCTCATTAACATTAAGACATATTTCACTTGGGTCTTTTCTTCTTAGATTTCAAGAAGTTGAAGAAAAAAACCACATGGCTAGACAGTTTCAAAATGTTGTCTTTGCTTTTCTACTGGTATGTTGTACATCATAATGAGAAGGCATTTCAGTGAAACATTGTTTATCAATGCAATGCTGCGAATAAAGTGATGAAACAGACACTATTTTGGCTGTTTTTTGTTTACAATAAATATGATGATGATAATGCAAGGGTAGCAAATTCCTTTCTCCTAACCCCATGGCAGCCAACCCCCCTCCCCCTCCCCAGGGCAGACAATCTATAATTTGTGCAAGGCTAGCACATCTGATTATCAAATCTGCAGGAGTCAGCCATTTCTTTTTCTCCCTGTTTTTTTTGTCTTGGTTGTGACCTCAGATTGAGGGCCAAAAGTCACAGGAATCTGGAACTGCTTAGTGATGAAAAAGTGCAAGCTGGCACATTTTTTTATAAGGTAGAATACACTATTGAGTATTGGCAGATACCAAAATATTGGGAGTCCCCAAAAGATTACTCTAAAAGTAAAACAATGGTTATTGAACACATTGGAACAAATTACAGATGTAATTTCCTTTTTACAGCCTAATTCTAATTAAAAAGTATTATTTTTTGGTTGATTCTAATAAATTGTAATGTTTTTCCCTGGAAAATGTTCTCTGTCTGTATTATTTTCTCCAAATCATAGACTTAAAGGTAGTATACACCATTGGTAATTTGTTGAATTATCAAGAATGGGTGGATTTGGGGGGTTGTATTTTATAGTAAATATCGTTTAACTGACCAGTCCGAATTTTTACATTCATGGATGCCGAGAAAAGCATGAAAAACAGCGTTTGTTTTCCACCGGCGTCGAGCAGTTATTCTTATGTTATCTTTGTTTTTTTCGCGCTCGCCGGACGGCGAGAATGAATTTTGGTTTATACAATTCAATTTTTTGGAACAATTACAGGATATCTAGGGCCCTTATTTTGCTGGATGCCTACAATCATTATTTACTTTTAAATAAGTAAGATATTTCCTAATAATTCGGTAGTAAATGTTTTCGATATCTGCAAATGGTGTATACTACCTTTAAAGGTAGTATACACCATTGGTAATTGCTTTAATTATCATGAATGGGTAGATTTGGGGGGTTGTATTTCATGGTAAATATCGTTTAACTGACTTTTCCGAAGTTTTACAATCATGGATGCCGAGAAAAGCACGAAAAACAGCGTTTGTTTTCAACCGGGGTCGAGCAGTTATTCTTATGTTATCTTTGTTTTTTCGCTCTCGCCGTCCGGCGAGAGCGAATTTTTCTTTATAAAATTCATTTTTTTGGGAATAATTACAGGATATCTAGCGCAATCCTTTTGCTGAATGCCTAGAATCATTATTTACTTTCAATTGAGTAAGGTATTTCTTAATAATTCAGTAGTAAATATTTTCGATATCTGCAAATGGTGTATACTACCTTTAAAGGTAGTATACACCATTTGCAGATATCGAAAATATTTACTACTGAATTATTAATAAATACCTTACTCAATTGAAAGTAAATAATGATTCTAGGCATTCAGCAAAAGGATTGCGCTAGATATCCTGTAATTATTCAAAAAAATTGAATTTTATAAAGAAAAATTCGCTCTCGCCGGACGGCGAGAGCGAAAAACAAAGATAACATAAGAATAACTGCTCGACCCCGGTTGAACACAAACGTTGTTTTTCGTGCTTTTCTCGGCATCCATGATTGTAAAACTTCGGAAAAGTCAGTTAAACGATATTTACAATGAAATACAACCCCCCAAATCTACCCATTCATGATAATTCAAGCAATTACCAATGGTGTATACTACCTTTAAAAATACAATAAGATAAAATATAAATTATAATTTCACTAGTTTTTATAATATCTGTAGTATCGGCAATTAAACTTTAACTAGTATTAAAGGTTGGATACACCATTGGTAATTGCTTGTATTTTATAGTAAATATTGTATAACTGACCTGTTAATCATGAATGCTGAGAAAAGCAAGAAAATTGGCGTTCATTTTTAAATGGCGTCGGGCCGTGGTTTATGTTTCACGGCGATTGCAATTCTGTTTTAATAAAATACAGGAAATCTAGCACAATCATTTTTGCTGGATGCCTACAATCATTATTAAATAAATAAGATTTTTTTAAAATAATTTGTTTGTTTTTTGGGGGGTGATATTTGCAAATGGTGTATCCTACTTGCCGTGGTCTTTTCTTAATATAATCATAATAAAGTCTCATTTTTTTAAAACTGTATTTTTAATTTGTTTTTTTTCAAAAATAAGTTTGGTTGAACTCCGCCCCCCCCCCCCCCTCCCCCAAAAAACAACCTAAAAATTGCTTTTGGTTTTCTAAGTTTAAAATATTTGTTTGACGTCATTATTATCTTTAAGTAAAAATACAAAGAGTTTACAAAATGCAGTTTTTAAACCATGGACAGCATGAACATATTAATAAGTGATTATTAATAATAATTAATATTATTATTTTTATTAAAAATGTTAGTAGTACCTGCCATTGCCAATTCAACTTTTTCGCCTACAAAAGTACAATACTTCAAAAATGTATTGAATTGATCTTATTATAAACTGCCCACTGCCCAAATAATCAGAACTTTTATTTTTGTTTCTTTGACAGCTTCATTTCATAAACTGAGTTTTTCTTGATTTTCTTGTAGGTTTAGTCCAGGCAGGTGACATTGTTATAAAACAATAACTAAGTAACAAAGTCCAGTACAAAAAATTAATGAGTCATTACTACTACTACATGAACTATAAAAGAAAGTAAATCTACTTTCACACAATGGTAAATTGAAGCACATGTATTTTTATGATAGAAAAACACAAAAAGAGCAGCGCCACTGGCACTAGTACTAGGACGCAAGTAACTCAAAATGAAACGCTACCTACTTACTTTACAGTGATATTACTAGTGATATATGATACTTGTATTTTATTCATAGCAACTAAAATGTACAACCCAATTTTTAGAGAGAGAGCCTGATAATTTGTAGTTGTACACACAAGTGAACTTAAAAAGACCATTGTTGAGCGCATTTTTCGACGGCGCGCCTTTTTAAAAAATGCGCGTTGCGCAATTTTTAAACACGCAAACTTAGTTTGAGCGCACAAATTTTAAATTTGCGCATAAGAGTTGACGCGCATTTTTTAAAAATCGCGCGATCTTTATTATTCAAACAGAATTCTGACCACCACCATGAATTACTTGCCGTAGAATTATATTTTATCTCTGAAGGTAAAAAGGGTAAGGCCAAAGTAGCGTTCTGCTGTTTGTTAATTTCTGTCTAAAGTGATATTTTTGTTCAAAACTTGAGTAAACCAGCGTTGCACACGAACTGTAAGTTCGAAATTCTTTTGTGACAAAGCGTGCGCTCAAGGGATGCTGGGATACAATCATTTGGCAAAAGTATGGAAAACCAGTAATTTAAACAAGAACAAATTAAAAAAACTTTGTAAAAATGCTAGAATTTGTTTAAACAGTGTTTAATCTATGAGCAATTAAATAAATAACATAATATTAATGCATTTGCCTTTTAAAAGATTTCAAACATTTTGCTTTGCATCACAATTTGTTAACAACAAATTGCTAGTGTTTGTAACTTTTGGCCACCATACCAAAAGGCTAGCCTGTTGAACATGTGGGGCTCTATATGGCCAAATAAAAAATAAAAAACATGTTTAGGCCAAATAAAAAAAAAACATGTTTAGCGTCATGACTTTTTTTTTTTTAAAGGAAGGAGGAGGCCCTTTTTTCCCCTTTTTTTCCCAAAATGGCCGCCCGACACATCTTAATTCGAGTCGTGCAGTAAACATGTCACACCCTATCTTCTAATTTAAAATTAAAACATGGTTCACCCACGATTAGAAATTAAAATTCATGTGGGTCGATCAAATATGCACCGGACTACACGTCACACCCTAGCCTTCCTATTGGAACAAAATATATTTCCAGAGCATGTGATGCTATAAAATACGATCTTAAAATTTTATTACTATTAGATTGAAAAAAAAGGGCCCAAATAAATGGTTACATTTATTATTTTTTTCAAAAAAGAAAAAAAATAAGATAATAAAAAGATAATTTTGAATGAAAAGTCCATGTGGCCTACACGAATAAAAATTATTTGTGGAGATCGGGCATTTGAGACTTGCGTTCAACTCCAGGGATTTGGTTCTACAAAAATACTACTGTGCGTGTCTATTTTATAATATGGTGGCAGGAATTTATTTCAGGCTTGGGCGCGACCAAGGGATTGATGATCATTTTAGGGGTGGTTTGGGAGAGGGAATATAAAAAACAAAATCAACTCGTTCAACCCTATACATGTAGTAAAATTGAAAGATAAATGTTGTACTTGTAGGGGTCCTAATATTTAATTAATATTCTTAATATTTATTTTACAGTGGCTTAATTTAATACTCATATTTTTAGGAATCAATATATTTTTTGTTCAAATCTTAAACTGCCTGTTCCTTATGTTTTTGTCCTCGTCAACATTTACTGTTGGTTCTACTGCCATGATGTTGCCGCCACGCATCATCTACCGAGTGCTAAAAATGACGCGACGCGTAGATTCCGAGCGCTAGCGCTGAAGCCGATGTAAAACTCGTGTCTACCGTGTAGCTCGTGTCAGTATTTGCCTTTGTTGTTGACCGCATCGCGCAATTTAAGTTTGTGCGCGCAAACTAAACCAAAATAAATCTCCGCCCGCAGTTTTTAAAATTTGTGCGCGCAAATTTAAAAAATGCGCAAATTTAAAAAATGCGCTCAACACCATCATGCATGAGTAAACTCAGTCAAATTTAAACGAAATAGGCAGAAGAAGAAGAAGAGACTTTTCAAGGCGTTTGTTTTTCTTTCATGCAAAATGATTAATTTTTTAACGAGGAAAAAGGAGTTGACTTACCCGAAGTGGAGCCTGACGATGATGAGGAGCTATCTTGGGCTTGGATTGTAACGAAGACCAGGGCAAAGAGGACCAGAAGCCCCCACCGTTGGCCCACAAAGCTATATATGGCTGTACAATCTCTGTGCACCAAGAATCATTCACAAAATCTTAGCTGCCAAATAACTTTCAGCAGGTCCAAGCTCGTGTGGAGAGGTCTGTGGCTGCTGGTTTTATCTGGCTATTATGGGATGGATCCACACTGCATGGCCCAGACCTTCAGCCAATAGGAAGGAAGCTGCATTTTTTTCTCCAGCAATGTGCTGACAAGAGAAGCCACCATACCACCACAGTGTGTTGGTGCCTTGGTGCCAGAGGCCATGGTACAAGTACTGCAAGGTGACACTGCTGCCACTGTCATAGCTGTGTGTTCATTAATTACTCCATTAGTCTGTCAGCTGATACCAGCTTTTTAATCAGTTTTACTGTGTCTGATTATTTGTTACAAACTAGCATGATCCAACTGTACTGTACATGTACATGAGCATGAGCTTGAGACTTTATAGTGGGGTAGAGAGGGTAAATATTTGTGGGAATTGTGCCTTAATATAATTGATGGTAAAACTTACAAGCATGAAATTTATTTGGCACAGTCAGAGAAGGCCTATGTCATGAGGAAGTGTCTGGTTCCTGCTATGATATATTCCTAATGAAAATGCTAATAATTAAGAGTCAGGGAACAGACAAAGCAGTCCCACTGGTATGCGAGTATCAAATAAAACAAACACAGTGCGTAAATTACAAGTATAGTGCTGCCCATGAGAAGTACGGTTGCTATGGGAATAGCGCCCTCATACAATGGCACACGGAGCCCATACAATTATCTTTCTCATGACATACTCTGACTGTGTGCCAAATTTCATGCTTTTATCATCAAACGAACAATTCTATTATATTTTGCACCAATCGTGCCTGACTAACATTGAGTTTTCTAAAAACATGGAAAAGATCACCTAAGCTCATTTACTTTCCTTCATGATACCAGCTTAACATTCTGGTCTTGGGGAAGTCGGTCCACCATAAATTCTTTTATAGTCCAGGCCTCAGGCTCAATCCATGTGCCAACCATCAGGTTTTGTTGGTGTTTTGTTTTTGTAAGATCAGTTTTCCACACCTGCAGGATAAACCAAAATTATACTAAATCACAATTCTTCTAATTTTTAGTAAATTAATAATTGTAGGTGTGTTCTTCAGCTTGGGAGATGTACTGGCTTGACTAAATTGATCTCCACCTTGTGGTGTTCTTTTATCAACTCCATAGACTTCAATATAATATGCCCACTTCCAAAAATAAGCAAAATATTACAACTCCAAGGTGCACACATCAAATTAAAGCTTATTTCATCATCTTTCTGGTTTCTGTTCAATTTTGTGGGGAATAACCGAAAGATTTTGGGAGAAATTCCCATCCAAAAATAATTACCTCTAAAAGTAGTCCATTTTAAAATGAAGCACTTGTAGGAACCAATTTCATCCGAAATGTTATAATACAACTGTTTACTGTGAGCTGCAGTCCTTTGCAAACCTTGAAGTTCATGACCAACACATGCCTAAACCAGTTTGTGCCAAGATTATTTTAACATTCCCGGCCCGAGCCGAGACGAGGGATTATTTTTAACGAAACTCAATCCGAGGCAGGTTTAGGCATCATCCCAACTGGTTAAAGGTAGGATACACCATTGGTAATTGCTTGAATTATCATAAATGGATAGATTTGGGGGGTTGTATTTTATAGTAAATACCGTTTAACTGACCTGTTCGAAGTTTTACAGTCATTGATGGCTTGATGCCGAGAAAAGCACGAAAAACAGCGTTTGTTTTCAACTGGCGCCGAGCAGATATTCTTATGTTATTATTATTATTTGTTTGCGACGTCGTCTGGCGATCGTTTAAAAAAAAAATTAATTACAGGATATCTAACGCAATCATTTTGCCGGATGCCTAGAATCAATATTTACTTTCAAATGAGTAAGATATTTATTAATAATTCGGTAGTAAATATTTTCTATATCGGCAAATGGTGTATCCTACCTTTAAATGAGAGTCACAAAGCCCTATAGGATCGACCACACACAGAAGGAATAGAAAAGTCTAGCAATCGTTTTTTTAAAAACAAAATATTTAACGCAATCATTTTGCAGGATATTTATTAATAATTCGGTAGTAAATATTTTCGATATCGGCAAATGGTGTATCCTACCTTTAAATGAGAGTCACAAAGCCCTATAGGACCACACAAAGAAGGAATAGAAAAGAAATGCAACTTTGCAAAAGTTGAACTTGAACACATTCCAACTATGGCAAATTTTACAGCAATTGCTCCATGGCGTAACATTTGCATTGCATTCGTATTCACATGAAGTGTGAGTCGGTCTTATGGTCTTATAAAAAAGACCGAAAAAGTTAAGTGGAAAGTTATAAATATTGATACCACGTTACACTTGAACTTGGACAGTGATCTGAGCATTATCCCAAAAGAAACTTGGAAAAGGTTTAATCTCAGCCAGTAGGCTGCACAATAATGGTTTGGTCATAAGGTAAGCATGGATTAAAGGTAGTATACACCATTGGTAATTGCTTTAATTATCATGAATGGGTAGATTTGGGGGGTTGTATTTCATGGTAAATATCGTTTAACTGACTTTTCCGAAGTTTTACAATCATGGATGCCGAGAAAAGCACGAAAAACAGCGTTTGTTTTCAACCGGGGTCGAGCAGTTATTCTTATGTTATCTTTGTTTTTTCGCTCTCGCCGTCCGGCGAGAGCGAATTTTTCTTTATAAAATTCATTTTTTTGGGAATAATTACAGGATATCTAGCGCAATCCTTTTGCTGAATGCCTAGAATCATTATTTACTTTCAATTGAGTAAGGTATTTCTTAATAATTCAGTAGTAAATATTTTCGATATCTGCAAATGGTGTATACTACATATACCTTTAATACATAGGCAGAAAAGGTGATTAAAGGTATGTAGGATACACCGTTTGCAGATATCAAACAAATGTACTACCACTTTTTTTTATAAATATTTTACTTATTCGAAAGTAAATAATGATTCTAGGCATCAAGCACAATTATTTCGCTAGATATACTCATGGAGGAATATACTCTTATTCCTCCATGATATACTGTAGGCCTCTTTGTTTTAAAAAATTGAATTTTATAAAAAACAAAAAACAAGAACAACTTTTTCTTGCTTTGTTTCTAGGCCCCCATGACTGTAAAACTTCGGACTGGTCAGTTAAAAAGCCCCCCTAAATCCACCCATTCCTGATTATTTAAGCAATTACCAATGGTGTAACTTTTGAGGTTTCAAAAATCGAACCAACAACTAATACAAATTTCAGATAAACTTATTCAGTCTTTTTCAGATTTCTTTTATTAGAAATTTCACAGAAATGTTATAGAATCATTAATATCTTTACATCAAGTAAAAGCTTTTGAACAATAATTTGCTTGGTTATTTTTTTGATAGTTGCAAAAGCAGATTTAATATCTCTTTAAAAGTATCAGTAAAACACACTGCATCATCAATTTAGTTTGGCTAAGGAAAACACAAACATCAGCACTCATCATTTGACTTCGTAAAATCAAACTGTGAATTCCTGGTATTGCAGTCAGGCAGCCCAAAGAAAAAACTTTTTTTTTTTAGTTTAATAAATGTTTGGATATAAGTTTGGCTGACTTCAGCAATTCCTGATGTAGTAATGCCTTACATGTGTTGAGGTACCCCAAATCCTGTGCATGTACCCAACAGAATGGCTGAACAGACATAATTGGGGGGAGGGGGGGGGGGGGGGGGAGGGGGGGGGGGAGGGGGGGGGGGGGCGGCCTGTGGCACCGAAGGGCACAACCCAGGATTTTTTGGTGAGGTTTGAGGTGGCATAACCAAAGCCACTAAAAAATGTCCTGAAAGAAAAAAATCCCAGACTCAGGTGAAGCAGAAGTCAAGGACACAGAGTTGGTTGTGAAAAATGATCTTTTTATTTCAACAGGGAGCTATAGGAAACTGCATGTAAACTAGAAAGGTGTTCTTGGATGAAAACAGGTACATTTGCTTATTGTGAGTAATGAATTCAAAAGTTGAAACTGCTCAGACCTGAACATAGAATAAAATATATAAATAATACAAAAAAAAAAAAAAAATACATTAAAAAAACACCACTAAACTTTGAAGGATAAAGAGACAGGAACAACTGATGGTATTTTGTATACATAGAAATGTATTGACTTGAAATTAACCAAACAATTTTTTTTAAATGGACCATATGAATCATACTATAATTCGAGCAACGTTTGTCTGTCTGTTTGTCTGTTTGTTTCGCTACTCCTCCCAAGTCCTTGGTCCGATCTCGCCCAAACTTGGTGGGTGGATGTAAGTTCACCCCAGAATTGCCCTTGAGGGGTTCATTTTTGGAAAGGTCAAGGTCACTGGGGTCAAAGGTCAAATGTTCGTTTTTCGCTACTCCTCCCAAGTCCTTGGTCCGATCTCGCCCAAACTTACGGGTACGGGTACGTCACCCAATCCCCAACTTCCCTTCTTCCGGTCATATGTCAAGGTCACTGGGGTTCATACTATAATTCGAGCAACGTTTGTCTGTCTGTTTGTCTGTTTGTTTCGCTACTCCTCCCAAGTCCTTGGTCCGATCTCGCCCAAACTTGGTGGGTGGATGTAAGTTCACCCCAGAATTGCCCTTGAGGGGTTCATTTTTGGAAAGGTCAAGGTCACTGGGGTCAAAGGTCAAATGTTCGTTTTTCGCTACTCCTCCCAAGTCCTTGGTCCGATCTCGCCCAAACTTACGGGTACGGGTACGTCACCCAATCCCCAACTTCCCTTCTTCCGGTCATATGTCAAGGTCACTGGGGTCAAAGGTCAAAGGTCAAATGTTCGTTTTTCGCTAATCCTCCCAAGTCCTTGGTCCGATCTCGCCCAAACTTACGGGTACGGGTACGTCACCCCATCCCCAACTTCCCTTCTTCCGGTCATATGTCAAGGTCACTGGGGTCAAAGGTCAAATGATCGTTTTTCGCTACTCCTCCCAAGTCCTTGGTCCGATCTCGCCCAAACTTACGGGTACGGGTACGTCACCCCATCCCCAACTTCCCTTCTTCCGGTCATATGTCAAGGTCACTGGGGTCAAAGGTCAAATGTTCGTTTTTCGCTACTCCTCCCAAGTCCTTGGTCCGATCTCGCCCAAACTTACGGGTACGGGTACGTCACCCCATCCCCAACTTCCCTTCTTCCGGTCATATATTACACCCACGGGTACTTTTGACTAGTACATTAAAAAAACACCACCAAACTTTGAAGGATAAAGAGACAGGAACAACTGATGGTATACGTAGAAATGTATTGACTTGAAATTAACCAAACAATTTTTTTTAAATGGACCATATGAAGCTATAAAAAGGGTCCTTTTGATGTGGGGGGCGTCGGGCCTGCGGGGCGTCGGGCCTGCGGGGCCTACGAATCAACTATACGATACGAATCAACTGTTTTATACAGGCCAACTACATTTTTAATTCCATTCTTAAATACTTTTCTGCCTTGCGGCGCTCTACGATTTTTGGTCTTTCCGCATAGCATACATGGGGGGTGTCGGGCATGGTGGTAGTCACCCTGTCAACATGTTTGTCGCCCTCTATTGCGAGATATCTCATCTTGAAAAACAGTTTGATGCCCTCTATTAGAGTCATTTTCAAATTGTAAAATTTGTTCTTGCCCACCGCTTTGAGCTCTGATTGGATACATTTTCTGTGAACTGTTCTGGAGGTACCGGTACATCGCCCAGTATATATGCCTTAGACATGAGCGAAATTGTAAAAGTTTGCCGCCCTTTATCATTATTGCGAGTCATTTTCAAATTGTAAAACGGTTTGCCGCCCTCTCCTGGTAAATTTTAGTTACATGTACTTTATTTTCACGAGCAACACCTGTAGAATTGAACATTAATGTGAACATCATTTAGCTCCTAATTTTACCATTACACAGTAAAAGGTTTTATACACAGCGAAAGCTCATGCGGCCTCGTTACCCTCTCATGGCATTTCTTTGACATTTACACCCTCATCGAATTTAGCACTAAGTGCAAGGTCAACAAACTCTTGCCTGGGCCAGCGGTAGAAATTGAATTTTAGTTCATGTCATGCTATCACCATATAAGGGTTAATTATGCAAAAAGTAAAAGGTCAGCAGTATGCAAATTTGTACAGTTAACTTTTGGCCAATGAGAATCATGGGTTCCGCATGGGGAAGCTGGGCTTTTGGTGGGTTAGAGTTTTATAGCCACTCTGTCACAGCCGATTCCAGAGTCAACATCTCAATTTTTGTTCAGCAAATTTCACTAGCCTAATTCAAGTCCCATTGAAAGCAGTGTAAAATCAACAACATTCAGGGCCAAGTTTAATGCAAACCGACATCACTGGGGTTTCTCAAACAACAATCAAATTATTGTATATTGGTCTTTAACTTCAATTTAATTCAATTTATGGTGGGTTAGCCATAGTGATACTTTCCCGAGCCTGCATGCAGCAATTTTACAAATGGAAGTTGGCACCCCTCCACGATCTCGGGCAATTAGGACTAATTTTTCAACCGTAGTTTTATCATGGAGGAATAAGAAGTTCTGCCCTCAGATTGAAGCCAAAAACGCAGGGAGTTGATCCTAGGCTATATTTAAGCAATCCCATCAATTTTCTTACCAAACACCTCCTTTTTCAAAAGAAATTGTGGGTTTACATTTCATGCTAAATGAGCTCGTATATAAATTCACTTCAAGTCCAATTAGTGTAGCGCCCACTTAGTTCAAAACGCGTTTTGTAGCCCAATTGGGCGATTCCAGGACATCGTACCCTTTAAACTCGGGATCCATATTTATTTATTTTTAATTTGTTTAAATGCACTTGTTGACATTATTTTGATGACATTATTGGATTGGAACTGTAGATTGAAACGGAAAGTCACAACCGATTGAATAAGGAACACTGTCAATTGCTCATAATTTATAAGCTTGCTCAACAAGATCTTAATTTGTATAAATGATGAAAGAATGATAAATCAAGATCTTTTTAAGGAGGGGAGGGGGGGGGGGGGGGTGGCTAGGTGTTCTTCAAAACTTTTTCCTTAGGATCGAAAATGGGTGAAAAGAAGAATTTCTTTTAAGAGAATTTCAAACACCAACAAAAAGAAGAATTTTAAATGAGCCTGTTTACTATGCAAGTTACAAGCTGGTATTGTATTCATGCAATAAAATGCTGTTTAGTTAACAACAACAAATTGTAAGGGGCCCAAAACACCCCTACAGACACTAATTTTTGGGGGAACAACTTTAGGTGTTGCTTAAAGTCGAGATAAAAGGAATTTTACAAACTGTACTTTCATTTGAGCTAACTTTTTAACAACTTTCAGCCCAAAAAGCTTTCAAAAAGTGAATGTTGTTACTTTTATGCACTAGAAAACAACACTTGAAATTGTTCCAGTAAAAAAACTAGAAGACAAGGAAAGAATGGATAACTTTAGAAATGACAAAAAAAAGCAAATTTCAGACTTTGTTTAGAAGCACTGCAAAGGTCATCCTTATGGAAGACATTTGCATAGTGTATTTTCCCTTTTCATTCTGCAGCAAAAACATAAAACAAAAACACTGTTTTATATTTAAAATTACACATTTTAACAAAATTCACTATACAAAGCGCATGCTGTTTGTTTATGGAAGGAGATTTTGAATTGGGTTCCATCCAGTATGAAATGAGTGTACACTGAGAAAATTGGTATAAAAAATATAGATTACAAATCATTTTGTATTTTAGAATGAATCCGTAATCAAGTCGACCTGAGTCTGTCATGGCTGCTTCTATTTTAAATTTTATTTTGATTAAAAAAAAATTAAATTTAACTTTCTCATTTTACATTGGACAACAGTTGGCAAGGTTTTAGGCAACACTGTGATCTGTACTTTGAAAATCAAACATTGACAGTTAAAAATTAAAAAATAATTTCTTTCTTGTAACGGGTTGTAAATTTCAAAGCACACATCTACTTTGAACTAAAGGAGTCTACATTCTAAACACAATCTCGCTAAAGGCGGAATAGGTTGTTTTTAACTTTAATGAGTTTAATCCTGAATGTTTATGATTTGTACATTTGATACAATAAGAAAGGTTGTGTAGTACAATGTGCAGGTAGGCAACTGATACATTTATACATGATTTGCTTTAGTTCTCACTATCAAACTAGTCATTGTGCAACCTTTAAATGATTTAAAGTACACTGATCTACAATATGAGAAATATAATTGAGCGTTGGATAATTGAATACTTAATTTTTTTAAACCATAAAAGCACCTTTGGAAAGCTTAAAAACAATGTCTATCTACTAATGGAAATGTACATGTATCAATGTTAAGGGTTTGGATTGTCCACTTTAGGAAGTTGGTACATTTCAGTAAATAAATCTACTGGGTTATCAACTACATTACTGAGTTCATTTAAGTGGTTTTCTAGAAGGGGAATAAACCACACAAAAAAAGGAATAAAAATGCCTAAAGTAAACAACGATTATTTATTGTCTTTCTTGAGAAGCTACTATTCACACGGAACTCTACGCGATTGAGGTTTGTTTTTTCAAGATGGCAGCCTACGCGAAGCAGACTGGGTCGATCTCCCAACCAAACTCTTGCTCCACTCCGCCGATGTCGCTCGTTCCGACGTCGACGATTGGTAGACGGCCGCTCTTTGTGGAGGTGGTGTAGCTCAGTCTCGTCTCGTGCCACCCTGGGAGACACTATGAAGCAGAATCAGTGTCAAAAAGATCGACGTGTTTTTACAACTCGGATGCTTTCCTAATTCGGATGTATTCCTAATTCGGATGCTTTTTGCAAACTCGGATGCTTTTTTAATTCGGATGAATTCGTAATTCGGATGCTTTTTGTAAACTCGGATGCTTTTTTAATTCGGATGCTTTTTTAATTCGGATGCTTTTCTAGTTCGGATGCTTTTTGTGATCTCGAATGCTTTTTTAATTCGAATGCTTTTCTATCTCGGATGCTTTTTATAAACTCGGATGCTTTTTTAATTCGGATGCTTTTCTAGTTTGAATGCTTTTTGTAAACTCGGATGCTTTTTGCAAACCGAACATATTCGCAAATCGGATGCTTTCCCAATCCGGCACTAGGGTGGCCCTGAAAGGACATCACACATCGCAGATTCTGCGATTTCGCGCATTCTGCGCGAATTTGAACGATGACAAACATGTTATCGTATACTAAGCATATATCTGAGATGTGGAAGATTTTATTGTAGATTTCTGCACAGATTTATGTGATAATGAATATTTTCTGGGCAGATTTTTTAAAAGTCGCATATTTTTATTTTAGATTTTAAGTTCTGCGCAGATTTCTTAGTACGCAAATTGGGCACTACATGTACATTTTCATTGCACATTTAATTATGCGCAGCTATATGTCGCACTCACGTACAGCAGATTTATATGCAGATTTATGTGCACATTTCTGCCGCGATGTCAGTGTAATGGAGTGAAATTCCACTGTCTTATTATAGCGTGAGTTTCCCCCTTAGAGAATTTATGTGTTTTTATTTTTCTTTGCAAAATAGTCCTAGGAGTGGCACCCCTGTCTAGTACCCAAAGTCCACTGTACATATGTTAGTTTAATTGTTTAAGAGCACCAGACCGTTTTAGTTGTCCTGGCAGCGTATATTTTTTTTACACCGCAGCGAAGGGTTCACTCTTCATTACGGCCTTGTAACAAGACTACGAATACGTTCAGTAGGCTGGCACTAGTTGCAGCGCTGAGGGCGCAAGACGCGGTTTTCGATATTATCATATTACACATACGTTTGTATTATTTATTATTTATTTGGCCATGAAACCACAACAAATACAAAGACAGTGTACAAAAAAAAAAAAGGAAAATGCCCCTGACCCCTCCTTTTTGAAAATCCTGGATGGATCCGTCCTGATGCACACAGCCAGCTTGTGAATTATACTTCATAAACAATAAGCCACTTTGGAGTTCCGACTGCGCATGTGCACAACAAGATTCAACAATTTTTCTCAAGGAGGTCAAGTGATACAAACACGGCAGACAAATGCACACAAGGCTATGGGGGACGTGGTAACCAAATCCGCATTTTTTACATTTTCTTGTGAAATCGAAAAAAAAAAAAAATATTTGTTCGAACAAAAGTTTGGCCACACAAAGCGGCTGAAAACACCAAAACGTAAACAAAAATATGTTACTTAGTAACTTTAAAACACGACGATCTCTTGAAATTTGCTGGTACCCCGCTATGCTTTTGCACGCAATCGATGAAATGTTTATATCGAAAGAAATATCGTCAAGGGAAAATGTGCGCATGTGCAGTTGGAATACCAAATTGGCTTATTCTCGCGGTCGGACATCCGGGAACCTCGTTTATCTTCCCATTGTTTATGCACTTAGCGCAAAGGGGAAAGTTTGAGGTCTAACGCATGTTGTTATGAACGGCTCGCCCCTTCGTGACGTCATGTCGACCGCGAGAATAGTTTAATTTCATTTTGTTTATTTATCAGGGCATACATGTACATACACGGTGGCCACAAATCTTAATTTTTCAAACCAATATTCATCGTGCTCGACTCAGTTCAGCCATGGGCGTAGTTCAGCCATAGAGCAAGGAAAACGAATTTAGCCATGGAGCTACTAGACCACAGGGCATGGCTGCAAAATGTGCTCAGAAATTGATTTCCTTGGCGCACCTCTTGAATCTAAGTGGAATCACTGCAGTCTGTTAGCTGGGATCATGTGGATCACGAAAAACCAAAATCCCCAATCGCAAGTTCACCAGTTAATTAAATATTTGCATTTTTAATGACCTGTATATAGAGGGCGCCCTCTATTGACCAGGATTGGAAAGCTGTGTACATTTTCAATGGGAATTGATTGCTCATTGCTGTTGCTTGCTAAAAAGGGACTATACAGAGACAGAATTCGATTAGGAGGAATTAGGGTGTGGTTTGATGTCCCAATACAAATTTTCATTTTGTTATTGCCATATTTTTAACTTTTGGATAAAGTGTCATTTTCTTTTTTCTTTTTCTGTTTTTTTATTATAATTTAATTTGTGTTAAGTATTTGTTGTTTTTTTGGGTTTTTTTGGGGGGGGGGTAAAAATCGAAATCTAAATTGTATGAAAAAAATATATACACGACCAGAGGTTTTTCCAGCTTTAGCCTTTGATACATGTTTATTCTTAACGGTAAAACTTAAATTTGTCTATGTCTTTAACAATGTACATTTGAGTGGGTGAACAACAACTCGTACTGATTTACATACACAATTCTGTTATAACAAACATTTTGCCCATTTCCAGCTGAGATTTTATTAAGGAGAGTCGGATGGAAAGCAGACTGTGTGATACAATGTTTCTGTGGTGACAAGATCCTTTCCCTCGATCTGTGAGAGCACCCACTGATCTTTTTTCCTCGCTGCTTCCAGAAGCTTTCCTGCAGTTAGCGTCTGGCATTGTGAAAGTTTGTCAAGGACAGTTGTTCGGGTCTTCTTGTCCAAACCTCCACCTCTGTCTTTTTGCAGATGATGCATATACGTGGCAGTATTGTGAAGTTTTTGTTGGTTTCTTGGAAAGAAGCCAGAGGTTGAACGCAGTTTTCTTCTTGGGGGCTCAGTGCTGCATTCGCATGTGTCTTTTTCCGTTGTATCTGCATCTGAAAATATTTGGAGGGGGGGGGAGGGAAATGGGAATATTTATAAATAGAGTGCCCGATGAATTGAAATCTGGAGATAAATTAATAATGGGTAAAATTATACATACAACAACATCTAAAAATGTTGGACAGATATGCTTCACTCCATTCTATAAAGTGGAGCATATCTGTCCACAATTTATTAAAGACACAGGTATAAACACAAACATGGAATGCATTTTGTTTATGAGAAAAACATTCTTTCCAAAGTACAGGTTCCAGGAATGCCGTATTTTTCACATTGATTTAACTTTAAAACTATGGAACCCCGACTAAAACCTTAAATGTGTAGGAAGACTACATTGTATCTCCAGCCGACCCCTGCTCTATGTATTTTTATTATATTTTTCTTGCTCCGTCATGCAAAATATCCTTCATAAATGTTGCATTCTTGCTTCGCCTCGTAGAATGTAACATTTCTTCTTTCAACTCGTACTATTATACTATTCTGGACATTGTGTAATCACAGGAAAGTAAATAAATACAATTGGAGGAAAAAAAACGAAATTTAAACAAAACATAAATATTGACAGTGAGGGGGTAAAGGAATAATTAGACAAGCAGGCAGGTTTTTTGTTGGGTTTTTTCCAGGAAAAAAAAGGCAAGGAAATAAAAAATACTGACAAATAAGGACGTTATATGAGCTTCCAGGTTAAGAATAGAAAAATGTACTGGAAAATGTACTATATAAATGTCCCTCTCCCCCCCCCCCCCTAAATTGTTGTCCCCCTAATATAAAGTAATAACTGCTTTCAGTACTAGTGACAAGTTACATGTATATTTGTGTTCCTACCCTAGTTTCAATTTCCATGTGACCAAGTTGCATGCCTATTTAGAGCTGGAAGCAGAACTATTTTATTTTGCCCTTGTGGAATTGAAGAAGATCGCTTGAGGTATAAAAACCCTCTAAGAATTATGGGTTCCGAATTATGACCCGACAGAAATTGTCAACAATGGTCATAACTCTTTTTAATCTCCATTTAAAACATGTTTAGTGCAAATTACACAATCTATGGGGACATAGAAGGAATAGGTGGTTCTTGGATTAAGACAAATTAATTCTGAAAAAGCCCTATTCCTTTTTTTTAACGGAATCTACTCAACTACATCATCACATACCTTGACACTGATTCCGGCCGTACATCAACCAGTGCGTGTACGATTGGAATGCCGATGATCATCTCCGCTTTTTTCGGCGATTTCTGCTTTGATAGAAGTAGAAACATTCTTCCACCTATCGGCACAAGCGTGGAATTTGTTCCAACCTTTTTCAGTGAACGACAAAACCCTGGAATCTGCATCTGAAACGTGCATAATACACTTTTTCGTGTTCGAATCGCTGTCATCTGAGCAGCTCGTGTCGTCGGCCATCTTGCTGTAAACAGCGCCTACGCTCGCTCTATTTTACAGCGCCCGCTATTGGTCCATTTGCCCACTATTCGCACAAACGTACCGCACCACGACAAAAGGGCCTCGTTGATTGGTCGTTGAAAAATAATGACGTAATTGTTTACTGGGCAGTTTTGTGCATCGAAACGGGGAAAACATGAATTTTAAATGAAGATTTTATCGAGTACTGGTTCGCAGATCGTCTGGGGATTTTATTTGTGAGTTTCCCAACAACTTGCTAAGTAGTTTAAAGTAAGATTTATATAGATTCACGATATGCGTCAAGAAAGTGCAAGATAATCGGCCATGCCCTGTGGTCTATACCGGTACATGTATAATTCAGCTAGCTTTACGCAGGGGGGGGGGGGGGGGGGGGGGGGGGGGCGAGTGAGGCTATAAGCCAGGCACTTCGTGCGTGACGTAGTCTGGTGGGGCTCGTTATCAGTAGTGCCCATGTGCGAATTCCCAATTGATGGTTGTGACCCGAGGTCAGTGGTTGCTTTCGTACTGGTTGCTACAGATAACGTCACGCTATGTATATTTCGCGCGAAAGATTTGATTTCGCGGCATAATTAAATGCAAACATTTAGCTAGCCGGGGAGGCGCCGCTGGATGGAGAAGAATGCCAGCACCTCGCGAGGAACAGACGATGGACTGGATTCCCAGCTGCTTTAGGCAGCAAAGCCAAACAGAAAACTACATATTTGGATGGGTATCTAGCGATGATGAACTGAGCACGGTTCTTGACTGCCACAGTCGAGCATCCATGACATCCTATGTATTTTGGTAATTAGTCCACTGAATGTTAATTATATTGCATAACGTTATTGTGGATATGATTGGTTACCCATGTTGCATTTAGTTTATTGATTTGTAGCTGAATAAGCATTAATACTAATAGGTCATACAACTCATAGTTTAACTCATAATTAACGACGCTTTGACCAATTTTCTTGTTGTATTAATTGTTTTATTAACAAACTTTTAAAAAAATTGTACATTAATCTAACGTTAATATGATCTGGTACAACAGTAACTGAATGCAAAAAAGGTTTAGTAACCTGCCGCCACTTCTTTGATACAATGGATAGTCAAGGGCATCTTCAAAGTTTTTTCTAACAACATTCGAAGTAGG